>OX424450.1:7294180-8494180 GCA_949152495.1 Lasius fuliginosus | reverse complement strand
GTTTAACAAACAATCGTAAGATCGCACGATCTTAAAGGTGCGTAAAATGTTTACACTTACGCATCTGCCGGCGATAATATTTGGCTGGCAATAGAACGAGTTTTTCTCCTTCCTCGATCTCTAATAGAGGTCAAAGTGGCTAGATATAGCCACATCAATACGATCAGCATCAATATAGTAAGTAAAAGTAGGTCCAATACTGGCCCGAAGAATCGACGCACGTCAAGTTTTCGTACTTCGTCTCTAAAGGCCATTTTATACAAATTTGCATAAAATTTTCTTTCAACTATAATAATAATTTTCTTTTAAATTATAATAATAAATTTTGTTAAACTATACATTGCATAAAATGTGTAGTTTATAAACTTAAGAAATCCTAATTTAAAATTCTTTATAAATTGCATATAATCAACTGTTGGTGAGTTGCATTAATCTCATCTTGTATTGTACAATTAATTTTTTAATAGTTTTATATATTTTATGTATTTATGTATTTTTAAATTTCTATTTATAGCGTATGCAGATTTGAATACTTTTTTATGTATTCGACGTATGTTTTTTTATCTTTTTTAGAAAGGTTTTTCTAGGTGACACACATACAAAAATTCATTAATACTTATTAATAAAGATTTATATACGTGGCATCGTAATATTTCGACCAAATAAATTATTCGTAAAGTCTAAAATTGGAACGCAAAAGAGATCTATACTTTCGATCGACAATTATTACGCGCGACTCACGCGAACAAGCTTAACCGACGAAATTTATAAGCACGGAAATGAAATCGGAAAATGAGCGTCACACCATCAGGAACGTCGTGACACGGATTCGGGGAGGTGGCAGCGAGGTTTAAACATCGTCGCTAACAGGGCCGGTTATTAAATCGCGCGGCTATAAATTGCCGCGCAATTTCCCGCGAAACTTAGTCAATTTCCACGAAAACCTGAATATTCGCGCGCCAACAACTATTTATATACCCACGCGTACCTATTTGATACGCGCATTTCGGATTACACTTTAATCCACGATACCGCGAATACCGTTGATTTCCACGCGATTTCCAGATTTTTCGCGCTTAATCAAACGTTTGAGGATGATTACGGTTCAACAAGAGATGGCCAATTGAAAAGATAAATCCGTGCAAATGTGACAATAAGAATTTTAATATATAAAAATAATAAACTGTAATCTCTCCTGATCTTTTGCGTTTTGACGATTGATTGCCACATCAATCATATGTGTATACATATATAAATAACGTATATAAATAACATATAAATAACGTCTGCAGTTTCTTATAAAACGACTTACGACATTCAGCTCGTTTATGCAGATCGTTAGAAATCTCAGAGGTCCAATCAGCCCAGCGGATGAATTCGGATCTCACTTTAATGCAAGCTCGAAGACAAGACCCATGCCCGTGGGACAATGCTGGCGAAGGACGCTTCATTAACAGGTGATCGTAATGAGGCCCGTACCGTATCGACAACGATGCTCTCTATGAAGTCATCTAACTTCATTTGACGATGTAATCATTCTCCCGGGACGGGACGGTGTAATATCGTGGGCACTGATAGTTCGCGAAGCGAGCAGCATGAATACCGTACCTCACGTCGAAACTAACCCATTTTTTTTCTACTGCAATGCGGCACGATGCAACCAGGTATTACGTTACGTTACGGTTCCTCGACCCACGCTATGATTAAATATCTCATCGTAAGTGCCTTTCCGTGTGAAGTATTTTTATTGCGCTTAACTTTTCAGTATGCCCGGAGCACTCTGATTTATCGGCGCTAGAAACAGACTTCCGAGTATAACTTTAACAAACTTTATATCGAGTGCGATGACCCTCTCACGCTCAAGATTTTCTCCAGACAAATATGATTTATAAAAGTAGTGTACGCGTAAGTTTAATATGCCCAAAAGTAACTAATTTTTAATATATAGATATATGTATTTCAAGAGTTCTTTCTAATAAGTTTATAAAATTGCACGAAAAAAATAGAGAAATTACATGAATGACATTTAAAAATGTACATACAATAAAATTAAAATGCGGCGTTACATAATTCTTATAAGAGTTCTTAAGATAGAGAAAGCTTTTAACAATTATGAGTATAATAAAATGTAACTATAAGATATTCAACAAAGCGTAAAAATATAATTTTATATTATATTATAATTTTAATTAAAAATTGATCCAACAGAATTACAAAGTCAACATATTGACTATTTGCTGACTGCATTGATGCGCATTTTCTTGGGAATGGCAACACTTAGATACGAAAATGACCTTTTTTTAACATGAAAATTTATATTGAAATTTATATTGAATCAATATGAATTAAACGAAAAGTAAGACCACGATTTGCGAATAAATGCCACGTCTTATAAGAAATTACAGATGTCATCTCCACACAATTAATATGACAGTTATATGTTAAGCCAAAATACAGTGATTCATCTCGATATGACAATGTCACACCTTTTTGCGTGAATCTATCTTTCTCATGGAGCTTATTAAATTACAAAAATCTTCATCCTTAAACATAAATTACGAGAACTCTCTAATATAAGATTCGCGCGACAGCGTCATTGTACTTGATTAATGGCAAATGATAGAATCCCGCGACTTTATTACGATCGGCTGTAAATCGAGCGTCCTTTAAACATTAGCTTATCGTTCGATCCATTAAGATTGGAATGATTAGAGCACGGTGTCTATATCGCGCACCGTATTATCAAAGTCCACACTAAGGTATCGTCTGTAACCCGATCGTTCACTAATCAGGACTTCGAGCCTTCTAATTTGCAGCGAACTCGAGGCACGCGAACCGGGATTTTACCTTTGATATTAATCCGCCTGCATTCTCAAAAATATCCGTTTGACCTGATCTTCATAAACTTTAGAAAACTTTATTGATCCGCAGCTCTTGATTCATCTCTTACGCGCCGATTAACAAATTTCATCGAGTTCTTCCGTCTTGTCTTAATAAGAAACTTAAATGTAGTTAGGATCTAATCAAAAGTTATTATAAAAAGAGATAAAAGTTTGCTGCAAGCGAGTCTCGATTAACAGCATGCAACATATACGAGTGATATTTAATTATAGAAACAATTTTTTTTCGAATTTATAAAATTTCACGCAATTCTAAATCATATGTAACAAGTTTTATTTGCTTAATTCATTTAACAGATAAACGTCGTAAACTACTAATAAATTGATCATCGTATTGCAAAAATATAAAATTATTAAATTCGAAAACTATTAAATTCGAAAGTCCGTCGCATACACTTCTCGTTTTACGTAATGTTTTGTAAAAAGCACAACGCGTCAAATTAAACAACAACATTTCATTCGCAACAGGTGCCGAACGTGTAATCTTTACGGCTACACGGAAAATATATGCGTAACCTGCATATATATTCGTTTAGCATGGTCCTATGATCTGACAATATATAGGTCAGACTGATCATTATTACCGAACCTTGCTAGAGGTAGGTGTACGATATACGGATAGGTATACGAGTCGCACATATTTCATTTCTTATCTATCGGCAACATGCAATACATTATGCTGCAATGTCGATGTGCGGTATCGGTATTTGGTATTTGGTATTCGGTATCGGTATTTGGTATTCTTTTGCGACTAGAATTTCGTGGATGCTCTCGAAAGATCGAAGGCAAAATATACGAATACGTACGACTAGTATTTCACGTAATCTCGCGTTTAGTTGACACCTCGATGCAATAATACACTTTTGATATTGATCGTTATATATGCATGTTAATAATAAAGAATATATTTTAGATAAATGGAGATGTGTGTAGGGAAATCTGATAGAATATATTAAAATTATATCTTCAATGTCTAAAGCACACATAATATCTTATAATTTCTTTAAAATATTCAAATATACTTGAAATATTTTCGCATCAAAATATATCTCAGTTATCAATTTTTTTAAAATGGATTTATGACTTTCTTTACATCAATTCTTTTTTTTCAATTAAACAAAAATAAAAATATTTAAGAATAAGAAACATTAAGGAAAAGAAATAATAGAAAATAACGGATATAAAAATAAGAAAAGAATTAAATCGCAGCCAAAAGTTTTTCTGTTCTTTTCCTTTTGCACAATATAAATATATAAAGTATTAAAATATTATAAATAAATATATATGACGTAGAGATGTCAAATGTTTCAATTAAATTAATATTGATATTTATTTATTATTGTACTTGCAGTGTAGTTTACGGTAAAATTATTTAGTTATTTGTTTGAAGAAAATTAATTATTTCTCGCGCAAAAGAAAGTAAAAGATGGAATTTTATTTGAAGTAGTGTATTATTAATTCAATTCTTTGAATTGCAACTTGTCGTCGTTTAAACACGACAAGTTGATTCCAGTAATTTTGACAAAATGTCTCGCAGACTTTCTACTGTGTGCACGTGAAATGAGCATCTCATTTGACGTAGACACGTAAACAATTATTTGCTAGAGTTCTGATGAAAATGCTGCTTTGCTAGGCGCTTCAATAGGTCAAACGTAAAGGGAATCAAATATGGCAAGCACACGAAAGGGGAGAGATGGTAGTTACATACATGGTACGTTGAGGGAATATGTACATGTAACGGGAGTGACACAGTTAAAGGTAGATCTAAATTGAAGCACGCACGTAGTGTAACAGTATGAGTGGGCACGTACGTTTTCAGCTTAAAAGCTTCCCCTGTTTAAACTTTCGCAACTTCTCAGCGCATATACATGTCCCACAGCTATTACATTTTGCCCAGGTGAATTCCTTCATAATTTTACAAAAAAATCTTCTCACAATAAAAAATCAAATTACATGCCATTTTTTATTAAAGTCATTTCATTTGCAGCAATTATCTTTTGCTCTTTAATCAAAATTAGAATAATCCTTGAACTGAAATACTATTAAAGCAAAATTAATGTAAAATTAAACGAAGAGATTGTTAGGTAATAAGATTATTATTCTACAAACGAGAAACACGCCGTACATAATTATTGTTTATCTAATAATAAAGATTGCTACGGAAATATTTAAAACGCTATCTCTAACAAAACCATTTAATATTGTTGGAGAGAAAGAGGGTGCAATTTAAACGCATTTATGTATTGTACATGTGTTTAAATTTAAATCAACTAAAATCAAAATTTATATTATATATATATATATACATATTTATACGTATGTATATCATCTTTTTCTATTTATATTAATATATTTTATTTATATTTTATATACAACTATTTTTGCTATCTCTTTATCGATAAACTGTATCTTTCAATATGTCCTGTATAACACAAGTGATGTCAAATTTTATAACACGTCTATTTATAAATATGTCCAAACTTTATTAGTACTACGCTCGACTGCGAATCCAAACGAACGTAAGAAGCATATGTTTTGCTACGCGCATGTCGCTTATATATATGCCGCGCTCGTGAGAGAATAAAGGTAACCGTGCGAGAAGTCGGGGATTTGTCGCTTTATCGGGACTATAATTCGGAACGATTTCCGCAGGACGACTGAAACAACCGAGAAACTCGTTCGCAATGCTCGCACTGCCGCCGTAAATGTCGCTTCGAGGAAATCGAGTTCACCCTACTTAAATTGCCGCGCAAGTTCTGTTGTTTCGCGAATTGTGAAAAAAGAAATAAACGGTGTTCATACAGGATATTCGTTAATATAGGTATGTGATCTATGTGATTTATGCGTAATCAAAGTTGCCCAGTCAAATGTTAAGCATGCTTTAAATAATATACAATTTGCGATAGGATTTATGATAGAATTCTATTTATTATTTTATATATGTATTTTAATATATATATATATATATGTATATATATCATGCTGTTATTTTTATTACAGAAATAACTATAGTAGATATAAGCAATTCCACATCAAATCGGACAAGAAATGATCTCCGTATTTTTTTAATCAATCGAAACTTTTTTCACGTGAAATATACATAAAATAAGGAGAAATGTATTTTTTGAATTTGTCCGAAATATTTTTCTTGCAGAAGTTATAAACAACAAAATTTTCGTGAAAAATGAAAAAGTTGTCAATTTTAAAAATTAATATCTCTGGTTATATTTGTCGTAGAGAAATTTTCAAAAATGCATTTTAAAGCTAAGGAGACAACCTTTTCTATAAAAATAGTTTCAGTTACAAGAAATTGCTAATTACAATTGTTATAAATAATTGAAATGTTTAATCATTTTTGTCACCAAAAAGTACACTTCTTAAAATTTCCGAAATAATGCTATTTCATTCTCCATTTCATTCTGAAAATGCACATATTTTTTATTTTATGGAGAATTGATAGATTCTATTTTTTATATATTTTTAATGAATGAGGCGCCGCGTCGTGCTCGCGTCACTGGCTCGATCAAGTAGTGTGCTGCGCGCTATGGCGCGCCGATTTCTTCGGAAATGTTTTGTAGGAAGAATGATAATTTATAATACTGATTATATCCAATATAATTTATGCTTATGTTGAATGTAATCAACGTTATAAATTATGTCATTCATACTGTACATTCTTCCTACAAAAAATTTCCGAAGAAATTGGCGCGCCATAGCGCGTAGCATACTACTTGGTCGACGCCAGTGCGGCGCGGCGCCTCATTAAAAATATATAAGAAATAGAATTTATCGATTCTCCATAAAATAAAAAATATGTACATTTTTAGAATAAAGTGGAAAATGAAATAACATTATTTAAAAAATTTTAAAAAGTGTACTTTTTGATGAAAAAAGTTATTAAACGTTTTAGTTATTTATAACAATTGTAATTAGCAATTTCTTGTAACTTAAGCTATTTTTATAAAAAAGGTTGTCTTCTTAGCTTTGAAATGTATTTTTGAAAATTTCTCTACGACAAATATAACCAGAGATATCAATTTTTAAAGTTGACGACTTCTTCATTTTTCACGAAAATTTTGTTGTTTATAACTTCTGCAAAAAAATATTTTGGACAAATAAAAAGATACGTATCTCCTTATTTTATGTATATTTCACGTGGAAAAAGTTTCGTTCGATTTAAAAAATACGAGGTCAAAAAAGGTCGATTTTTGTCCGGGAATTGACGTGGAATTGCCCATATATATTCGCAATTAAATTTTTTTATAATTATAAATATTACGATAAATATTACAATAGTATCCGCGTGTGGCATTTATGATTAGAAATTGTCATACTTTTTTCGACACATATTAAGTTTTATGGCTGTCAAAAACCGATTCTTCTGGCGATAATTGGCGTATTACGTTAATTAAAGAGACTGCGAGTTCCAGACTCATTAATGTTTTACATATCGCAAGCCACCAGGCTGTAAACTAGGTCACGTTTAGTCGCGATAGACCTAAGACAGTGCCTGTCCTGCTGAAACTTTGATATCGAGTGAGAGGATAGGCGATACCCAATGTTCTCTACGCTGATAACGTTTTAGCGGCAAGGCCGAGATCGTCTCTTTCATCGGAAAAGTTAATTTTGAGTTTACACCGTTATCACAGTTCGCGTAGCATGAGAAAGTAGGGTAAAATCGGATAAAATCAGATAGCCTGTTACGATTCATACACGTATTTACTTAAAACTCATCGAAGATTACATATCCAACTTTGCTCGTGAAAAAATATTCGAAAGTAATCGTGATTATTAAAGAAAAATAGGATATTGTAATTTTAATGATAAAATTTTAGTGAATAAAATTCTATTGGAATAAAATTCTATTTGAAATTAATTGAAGAATATGAATTATGCGTATTTATCCCTCTTTCTGAAGTTGAATTCGCGAAAAGTACTTTTCTTCTTTTTTAATCATAACTTGAAAACTATAGATTTTCCGGCTTCAAAGTTTTTGCTAAGGAAAGTATGAGTTCAAGTGTACTAAGGAATATATCATTAAAATTAAGGTCGCGAATATACTTTACGCATCAGCAATTAATAAAGTTATTTATATTATGTCATTACAACAATAAATAAACAATCCTGATATCCTGTTATGAATATAATGCCTCTTATTCAGCATTATATTACTACAAAGACTTTATATATATAGCAATTAATTTGCACTTATATGCAGACAAGAAATACAAAGTACCTGTCCGTTATCGAAAATGAGGCAATCGTTGTAACGTCACAATTTCAGTCGAGATATCGGGTTGTTATTTTTATCACGAAATTAGACAGACATCTATCTCGACTTATTTAGTTTCAGTTATGTTTTAGTAATCATGCCTATTTAATATATCACAATGTCCTATCTTTACATATACGTTTAATTATGAACAGTCTACTCGGATCCTTCTTAATACTTAAACAATTTCGTCGGCCCCCCATTGAGATAACTATTATTATATAATGGTAAAGTGATCCGTTCTTGTATTTTCGGCGTGTGTGTGTGCGTGTGTGTGTGTATGGACCAGCAAATTCGCCAAGTCTAAAGTTTAGACTGAGTGGCAAACCACCAGAGAATTATGCTGCGTCACGTTCTCTCTCATAAATAATATTGTCCATATTATAACGTTGTAACTTTTTCGGTTCCACATCCTTACTAAGATATTCCTCTTAGGAAGCTGAATTTTGAACACAACGTTACGGATACTATGGTACGAGATAAACAAGTGGAGCAGCGTTAAACGAAGTAGATGTGCCTTTTATTTAGTTTTGCTTTTTCTTTTTCGTAATCGGCGGTATTAACCTCGGACCAGCTGCAGGTAGATCCAACAACGGCTTATTCCACCATTCTGTTTCAGCTGCGTCGCTTTTTCTCCGGCGCGCCGACTGTCACAGCCGGTGGCAATCGGACAGCAAAAGAAGTTAATTGAAAATAAGATAATGGCGGTAGAGAGCGTCGGTCGAAACGAAGGGATGATGTCGAGAACGGACGCAACGCGCGAGGGTGAACTGTAATCCCTTAATTAAGTCGAGCTTCCTTACACGTGCATCGCGCATAAAGAATTACACGCCAGAATTATTATTCGTCAAAAAAAAAGTATTAACGTAATAAAATTGAGAAAAGAGCTCGTGAGCCCATCGTCTATGAACTATCTCTGTATTGGTTGACTTAACACAAGTTGTCAAAAGTAATATAAATTTAAAACCTCACGAATATTGAAGTTTAGATTTCAATACTTTTTCAAGAACAAATGAAATTCTTTTATTGCGAGAAAACAAAATTGTATTATTCTTTTCTTCCCAATTAAAAAGCTTTGAAAAACAATATATTAAAAACAATATTTGCATGGAAATATTACAAGAAAAATATTTTAGAATAGAGAGAAAGAAAGCTATAAATTTTATTTATTTTATTGGATATGTTTGAATATATTTCAATATTATTTCTTATTTTATTAATCGAATATTTTTCTTATTCGAATATTTAAATATTCTTTCCGAGAAAATTAGGAAACGTTTAAATCTGGACTATTCTATGTACAAAATTATTATGATACTTTTGCAATTTGACTGTCGAAATTCATCTACACATCATTCATCACATTATGAGCGTGAAAGTCGTATTAAAATGTAAGATTACATGACCGTTAATTAAAAGTAATACGACGAATTATGTTTAGTTATTGCAATTATTAAGCGCCGAACACGAGATAATAGTAGAGCCGAGTGGAAGTACGGTAATAACAACGATAAGTTTCGATTTATAGTCTCCAGCACTATATGAATAACTTTACATAACATAAATATGGTAATCGCTGCCATAAAATTTCAATCGTGCGGTTATAGCAAGTTCGCCCGCCGCGAGTTTTCACTCGCAGCACCCACGAACTCGAGCACAAGCAGCACACGACGAATATAAAATACACGAAAGCAGCTTCCTTTTTTTCCAAAACAGAGAATGATAATAAATCTTTGGATTGTTGTTGATTTATTCTTATTGCTCCCTTTCCCTTCAAGCAAATGTTAAAATCGGAAATATGTTGACAAATTCATTTTAAATTATAGCCACTTTTGATCCGACTTTCACGTACGTAAATGCATAGGCATTAATGAACGATTTAGCAATCCAAGTGAACGAACGACTCTATAAAAGATCTTCAATGACTTATTATGCGTGTGTTTTGTAATAAATAATTTTTTAAATAAATGCAGATTCAACATCTCTCTCGTTACATCGTAAAATTTCAATCGCAATTTATTTCTGGCGAATAAGTTTTCACCTCTCGGGGCGAATTGCCTTCGCATGAATCGCCGGAAACGAATATAAAGCGCAGACATGGCCGTTTCTTTTTTTCGTGAAGAAGTCGAGTGGTACACCAGGGAAATCTACCGAGTAGTTATTAAAATTCCATCCGCGTCGTGATCGCGCAACGACGAAAACAATCTCGAACGCGGCGGATTTTTGCCACCAATTTTTCTCGCCGCACGCTCACCGACTCAAATTGGAATTTTTAGCTGAAAGGCGAGCATTATCGCGAATTATATCTGCTCCACCGTCCATAGGTGACTGTAACGCCAGAGGCGTCGTTAAATTAAATGCGACGGACAAAGATACTTATCATAACAGCCGCATAATGCCTTTCATCCTATAATAAAGATTTTCTGTTCTAATCTAAAATCTATTTTGGAAAATTATTTTTCAAATTAGAGATAATTTTTTATTCCATATATCTTTCAACTTTATCTCTTATTATAAAACATAAGAAAATAATTTCTGGAATAGATGCGCTTTAGACTTCCTCTTAGAAATATATTATATATACAGAGAATCAACTATAAATAAATTTATGAATTAATTCATAAGATATCTCTATCTCAATTATAGCGAGATGTATGAAAGAGGGCTTATCTTAGTCTCTCGTTTCTTCACATTTATCATATTACGTATTCATCTAGCATTTCGGAAATTCTTATCTACACCTTTCAGGTAGTATGCTTACGTTTAATATGTAGTTGTATGCCAAGAGCAATCACAAATCTAAAACAATACTGAGTGGATTAGAGCACGAGCATTACGGATTATAAAAACTGTTATATATATCTGGGAAAATTTTTGAACTCGTTCAGATCGACCGGTAAATATTCATAAGCCGACTATCTTGAATGAAATGGCGAATTTTGCCGTTTCTGAGCAAATTCGGTCGTCGCGTGTCTCTTCCTGGTACTACTATCCACTGATATCGCGAGAATCACGGCTTTTATTATTTTTCAACCGGCGAAGTTTACTCGTAAATGCGCGCCATGGAATTACAACTATTCTCGAAAAGACATCTCCCCCCGTCCAGCTTTGTTTGTAATTTCCCTAGAATGAGTCTCCGGAGAAATTTCTATCCCTCGTGTTATTTGAATGCTCTCGCAAATGAAAAGTGTCGCGCAATCTATTATTCTGAGACAAGCTTACGCATTCTTCGAATTTTTTTAATACGCTGCGTTCTTTCTAATTTTTCATTTTTATCAATGTTCTACAAAGTTGAGGTATGATTTAACGAGTCGAGAAATTATTATAAAATTATTCATTACAAATTTTAATGCCTTATTTACATTACGTAATACAAAATTATTTAATTTTAATTGTCTCGTTGTAGATTTAGCATGTAATACTCGTATTCATACAAGTGTTTGATATCGTAAAAAAATAAAACTGGATACCTATCGTTTTGTTCATATTGTACGAGAGAACGTCATTGCAATGTCAATAATGTTCGACTAACAGCAAATGGCAATCGCGGTGCGCATCTTCTCGATTTGTCGAAACGGCTGTATTCGCGCATCGCCGAGAATTTATCCCGAAATTCCCGACCCCCCGATAAAACCGATTGGCCGCGCGCGGAATCTGGCCTCATAGCAATTCGCCTCTCGATATTAAACGCTTTAATATCGAGAAAAGATGTGAACGAGAGAGAAAAAAGAGCCACCGAGTGTTGTCCGGCGCACGAGTGTGGGTGTGTAAACCGCGGATGAAAGTGGCTATATCCGCGGTTGTTCGACGAATAAACGCGATGCATTGTGCACCACACATATACCGTCGTATACGTGCGTACGTACGTTTTCAAATGCGCGCGTGCTGGTAAATACATTCGATTTATTGGAGAACGCCGACCAGGTAGAGCCATACGTTTTTCGTACGATACCTAAAGCTTCTTTTTGCGCAGCTCTCGCATTTTGTTGTTGCACTTTTCACTACCTACTACTCGTCGTTTTGCCCAGTTCTATTTTTTTCTCTTCCTTTTTGCGCGGGCATATACATCCCTCTGTCTCATCCCCTTCGACTCTCGTTGTACGCGTCGAGGTCGATATGTGTTCTCGTGCGGATAAACCTACACCCCGTTTGTACATATAGTGCAACGTAGAGATATGCATTTCTATATCTATATTAATAAAAAAAAAACTCTTCCCTTTTTTCCTCTATTTCTCTTTCGAATTTTTCTCGGGCTTTCTTCATTAAATGCTTTTTTAATATTTCTTATTCACTAGCAAAAAGTTCAATTTAATATTGCCTTTAAAATAAAATATATTAAGCATACGAAAGTTTATTGATTAAAATATCTTGCGATACGTGAACATCCCAATAATCAAAATCAAATATAAATTAGTAAAATATTTTATTAGTATAATTATATAATTTAATATTCATCATAATTTAGTATAAAAACTTTTTTTGTATAATTTGTATAATTTGTTCAACAGTTTGATGTACCACAATTTGTTAATGATTCTCTATATTAAAAATGCTGTATATGCTGCTTGAAAAATAACGATAATTTGAAAGATTGGCAAAAATAATGACGATATATTAGTTTGATATTATAATTGTATGCTTGATGCTTTTAAGCTAGCACACTATATATGCGCCGTATTCTCTCATACTATAACTTCATTACATTTCTGTAATCTTTAAAATTATTTAATGTTATATATATATGAAAATTACAAACCTAATTTTCGTATTTGTTTCTTTGAAAATTGCACTTTCTACTCTTTGTCTTTTTTTCTTTTCTTTTTTAATGGCTAAATATACGTTCGCTTCGTTTTAAATAAGAACATGTAGCTAAACTGGATAGACATATATCATCAATGACAATCTTCTTTTTAACTTCTCGCCATCCTTTCGTTAATGGCTAATAATACATATCGTTACGCATTTTATTCGGGTTTCAACTACAAGTGTGATTAATATCCGATATCACTTGCACAACTTAACAAGCATACCAGCGACGGCTTAACAATGAAGGAAGCATATCGTTTCATCGTTGTGCGCGTTTTCCTTTTTCCCCATCGTGGTTCCACGTCTTGAGAAAATGTCGGATGACAAAAAGAGAAGATGTAAATTAAGAAGGAAAAAGAAGGAAAGAGAGAGAGAGAGAGAGAGAGAGAGAGAGAGAGAGAAGAAAATGAGAAATTCTCTTGATGGATGATCTTGGTAATTATTTGCGGACACATTTCCTTGCTCCTTGCTTTTCTCTCCGCAGGTGTACCAGCCGACGCGATCCTTTTTGTTCCTTATTCTCGCTTGCTTCTTCTTCGCGGTTCTTTCTTTTATCGTCTCTTTCCTCCTGTCATTTCTGTCTTCCATGGTTGCGGTCAAGATGGATGAGGAGCCATCCGCGTTTGTAACCACTAGCCCGTGTTTCCCGATAAAGAACAATCGACGAGCGTTCTTTCTCATTGTCGCCGGGGAAATTATCAGCTTCGGATCCTTTCTCTCAAAGCATTTTTGTCGCCAGCCAATCTCGACAGAGGAAGAAAAAAGGAAAGACTGAGGGAAGCGATGTTTCTCTATTTCTTTCTTTTGAGGCTAATACGTCTTCTCTGAATCATAAATCGATGTTCCGTTTTACTAAAGTCGGAGAATTGAAATTTGCTTCATTGTCTAACAATCATCGTGCATTAAGTCGTAGGAGAGATAACGTTTAATCAAATTTTACATTAAGGGAAGATATTTAGATACTTAAAAACTCCAAGTTAATGAAAAAAATCTATAGATAATCTGAATTTTAGAAACCTTCCGTATATGATAAAAGAATGCGCGTAGAAAATAAATTAATCAAAAATATACGAAGAATTCCTAGTGATATTCGCGAAGCAGACAGCTTGACAATTTTCGTCCGTGCAGTTTTCTCTCACGAGATAATTCTGTTTGCTGAGACTTTGTTGTCGATATTTATCAAGTTTATCGAAGTTTGATGTAATTAAGGAATGGCAGGAGGTTGGACAAGTGCGTCATCTAAATCTCGTTGAGTGTCAACGGCCGCTGCGACGTAGTTTAAATGGACTTTGCATGCTCCTTCTAAAGCAATAAACAGCTACAGTTTGCCTTTCGTCTATTTTGCGTCGCCTATTGGATGCTGCGCGCGAACAAGCGATATTTTTCTTGCAACCTCTTGCTAATTGTGCTCCGAGCTAAGCAATTGCCGGCACAACTCGTTAGCGTTGCTTAATTACACACTCCGCGATTAGAAGTTGGATAATTTCACTGTAATTACAAAATCTGCTGTCTCGCAGATTCTCTCGCAATCCGTCAGGTATACAGTTACGGTTGATTTTACTGCATGAACTTAGATCTCTAAATCTTACGCAAATCGCACGTTGTTTTCTGGTTATTCATTAATTATCTGACATTGTAAATCACGACGATGAAATTGCAGGATGCAAGGTCTGGGAGTCAAATTAACAATTTATAATGTTAGATTAATTAATTAGCATTGTTAATATTAGATACACCGAATGCAAGTTATTGCGTCGCGTATTTTGTCGACGCATGAAAACTGGATGGCACATTGACATTTATTCATGCTATTAATTATCATATGTTGTATGCATCGGCTTTCAGAGTTAGGCGCGGTTCATGTTTTGTATTTTTAATACAATGGGTGCAGCCGATCTAATTACACAATTATTATTTGAAATTCGGTTACGTGTCATCGAATTTTACATTAAATGCAATAATATGTGTGAACGAAGAAATAATGTGAATTGTGAGTATATTTGTAACAAATGTTCGACATTTATTACAATCGATGATGTTAGCAAAAATACACGAATCTATAGAGAATTGTTTTTAACTGCCTGAATGTCAACTCGCACACAAACCAATAATTCTCGCTTTTATTCCGAGATATTTATCGAATAGATAATTTTCGAATATTAAGCTATGTTTTCAAATTATAGAACACAAAAATATGAATGTTCATTTTCATGGCAATAAGAATCATCCCTATATAAAAATATTCTATTTTCATAATAAAATATAAAAAAATTTTTTAGTAATTGGAACAATAATTAAAATTATGTCTTTTCCGCGCAATTCTGAAGATACAGAGATTGAAAAATTTGAGCTTATTGATTTTTGAGAAAAATGGCCATTGTACGTGCATATCGAAGTTTTCCAGTCACAATGTGATATTTTATTGATACGCTGTTCCGTAGAAATGGATGCATATATTCGTACTATATCGGTTAGATAGATCGATAGCATCTGAACCGCTGCATATTTTATCTAGCGACTGCTATGCCGGTACTTGGATGCGGTGGATTACTTAAGTCGTATGCATCTTCGAAACTTTACGATTCTGCGCACATCCCTTTTCCGGACGTGCATCTTCGTCGCATAGTATCGTTCAGACGGGCAAAAACCTAAACTTTTTTAAGTTTATCCAGAAAACAGATATTTGCTTTTTACGTAATTTTTCTCAAATTGCTAACTAGTATTATGATGTAGATATTATGATGATCAAATAATCCAAGTATTTATCTGCGAATATAAACATAAGAATGCTTATGAAAGATTTTTTATAGTATTCAAATCTTAGCGAGGCAAAATTATTATCAGTTTTAATCTCTGCATGTTTCCATGATGTCATCTGCCGCGAATAATTTACACGGACCGTCGAAATGTTCGAAATTACGTAGAAAATTCACGCGAATGACTATCGTGAGAAAGAAATTCGACAACTTCCGCGAAACTCTTGTGATTTGTTATAACTGCGGTGTACGAAATTGCTGCCGCGCCGTGGTTATTATGAACTTTCGCGTGACACGAACGTTTTCCCGAAACGCAGAGAAGGAAGAGAGGAATGTGTGTGGTCGGGTGTAGAAGTTCTTGGTGCATGCACATGCCAGATTGCCACACATAACATGCGGCAAAGACCGTGAAACGTGATCGTCCGACCGCAGTGCACTATCGACAACGAAATTTCTCGCGTTATTTGTAACCGTGCATCTCTATCACATTTCACACGATGCGACATTGTCCATTTCCATCATTGTTTTTCCTATTCGATCGATTATTTCAAGAACAATCGATCGTATTGTAAGAAATTTGTCACAGATAGGAGGGAACAAAAATATATTTTACCTCGTTATATATAAATGTTCTCTTCAGTTTTTATTTTTTTTTATTTAATTTTAATATATTTATTTAAAATCTGAATTTAAAAAGAATATATCAAGAAAAAATATATTTATATTTATATAAAAAATATATTGAGAATTAGGTAAAAATAAGCTATTATTCCTGCAGTAATATATTTTTAATTTAAGTTTCGATATAATTATAGGAATATTGAGCGCAATTTTTCTATTTCAAGTTCTTAATATCTACCTGATAACATGTCTCAAAATATTATATATTATTTTTATTTATTATATATTTATTATTATAATATATTCTATTTATATTCAGGACACCAGCATAAAATGTATATATATATGGAAAATTCCACGTCAAATCTAAAAAAAAATCGATCTTTATTGACCTCGTATTTTTTAAATCGAACGAAATTCTTTTACGTGAAATATACAGAAAATAAGGAGATACGTATTTTTGTATTTGTCCAAAATATTTTTTTTGCAGAAGTTATAAACAACAAAATTCTCGTAAAAAATGAAGAAATTGTCAACTTTAAAAATTAATATCTCTGGTTATATTTGTCATAGAGAAATTTTAAAAAATGCATTTTAAAGCTAAAGAGACAACCTTTTTTATAAAAATAGTTTAAGTTACAAGAAATTGCTAATTACAATTGTTATAAATAATTGAAATGTTTAATAATTTTTTTCACCAAAAAGTACACTTTTAAAAATTTTTAAAATAATGCTATTTCATTCTCCATTTCATTCTGAAAATGCACATATTTTTTATTTTATGGAGAATCGATAGATTCTATTTTTTATATATTTTTAATGAATAAAGCACCGCGCCGTGTTCGCGTCACTGGCTCGACCAAGTAGTATGCTACGCGCTATGGCGCGCCGATTTCTTCGGAAATTTTTTGTAGGGAGAATGATAATTTATAATATTGATTACATTCAACATAATTTATGCTTATGTTGAATGTAATCAACATTATAAATTATGTCATTCATACTGTACATTCTTCCTATTTCGGACAAATAAAAAAATACATACCTTCTTATTTTATGTACGTGAGCAAAGTTTCGATCGATTTAAAAAATACGAGATCATTTCTTGTCCGATCTGACGTTGAATTGCCCATATATGTATATGTATGTATGTATGTGTATGTATGAATATTACCATTATTTATGTATTTTATCGTGTTTTATAAAGTTTGATAATAATGCTAAATGAGATTTTATGCATGCGAGTATTTTCTCTACAATTTTTAAGCACATACCTATATTATTAATTAGAGAAAAGTACAATTTCTTCTGTAATTTTCTAACATTTTTTCTTTTTTCACGTCTTGCATTCAAAGTGCTAGGTCTCGAGAAACGCTTAAATTGAGAACATTCTTAAAGTAATTGCAGAAGTAATGCGCACTGAAGGCGAAAGGGTAATTGCTCGGAAAAAATTTAATTCCCTAATAATATCACTCGTATACATATTTTCGCCAAATTAACAGTAGTCGACGAACTCATTTTTGCTGAGCTCACGATGTTCACTTATCATTCAACTCTTGCGTCATGCAACGTGACGGAAATGCAATTTTGTGCATGCACAAAATTGAATTTGCAATATTTAACATTTTTCACATTTGACCACGTCAAGAAATGAATGTGCGAGAAATTATTCAAATCTTCTCTCTCTCACTCTCTCTCTCTTTCTCTTTCTCACTCTCCCTCTCTCTATCTCTCACCCTGCGCCGAACATCTCGCGTATGCGCGACGAACACGTATAGAAATTGATCCGACAGTGACATATGGCTGCGCTCGGAATAATAAGGGGCGACGAGTAACGAGGATAGGGTCGTTATCACGATCCGCAGACAGGATCCTGCTGCTTAGGTGGGCCGCTTCTCGTCGCTCGTTTATCTTACGCTGGTGGCTGTCCCGCGGATCGTCTGGCGGGAGATCGAAAATTTGCGTCCCTGGCCGAAATTTCCCGCTCGTACGAGAAATTGGTCCAATTAAATGGCAATATAATTGACAGTGACTCGATTACGCGGGAATAGCTGAAGCTGGAAACGAACGGAAGACGGGCGGCAAGGAGAAAGGGGAAGAGGGATGCAATTATGAAGCTGCTGGCGGAAATACGGCGTCTTCAGGGTGGCGCGTAACAAATTGCAACGGAGACATGTGTGTCCCGTCAAATTTAATATATACATCTGCGTTCGTAGCACTGCCTTGGTCGCTATATCCGCGAGATCGATCGAGATAAACATGCGAAGTCGTTTCCTCGTACTGAGAAATTAGATTGCATAGATTATCGTTACTTGAATTTTTCAAGTAAAAGCAATCGATGAAAATTGTTGAATTTCAGAAAAAGAGAGAGAGAGAAAGAGAATATTGATATGTGGAATAGCCCAAAACTGATAAATGTGTTTTCAGGCCAATTTAAGATTAATTTCTAAAAAAATTTTACGTTCTTATGATTTTCACTTTACGTATCTCGAAACTTCTCAATCGCTATTTATTCCTATAATTATAACAAATTCCTATAATTATAACAAATATTATAATATTCAAACGTCTTTGTGTAATCCTTAAGTAGCTCCTTGAGCTTTAATCGTCTTTTAAAGCGCTGCTCGCACAAGCTCCGCGTGCAATCTCTACATCGCATAGAGAAATAATAAATATCGTAGCGCTATTAAAGAGACTTATCAGGTGGCTGCGTCGCTCTTTGTATATACACGACAATCCCGTAGATTTGTCCATTTGCGACTTCGAGTTTGTTATTTCTTCTGGCTCCGCCGCAAAGAATCGTGGAAACGTGCCTGAGATCGGAAGTAATGAAGATTCAGATGCCGTAACAACATTCGTGCGCACAACGGATCCGTTACGTGCTTGCAGCATTTATTGAGTGTATTCTTACGCCCTCTCTCTCCTCTCTCTCTCTCTTTCTTCTCTTTTTCTCATATATATATATATACGGTAAACAAGTCCGATACTCTCATTTTAAAGCCAACGAAATTCTAAAAGACTCTACGTCGAAGCTTATTTCCAAAGTAGCAGTGATCTTCTTATAAAAGAATGAATTGTATTCTTTTCCTCGTATTAGAATAAAATGTAACAGTATTTCTTTACCAGATTTAACTTTGTTAAATAAATGTAATATAGAATCTATTTTTATAAAAAATATAGTGAGTATTACTTATACATTTTATTATTATTTTATTTTTATTATAATTTGCTCTTTCACATTTGTGTATGTGTTATATTTAATACTTTGAAATCAGCTATGTTACGCTACTTTGTTTAGATGTAATAATTATCACTGAAACTTCTAAGAAGTATTGTTATTTTTAATAATTAATATAATCCTTTTTTAATAAAAAATAAAATGTTTACATACATCAAGATTCAAGTGAGCTCAAAGAGGTTTTAGATGAACGCTTCATAAGCCTATGTATAATATTTGATTACATATAATATTCATACGTGGTAATATTAATATGTTTATATAATAGTAATGATAATCAATATCTGAAGCAAAATTATACGCGATATAATCGATGTATATAATATTGGATGTGCAATATACGAGAGACACAATAATCAAATACAATTTTATGTCAATATATTATATATTATAATTACGCTATCGATCTATCAAATCTACCCATCGAAAAAGAGCACAAGAAAAACAAAAACCACGGTAAGTAGATCAATAGATATTGGACTTATACTATCAACAGTAATTTGTTTGTATTACGTGTGTAATCTACAAATACAAATGTCACATATGTCGCGATATCAGTAATGAACATGATAATATAATATTGTAATATAACATTTAACAAAATATGTCTCTCTCTTTCTCTCTTTTTACAGAGATCAAGAAAAGCAAAATGGAAAAATGAAAAAAGAGAAAAAAATGGCATTACGCGCGGCTGTCTACTTTGCCTGTCATTTGTGGATCAGTGGCGCGATGTTCCATAAAATCGCGTCGAACGTGCGCGCACGATGATCCCGCATGTACGCATTTGCATGAGGAATATAAGGAAGCGGGGCAACAATTCGCAGCGTTGCGATATTGCAGGAATATTGGAAGACCGTCGGTATACACACGAGAAGTCAAGCGGAATACATACATATATCCCCGCGATTCCCGCCCGCTGGCGAATAAAAGAAGATTGTGAAGGGAGGAACGTGAGATGCGCGCGTTTACTTTTGAAATCGAGGCGCGGCGTGCGTGAAAATCGAAGCGCGAAAAGTGTCGGCAATTGGAGCGGAAACGAGGAGGGAGTATGATAATATTCTCGCGATATAACGAGAGCTATATTCCGAACACGATCCACGTTAATTAGATTTTTTTTGTAACAGTACCGTGTTGTAACAGTACCGTGCGTGTGAAACCGAGGATATATAAATTCGACATTGTTGCAAGACGCCGATAGTGACAATGATAAAAAAAAAAGAATAAGAAACTTGCTGTACGAAATATAAAAATATTTTTGATAATTAATCTGATACTGATTATCACGAATATTTGAAATTAAGGGTGGCAGCATTATACGACGGAAAAAAAAGTAATAAGAAAATGGAAAAAAGGCGAATAATATATGATATAATTATATCATTTATATATTTTAACCTTTAGAGATACCTCTATTTACAAATAATATAAATTCAAGATAAAAATGAGTAAAAAAGATTTAGTAAGAAAAGACTTTACATATCTTGTGGAATACGTAAAGCTTTAAAACTATTTCAGCTTTTAGAGCTTGTAATTGTAAATTTCAGATTTTTTAAATGGAATTATTAGATTTCAGAATCTTACATTTTTATTTGAAGTCTAAAATAAAATAATTTTTTATACGTTTTCGATTAATATTATAATTGCTTCTGTAGCTTTGATCGTATCTCAATGTTAGCTTATCGATTCGCATAGCGTGCAAACACGCAAGCAAATACGCTTTGTGAGTGCTTTAATATAAGCAAATCTGAATACAACGCTGTAGAGACTGACATACCTTCAAAGATTTGCGTTTTCCTTCTCTCGACTTATTTGCTTCCCAGTCGAAGTACTCGATTATCTGTAGCCGGATAGTCGTTCAACGAGGGTCGTAAGGGGCATAAAACGGTAATACCTTCCGGGAAATCTGCGATAAAACGGACAAAAAGAAGGAGAGAGGACCGACAGGGAGCGAGTGAGCTCGCGAAGGGTGAAGCAGGAAGAGGGCGGGATGAAAGTAATTTCCGGGTTGAAAGAAGCCGACTTTAGAGTAAAAACATAATCAGAGGGATGGTCTTAAGTCTTTTAGAGAGAGACAGATTGATGGATTATACGTCCAATAAATCAAATTCCTAGCATATTCGTCGCATATTAGCATTGCGAAATGTACAAACGAATCTATCAATTTAATCCAGGATTATATTTTTACAAGATAACGATAATATAAACATGTACAAAGTACAGTTGAAATTATACTATTTTAATATATATCTGTTTTAAAATATTTATTCCCATGTTAACTATATTAGAGAGAAAAAGAGAGGGAGAGAAAGATTTAAATCTGTTTATCGTAAAAATGGGCATTTATCATAAGATGACAATATGTGTGTAGACTACATCTACTCCCTTTGTAGCTGTACGCAAGTTAAATGTCTCACAACGGTTAGGTTTAATGGGTGCTAAAGCATTCGTTGTTCACAAAACAACAAGACATGTTCCGACGCAACACTTCTACCTGTCAGTGGCAGACAGCCTCACACATTTGAACAGAGCATCCCCCAAACTAACACCAACGATCGCTTATATTACTATGCAGCTGTACGAGTGTGATGCATCTTTGACTTGCGCCAATCACTCGCCGTCATACATTATGTGCTTCTCGATCCGTTTTTTTAGTAGCTACAGGCTCGAAAGATATTCTCATTGTGGACAAAAGATCCAAAATAGTGTTAAATCTTATATTCTTAATCATACTTTACATTTATACAATGTATTTATTATTAATTCATTAATTTTATTAAATTGCAAAGATTTGTCAAATAAAATTGAACTATTCGTAATAATTAATAATAATTTTGACGACAATAAAAATTTTTATTAATCGAGATATTAATATACTATTTATAAATGTAAAATAATATTAATTACTGTTTAATATATCTACTCTTTTTTTATCTATGTAGATATTTCTCAATTTACTTTTTAAGAATAATACACTAATACGAAAGAAATTATTTAAACGATTTGATTTTTAAAAAAATGACTAATATTTTGCACACCAAAACCTATTGATTAACAAATACTGGGACCTTTCTTTCAGCACGCTCAATTGTTCTGTCCAAATGCATAATATAAAATTTACATACCGCGTTAAAACATATGACTTGGCACTATTTCTAAACAATATTCGGCGCGCACCTCGCGATGCAGTGTTAGCACGGTCCACTCGAAGGCATTCGTTATAATTAGCGTCATGAGCACACCTAGTTGTCCACAAACCGCAGCGCGCGAATTACTCTAATGTCTCAGCCGAAATCGTACATACATCTGTGTTGCATAATGTCGACGTTGCACACGAGAAATGCAAAATCGACTGCAGCAACAATGATATAATTCAAACGCGTGTTGCGCATGGTCATCAAAAAGTTAATAATCGTAAAATCTATTGCTGCTGGAAATTCGAAATGCCCTGGGAATAATAGCGAATTTATCCCCTATTAATTTCTAATTAATATTATCGAAAACTAGCAATCTTGACTAATTGTAAGAGATTATTTATAGAGAAAAATATAAAATGTATTTATATTTTCCACTTTTTATATATTTATTATATGTTTATCTCGACAATTCCAATTGAAATACATTCGGTTATATTCGATTGAATCGTTTAATTGGATACATACGTGACCGATATGATTCGATAGACCACCATATTAATACTGTAGACTAAATTGTGCGCATTATTCAGGAAAATTATGGTCAGCATCAATTCCATTAAGCCCTGAAAGATCATATATATCACCGTCCTAGTACTAAAATATCCCTAATAAGTTCGATGCAATAGTGATACATTCGTAAAAAATTGTGATATTAAGTAAATATTAATAATAATAAAAGAAACAATAATAAACGTTAATACTAAATAAAAATAATAGTTTAATTATTTTTAAGAAGGTATGCATTCTTATGAAAGAAATAAAACATAAATCTTCAAATCTTGTTACTTAATATTTCAATATTGAATTAAAACGGTGATATGTAGATATATCTGTTTATTCTATTTAATCACGCGTGTATGATATTCCAGATTGACAATAGAATATAACAATAGAAACGTATTTGTGAAAAATTAATAATAAATAGCGCGTAAGTACGATGTCATATATTTCTGATGGAATTGCTTTTCGGAGTCGACGAAATAAACAACGAATGAGACAACGAGAGAAAAGCTTTATGGCGAACGCTGCGCAAGACATGAAAACATGAAAGAAAAGATAAAAAGGATAAAGGACGCGCAGTCTGGATATGAAATATGCGCGAGAAGTCCGAGCAAACACGATCGCGAAGCTTCCAGCCTTTCGCCGAGGTTCTCCATCTTTCCTCCACCTGCCCTTCTTCCATCTAGGCGCGCCCTATGCAAGATTCTACCTCGTGGAAATGATGGCAGCTCGTTTGCCCGTGGAAACGGCAATTCTTTTCGGTCACGAGAGCTTCCCTTCTGACCCCCGTAAGGCGTAAGCTCGCGGACAAGCAGCTTCACGTTCAATATCATCTTTCCATCTCTTCGTGCAATCTCATACCGTCGACCGGCAATTTCAAAGTCTAACCCCTTAAGCTGCGGCATACATTCGCTCGGCAAATTGCCATCAACGTTTTATACGTGAAACATGACTATACAGATTGTCTTGTCTAGAGCCGGCGAACGCAATTACTACAACGTTTAAAAGCGGCTAATCTTGTTTCCTTCCTTCTTTTTATAAAATAAGATTACACAGACGCACGCGAGGAGGTAAAATCGATCTTCTCTTGACGATAAGGATCACTATTCGTTTGTTTGTGATTCAATCCATTGAAGAATATCAATCATTTTTATATATCCTTCTTATTAAATGTCTTGGGAATTAAATCTTGAATTACATTTTTGTTAAAAGTAATGTTTTTATTAAAAATTAATCAATATATTGAACTTTAGTCTTTTACATTCACACACTTTAATTGATACGTTTATTTTGTAAAAGCGTATAAAGAACATTATTGATTGCAAACTAAATAAAGAACAGTATATTGTAACGCGAGAAACTCGGAATCGAGAAGACGATCGGAATTTTTATCGGATTAATAGCTTTATTAATTTGACGATTTGACCTTCGTATGACGCGTCCTTCTATCTAAAATTTTGCACAAGCGTATAAAGAACATTATTGATTGCAAGCTAAATAAAGAGGAGTATATTTTAACGCAAAATACTCAAAATCGAGGAGACGCGCGCGATCGGGATTTTCATTGGCTTTATTAATTCGACAATCTGACTTTCGTCGTCTTTTCTTTACGGGCTTAGAATTTCGGTGTTCGTTAGTTTAATTAACGGATTTATCATCCGTTTCGACAAGAAAATATCCTTCCAATCGATAAGTTTCTACTAATTGAAATCGTGCTTGCATCTCTGTAATCTAGCCACGCGTACACCTCCTAATTGGAGGGCTAAGGCCACGAATTATGATCTCGTTCATTTATTCTATATGCGATATTCTGTTCGATCAGATAACATCGAAAATGATAATCAATGAAATATACGTTGCAATGTGGAATTCTCACGTTGTTAAATAAACTCTCGACTAGATTGTTTCGTTTACCATTTTACATTTTCAGAATTGAATTTATCGACATTTTATATCTCATCTGTGTCAATCTAAAAAAAAATCAATAAATTTAAAGTTGTATAATCACTCTATTCATAAAAACGTATGTATTTCAGTGCAACTTCATATTTGTACCGACATGGAAGATAGACATACAGAATAATTGACAGAAAACTGAAATGCAAAAATCTGACTTAAAATAAACACTCATTTTTACATCACTTCATTTCTATCAGTGTTGATTGATCAGACCTATATTAACTAAACATTCTATCAATACTATGTGTTCTTAAATTCTTCGATCTTTTTTTTTGTAAATCATCCTGTATTCATTAATCATGAAGCTTTTCCACATATTCTCTTTCTCTCCCTTTTTATCACATAAATTTTGCTTCGTTTTTAAATCTGTCATTACATCATACAACTTCTTCACCATCTTGTAGAAGAAAATGAAGCATATTACTGATTTATACAATACGCGCAGGACATAACGACATTTATACATCGCAAAGTGGCATGGTGGGAAGGACGCTCGTTTACTCCGATAATATACGATCCTTCCAATTTTCGTAGCTCGAGACGACTCTCGTTCTCGAGAGCTACAAGTATATTCACGGTCGATCGGGCGACTGTAAACCCGTAGGGCGAAGATACGTCGTTTCCCCTGAAAAAGGGAGAGAACGTCGTTGAGTCTGGATGTCGGCGAAGTGCTAACGGCGAAAGAAGACGAGCCAATCGATAGCTTCGACAAACGAGGTACGACGACCCGACAAAATATTGACTCGTACTACTTGACAGTGCGGTCTCCGAATTTTGGCGAAATTTCCGCAACCAAAATCCCCTTTCCTATCTTAGCGCGAGAATTGCATTCGTGAGGATAGAAAGTTACAAATTTTCATATCTGAATTTACGAGAACAAATACTTTGCGTATATCTGCTTTGTTTCTTGAAACAAAATGTACAAAATAACGAAGCGCATATCGCGAATAAGACGGAATAAAACAAACTTGCAAATGAAAAATTTGCAAACGTGGAAAATAATAAAAGAGCAAAAAAAGGAATCTTGGAAATTTGAAAACTGCAACGAAATACGACTTCAATAAAATACGAATAGAAAATGACAATTGAACAAAGATAGTAATGCAGGGAATTAAACAATTTTACCAACATGTAAAAATATTGCAATGAAATATATAGCAAGCGAATAAATATATTGGGAGCAAATATTTTCAAATTAATTAAGTAATTTAAAAGTCAGTTACTGAACACGTACTAAAAGACACTCTTGAAATATATCCATATTTCAAGAGTTTGCTACTTATTCCTTTCATATTTTATAGAATATCGTTCCTTAAATATAATCCCCTTTTAATTTTTAAGACATAAAAAATATGAAATTTGTCTAATATAATGAAAAATATAACGTAAAGGAAATAATAAAATATTAAATATTAAATAATATTTAATATTATTTTATATATCTTTAAAAAAGCATAAGAAAAACTTGAAACTTTTAGATATTTTTATCACTTCGAGCAGAATATAGAAGCACCGTCAAGAATGGAGCAAACGAACCTGGCTTCGGAGATAAAGATAAGACTTGATGAGAAGAAGGGTGAAATTCAGTATAGTTGCATAGAGCATACATCGACGCCATTTCTACTTCCGGCATACAGTTCATTCTGTTCCACTTTATCGCGAGTTACGACAGTCTCGCGGCAAAATTATTTTTTCAGGGCATACGCTACTGCAGCGTAACGTAAAGATACAACCTCTTTCTTGCTTTATCCCAACGCGTTAAAGCCCAGGGAAATATACAAGACACTTTGAAAGATACGATTGCAATCTTACGGAAATATCTGAAAAATTATTTAAAAAGAAAAATAAAGATTTATCGATAAATTAAAGTTAATATTATTAATGATATTAACACAATATATATATTATTAATAGAGAGACATAGAAATTTATAGAGTATAGTTACAAAATGAGAACGATAACAGAAATATGTTAATTATTCCATAATACCGATTATATGCAGCACTTGATGAATAAAATGGTCGATGCGGTATGAATAACGATGTATCACGATAAACGGAAAACAATACTAACGTGTGTATTACAGTATTAATATTTCCCGTTTAAACTAGAATTATGCTACTTTTAGGATATTCTATATGGCCTACTTCTATTATGGCCGCTACTCAGAAATTTCTGCGGCATGACTGCACCGGAAGTTTCTAACTGCCGAAGTTAGCAGACACGGGGGCTGTTATAGCGCTGCATCGAAACACCAAGCTTTCCCTCGTGCAAAATAATCAATTAAAGAACCATCGATGGAATAAAAACGATTACGATACGTTCTATCTAACACTGAAATCCCTCGCGTGTTCAAAAAAAGCATCCGATTAATGGTCATGGACGAATGTAGGAGCAGATAGCTAGAGAAAGGGAGCTTTTCCCGGAGAGAGATGGAAGCTCAAGGTCACCGACAAACGCGACAGAACCTCGCGCGTACCTGGTGCCCGTTCCACCCTATCTTCCGAAACTTCCCCTTCTTCCCCTGCCACACCCTCCCCTGCCACCATATTGATCGGCTACCCCTACACTTTGCAGCACCCCCTACTGCGTCTCGGCCATCCCTGCAGTTGCTACCGCGACGTTGCCGCGTCTTTTTCCCTGACAATTTGCTGCGTTCTAACATTCGAATATATTAATAGGCCAGGTGACATAAAAGTATTATTAATAAAAATCGATTAACGTGGCGATTGATGAAACTGTTTATACCGTCGACAAATTGCTCTAATATCGTGAAATTGTATGATTAATTATTGATTATTTACAGCAATCTGTATCGTATTTCACAGTTATTGTAATTGTTAATCATATTTGTTAGTAAAATTTAACAGAAGTTATATAATGGAAATATTTAAAGGGAGAGCAGAAAAAAAATTAAATTTATTCAATATAAACACACAGAGCGTTAGAGCGTGCGGCTCAGTTAATTGTAAAATATTTCTCTCGTTTTGAAGAGGGTCTTCTTCGGGTCCGGTTAAGGATTAAAATGTAGTATCAAATGTCCAAGTTCAAATGTCTTTTATGTAGGTTAAATGTCGAGCTACAATGTATCGTATATACATATATAATGCAAAGCAGAATCGAAGAATATTTTTGTACGTTTTATTCCAAGACTTGTCCACTTTCGTATTCAAGAATTGATAAGCAAATGAGATTTCTTTGCCGCTAAGATAGACGTTCTCTCAGAGGATAAAAAGTGCCGAGAACATATACATACGATCTATTATGTGTACACACAGAGCATATCTTACTTTCCTTTGCACTTTTTAACTCAACCTCATGATACACGACAAGACTGAATAACATTGGATATAATGATGTAATAGATGAAAAAATATCACAATACTATACATTAAAAAATATATCGACTTCTTATTTAACATTTATGTATAATTTTTTAAGAAAATAAGTACGTTGAGAAAATGGTGCTGGGATGCAAAATATCCCGCTCATGCATATTAGAGTTGAAAGTGCAACGGCCACCCGCATTCGATGCCTTCCCTCATTCTCGATCCTGTTATCTGCCCACGCATTGTCTTTTATCTTCCGCTTACTTTCCTGTTTGTACTTTGAGAAAGAGAAAAAGAGAAAAGAAAGAGGATAGGGATCGATGCCATCGCAAGCATTCCGCGCAACGGCCAGTAATATTGCTTTCTCACCTTTATATCTTTAGAAATCTTCGCAGCTACCTCCCCCTTTGACATTAGTTGCAAAGCGCGCTATTCTACGAAATCCCAACAATAGAACGTCCGTAATTCTCGATCGTTTCACGCGACTGCGACTTTATACCTCTTGTTCGTACAAGACAACAGAGCTTGTTCCCCTCCAATTAGTTAATCTCTTTCCCGATAGCTCCTTTTATTGCATCCTTTTGTTGTACAAAGATTTGTCTTCCGCATTATAAATCGACTACATCGATAACGTTGACTATTTAAGTGTCTACCAACACAGTTTTTTAATAATTATATGATATACTATATGAGTCTGTGTATCTACTAGTTTGCATACATGTTATTGACACATGCACTGTTTCTTACGTAGGTCATAAATGTCATCACAATTTATTTTTAATTAATTTTTGTTTTACAAACAATTAGTGAAATATAAAAATAAAATAATATTTTAAATTTCAGAAAACACAAAAGTGTCAACACACAGCATTGTCATTTAAATGCGTATCATTAAAATTAAATACGTTGAAACGAATAACAATGTAAAAAGATATTTGTACAACTTATAAATCTATATCAAATCATTTCTAATACACTTTATAACATCATAAAGAAATATTCTTATTTTCAATTATTACTATTCATTTGTACAATATAAAAAATTTGTTACAGCAATTTCAATTTTATATTTAAATGTAGCTTTTAACTCTTATTTGTGTAAATAAATACAAATTTATGACCACAATAGAAGCAGAGCGGGTATTGATCTTTTTTTTTAGTGTTCGATAACAAGAGCATTTAATGTGCATGCAGTAATATTTTTTAATAAAAAGTAAAATAATTTCGCTGGAATAAAAATATCCAGACGTAAATAGTTCTTGAGCTGCGACTAATTAGAAAGGAAAAGATTTTGACAACTTGCATTTCAGGATAAAAAAGTAGTAAATGAAATGTTATCCTTAAAATAACAAATACACGGATTAAAATTTAATAGAATTTTGATATTAAGGAAAGCATAATTACTAAGATAGTTAATATTGAAATTTGATTTTTGTTTTGATAGAGTTAAAATTAAAATTACTTTAATATAAAATTTTTGTGTATCTTCTGGATAACACATGTGTATTTAATATACAAATACAATTGCACTATTTCTTGAAAATGTAATTTTTACTAAATCTAAAACACGTGGACGCGAAAAGATGATTGATAGATTGCGATTCGGATTAATTCACATCACTGACACGCTTGAGCGGAGAAAAGATAAAAAAAAAACCTATCAACGGCACAGCCGATTAATTTCGAGCTACCGATGAGATGTAATCTCGGAATTTCGAATCGAATGTTCAACCACCGAAAGGTTAGAGATTGTCAAAAGGTCGCGAAGCATTTCTGCATTTAATTGTTATGCAACTTTGTTTAAAAGTGGATATGCATGTATGTTTAATAGACGAACTAAAGAGACTGATCTCTGAAACTTCTTTGAGAAATTTAATAAGCGTCAAAGTGTCAACATAGCATGTGTATATGAGACATGAGCAGTTTATTTCCAAATCGTCACAGATGTATCTTAGAAAATGGAAATTTTTACAGAGCTATGAAAAGTTCATAATAATTTCACAATAGCACATATTGTTCCTCTTCTTCAAATATTCTACCTAAGTTTAAAACAGTTTGAAAATAAATTCTTCATTTATAACACTGCATTTAACATCCTGCAACAGCGACATCTTGTAATATATTGCTATATACTTTTAGACATAAAAAAATGTATGTCCCTTATTTTCAAGATGTTAAATAAGTCTTTTGCAATTCTTAAAAACAAAAATCAGAGTAGCTATTTTATAATGATGAAATATGATAAGTTTAATTCAAAATTTAAACTATTTGTAAAATAACTTTTAAAAAGGAGAATGTAATGTAAGCTTTATCATTATTTCACATTAAGTTATCTTGACTTTCTGAATACCTCGTCGGTATCAATAATGGAGTACCGTATTCAATAATGGTTATTCAAAGTCCGAGTAACTGCCGGAAGCAGGAACTACTTCGCGCTGCTACCTATACTCAAGTCCTCTCACACAACTATTTCTAGAAGACCGAAACTCCGAATCTATAGAACCATCGTCGGACTTGCTATGACCTGTGCAGAGACTCGTCTGACAAAGAGAGATGAGAGTGCTCCTGAAAATTAGCAAGTAAAAATACTAAAAGGGATATTTGAACTCGTAAACCGAGACGGTTGCAATCATACGGAAAGTTGAAAGAGCTTTATGGCTTATCGAGAACACTCTACATATGAAGGATTATTTAGTGATATTAAAAGATCACTATATATGTTAACTTTGTTTTCTCATTGTATCAGTTCAAAGACATGAATAAGATGCTGTTTTTAGAAGCTTTCAATTGCAAAGACAACTAAGGTAAAAGGTCTGATGTCCGCTGTAGCGATTGACAAATTGAATCCATATCACGATTTCGAGGAAACAATGACCATCGGACAGCTAAATGCGGCAAAAGTGGAGCAAACTTTAATAACCGGCCGTTAACGAAGTTTGATGTATTGTCGGGAGGTACTTCGTGAAGTATCGAGGAAAGAAGAAATTGAAGAGAGAGGCCATACGTATCGAGGTTAAGGGTCGCCGAGAAATTTCATTATTTCCGAATCCGCGAAATATAATTCGGCGCGCCGCGGCTTGGTAAAGTTTTATATTCTTCACGCGCTAAAAACGTACAGACTGTCGTTGTTCCAAATACGAAAATCGCCTCTATTATTCAAAGTAAAAGATCGTCTACGCAAACTGCAATTATAAATTCCATAACAACATGACTAACTCTTTCGTAAAATAATCTATGCAATTATTTGCAAAGTTTCAAATGTTTGATAAAGAAGATATCGTTTTCATCGCCGCCAGCAAATCGATACAAATATCATAGGTCAATCCTTCTTTCCTCGATACATGCGCTTTCTCATACGCCTACGATTTCTCCGATAATGCCATATAACACGCCGATCCGTCAAGCTCAAAGATTAATTGAGGCCAGTATCGCAGGCCAGCATCGACGTTGCAGCCGTGCTACCTCGTCTTGGCATGGATACAAGCGCGAAAGATGTATCGTGTCCTCTCTCTCATTCAATAGGAATCGAAATATAATGCATCATATCGATCTTTAATAAAGCAATGCAATAGGAGACACTGAATACGACCATTAAGCCAGTGAAAAGCAACAATCCGAAATGTGAAATATGCGATCATGATATATATACAATTATCTAGATATTGTTAATTCAAAGATTTAGATTTGAAGTTAAAGATTTAAAGATTTAAAGTGAAATTAAAGATAATAAGACATATAAAAATAAATCTTATAAAAAATGATTGTTCAATTCTATTATTATCAAGATCTCATCTTTATTACTATTTATTATAAAAGTATATTAATTGTGTGAGTGTTAAAAAAAGTTAAAATAAATAAAAAAAGCCAGTATTATAAATTTACTAAACAAGAATTATATTTTGTGCACCATTTCATTACGTATTTCTGTAAATAAATAAATAAACATATTTTTTATTTAACGTGAATATATACTAAGTATTTAAGGCAAAAACCGATTAATCTCAATATTACGCTTCTCACTTTAATCAAATACGCGAAATTTAATTCCGCGCCGTTGAATCTTCAATTCGATTAATTCGAAAAACATGCGTTGTAGGGAGTGGATTAAATTTTCAATTATTATATACGATTATGTTTCTCTAATGCGATGAAAGTTTCAGCTTAATTGCGCTGCACACGGTACGTGTATTACAATCTCGACGATGTATTGTAGTGCTTAATAAATCATCTAGATTGATCGGTGCGCTCAATTTCGTAAAATGTCTTTCGACAACAAATAACATTCGCAGTTATTTCAAAAAGATTTTCAGGCCATCAAGCTTCGTCCCAGAGACTATTCCGGAATGTCAGTCGTCGTCGTCGTCGTCGTCGTCGTCGTCGTAGTACGACATACGGATACCAGCAGGTGAGTACGTAGAAATGTCCAATGTCTCCTTTGAAAAATAGTCCGTAGAGTGGAGCCCTTGCTCCGAGTAATTCTCGTGATGAATGTACTACGGATTCAACAATGGTCAGCCGAAGCACATTGCCACACTTTAGAATTACGTTCTTGTTAACTCCGAGTCATCGACCGCGCACGCTTTCGAAAGTATCTCGACGATTTTGCGTTGCGGCGAGAAATTTTTCTACGTGCGGGAAACGTTCGGACCAGAATGTTTTGTAATTACAACAAGTTCTCTTGTCTAAGTTTCTTAAAGGAAGAGGGCAAAAAATTTTTATAAGAGCCTCGTTTGCATAGTCAGCGTTCCATTCGCTAATTGCCGCCTCGTAAATCGAAAAGAAAAAGACAAAACTGCATTCAATTATCTCGTTGATGAGTTCCACGCGGGATAAATTAAAGATTGAAGAAGCTAACACGCGGAAGAGAGAGAGAGGACGACTAGTTTCTGAACGTGTAAACGAGCGCCCGATTCGGTGAACGCTATCGCACCGCACGCTTTAATTCCAGTCACGAAATAAAAAATCTATAATATACTGCACATACACACACACATACACATAGAACGTGAGAAACGAAATTCTCCATCGCATAAAGCATTCCTCGTTCGCATGCCAGAGGAGAAGGACATCGCGGTAAGGAAGAAACGGCGCACGAGTGTGGGCGGACATTTTCTTGACGTCAAAGGTTTCCAGCCAAGGTTTTCTAGCTCGGTCGCGCGGTTTTCCAGTCACGAACAGTCAGTGTGGAAAAAGGCATTACGGGTGCACGGCGAAAGGAAACGATATCTCGTTGCACGTCTCTGACGAAGAGAAATTGCCATTGGTCAATGAATTGGAAGCCATTCGCTGATCGAATTCAGGTATCGAGCAAGTAATTAAATCGTCGCATAAAGATGCTCGCGGATATATCGTATATTATAGTGGTGTGGGCAACAGTTTTCCGCCACAATTTCCGACTCCGCTTTGAAAGTGGAAAAAGCCAAGGCAAATTTTGAAAAATATAAAATCAAAGTACAATGAGAGAGAGAGAGAGAGAGAGAGAGAGAGAGAGAGAGAGAGAGAGAGAGAGAAGTACAATATTTGTATTGTAATATATAAATCAAGCTCTGGATTTTACAATATGGGGCAATTCAGAGGGACAAAAAGCTAGTACTAGAATCATCAATATACTTGGTGTTATCGGCATATTCCATTCGGGATATGTGCCGCATTTTTGTTTATTTCTATGAAAAATCCGACGCAATACACAGCAATAAATAGCATAAAGAGCAACGTGGATTAATTCCGTTATATCGGTAATCATTCCGTTCTGACACAGCGCGAATAAATTTGCGTTTATGCGTGCAGAGGACATTTTATGCAAGTATTTGCAATTCATAAACTGAAATGTCGCGAGTTCTCCGCGGTTAGTCGATTATCTCAGATATCATACATTATTACCTAAATGTATGCCTTTACTTTTATCGTTGACCTTTAACAACTTGAACGTTCGTTACATCGATCGCGGCGTTCCTCGTACAAATAAAACAACTCTTTTCGATGAAGATAATGATTCACCTCGATGAAGGACGAGAGAATCATTATTTCCTCGTAAACGAGTTCTTATTGAACAATTCTGCGTGTTGTTCTAATAATCTCATTATTTCACGACGTTAACACAGTTACGTTGCAACACTACAGTAAACAGATTTATGAAACAATTGTGTTTCGCCAATATAAAAGATTACCAATACTACTCACAGCGCGATTATCTTCCTAATAATTATAATTAATTATTTTAGCAGGTTTTCATATAGAACAAAATTTTAAACAAGTTTCTAACAATACAATTTAAATAATATACTATCAGAGTATCTGTTGTAAATTGCACAACTAAATTATTTACTTAAAAGTACAGAAATGAAAAACATCGACAAAATAAAAAAAAATGAATAGAGTAATTGAGAGAATATCTGGATATATAATAAAAAATATTTATTTTGACAAACTTCTTTACTGTGCTTAAACCTTGAGGCAGATAGCGTGTAGAAGAATAATTATATTTTCATATCAGCATATAAAGTCGACGCCGTTCTGTAGCGCCAACTATACATAGCAATAACACAATAAAGCGTGAAATCGCTGAGATGTACATATGTATATACATTGTGTAAATATATACAAGCGAAAATATATATAAACATTATGCAACGAGGGGGGGGATTTAATTAAGTAGAATTATAAAAAATCTTTGAACAATGGTCATTATCATTAAGATCGTTGCATTCTATTTCTGGGTTTAAATACTAATCATCAAATATCCTTCTCCTATTCTCATTAGACTATTTGACCAATTTAAAATTAATTTTGTCCAAATGGACATGTCGGAGAATCTATAATTTTCGAGTAATTAAGATATTAGTGGCTGAAGTATCAAGAGTAAAATAATTGAAAAAATCATATGATACTGTTAATGCTCTAAGTGGATTTTATGCTTTTAACAGGATTTAAAAATTTAGTAATGCGTTAAAAATTGAATAAATGTGACCTCCTATAATTAACCTCCCTCTCGACATTTTCTCTGATAAAAATATCATCTTGCAATTAATAAAAAAGAAACCGTGGTTAAATGGATATTTGATAATTCTAGAATACCTTGCATAATACAGTGAAGAGAAATTAATAAATATGATATCACATGATTACGCAAAGACTGCTTTTACGATAAAAATAGCATAAATTACCTTTTTGCCCTACCGTTCATACAAAACAAATATAAATAATCAAAACAGGGTACACTATATATTTATATATATTATAATAAAGAAAGCGCTATTATATAAAGAATATCGTGTATGTGTGGTGGCTGACATTTTATCTCGATGTATTTTTAATGTATTACTTCGCCCTTCGCGCCTGCACACTATAATCTCTCCACTGAACGTAATTATATTCTTCAATGAATAAACGTCAGGCGGTCTACGATCCGTACGATGTAAACAAGAACAGAAACATTCACCTTCAATTTTTGCATTTGATTATAGATTCGAACGAGTCAAGCGGTTTCGAGGATTCTAAATATGCGCGCACGTGTAGCAAATGTATAGTATCATTAAATCGATTTCCGTAAATCGCCTGCATTGATCATGAAGTATCTCTGCCAACGTACGATTGCACATTTATTCATCGTAATGTCATCAACTCGATGAGCTGTCGTTACCGCGCTATGTTCTTCGCGACTTTTTCATTTACTCAAATATAATTACATTAAGATCCGCCATCGGACGCACTTGGATCGATAACGCAAACTATTTCCGACTCATTCCCCGGCTCCTTGTCCTCGTCCCTGTCTCCTCCTTGAAACTGCAGCTCCGCGTTATGTAAGAGGCGAGGTGAAAAAAAGAAGGAGAAAAAGAAAAAAAATACACAAGAGAAACAATTCTATTCCGGTGTTTCTGGAGGGGTGCGTCACGAAATCAGAAACTACGCTTCTTCTTAACAATGTTTCTTGCTTATCTTTGCCGCTGCGCGGAAATAGCGTTGCTGGCAAAACATTTTCCGACGGAACGGCATTCAATTTTTCCGCCGTCGCTGCCCTTTTTCCCCAAACTACCGCAGCACTCCTCGTTTTCCCCGTCTAAGGTTTGCGATCCGCTGCAGATGCCGGATCGAACGTGGAATTATGCATTTATGTCTCCTACACAACGATGTCTTGTTAGCAACTTTTCGATCTTAATCCTCAGATATTCGTGTCTCACAGAAAATTATACGTGTCAGTGGCTCGTCGATCTCTTCCCGATTTAACTTTAAATCAAATTCCGTAAAATAAGGGGATGTTCCTCTTTCATAAACAAATAGAGATGTTTGTACTCAACGACTCTGAATTATTGCAAAAGTTAATGCAGAGGTTAATCTACAATGAAGAATGGAAAGGAGTTGCTGTTGCAAACAAGACTATAATGTTTCGTTTGAAAAGTTTTAATTGGGAAATGTAGCTACACTTATTTATATGATTAAAACGTTCGTTAACGTTTCCGCTGTCGCATTGTCCGCGCCCTGAACTCGTTCGCACGCGAATTATCGTGCGGCGATTTATTTAATCCGTCCGTCATTGAAACCCGAGAATGTACGCGCGTGCTAGCCAGGTATACAACATTATACTGAACACACACGGATCACGTCTCGACGCATTATGTAAATGCATGTAATAACATTACCTAAGTGCGTACGTTTACGTATTACGTTTCAAGTACACGCGCCAGTCAAGTTGTCTCCACTGTATAATTTGCGCGGCGATGCTGCTCGCTTTTCGCAAACTATCCGTCGAAATTACGAAGTATTACAATCTCGTTTGTGTGAACGTTGCTACGGGTATAGCTTACTTTCGTGCCAATGCACAATGCCGATGCACAATGACGATGCCTGGACGGACGAAATGTCAGAGAATTCTTTCATAAATTGTTCCTGCAAGCGATTTCTATGCTACATTCCTGGATCGCTAAAAATAACTGTTAAAAAACAGCCTTTACTTATTTGAAGTTCGGATTATACATACTGTGTGGTCTACTTCCCTCTACGAGGCTACCCCTTCCCTTCCGCGAGGCATTAATCGCGGCTCTCTGACTATCGCTAGAAATGCATCCGCGTACTTTAACATTTCGCCTCGCGTGCAATCGTGATCCACATTTAGGCAGAAAAACGATAAAGCGTAGGTATTTTTGCGCGGTTGCATTCGAACATAAAAGCAGGTACCTAAGAGAGGGATTTTATGGATTAGACCTTATGTGTGTGTGTGCAATCTTCTCTAATTGCCTACAACTAATTAATGTGTAATAATACCCTGAACACACCATGACACACGCATTTCTCTCTATGCTAAATCTGACGATAACGACGCATAATTATCGTTTTGACAGAAAAATCTTTTACAATTCACATAATTTATTTCATACATGATTTGCTCTCAGCTTACTGTTTATTATACGGAGATGTTTTTCTCTCTCTTTCTTCTGAATATTTTTAAAATATAAATTTAAAGAAGTTCGCCCAGGCATCACTGTGCGCCACATCTGCTTAAAGGTTACCACCGAATGTAAGTCGATTTTCAGATTCTAACTTGAATCCATGATGTGGCTGAAACTAACCCCAGTCTTCACCCTTCTAACCCGGAACGGAAACAAAGAAAGACCGGAGAGAGGGACGAGGAAATAGCGGAGGTGAAAAGTTGCATGTACGGATGTGGAGGTAGTTGAAGGTGGTACCGGTAGTGGTAGATATGCGGCAAAGGTAAAGGTCAGATAAAGCGAATGCTATCGACTACTTTGTTCGTGGAAACGCTTTACCGGCTCCCATTGTATTTTACCTCGATTATTATATTCATTCTCAGTATTTGTCATTACCCCCTATTACTATTACTCACTTCCGTTAGTGTTTTACTAATCTACTTCTCGCTATTAATGCTATTATAATTACGTTCTAAGTACTGTTATTTGTGATTTAATTCCTCGCTAATGTCACTCTTATGATTAGTCAATTAAATGAACTTAATCTTAAATAAACTTAATTTTAAATAAACTTTTTTTTTAATATCTCAAATTGGGAAAGTTACTCAATTAATTTCTTTGTAATTTTAACCAATTTTAATATTAGCATAATATTGAACGAAAAGTTTTAATCAAGAGTATCGCGTATATTACATAGTCGAATTTTTACTTATTTAAAAGAGCAATATCATAATCTTTCAAAAAAAAAAAAACATATTTTTCGTTCATATATAAATCTATACAAAAATGTAAAACTTGATAATCTTTTTAATTGATATTTTCAACATATTCTTTGTGTTACGATAAAAGCTCCGACAGAAATGGGTTCCAAAATTTCGTCGCATGCATATATACAGGCACGAAGAATAAAAGACGATAGAGAGAGGAGTATGATCGGGAATGCAAATAAAGAGAAAAAAATAGGCAGAAAGAAATTTTGAACAATGCGGTTGGTCGATCGTCAAAACACGCCGCTTCCGCCGCGCGAAAGAGACGGGCTGGAAGATGCGATAGATAGGGGCGCGCTTGATAAGAGGGGGTGATACGGGGTTAATCGCCGCGTTCACACTCACCGCGCATCAAAGCCGCTCGACTACATCATACACGCCTATCCACAATCTCCTCCCTTCGATCCGGAAAAGGGAGAATCGATGAACAGCGAAATTCGACGCGAACCGCCGAGTGTCGTCCGGAATGCGAAGGGCGGATTTATTATTCAGCAAGTGCTCACACGTCGCGATATTCTCGTTCGGATCAATATTGAAAGTAGTTATATGGCTGACGTTATTTTGATATTCAAACTTCATCTTCTACTTATGCACAGTAAACATTATTAATGGCTAAACATTATAAATGACTCTTAATAGTCTGGGGAATTTAAATTGTGTTTTTTACACGATAGCGGTATCAATTTCTTAGCATTATTAATGCGTCTTTCACTTTCAAGTTAGAATAAACTACAGCATATATTATCATGCAATAATTTATATATCGCTAGTATAAATTCTCTTCCTCTTAAAAAAAAATAGTACTTGTAATAAATAAAATTTATATTCTTATCAAATAGTCGCCTTTTTTCCAATAACCTCAGGGTTGTTAATTAAAACAGTGCGCGCTCGTTGAAACTGCGGCATTTACATCGCAAAGAAATCGTAATCAGGAACGGTCGTTAGGGCTTAACGATCGATGTGGTCGGCTATGTCAACACGAAACTAATCGGCATAGTCGGAGAGCCGGCGGTTATCCCGGGAATCCTGCAGGATCGGTTATCCCCGGCGCTCGTGCGGTTGAATGTAACGATCCTGCCCCGAACATCGGCCTCAAACAATTTTATAAGTTAAGACATAACACTACTTAGAATTTTAATAACTCAAATTATATAACTTATAACTCTGTCATTACTACTGTTCGGTATTAAAAATAGTATATCAAACAAGAATATATTTATATAATACAGTTATAGCACTTTCGTGTAAAGAATGCTTAAATGTTCTGTCCAGCATGTGTATATGTATCAACATTTAATTTTTTACGTTACACGTTTTTATATATTCTATGTTTTATATTTAAGTAGTTGTATATACAAATAATTATCATCGTAGATAATTATTTGTAGATGATGGAAAATACAAAACAAAAATTAACTTTTTATATTATGTCATATCTCTATGTGCATAAACAACAGTAAATGAATTAAACAGTTTTCATAATTGAAATAATTAGAACTTCTTTAATTGTACTGCAATGCTGTGGCAACGTTTTAGATGACAATTAATTGCAATCACGACGACAATTAAAGTGAGTTATTTTCGAAAACCGAGCAGCAGTAGGAAATTTGCTAGATTCGAGCACTTGCGGGTACAATCTTACTGCGAATTGCACAGGCACAACTTAGAGTTGCGCTTGAGATTTCTCGAGTATCTGGCATCCCTCATTTCGATACGTAGGATTAACGACCGTCGAGCGCCGTCGAATAATGACTCGTCAACTTAATTAAATTTAAACTCCCTCAGCTGCGCGTCGAAGTAGTTTTCGAGTGGGCTCAATCACTGTGGCGTCTTCGGGAGGAATTAATGTCTAGGCACGAAATATCTAACTCAAAATACCTAACTCCAATTGTGTTCTTCCCGCTCTTGCGACACGCTCACAATTTTTTTCAGCACCGATAAATCGCACTGTTCGCAATATTTACATTCTCTCTTTTCTATCTTTTTTTTTTTTATAAGCGAATTATTCGTTCGCCGTGTTCAACCGCATGAATAGCGAAAAATTCGCGCCGCGTCGACTCGCGGTTGTTTAGAATGCACGGAAAAACCGCACTGCGGAGAGCGCGAGCGTTGGAGAACACCTTCGTTCCTGATGACGAGGAGGGTTGAGAGGGCCGCCCCTCGTTACGCTCGGCACCACCGTCGAGAAAGATTTTCCGCGGCCTTAACAGGAGTACAAACGTTTCGAGTACTCTGCCAGGAAGGACGACTCGCCTCCACCCTTCAAGTCGCTAAGGGTCCGACCTGCACATCCGTGATAAGAGTTGCTCGACATTGTTTGTTGGGTTTTCCACTCCGAGAGAGACTCCTCGACCGTGTGGCGCGAAAAAAAAAGATATCGCGTTATGCAACTTCGAACAATCTTGCGTCGATTTGCGGACAAGCGTCGCATATCGCGTTAGAGAAAATAATAATGACAATTTTTATAATAATTTATAATTTATTAATCCCTTCTTCCCTCTTACGCGAAGAAATGTGTACGCGACTATTGTCTGTTTCGCGAATATCAAAAATATAATAGCATTTTATAAGAAATATATAAGCATTGCAATATATCTCTCGATACGAATATAAATGTTCCGTTAATTTTTAATTGTTTAATTCTAATTTATATGATTTATTAATTCATGTAATCACAAGAGATTACAGTTCCATTAAATGACTAGAATTTTACTGGTTACTACGTGCGAGTTTATATTTTACTTTACAATATTCTCAACTTTACGTGATATCTAACATTAAAGAAAAATGCGAATATTCAGAGACAATCTCTCTCTCTTTCTGTGTGTGTGTGTGTGTGTGTGTGTGTGTGTGTGTGTGTGTGTGTGTGTGAAGAAGAAACCTCATTTTATTTTATGCAGCGCAATATGTCAGAATTATATGTTATATTCATGACAGAGGTTTCTTTTTTTAACAGTTGGCCCATTTCGCTAAAAATGTCTTTTCAAATAAAATACGTTTTAAGAGTGATTCATTGTTGCCCGCGGACACGTACGCGATACATACACGTACGTACCGCGGAAGCTTTTGTCGATCTCACGAAGAACGAACTTGCGACTGGATATACGTGCGAGAAATTTCAAGAAAGTCAGACCGCAGCCTTTGCCGTCTGAAAGTTGCAAATCCTTGGCGGACTTTGCACAATGGCGCGCAAGTTGGTTCGCGCGCAATAAAAAATGGGCCACCGCGATTTCGCGCGTGAATTATCCCGCTGTGAGCAAATTGAAACTGCCGGTACGATTTCCGAATATATTGCGAACTTGAGTTCATTCGTTATGCGGGGAGGTTTTCATGCCCACACACAGGACTTGCGAGAGATACTCAGACTGCGAAATTAAGCGCATAACGCGGGAACGAGAACAGAAACGCCGAGCGACTTTGATCAATCCTGGTTTCGCGATATCAGAATATTCTCACCATATATCATTCATCTAGTTCCACAAATATGGGATAGTTTTTTAAAAGATTTCAATAGAATTTTCATTAAATAATTATAAAAGTAATTCAGTTTGTCTAGCTGAATTATTTTTATTTCTAATTATTAATTTCGAGATCATGGCAATACAGATTTCATTATTTAATAGAAATAGCACTAGTACACATCAGATAAAGAGTTTTTTCCATTTCATAAAATTTTTTAACCTATTTTTATTCGATTTATTTTTTATCATATATAAATACATAAAACAGAAAAGGTGATTTCACTAAATGAGATGTAATTATAATCGTACGATATTTTTTTTTTTTTTTTGCTTTTTGTTTAATTTATTTCTTTCGCAGTACGGTCTATTAATTTTAGAGGCGATTCATATATCTGGAAATACAGCGCAATATCATATAGATTATTTCCAACGACATATCAGTAATTCTGTTTTAAAATGTTTAATTAAAATTAGTAATTAAAATAAATATAATTTAAATAACAAAAAATATTAAAAAAGCGATGTGCACATATTTTCACAAATAATTTTAACATTTCTACAACTTATTTTTATATTGTAAAGTTTGATTTAAAATATTAACAATGAAAAATATATAATAAATTGTCAGGATTTTTAATTCGCATCTCACGGTGCGAAAAATCAAACATTATGTTATTGATATACGGTGGCTCGAGAATAAGAAACCGAGTATTCCCCATCCAATATCATTGGTCACACCAGTTTCCTCGTCTCATACCATCAACCACAGATTAAATCATCTTCCATTACTCGACCACTGCGGTTCTCCTTACATTATATTCCGAAGTCGTAGCTGAAATTCTCGTTCCTCTCGCCTACCAATCGATTTCGGGAAGATGTAGAACTGCACTCGTTTCTCCAGCAATCATCCGTGCTGGAATCTCGAGCTTAGTTCACTTTCCGTTCCACAGTTACTATTCACATTTAGAAAGAGCTATAGAATTTATAAATAAATTTTTTTTCTTTTAAAATTCTAATTCTTGTAAAATTTGATTTTACATCAAGGATATTTCATGACGAAAAAAGATCATCCTTATTAATAATTTTAATCATTTACACAAATAATGCTGTAAATGTCCTATATTTTTTATATATTTCTGATTTTATGTCTCAATCTATTAATATGAAAATATAATAAGATTTTAATAATATATTTATATAATACTATTAAAAAAATATTTTGAATATTTCATTATCTTTTCATTACAACATATCGATCTATTTGAAGCGCGGTTGATGACATTATTACTAGCTTTCTATTTCTGCATCTATCGCAAATTGCTTAATGCGCAACGAAGATAAATTTATCACGAAATAAACGAATTAGACACCTCCATTTTTTAGACAACAGCGACTGTTTCAGCACAAATTGACTTTTTTGTCATTTATACAAAATTAACTTTGCAACTCTCCTGTGTTCCATATTCCTTTCATCACTAGTTTACATTTCTTATATTGCAGATCAAAATCAGAGAGCTACGTATTAACACTCGTATTTCGATAGTTTTGACATTTCTTTCGACAATAAGAAAATTTCTCTCTCTTGAGTGGAATTTTTATGGAGCAAGTTCTACTATAAAATCGCTAAACTTCCAGTGTCTCCTTGTAGTACACATTTCCCTTTGTACTAATCCGTTTCGAATTCGGAAACGAATAAACTTAAATCGCATTCGCGTGATCATCTTCGCTCCGCGGGAAAATATTGAATCGGCGACGAAAGACAATCCATTCATTATGCTACATTTTTTCCTAGAACTGTTATACTTTATCAAATCGTCAAACGATGTGGCAATTTAAACATTTACTCGTTCCGCGAATTAAACTTTGCTCGAACTCATGAAACCCGCATTCTTTTCTTTCCAACTCCGTACCGGAGTATTGCACAGGGCTATCCCGTTTTTAAATCCGATCACTTTTCTTATGCCAACTTCGACACAAATGTACTTCCAAGTTCTAATTTTATGCTTTTTTGATATTATTTTGCAATGCTATTTAAAATAAATAAGAACTACTATATAGAACATTAGTTATAGATTATACAAGTTTAATTTAACTTCGATTAAATATATTCAGCGCAGATGTAAGTATAAAATTTGCAGTCTACAGATTTCTGCAGTTCGATAAACGTAAAGTAAAACAATATTTAACATCTGCAAGATCTGACTCAGAGAAAACTTTCGTATAAGGGAGAGAATAACGATTATTCCTACTCTATCCCAAACCAACCGCGTAATTCTCTCTCTCTACATCAAAGCCTGCTTCACGCCCACTTTCCTTCCAGTCTGTATCCTTGTTATGCCTCGTAGACATTCACGCGAAGACCCACACTATTACACCTGACAAGCTGACAGAACATATCCTAGCATCCTCTCTGTCGGAGCAATGAAACCGCCCGTGACTGCCCAATGAAAAACGCATTTCGCTGAAGCGGAAGCGAAAATACGAAAAACTAAATCGACGAAATTTCATGTCACGTTTTTCGCGTGGAAAAATTATTATATCATATATCAATTTGTGGCTGATTGCGAATTTGAAAGATTGACGTTGTATCTCACCTATATTTTCTTTTACAAATAAATTTTTAATAAATAATTGAATATATATTATCGCAAAATTTCACCTTAAATAGTAATAAAGATAATAAGCTAAATCCAATTTGCTCTTTTTCTCTCTCTCTTCTTTCGGTGCTTTTATAATCAAAAAAATTTCTTTCTTTTGATAAAACTTAATTTGTAAAACCAGAAAGTGCCTATAAAGCTGGAGATTTTTTCGATGACTTAAAAAGAAATATTAATTTATAATTAAAAAAAAAACAAAAATTGCAAAATATATCACGAAAGAGAATGCTAAAAAAAGGGAGAAAAAAGAGATCGTTGTAGGAAAAGGAATTATTAACGGATATCGTTCGATCAAATTAATTCGTCAATAATCTTTTTCACATCGTAACTTCTCCCCTCAATCAATAAATTTATCTATGCCACAGAGAAAAACAGGAAGAGAGGAGACATACAAGAAATGAGAAAGGGCTTTATGTTTTTTGTTCACATTTTCACGTCTTTTTATTCAACGGTGAAACTCGAAAAAGTGTGCACATCCGCGTCGGTATAAAGCAAACAGCTGAAGAGTGAAAGGGAGGAACAAAGCGCGCGAGGAAAACGAGAGATAACTTCCGTGACACCGTTAAACGTCGCGACGCGGCCCATAAATTCCTTTAATTAAAACTTCATATCCCGCATCTGCATAAAGAAAGGAGAGCCCTACGAATCTTCCACTCTTCTCGCCATTCATTCATATTAACATGCTGTCGCGTGCGAGACGCGTTGCGTTCTTCATCTTAGAAGCAGAGCTAAACTAGAAATCGCTGCTTCTCTCGTATGAACGTTTCATGGATGTCTTTGAAGAATTTTTCTAGAGTTATAGATCTAAGTGTGATATTTTAAAAATCTTAGCATTTCGAGTAAAATGCAGAAATATCTAATCAATCAATTATTCACGGATCCCGATTGTTAAATTTAAATAGAAATTGATAGAATTGATTAATTGATAATTAATAATTGATCAGTAATACTAGCACGAATAGAGAGAAATAGAAAGTTAATAGAAATTGAGTTATGACGAAATTTGAACTTACTATATGCACCATCAATATTCAATATGCACTATAAATAATGACACATTGCGTTTTACAACGGCGAAAAATTACGAGTAATAACAATGAAGCATAATTAGTTTATGAAGTTTTCGGCGATGGCATGGTCGAGAAAGAGAAATGTTTATATATACATATTCGTGAAAATTATTTGTTCACTTAATTTTATTATTTATTTTAAAACAGAGCAAATGCACACACAAGTCAACCTGAATATGCACGCGTCACGTTACATATATTAAATTAAATTGTAAATAGCAACTGACATCTAACATAAAATAACATTGTCTGTTATTACGTTGCAAACATAAGCAGCCGTCTTGTTGGAGGTAAAATTATCTAATACAAAAGTTAAAATTATATCGATAAATTTATACGCTTGGCTGAGATATTTATACATACATATAATGGTACATGATGACTCTACGTTATTTAATCTTTATATGTTAAAATATAAATATCAGTTAAACTAAAATTATAATTAATCATGTAATTCTTTGTTACTTTTTTAAATTATGTCTTTTAAGAAAAATGAAGAATTAATTAAATTTCAATTAATTTTACTTTATAGTTATCGGAAACGCATTATATCAGTCTGTTTGCTTATTACAAAGATAAATGTAACAAATCTCTACAATTTAAAAGTTAAGAAAATACGTGTACACACACATACAAATATCTCTAAATATCCTAACACAAACTTTTTTGTTGCAATGATTCGGCAAATAAAAGAATTTCTTATATTGTGACAGCTGTTCTGCAAACAACAGACGTTTAAAATAAAAATATAAAAAAAACAAAGCGGATTTATAAAATAAAAATACAAATATATATATAAAAATTATCAAAGTTATTTTCAAATTATACGTATATAATGTTAATGCATACAAATATACATTAAGCGCGAAAGAAATCCCGTGAATCGGAAAAATTCTATTCATTCTTCTTTCGTATTACAGTACTTCGGCATTGCCTTGTATTTTCGAAAAGCGAAAAAGAAAATCTCGATCTTATAATGACCATGAGACATCGAAAATGCGAACTGCATTATTTATACGATCGATATTGCAAAACACGCAACATCGATAAAATGCATTAAAAAGCGAAAAGAACGAAGGTATCAGTCGTTTCTCGCATTGCCGATAAAAATACGCGTGTTTGATATCCCATGAACACACGTTTTCACTTATCGTGGAAAGCTTTTCGCTGATATTGTCCCGTGTTCTATCGACGCAAAGCGAGAAACGCTGACGCGCACTGCTACAAAATCGCAAATTATATATTAGTGTACGTAACGTAATGCGAGCATAAACAGACGAAAGCGCAATCGTCGGCTGATCACACGCGGCATTAACTACTGCCCGCGCGGAATTTGCCTAGAGAGCTACTGGGAATACTGAAACACGAGGTGCATTAAATCGGCGACTACATCCGCAACAAAACCTAATCGCGTTGAATTAACTAATTCAACTTAATTGTCAGGATATAATATGTTTCTTTAGTCGTTAAATTAATGTAATTAACCGTTAATGTTGATTTTTTCCAATTATTGTTCACGAAAAAGCAGTCGAGAAATTTCAATTCTCTGAAAAAAAATGTAATACATAAAAATAATGTAAACTATTGTAAAACGAAAAAAAAAAAAAAAAAGAAATATCTTTCAACGAGAAAGGAAATATAGAAAATACTTTCGAACATTATTTGAGTAACGATCATGTAGATTGATATTTCTTAAAAATTATGTTAATTTCGTCAGCATTCTGGCTGGCATTCGAAGTGCTTAACAAATAACGGGTTTTTCGGGCTGTGACGCAGATGACGCGCGACGGTAAGCAGGCGTTATTGAAGCTGCGACGTTGTCGACAGTTAGAGAGCAACACGTAGCCTGCATAATTGTATGCAGATGCACGAACGGTCGTATAATCATCTACCAGACTCCATTCGTACTCTACATGCAAATCGCGCACTAGCGGCAAAGCCGCCGGCGGTAGTTAATACTGTATGATAGAGCATGCGGCGCGTCTCTTTGTATTGATGTGACAACATTTCCTATACTAATTCGGCCACGAGCGATTCCTTTGATAAACTCATCGCTGCTTCGCCACGTCGTAATTATCGTGAATTTGTTTGAGCGGAACGCGCAATTAATGTAGATTAATTTATCTCACGCGTATGCGAAGATTTCGCCGTTACGGCACTCGGTGTTTTCTCAAAGGATGCATTTAACAATAATTGTAATGCTCCTTCGATAATAAACACTATGTTTTTTTTTTCGCTAAATTGAGAAATATTTATTGTTATGATTATTATAAAAATTATTACGATCTTTGTCTTTATCGATGATTTGTCGATAACTAAGCAGTCAGAAAAATTGTAATCCATACGTCCAATTTTATAAGAGTAAGATAAAAAATTTGTTAAAATTGCAAACTTATATGCAAAGGGAAAACAAATAAAAGTTTTCCATCTTCTCGTGATGGCATGTGACACACGTTTAAACGTTTGTTTCTACTTTACACAAATCAATGCACAGAATTTACTAATCCAATTCTTTTTTATTTCCGGTAATAAATTGCTAGGTCGCGATAAACGATAATTAAAAATGAGCTTAGATGCAACGAGCGAAGCGTTATTGCCGATATCTCTCCTCCGGCCGTGTAATCATTTTTGGCAGCGAAAATGGGCGAACGTAAAAACCGTTTTGGAATTGTGCCAAGGATTTTCGCCGCATCGCTCCACCTGTTACCGTCTTCACATACACACGCATATGCATCTACACATACATAGATATACGCTCGCCTGCGCGCACTACTTCGTGACATCGGGTACATCACTGTGTTCGAGAGTGATCTTTTTATTTCCAGTGAAACCGAGCTTGTAGTAATTTCTACTTTGCCGTAACGCCAAAGAAGCAAAAAAGTCTCCGAGAGAACTCATCGAGAAAATGCACTTTCGGACGGAGCGGATATCGACAAGAGCAATATTTTCAGGATGGCCGTATAAATACGTCGTGTTAACGACAATGTTCCGCGTTTTCATTATAAATCACATAAAAATGCTAATTTTTGTAATACTTGTCGATTTTTCATAGTTAATTGCACGGTTCAATTATTTCAGTCTCTCGCAGAGGACGAGAAGACAAACATCGAAGACGCGTGTCATGAATTTTTCTCGTGATGAAAATTTTCTAGCTAAATAAATGGCTTACGAATAATTCAATCTTCTTTCTCATCGAAGCGGTGCGAAATGTCACGAGATGAGAATAAGGATGAAAACGTTGCTACGAAATTACAATATAACACGCTTAAGGAAGCTATTTTCCTCGGGGAAAGCCGTTACACGAAAAACGGCGCTATCCTAAACTGTGTTTACGGATGTTTTTCATACGAAAGCGAAAAGTCCAAGCAACATCACGATAAACGCTACAATAAACACGATGCAGGTGAAGTTATCGCACGGTATAAGATATTTTTTCGCGGATTAAATCGCGAGAAGACTCATTATCTTTGCGTTAATCTGTTGCAATTTCAAAGTCATTTGAAACGCGAATTATGCACGAACCTACACGTATCCTCGTATGAGAATACCTACACATTATATACACGCTATACATCATACACGCTTAAAAGGAAAATATTCATAACTTGCCATGTTAATATGACCAACAGAACTATTTTTTTTAACAAGTTCTTTCTATGTTCCCTTTACTTTCCTGTAAATTAACATTGCACAGGTACACGTATATTTCGTTGAAATTAAATTTAACAACCTTCAGCCGATAATTTGTACGATAATTTGTACGGTAATTTGATAATATACATGTATGTAATTAGTTAAACCGCAGTCACGATAAAAAGAATAATTTTTGTAATCTGAGATCTTATTTTTAATAGCAAGATTTTTTTTTTTTTTTTAGATAGCCAAGTTAAGTGAAACGCTCTGTATAGATCTCCGTTTATCATGTTTCTGTGTGGCAAATTTGTTAAAGTTCCTGGCGGTTGATAAAAGGTTTCTTTTTAATAGCGTCCCTCGAAAACGCGGCTATTCGCATCATCGCGGCCCAATTTCGCGGTCGATAAGAGCATGCGATCTTAAAGGACTTCGTGGCCTCCAGCGTTAAATCTTTAACGAGCCAGAACGTTGAACGTAACAAACCAACCATGTCGGTCCTTGGAACATCATAAAGCTCGACTCTGCCTATCCCAAAGTGCATATTTGCTCGCAAACCGCGTCGCACTATTGCGCGTATGCAAACTGCAACTTCCTAGCATCTCTGCCCTTTGCTTCTCAAAATGACGTGACGCTTAAAAGCATCATATTCGAGGAAGTTTGATTTTTATTTCGAGCGTAAAAATTAAACAAATGACTTTATTATTTCGATAAAAAAGCGCAGTAAAATTTTATTTCTCGGAAAAAGCTCTTTATATAAGACTTGTATTTAAAATATAATTATTCTCTGACATTTTCCGATCTATTGTACATTTCTGGAGGCAGTTATCCGAATAGTGAAGTTTGAACCAGTTCAGAGCTCACTCAGGCATGAAATTTGAAACTTGTACGCTCTACGTGTAATTCTCTCTATCTATCTCTCTCTTTCTCTCTCTCTCTCTCTCTCTCTCTCTCTCTCTCTCTCTCTCTCTCTCTCTCTCTCTCTCTCTCTTTCTCTGTTATATCTGCGCATTTATATTATATATAAAATAAAATAATATTACTTCAGAACAGAGAATCGGATGTAACAATTGATATAAAATTTGCGAAGATAATTTAATATAATGTGCGTATACATGAAGCATATTTTCTCATGCCTATTTACAGCCATCATTTATAAATTGTTTTGTCATTTTAAAAGATTAATTAAATGTCTCCTATTGATTTGACTACTGTTGCCACAATTATGCGCACAAAATAATGCGAAATGCTAAATAAATACTAGATTAAAAAGATGTCGATTCTATCTACGTCATCTTATAAGCGCTTTAAGAGTTTAAAACGTTTTGAAATAACGAATGTTTTACAAAAGAAAATAAAAGTGTTTCTATAAATATTATCGTTCAACAAAGCGTAAAATGATGGAATGCAGTAGAGATTTCAAACCACACGAATTCTCGGAGCGATAATCTCTCTCTATAATTGATGAAAAATATCTCATGTCTATTTAATCGCGAACCGGATAACGTATCGCAAAATGATCAAAAGAAGACAAATAGAAAGAGCCGGAAACAAGCAGGAAAAAATAAAAAAGCGTAAAAGAAACAGGGAAGCGTGTATTAATGAAACGTGAGTTTCGATATGAATAGGCGCTTATGCGAGCCGCAACCGCGCCGATGATATTAATTGAAAATCTGTTTATTTATTGGCAGCTCGATGATGCGACACAAGTTTTCAACAAGCATCGACAGATTCGGTGCTATAAACCTAAAGTAATTATGATATGAGATCGATTTCACAAAAGTAATTATTTTCAGCTTCTGCACACTATCGTTATTTAATTATATTCTCTTTAATTTACTGCAAATAAAGTTTTGTGTATTGCATGTATTACATATTTCAATTTGAAGATAAATAGAAAAAATTGAAACAAATATCTCTCTCTCTCTCTCTCTCTCTCTCTCTCTCTCTCTCTCTCTCTCTCTCTCTTTCAACGCAAACAAAACAGTTATTATCTAATGTAGGTCGATATGTAAAATATAATCGGATGCACAACGTCGCCTTTCCGTCGTAAATCGTTCTCCGTCACGCTTCGCGATCGATATCGCGTATAACTAGATTGAAATTTCATCCATCGCACGATCGACCTGCTTGAGAAAAAGAACAACGCCATCGCTCCTCCATGAGACTTATTGAGCAAGAAGGACACGCTCCCTTTTCCCTCCTTCCACCCGCGCGACTACAAAGGTGGCTTAAAACACAACCCCATTACCGGTAATCAGATGGACCTGATCCCCAGGGATAGGGGGATGGCTTAAAGGGGGGCTTAAGGGACTTCGAATCGGGCCAGAAGGGTATCGGGATACACACACCGACACGCTATGCGAACGTAATTGAAAGTTTCCCGACCGTCGCTACCGCGCTGCTCGCTTCCAGTTTCGCTTCTTCTTCGGCGGAACTTGACGAAGCTCGCTCGGCGCGCTGAAAGAAAAGGGCTGAATGAGACTTAGCGTACCGGCAAGAGCGAGAAACAGACCGTAACGCCGCGACGCGACGATGTCTTTACAGCTGACAGGGTTGAATCGTTTAGACGATACTCCAAAGAATGTCTTCGTCGAGAAACGAGCGACGAGAGTACTCTCGAACGTAAAGATTCGCGACAAATACGGAAAATAAATAATTATTATAAGACATCCAGAGAGTGATTTACTGCTGTTAGATTATCACGCTGGTGAAAGTATACGCGAGTAAATTTTATATATTGCTACAGTGATTCGCGGAGTTAAGTTCAAATATTTTGAACATAAGAAAAAGAGAAATTATTTTAAAAACATATTATTTTTTATTTTTCTGATAAATTGCATAAGAGATAGATCTATAAAAATCTCTTTTGACATGTATAAATTTTCTTCTCGTTACATTAAAAATTTTTTATAAAATTATCGAAACATTTATAATCACAATTTCACGAGCAATTGTATATTTAATGCAAACATAAGCTATATATCATTATAAAGAGTGAGTCTTGGAAAAATTTAATTATCAAAACACAGCATATTATTTTTTAATTAATTTAATATCATTGTTCGTGTTTTTATTTTGAAGCTAAAATTTATTGTTGGAGTTTGTTTTAAAGAATATTTCTTTTACTTTGTCTAACTTCCATCTTTTAGCGACAAAGGACGAAAGTATTTTATGTGATTGCATGTAAATATAAAGATAATCAGATAAAATATTTGTATTTCTCTGGATTGGGCAGATTTCGCCCAATCCAGAGAATTTCTCACTTGTCGCCTGCAACGCACGCAAAGATGACGTTAATTAGATATTGTTACAGATATTTTCTTTGATGTAGTTCATTTCACTGTACTATCGATCATGGTACATCGGAGGGTATTGATGCATCGATACATAGTTATATATCCCAGGTATTATCGCTCCAATCCAGTAACCGCTTAATTAAGGTGATCGCCCTCGTCGCCTTTGACATGGTCTTCCATGCAAGCACAATGACGACGAGCGTTTAGTTCGTGTTGATGAAATAATACCCCGCTCAAAAGCTTCGTATAATCGATTTAACTTTATAATATATAGATGTAGACTATAGAATAATATACCGGAACGTGTGGGAGTTTTCTTTGTTCCAATAATGTCACCATAATATCAAGACTCTATAATCCTGTATTATAATACATATATTAATATGACTTTTTAACATGTTTTCACAAAATTTCGAAATCTGTGAAAATTTGAAAATGTTTATTTTTCTTTCAAAATCTTTTCCAAGACATTAAGAGATTTAAAATATTTTTATATTTTTATTTAATTTTGACATTTTTAAATTATAAATTTATCTTAAAATATATAAAATGTGTTCAAACTTGTTATATTACAAATCTGATTATTATATTGAATTTCTAACGCAGATTATAAAACTTTTCAATAACACACATATTTAATATATTTAATAACTTAAAAGAGAGATTTTAAGAATTAATTTATTTTATAGGATTATATATATATATATAATTAGAAATATACATATATATATAATCCATAATATAGCTTGCATAATTAGAAAAAGAACATAAGTCAAATAAGTAACTCGAATTCGCGCATTTTATTGCATTCAACATTGAGATTGAATCGGATTTCTTCGTCGAGCATACTTATTTGTCCATGGATATCCTAACGATGTTAAGCATTCGCTATCTCGTCGCGATACAGCAAATGCGCGGAAGTCCCCAAAGCAACTTCAAGATTTCTTTGATCAGGACGGATAAAAGAGATAAAAATGGTAAAGGATCGACACCGTGAGGTAGAACGCCACTATGGAATAGAAGATTTGGGCGAACGTGTAGTAAAGAAACGGAAGAGAAGCGCAAATTCCTTTGTGAGCAGAGTAGATCGAACAGAAAAGGAGATAAGCGGGTTAAGAAGACGAGTACATGCGAGAGGGAACAAAAAGATGACAGCATCAGACAGAGGACGACTTCTTTATTCCATCCAACTACTCTTCCGGCTGGATGGAATAAATTTTAAGAAAAGATTTAAGAAAAAGATTCTCTCGAAGAACAAATTTATCCCGTTCTCCATGCAAAGACTCTGCGAGTTATATAACTTTTCGCTATGAAATAAAGTTCATGGATACGTTCAAGATACATTACGTTTGGCAATTTTTAATTTAAAGAAGATTGTTTCCCGAAAAAAATGGGGGTCGACAAAACGCCCGATCGGCCAGACGACTGACTCGACGTGCCGGTACATTCAGATACGTCTGATTATTCCCCTCGAAAGTCGAAAGCACGCCCCGGGAGCGAATATTGTGAGGAGGATTCCAGACGTTATCCATTATTCCGCGGAGATATGGCGGTCGGGTAAATCGCGCGATTTTCATCGACGAGCCCGACGAAGGGGTGCACAGCACACCCCTCCCTCCGCCACTCATCGATTCCATGTAGGTAGGGTGGCAATCTTCCCCTTACTCCACGATCCCAAGATTTCCTCTCGATCTCACGGCGAGATAGAAAAGCTCACCCTGCTGTTCGCAGAGAAGCTTCCACCGACACTATCGAAGAACGCATCTTGCTCCCCCGACTCATACTCGATTTCCTCTATACGGCGATGCCACGATTCCGATGAATATTCCTTGGAAGGATTCATAACGTCCATTTATATGCACGGGTCAGTAACTCATATCCGGACCATTCCGCCGGCACAATCGAACTTACGAACGTATATCCGACAACTCTTCCGCGGATTCTGACCGGCGAACTTTCTTCAAAGGCGTGCCGGTGAAGTAGCAGCACCTTTCAATTTCGCCATGTTACATCTCATTACTTTATATTCTTAGAAAAATGAAATTCAACTCCTTTTCTATAGATAAAGTTTTCACGTCTTATTTTTATAATATCGGAGTTGTGTTATTGCCGGTCGTGTAATAAAAATTGTATATTAACGATATCTTATTTACAGAAACGGGTTCTTTCCATAGTTACTCATGTTATTAATCAAATGTTTTAAAAATTTTATAAAAGTATTTAATGTAACAAGAAAAGAAGAGAGAACAAGAGAGAGAATAAAATGTAAAAGAATATTTTAGATATAAAAAAAAAAATAATAATTAAAACGATATGTGTAAGAAGTGTAGTCTATAAATTATTGTACAAGAAAAACGAGAGAACAAATTTGTATCTATGTACGTCAAAAGATAATCTAATTGCTCGCGCGAGAAATACATCGGTTGTAAATTGATCGAGATTCCCATCCATTTCATTTCGCGAACTTTTAAAGCAACGGGCATACATCAGTGTAGATGTGACAAGCGTTAAAATGGCGGTACGACGATAATCCACAAGCGGCATGCTCGCCCACCCACACAACGAAAGCACCCACACACATCGCTGAAAGCTCACGACTTCTCAACCTACGACCTACGACCTCTTCCAACCCGCGCGCGATCTTCTCGGATCTCTCTTGAGCATCAACCTATTTTCATCTTGGATCTTAGAGGAGGGCGACGGAGGGATGTTGGAAGAGTAGACGTCGGGTCGGAATGGGGATGTGTTTGGGAGCCCTTTTGCGGTGCTCCGAAGACAATGGAGCGAGTGCAAGCAGGGTAGGAAGAAGAGTAGTTGGATGGTATAAAGGAACCGACGTCTATATGTATACGACTAGGAGCCGCACTCTTGTCTTTTTTCACCGTTCCCGGATAGGTGTTCTTCCTCATCATAACTTGCTTATCTCCTTTTCGCTTCGATCTACCTGGCGAGACACCTCCAAGTTTCTGCTTGAAAGAGAACCGTAGGACGACTTCGGATGCGATATTAATAGAGTTACGTTGCCGTTTTGCTTTTCCATTCGCGAGAAATATATCGATATCCGCCATTATATTAGATAAACTTACTAGATAAAAAATTATATTAAAAACCGTCTTTATCAATATGAAGTAGTAATACTCGCGGAGAAAAATTCTACGAGAAATATTAAAAGTGTAAAATGTTATATCATAGTGCATTCTTTTTACAATGCTACAGTATTATAATTTATATGTATAACAATTATATAATACAATATTTAACTTTGTACTTAATGATAAATCTATATAACATTTATATAAGCTATGACAAATAATAGCTTCGCATTTCATAAAATATATCAATGTTTTGATAAAACAGAATATTTGATGGATATACATAACTGATTATAAAACTTTTTAATTTTTTCCACTATACCCCATTTTAACTATTAAACGCTAACAATTTCCAATATTCAACTAAACATTTATTCAGTACCAGAATAAAGATCACGGAATAAAGAGTAAGATGATACAAGAAGATCTCGAAAAGGGAATTATTTTACAAGAAAAGAAACGCAACAATTCGATATTCTAAGTAATTTTCGAGAACAGTTCCATTTGTAAAGAAAGAAGAAAAAAAGCAAAAATCTCTGACTTTCTTTTAACGCAATAATAAGGCACGATTGATTCTAAAAGTACCGTGCATAATGAACAAGAAATATGCAATCTTTACTCTCTCAGTAGCAAAACTCCATTTAAATGATGATTTAATTCTTCAAAAATAAAGTCTAGTGGAAATTAAAATGATATATACGCAGTGATATTAATAATAATAATTATATTTTTCCAAATAATAGCTTGTCCACGAATAAATATCGTATAAGCAAATCAATATAAAAATATTAAGAGACTAATATCGATATATCATAACAATATATTTTTAACAATTAATCGAATTTATATAATTCACGTTTTCTAATACCTAATAAATATTAAAACGAGAGAGAGAGAGAGAGAGGAGAGAGAGAGAGAGAGAGAGAGAGAGAGAGAGAGAGAGAGAGAGAGAGAGAGAGTATTAAATAAGTATTAAATAAAATTATATTTTTAAAAAATGCGATAATTGCATTTGAGACAGTTCCCAGATTTCTCCTATAAAATAATGACTAGCATAACGGAAAAATTGCGAATCACCGAAAGGGATGCCGATCTTGCATAAATTTGCAACTCACTGTGCGGCATGCATTTAAGAGAATAGCGTCGTCTAGTAGAACACGCGCAAACTTTCCGACACCTCCTGCTTTGCATTTTACATACGAGCGGGGCGCTGTTAATTTCGAGTACGTCAAACTCGAACGCTCGGTACACATCTACACATACAAGGACCAGAGTGAAGCTGCCCTGACTATTCGGTTCTGTATAATGGCGCGATGGGCGATGCGATATTCAACGTAGACGTCCTCTCGATGAAAGGCGACCTGTTCTCTATCGATCTTGCGAATTTCCAAACGACGAGACATGACCGCACAATCGCTTGACGGACCCATTGTCACTCCAGGTCCACTGTCTTGGCCCTCAGTTTCAATGTCCTTAACCTACGAAGTGGAATCATCATCCCTCCGCCCCTTTCACTTCTTCGCGATCCTTTATTTGTTCACCCGATTCTCGTCACCTTCAGAGAATAGCCCTTCAACTTGACAAACCTATATTCGAATATCGCAGGTTTGGGTGGCTTAAAACAATCATCCAACATTCATCCATTTTCCGGTGTCAGCTAGATAATACAACACTACACCATAAATAGCGGAAAATTTCTCGATAATTAAAGAAGTGGATTTAACTCGATAATTTAAAAAAATTAAAAAATTAAGAATGCTAATTCGACGAACGTCTAATTTCATAAATAAAGTAATTATGATACACAGCAGAAATGAAATAGCATTTAAAATAGAAATTAAATATTTTAGAAATTAGGAAAAATTAAATATAAAATATTATATAAGTATAAAATATCAAATAATATTATTTGAACAAAACTACACAATTTAAGTAATTATTTTCAATAGCTGTGTTCCATGAAATGTACTGTTGTAAGTTTGAAAGAGAAGTGGCGATTTTATTTCGTATTTATTCTAAACATTGATCAAACTAGAAATTAACATGAAACGGAAGATCCTGTCGTGAAACAGTGCAACAACTAGCTGTCTCTGTTCGCTCCACGGATAATTCGCACTAACTTCACTAAACACAATCAACTTGAGACAATAATACATCGGGCTTACAGCTATTCACGATCATGTCTGTGATCATCTGTCGGAAGGCTCGAGCAGGATAGTCCGAGAAACACGGAGGTGCCTTTGAGACCGTAACGTCGGAAGTGCAAGAAATGTCTATCTCAATGTAAAGGAGAACAAATACAATGTCTAGCCACCGTTTTCTATAAGAGGTAAGACAACCGTAGACAAAGCTTACAAGGCACATTATGCTAAGATTCGGTGGTTTGCATAAAGCACCGACGATAGCATTCTCCTTGCCACATGCTGAAGATGAGACGCAGAGATAAATCGCTGACAAGAAAGCAGAAATCAGAGTTATGTAAGAAAAGATAGAGATGAAGAAGAATGATAAAATACAAACACACAAACCAGTAGATAGCAACACGAAAATACTAAAAATTTCACTAAACTAATTTTATTTGATATTAATGAATAAATAATAGAGAGAATTGAAACCGTGGCACTATTCTTTGTATAACATATAGTTTGTCTAATACATAATGTTACGCGTATACACAAGTATTATCGAAATCTCGTCTCCTTATTAATGGAAATGCATATAATTTCGACTGATTGGGTCTTGCGTATAAGTTCTCCGTGTGCCTTAATTAATACGTTCCCCTCAGACTCGGAAATGCACGCATATATCACCGAATGTACGTTAATGAAATAGCGGTTAGCAGCTGTTGAAGTAAAGCGAACATGCCTGCGGAATCAGCCTCGATTCTCTGTGAACTCGCATTTGCACACATGATGTGCACGTCTTACCTCCTTCCGTCAGAGAATTATTACCTACATTTACACAACTAACACTACAAATTACGCAGTTGCGCATATTTATTAACACAATATCTGCTTGATAACAAGAGGAAAAAATATTTTTGACGATGAAAGAGATATATTACGTATTACGTACAATAATCGTTCAGTTTCATTTCTTTTCTGTTAAAACTCGTATATATTAAAAAAATATAATTACGAATTTTTCACTTTGCTCCTATTAATTTTTGTCCAATTATTATGCCCTAATAAATAACGAGTATAAAATGAAAAGAAGATGCGTTGAAATTGACATATTAATTTGTGAAATATGTATGTACCACGAGTTTCTCGATTATCGTGTCGGCTTCGATCTTAACCTGATGCTGTGCCATTGGAATGGGAACGTACCTTCCTCTTCATTTTAGCGCTCTTTGTCAATCAAATAATTTCGAACGGTATTTTAATTACAATTCTGATTTTGCGAGAAATTGCATTCATATTTTTCGCGAAAACTACGTAATATAATGGCCGGAGTTAAAGAAACGGCTAGCACAATCGGCAAGAATGATTCACTTCAATTTCGCAAATTGTAACTCGTGTGCCTCGTGTAGCTTTTTTATTTCTTTTTTTATCTTTTTTTTCGCATGGATTATTCGATTCGAACAGATTCCCGCGCAGGTTGGTAACCGAAGTGGAAAAACCTCTCTGCCCATGTATTTAATCGATCCAGCGTACAACGTATAATAATCTCGCGAGTATCGGCCGTCATTATTTCGCCAATCGCCACGGAGAAGATTCACCGACACGATGAAAATGACAAACGCGCTATTTTCAACAGATTAAAAAGCGAAGGTGGGCGATTGCGCGCTAATAAATTGTTGTTCTTCTATAGAGATCTTTTGTCGGCGCTCGTACGCGGAACGGTTCTAATACGTTTTTAATGGAGCCACATTACCCGTCCACGATGAATAATGAAGCTCGAATTTAATTTACGCCACCTTGAGATTCATCTCAATCTAGAGTGAACGAGGCTCGATCGCATCGGTGACAAAATGAAGCGGACTGAAGGTTAAGTGATTTATGAATGATCCAGAAATTTTTTTATATAACTATGTCACGTTCTAAAATGTCGCATACTCTGACGAGTTTTACTATTTTCAATACGAAACCGGGTCAGTGCAATAGATAGTCCGAATTTCTTATCTCGGAGATTATTCTTTAATTAAGAATCGATTTTTCCTTAACGAAAGATTTCAGCATTTAAGAATTTTAGATTTTATCATCGGAAAAAAAAACATTTAACAATTAATAAAAAAACATTGATAAATTTAATATTAATAAAAAATATAAAATACATATTTTACATATTTTTCCTTACATCCGTAGCAAAATATTAACATGAAATATTACTCAATTATCTTACTTAGCGGGTATTGCGTTGCATATACTATATGCAACATCTATGGATTCTATTTTGATCGATAAGCTATTGTGTTACACGCGCTAGGTAACGATTCGATGATTACGGGAACGCAAGAGGCAGTCACGACAGTCTTCATCGAGCTTGTTTAAAATGAGTGGTGTTACGTGATAAATCGAATCCTTTTTTTTTTATAAAATGTCGTATACTGTTAATCGATCCAGCGGATATTACGTGTCCACTTTGAAACGTGCCGTTTTAAAGTATCGGCGTTGTCGCTAGCTCGCAAATTGAATTCCGAAGTCATTCTGCTGCATCGACTATCAGTGAGCATTTTTGCGCACATACACGCAGGAGGATAATATAGAAATAACTTTTGCGAAAAAAAAAAAAACGACGAGAAACTTTGTTGCACCCGATAAATACCTTTCGAGTTAGAAGTGTTGTTTAAAATTTCAGTGTTGTTTAAAATCAAAATGCAGTTGAAAAAGTACATCAATATCGATATATCAGTGCAATGAAAAAGCGAGTCTAGACGATTTATAATTTCAATCGCAGTGTGACGGCTTTAGCTGTCGCGTGTAAGAGCAAGTGAAAGATTTATACGAGAGCAATATATAATTGATAACGCGCGCGTTACGAAACCTCCCATTGTCACGTTATTCTCGTTAAGTTCAGATTCGCGGTATCGCGGGACCTTAATCCAACTCTATATTCTGGCTTAATCTAATCACATTTCAGTTCTGTAGATAAAATCGCGCAACGCTTCTTACAAACGTGAGTCTGAATGGGGAATTTCATATTGATATTCGATTTTCTCATCCAGCGTAATATATTTTCTCTTTACGTTTATGCTTTATAGGACAAAGGAGAAGGAACAACAAAACGCGAACTCGTAATTTCGGCGCTTCCCTTATGCGATAGATCGCGAATGGCTGTTCAGTGGTAAAAGAAACTTACGCCGATTGATCGTATAAAAGCGATTTTGTCTTGCAATTTTTGGTTTATAATTTGTCCCAGGATAAATCAATCGACGGCATAAGAAAGAGTGTTAATCGTAAAATTTACATCTGAATATTACCGTATTATTAAACGAATTTTTATTCATCCTATGAAATCCAAATGGAATATTCCAGAGTCGAGGGTTTCATAAAAGAATCTCGTATTATATGAAAACTGGGTTTAATATTTGATAGTTTTATTGAGTGAACAATAATCTCGCAAGATTATTTATCTTCAGACGAAGATGAGAATTAAATCGATTCTCTAAATTACTAAGAGATCCCTTCCCTGAGGAGTCTACCAAGCATGAATGAATATTTAAACGGTGAAAAGGCAGCCCGACCATCAAAGACTTTCTTATTATTGAAAAGTTCACGATAGAAGATAGCTTATTACTTTCAATGCACTCGGGTTTCCCGATAAATCTCGTTATTTTGATACTCTTGCGAACTATTATTATCTCTCTCTTTCTCTCTCTCTCTCTCTCTCTCTCTCTCTCTCTCTCTCTCTCTCTCTCTCTCTCTCTCTCTCTCTCTCTCTCTCTCTCTTAACAGCTATTTTATCATTAAAAACAATTACCTGTAAAGATCAATTATAATAAATATTGATAAATACATATGTGATAAATTGTACACGCATTGTGCCGAATATGATAAATATAATGAATTTGCTTATTATATTTCTTCGCGGAAAAAATAAATATATAAAATATCTTATATTTTTTAAAATTATATTTTAATAACACGTTCTCTTTAATCAAGTTGGAATTGATTTTTTCATCTCTCTGTAAAGTTAGCATCCCAATTTAAAAATTTCGTTATAATTTATACAGTTCTGGTTTTTCCTTACAAAGTTTTAAATTCTCTGTAGATTAATTATAGTTAATTCTCTCTCTCTCTTTGACGATTAAGTGTAAAAAACAAATTCAAAGATATGAAATGCCTATTTGCCTTTTTATACATTTTTGTTATATTGAATGTAGTTGTATTTCAATTAGAAACACGATTTTTTAATTTTAATATTTTTTTTTTATGAAATTTTAAAGCTCTCTAAAATTTTTAAGAGAATTCTAGATTTTCGAAAAAAAATTTCCTACATGAAGAAATTTACATGCAAAAATCCAAAAAGTTATCAAAATTTTCATTTATTTTAAATTTTTTTAAATTTTTATTTTTAAATTATTTGTTTTATCAATTCAAAAATTAAGAATAATCGTTAAAACTCTCAAAAAGTTAGAAACAATTAAAAATTGAAAAGTTGCGATAAATGATTAACTTCCTCGACATCTTCGATAAAGAAAAATCGATATCAATTTCTTTGTCTTTCTTTCTTTCCTTGTCATTAGAAGAAAGTCTATTATTAAAACTAAAAAAAAGAATATTGGAGTACTATTACGTTTGACGATTTATTTCAATTTCTCACTGTTCGGATCTTTTCTAGATAAAGATACGCTTATGTGTTGTTTTTCAATCTTCAGCTTCTACAGAAGAGAGAGAATGAAATCTTGTCTCTTTGAAGATTGCATTATGCGAGTTAATTTCATATGAACTCGTCCATGAACTAAAAAGGGGAGTCCGTGGTGTCTTTTAAATATAAAGAATAATATACAGATCTTCAATATCGATGTTCTCTACTCTGCGTTTCAATTTATCTCGGCAACGTATTCCTGACATACGTCTCCTTGAGTTGTGTGAAAGAAATTCGAGAAATCCAGATTCTTTTCTCAGTTTCGCTAACTGTTCTTGGCTTTGAAATCCGACGAAATTATAGAGAGGAAAGAAGTATTAAATATCTCGAATCTTCTCTGTTTTCTATTCTCACGAACAAACGAGACGAGCAATTGGATGACCTCCTTATAAAGAATGTACTGTCACTGATTCGCGTTATATATATGTCATTAATTCTTTTTTTTATATAAATGAGTTTTTAATTAAAAATTATTTAAACTTTTCACGAAAAAATAATGGTAAGTTGTCTTTCCATAGAATATCCTATCAGATTTATTAATTTTAATACAACTTGGAAATTTTTTGTTTTGCTCGTAAACAAATAAATAAAACAAGCAAACAAATTTGCATGTATTAACCCAACAAGCACGGTCTTCTAACGACGTAACGAATACCGTGCATTTTTATCGCGCACCATTTCTCAAAGCTCGCTCAAATCGCCACAACGGCCTACTTAGAACCCACCCAGCCGGGCAATTTATTTTCATTTCTCCTAACGATTCTCAACCCCCGTCTCTCTCTCCGCGCCCCACTTTCTATACAAACGACGAATAATTTCGAACCTCTTCCGAGAATGTGCGATTCACTCTGTCCGATCGATAATATTAATGTTACGGTTCCAAGGAGTTTTGTAACGCGATTACGAGCGAACTGGAAAACGCATATAATGATTTCGATATCTCAAACGAGTATTAGCGATGGCACTGATTCGACAAAATCAAATTAGGACTATTAGTATCATGCATATAGGTTCTTCGATATTAATATGAAGATTTTTTTGTCGAAAGGAACAATATAGGAACAGTTGTTGCAACCTGTGCTTGAAAACGCTCCCATCCTTCCTCTTGCTGCACGTCAAGTTTAAAAAAAACCCTGATGTTAAACTTTTTAATAAATATTTTATCGAGTTTTGTAATTTTAAACTTTACTATAAAATTTATAACAGAAAAATTGGAATTATATATTATAAATTATGCCTCGAAATATCTCTAAAAATTATACATATCTAGAGATGTCGATCTGCTTATAATTTATTAATTTATCATATATATTTGACATAATTTTATCATTATTTATTACGTTATAAAAAAATTACGTTATGCATTTTAAATATAATTAATAATATTAATATTTTGTATGTGATATTTTACATAAAAATTTAATTGACATGTGTACAGAATATGTCAAATTATTAACAAGGTAACCTCGCGAACCCGAAAATTCTGATTTTGATGAAACTTTACACACATGTAGGGGGAATAAATAGATGAATTTAGAAATTTTCAGCTGCTGCCCAAAAACGATTCTAAGTAAAACCACATATATAGAGCGACTTATTGCTTGCCTCGATATATTTCGAAAAGCATTCGAGATATTAAAAAATGTTTTATACAAAAGTTTCATAATAAAAATATCTCTATTTAATCACATTAATAAAATTTTTTTTTTAAATCTTAGAAAAAATTATTTTTTCAAAATTTTATTAATACGGTTGAAAAGAGGTGTTCTTACCATAAAACTTTTGTATAAAACATTTTTTGATATCTCGAATGCTTTTCGAGATATATCGAGACAACCAAAAAGTCGCTCTACATATGTGGCTTTACTCCTTAGAATCGTTTTCGGGCAGCAACTGAAAATTTCTAAAAAAATCATTTGAGATATCAAAAAATGTTTTATACAAAAGTTTCTTGGTAAAAATATTTCTATTTAATCACATTAATAAAATTTTGAAAAAATAATTTAAAAAAAAAAATTTTTTTTAATCTTAGAAGAAAATTATTTTTTCAAAATTTTATTAATGTAGTTAAATAGAGGTATTCTTACCATAAAACTTTTGTATAAAACATTTTTTGATATCTCGAATGCTTTTCGAGATATATTGAGACAAGCAAAAAGTCGCTCTACATATGTGGCTTTACTGCTTAGAATCGTTTTTAGGCAGTAACTAAAAATTTCTAAATTCATCTATTTATCCCTCCAACATGTATGTAAAGTTTCATCAAAATCAGAATTTTCGGGTTCGCGAGGTTCCCTTATAAATGATATATCAAAGTTGTAAACATACATTTATCAATGTGAGATCAGACACATAAGATTATTAAATATCTCATTTTCAAGCATATAGATATTATAACCTAATTATCTCATTTAACTTCAAGCACAGACATTTTAACCTAATTATAATTTAATCTTAATCAAGAATCTTAAATTATAAAAGAAGATAATGTTCCATAGAATTATTAGGCTAAGAAAAACAGCATAAAATATGTTATGCCAGCAAATCTCTTTTTCTGTACATTCCTTTTTTCTTTCATTCTTTGCTCTTTTCTCTTGTCCTTTCTTACGAGATTTACGATTGCCTTAGCTCGATTATACCAACTGCTTGTAATACGTGAATTAATAATACGTAAATTTCAACGCATATGATTTAAAGAGATTTAATTTCAACAACGTAATGATGAGTCACAAAATGATAGAAGGAAATGAGAAGAATAAGAGATAGAGAGATAGAGAGGATAAAGTTTGGTATTGTTTGCATACCACTGTGTAATATAACTAACTGCATTATGCAATATACAATGCACTTTAGGGAGGGAATAATGATATTTATGTAACATTTCCACCATATTTGCATTACTCTGACATAGTTTTAACAGAATAATGTTCCGCATCACTTGTTCATTTCGTCGGTACGTGTTATGCAATGCCTTGAACATTTGACAGATAAATAATTGTTTATCTGATATTTTCTTTCATCAGTGTAATCGGTGAGAAAAATACGCCGATAAAGTTTGTGCTAAACACTTTCGAGAGTTAAATTCTTCGATCTCTCCTTCAGAGACTTCGCGACGTCTTTGTCGCGTAATCAAATTACCTGAATCCAATTAATAGTTCATCGATATACGACGGTAGGTCGAAGCGACTTGACTTGTTCACCCGCGGTACATCCACGATCGTAGTTAACCACGTAGTCAACGTTATGTACGTAGAAACCGCGCGTTGTTTGCCACCGGCAATTCGGAGCATGCCTGATTGAACGTAACACGGCGCATACAACGCATCCGCGGCGATGTACGGTTGTCTTACGAGATATTAAACCCCCAAATCCGGCCGTTCCGTGTCACGTAATGTGAAACCGACCCGTGCGTGCCGTGCAACGGGAACAACAAAAATTGTTGTACAACAACGCATTAATAAGAGAAGCCGATATATCGGACGCAACGCGTCCCGCGAGGCAATCGTATTCGCTCGTATATGAAATCTGTTTGCCGGCTTTATCGTGCGCGTAGCTTTATGGCACGTCCATTTAAAAAATAGCCCAGAGTGCCGAATAACACTCGTTGTTCTACGACGGCTCTTATTGCCAATCACTTGCGGCATTTTTTAAATTGCGTAATACCTGGTGGTTTTTTCATCAGTATGCAACGGTTTTCCAATTTTTTTTTTCAAAGAGGAAGATAAAAGATCTTGTTATCTTGTAAACTTTTCTCTAATCCTGCTCTTTCATTCATATACACGCTTACTATATTACCAGCAATGTGATGCATACTTAGATTTCTTAAAGAAAATTATATTACTCACCCTCGGCGATTTGCGTTTGTTGGCGCTCTCGACACACGGGAAGCCACCGCACTGAAATACATATATAAATGTATTGTATAACGGTCCATTTATCTAACAATCATGTTTAATAATAATACAAGAACACAAAATATTTCAGAGAAAAATCATTTTGTGGCTAGAGATTTCAGCGTCAAGTATTAACCATAGCTAGTATGCTAAAAAACATTTTTATATGGGAAGTATCAGAACTAGATGGGTAACATAGATTGTTTTTATGGCATAATAAACAGTAGACGGCATGGTATAAACTGTATTCAAGACTCGTACGATGGCGGTCTTCGTAGGATGTATAATAAACGCTACAACGAATGCCTTATCGGAAAGGTGTGTTTTATACTTATACAGCTGTATTATAAAATTAAGTCTGTATATGTCGAGAGAATTTAACGATCGATATAAGAATTCATAATTATGGAATTTATATATCGCGATTATATTAACTTTCGTTTCACAGGCGTAAAAAGAAAATTGTCCATGCTCAGATAATACATGATATTTGCATAACATTTTTTAATACATTGAAATGTATAATGTTATGGGAAAGATTTATTAAACAAATCAACAAAATAATTTTGGACTACAAGATAAGACTGCAAATATATTAAGATTGAAATCATGTTAACCGTTTCTAAATTATCGAATAAATGATGGTTATACTTTTGAAATAAATGCGTATTTAGCTCGACACATTTTGGTTTAACATCTAATTATTTTCCTTTCCAATTTGGATACTCGAAATATTGTTTCGTGAAATGATTTCATCAAACTCGTCGGCATAATAGCAATAATTCGTGCCTTCATCCGGTTCGTGTCTGTTTATTACAGCGTATGGTTTAATGATGGAAGAAAATCGCTCGACTTTTCCGTTCGCTTGTTACGTGGGCGAATGAAACGAGCGTCATTCCGAAACGTGAGAGGTTCGCCACGAGCAACCATATAGCCGCCATATACAAATACCGCAAGTGTGGTTTATTATTTTATCGTGACAGACACGTAAAAATATGTCGAGCACTCGTGCGCGATTTCTATGCGTGCACGCGACGAGTTTAATGCGCGGATAACCGAGTGGAATGGTTTTGCCATGCGGAAATATCACTGACCAACGCGACAAAAATTTTTTTCCACATTGAAATATCTTAATCCTTTTAACTTTTCAAGTATATAAATGGTTTTTCATTAACATATTCGATAAACCCCCTATCCTCTTGTCAGTTCATCTTTCGTCGTATTAATATTGTAGCATTAATATTGTCGTATTAATATACAAGTAGTTAATATTGTATACAAGCATTGATAAAAAATAAATTTTTCACCTAAATTTTTTTTCGCCTAAATTCAGAATGTAATTTTTCAAAGAACAGGACATGATTCTATTTTTTTTCTGTTTCTTTTACAAACTCATGAAAACGGACTTCCACAAATTCATATGAAATTTACATTAACATTTAGCATATATCCACCGAAATGCAATGTCTCTGTCAAAAATGTGAAATTCAAAACGATGTCTGGAACGTGAACGAATTACGAGAGAAGGAAGGACGCTCGGTTTTGTCGATGATTTGCCAAGCGGTCGCAACGGAAGAATAGAATTGCTTTCCGCTTCTGGCGGAATTCCTACCATATTCCCCGGACATGCTACTTCCGATTATATATATACCGCGTTTCTACTTCTGTCAGATAATTTCAAAATAACTGCGCTGCTCTGTGATTATATATATATATATTTTTTTAATTATTCCAATCTAAAAGAGAGCAAAAGAGAGTATATAATATAAATAATAAATAAAAGTGTTAATGTTAATTACTTCATAAAACGCATAAAATGTTCTAGTGAAAAATATGCTAGAAGAAATGTATACATATAAATTCCGGAAGACATTTAGAGTTGATTTTTTATAAACGAGAAAGTAAAACCTCTCTTCACGGCTTTATAAAAAAAATTCATAAGAAACTACTTAATTTATTTGTAGTATTAATATTTGTTTAATTATATTCTATTTTTTGTGTAGAATGTATAGTAAACATAAGAATTTCGAAAGATGACAATTCGATCTTTTACTTTTGCCATGTCAGCCTCTTTTCATGAAAGATTCACGGTCGACAAGAGGGAGAACAGCACTTTATTCCTTCGCTTGGTCCACGCTTCGCGATGATTAAGTCTTCCCCAGAGTTTTATCCTCGGAGGGCGGAAAAAAGTTCCACGGGGAAGACTTGAACTCCCTCTTTCCGTCTAGAATGGTTTTATCTTCGATCACGCTTCGTGCTGCGATGCGGTCTCGTTTGCGCAAAGTCGAGCGAGATAATCGATACGTCTTCGTCCGCTCTCGCCATCTAAAAGCCGCCGAGATGATATTTCTCGTCGTTCCCTTTGCCCTTCGTTGTGCGATCTTTTATTATTATGCGCGTTCAAGGCTAAAGAGCGATTCATATACACACACACATATACACTGCATCATTTTTTCTCATCATTAAGTAACAATACGAGCATGATAGAGAAAACGCGCAGAAATAAAGAGACTCAATTCGTTAAAGAAACTCAACTTTAAGAAGTATGAAATCTATTTCTTCATTAAAATTAAAACAATGGAATTTTGCGATTGTAGAATAAATGAGAATTAAGTAATTATAAATATTGTTAAATATATAAATAAAACAAATAAAAGCATATTTTCTCTTTCTATTCTAGAAAATATAAATATGTAAATATAAATAACGTTAAAAAGCATTCTCTAGAAAATCTAAATAAAATCTAAATAAAATCTTTTTCGCTATTTTAGAGAGTCTTCTTATAAAAATAATGTGCAACCGCAATCTGACACGAACGTAAAAATATACGACGGACAATACGATTTTAAAAAAAACGCACTTAATATGCGAAACGTTCTCGTTCGCGCGATATTAACGACCGTAAATACCGAAATGCGTAGCCGAGATTATGGCGTATGTTCAAGGCGATTCCTCGAATCGATTCCCGATCAACTATTCCAATGGACATCCAATCGCTAGCACTTCTATCAACAAAATTAGACATTGACATCGTATTTTGAGTTTCAAGCAGAAAAAATGCCGTTGTCGATTCGTTTTTAAGGAAACGGGAATATCATTCGATTCGCGTAATTCTCGCGTAATAATGCTCTGAATAATAATGTAAGTGACAAGGCAAATTCGTCAAATTCGCCGTAAACTGCTTACACAAACCAGTAAGTAATTTAGAGCGCACTCGATTAACGCGAACGGCATCACCGTGCAATGTTTACCAGCGATTGACACAAACTTCGCTGGCTGTAAATCATCGAAAGGCCCGTGTCAACGGGGATTTTCATTTTTGATCGTTGACGGGAATGGCCGACCGTTACCTCGCACAACAGAAATTAATTCAGTTTTACAACCACTCCCCTCACATTTATGCCTGTACCCCCCACAGCCGGCGTATGTCTAAACCACCCGTTTAAATGGACGCTTGCAATGCTATCCAGGATGGATAGCAACCGCGACCTGCGCATGCCGTACAAAAAAAGAATACATTTTAATTAAAACAAAAAATTATACAATTTTGCACGGGTTTATTACAGTAGGATTCACAGCTCTGAAAATTTCATTATTATAAATCTGCTCATTATAATGGAGATAATATTCTGCTATTTTCAATATACACACGCGAAACCGATAAATCTATTTGTTCCGCTTGTACAGAGACGGCAAAAATTTTTTCGCAATAATTGATTAAATGCAAATTTCCATATGGATTTCTGTTAATCTTGGAGTTAAATTCAACAGCGCGCGCGCAGTTTAATTATGTCATCGATCGTCTGCCATTACGTACTCAGGATATGTAAAAGATAATGCTGCAGTAAATGTTCTCACTAACGATATTAACAACTAAATCTAAGTTTAGTTGCTAACCTATTAGCAACTAAATCAGAGAAACTAATACGTAATAATCATCAAGTACAGGATGCTATTGAGACAGATTATGAAGAAAGAATCGACGATACAAATAGATTCTACGAGTATAAATTGTCTCCTGATTTTAACTCGATTTTAAGAGCTAGTTTTTCGCGATACCACTTATTTTTACTTACACATCTTGTCATGAGTAAATCAATATTCATATAAATACTATATTTAGGGGCTATACGTTTAGCTTATTCTTGCTAAGTCTTATAGAAGAAGAATCTCTCAATAATACAAATTAAATTTGTAAAATGTCACTACGTATACTTGCACAGAAATGCCCTTATTGAATCAAAGTCAAAATGACATACATATATTTCTCACGTACTTATTGGGACTTGAAAAGAATCCACTTTATATAACTTTTACATTTCCGCGCAGATAAATTGAAATTATAAATAATGCAGTAATAAAATTAATAAATGTATAAAATGCTGTTTATATACATCGCTGACCTCCCATTAAAATTGCAATACTATATGTATAAATTTATATAAATATATAGTGTTGCAATTGTAGCATTGTGTGTGTGTGTGTGTGTGTGTGTGTGTGTGTGTGTGTGTGTGTGTGTGTGTAACAGTGGCTATCGGCAAATAACTGGATACAGTCATATAATAAAAATTAATTAAACGTGAGTCATTACTGAAGCACAAACTTTTACACTGGGCAATTCTATACATTCTCGATTTTCGTTCTCACGATGAGATTGTGTATGACGTTTACACTTGCTGGTTACATAATCTAGATACGTATTCGTTGTTTCCGAGGATGTACGGGCGAAATTTATCTCGGCATGTGGAATTTTCGTTCAGCCGCCTTCATTAACGAGTTTCTCAATTAATTATCACAGCGCGTTTCAGCTCGCTCATACATTTGACCAAATATCATTGTGGAAGTCACTTTAACTTCTAGCTTGTCGAAGGGAAATATAACTGTCCGGTAAGTTTTAAATCGGTATTGAATTAAGTATACACCTAAAGTTTGCGCCTTGTTAATTTTTATTTGAACCTGATAATTATACAACAATTAAAATACTTTCAATTTCAACGAATCTCTTGCTCTTTGAATATCTATTCAATATATAAACTAAACGTGTTTAGTACTGTTCAGCTATTCTGTTACATTATGATTATTTATTATGGTATGCTTAATGAGAGTATATTCACACTATGCTTGTTTTAGTCAGAAATCGTGTTTGCGATTCAACGGAATGTGATATCGTATCTCATTAGTTATAAATCCGCGCATTCATAAATCGCAGCAGTCAACATAATAAACGTTGCATAGTCATTTACGTCATCCAACGCATGATTACGTGCGAAGAAATACAGTCGACCGACGAAAAAAGTCTCGTCTGCGTCAACCGAGCATATAATTAATGAAATGCGATATTTTCTATTGCTTAGACGACTATCTCTCTTTCGATTCACGCTGCAGCTTCGAGAATGCTAGATCGGAAAACAGAAAGAAAAAAAGATAAGTGTGATTAATAGCGCAGGGAGAAATAATGTTGGTGTTATAACAAGTTTTTCCTTCGACATTGATTGATAGCCGCGAATTAATGATCATACTAATCAGGTATCTTTTCTCTATGTTTAAGGAGAATAATAAAAATTTATTTAGATATTAAATAAAATGTTAAAAATAAAATTTTATATATATACAATATATATGCACTTACTCTTTTTAGAATATTTATGATAGAAAAATATATCATTTTAATGATATTATGTTTGGTAATAATATTAATAAAATATTAAAAAATTTTAATTAATAATTTAAATAAAATTATAATTATACAGTTACTTTTTTATCTATATACTTATTTCTTGGATGACTTTTCCGGTTTGATTTTAGATGAAACACACATCAAGCAGTTAGCTCGTAAATAAAATGATAATTATCTTTAAATATTGGAACTGAAATTGAACGTTTAATATTCAGCAATTTTAGCAATTTTCTAAATCTATATTCGTATATTCCATTTCAGTAAACTGCAAACGATATCATCATGAACGTCATAAAGTAACCAGAGCGCGATTGGTCGAAAGAATTAAGTTCACTTTGTTCAAATTTTGCCAGCTATTTTCTAACTATTTTGCTCGTTATTGTCTTCTCTCTATATACGTTGGAAATACTATTCAAGATAATTGAAACGCTTAAATTATCTCGAGACTTAAATAACATTACATGTGGAATGCAGAATTTGTATCCGCAATTATCTTTAAATATTATTTCAGTTACTTGAATATTCCGACTAAAACAAGATAATTCTGCGCTTAAATAATAGCTGAAGTGTTTGTCACTCTCTTCCAACACAAATTACATTAATATTTTGAACAGTATTGTCATAACTTTTAATGATATCAACGATAGCTTTAAAAACCAAATCGAAAACTTTTGTCATTAATATAATATTTATAATTATAATGTATTATATATATGTGCAGTGTCGTTAACGTGCATCCCATTTATATATACAGACTTCGTTCATCTCGTGCTCGTCATGTATGTGCAATACATTATTTCGCTCGAATGCGGCTATACGCATTGGCGTATCTATCCTGTAATTAATACTATCGACGGGTTTTGTCGTTTAACATTATTATCTGATAAATATATCTGATATCTATATTGGTTGTTTTCCATTCTTCAAAACGCAGATCCGTGAATACATACTTGTAAGTACATTTCTTGAAACATGTGCAATGTTATCGCGAAATAACTTTCGCGCGATCCCTATGTGCAATGTACTACACAAATTAATTAATTTATCTTCCCATTTAATTCACAACATTAATTTTGTCGAATTATTTATACGTCAACAAATTGCAACTATTTAGCTTGTTTTTTGACATAACTTGACAAATATATTAGAATTAAAAATGCGTTTATTATATTATTAAAATTTTTTTTTATATATTCATTTTATATATATTTTGTTATTTAAATTGATTTTTGTGACACATTTTTAGAAAATTTTATTATATATATTTAATAAAAAATTTCATTATATATATATATATATATATATATTTAATCCTTAAATCAATTTTAATTTGTAAGTAATTAATACATAATCTTAAACTAGCGATTAATACGGAGGTGATAAATATTATGCAGCGAAACTCCTTTAACTCCATTACCTCTTCCGCAATTTAGTGATATTGCTCGAGATCTGACGTCATAGAACGCTTATAAATAACATCCTTTCTTCATTCTCTCTATCTATCTGATGACTATTTATATAATTCATTTTGTACACGATACAGTCACGGCGAAAGTGTAACAGGTATGAAATAATTGCTTCCTATGTGTAATTGCTCTCTTTTTCCACGACAATCATTTGTAGCAATCCGGTGATCGCGCTTATTCCCCGTCCGTCTGATAATTGCTTTTCGTGCCGCGCGTACATTACAACGTTAACGACAGAAAAAAATAATATTAACACGAAGCAATCAGTGTTGAGAAGGCGTTTCGCGCGGAAATAGCGATTTTCTGCCGACCAAGAAAAACTTACTGCAAGGCTTATCTTTTCTGCTCGAATAACGCAAGACAATGTATATGTAAATGCGAACACTGTAATAAAGATTAAAGAAAGAAAAGAAAAGGGCTATCAGGGATAGAATAATAATGGCTATTCCACTATAAATTTCTGAAACTTGAAAAAGTACGAATCTCTGTTCACATGACATTGTTTTCATTGGTAATAATTAACAGAATATGCTGGTGAAATTTAGCCAGACGCGTTTCAAGAACACTGTACGTTTGAAAAGGAAGTAATTAAAATAATAATGTGCCGTCCGTACAATTTTTTGTACATTGATAGATCTAGGTTATCTATCTGTGTTGCCGCGACGTCACGTATGGATGTATGTACATACATACAGAGGACGATAACGTCGACCGGGTTACATCGTTGCACCGGTAATCGTATGGCGATCCTCCTGACGGATATTCTCGATTTGTCGCCTTATCTAATCGTAACGGATATGCGCGTCGTAACCGCATGCGGCCAATCGAGCAGCGAGGTGACTAAATTTACAAATACGAATGTCCTACTCAAACTCAGCGACATTCTACGAGCAGGATGAAATGTACCCTATCTGGGGAAATGAAAATATCTAATTTTGCTTCTACCTAGGAATATACTGAAAATATATGCAGAAAACAGGTCTTGAGAAAATAGAGAACGAAATTAAGTTATTTCCTACTTCTAGAACAATTTGTAGCTCAATTGTTCTAGATTGATATAATAATGTAGCATCTAAAATTAATTGCGTCAACATTTTAATAGAAATGTTGCCTCTAAAATTTTCTCTCCCGAAATTGACGCTCGTGCTTTTAAAATATTCGAAAACAAAGATATTTTAGTTATCTCCATCTTCTGAATCGTTATATGCGTATCTTTGTATTAAAAACAAAAATTAACAAGTATTGTTAATGTTAAAAGATCGATTATCATTACGAATAACGAATACCGACTAGCATTTGTTAAATAGTCGACAAGATTACTTTTGGAATGAGATACAAGATTTCGAGTATATTCGGATAAAGCATGAAACATATCTAAAAAGAGGAGATAGAAGAATTCTTGGCAGACGGCCATTGAGGGAAATATGAACTGAAAGCTTGCTTTCACGGTAACACGTAATAAATTCTGTCATGGGGTGCCAGCAAATAGGCACATGGAATGGAACGTATTATACAGTATACAGAAAAGAGAAAAAGTCATCTTTATTTACCTACAAGACACGCATACTTCTGTCTCAACGGTTAATATTAGTATCATTCTAATATCATCGCCCAATTAAATAATAATATCAAGGAATATAATATCAAGTATCAAAATAATTAAACTTTCACTAAGTTTAATTGTAAGTAAAATCATAAATAAACAAATCTTTTTTGAATAATACACCTAACAATTAACAGTACTCTTCATATAGATAAGAATTTCATAAAACTTTTAAAGAATAGGAGGCACGTCTTCAGAAGACCGAATCCTTGCTCAAAAGCACGTCTGCTAATTATTGCATATAAAAATCAAGGAAGAAAGCGCAATGTTATCCCGAAGATGTCCCTTTCCCACCCCCCTGAACAATGGAGGGAGTATCGATCGTGGGAAGTAGGCGATAAAACGACACGAGGAAGCCCACCTAAATGGCAAGGGTTTATTTTTAGTCTCTTGTGTATGCGGTTCGCGATAGGGAAAGTCTCGATTTCGTGCTGACGAAGCGCACGCGCTTCTCGTAGCGCGTCAAGAGGTATTTCTCGATGAACCTGACTCAGCCATCGGCCGCGCGGTGTTGCGCACGGTCAATGACACCGCTGGAAACAACTTTATTGTTCCAGCCTCGCATATTGATTCCTCGAACGAGATGACAAGGATGATAAATAATTAATGTAATTCATGTAATTAACGGTTTGTTGATTAAAATCAAATTGAAGGGACAGACGAATCATCGGTATAAAGGCACACGATAATGATTTACATTGACCGAAATGTTTCGAATTTACTTGTCATTTTCAACCGCAGGTTGTTTAGATTACGAATTCTAATCAATAAATAGTAAGACCTGGAAACACTGAGAAAATATAATAAAAAATATAAAAAAGAAACCAAGTGCAGTTATTTTTTAAAAAAAATTATGTATTAATTCATTCATTCTTTTCCAAAAATATAAAAAAATAACTATAACTGTAAATATCATAAAAAAATTATAATCTTCATGACTCGCATATCTATTAATTCACGGTACAAGAGAATTTTTTCATGAAAGAACAAGCAAAAGACGTACAATAAATCTTTCTGATTGATTGTGTACTTTTTTAGAGAAACGAAAGCATATTAGATGTAAAAGTTGGGTGTGACGAATGTCTTACTGGTCAATGAACGTACATAGCGATAGAATAACTGTGATGCGGAAATATATATAATAGATTAGCGAATTGATTGGTTTTCCCAAATCACAAAACTTGAGCTAAGCGATATTCTTTTTATTTTTCGCTATAATCGCGTTGGCAAAATTGTGGCCGCTATCAAAATCGAAAAGTCGGATAACTCGTGATTGGCATTCTTCTAATCTGCTGGCGATCTTCGATCTCCCAGCCAAAAATTGTTTCCCTTGTTTCGACTACATATGTTACGAAAATGCTCTGCCTCGATAAAATACATGCGAAAAGAGATTAGACTGTATCATAAATTATAAACCACGAATTTTAACAAACGATAAAAAATATTAGAATACACTCGCAATTTAATTATTATTAATATTAATTATTTATTACGTTATTTCAGATGAATCTTCGAAAGTCTGGTCATTAATTACGGTTACGAAGCATTTGCAAGGACTGCGAAAATTTAGATCCAGAATTGCATTTGGAGATTTAGAACTGCATACCTTTTTATAGCATCTCATACCAAAATATTTCCTGACCTGAATAAATTAAATGATTGAACGTGTCAAAGATGACACAGATTTGGATACAGATACGGTCGCATACCTTGGCATCCCGACTCTTCATCTCCTGTCTCCTGGGCATGGTATTCTCCCCGTCGGCGTACACGAGATTCCTAATAAATCCATTGAATCTCGGCTCGAATATTACGCTGGGCAGCGCCAGCAGGGTGAGCTTGCTGTTGTACCAGCTAGGCATACCGCCCACGTAGACATCCGAGTTCCCGGCGAGCTTGCCGAACTCGAACTCCTTGCCGCGCGACGTGGATACCGCGCCGACACCGTCCACAGTCAGGGTAGTATTTTCGTTGCACCTGGTGATCTGCACTTTGTGCCAATGACCGTCGCCGAGATCGTGGCCGACCGTGACAATCTGTGCGCCGCCGCCGAGGTTGTACCTCAGCCTGAGCGCGCTCTCGACCAGCTTCACCTCGAAGAAGTCATAAGTGCCGCCGTCGTCTGTGTAAAGCAGCAGCCCGTTACCCTGCTCGGTCTTGAATTCAAATTCCAGGGTGCCGTTCAGGCCGGCGTTCCATTTGCGAAATTGTGCATAGCTGGTCGCCGAGCCCTCCAACAGAAACGAACGGGCCACCTGGCAGACGAGCAGAAGCACCACCGGCAGAAGCGGCGCCGGTATAAGCGAGGGATGACGCATGATTCACTCTTGAATCCAGAATCCTTGCCGCTAGATCCTCCTCATTCGCTCGTTAGATATCGGAGCGCGATGACGTCACGAGCTCATACGCATTCCGCGTAGGAGACCGAAGCGTGGGTGCGTGACGTCGGCCACGTTGTGACACCCGGCTGCTGCATCCGTGAGCACGTGAGCACGCACGCGCGATTCGTGCGAGATGCACCCGTGGTGGGCGTGATACGCGGTTCGCGAGAATACGCGCTGATTCTCTCTCGTACGTGCTTCCGGCTTTCTTGCAATGTAAATATCCTCAAATGTCTTCGATTAGCGTTTTCTTAAGCTCTCGTAACTTATTAGTAAACGATGTGATAACGAAAGAGTCGTTTCCCGACACCGTCTCGAACAAATCTCTGAACGTTTGTAATTTATCTTTGTTGTTAAATAATTTCAGGATCTCTTTCTTCCTCTCTCTTTCTCTCTCTTTCTTTCTCAAGATAATTTTCAATAATGAATGTTTATAAAAAATGCTTTGATAATAATTATTCATAAAATGATACTTTTACGCTTTATCTTTGATAAAATTTTCTTTAATTAATTAAATTTATTCATAGCTTCAATATATATAAATCGATATTTCTGGATATGTCTTCAATTTCAGGTTCAGTCAGTCAATTGGATGCATCAAAATTCGTAAATGTATACGCTTCGAGTACACTCTAAAAACATTGGAAACGCGACAAGAATCCACATCTTTTTCTCTTTATACATGCATATATAATTTTGAGTTGTGCATCAAAAAAATTGAGAAGGCGGAGAAGTTAGGATAATATCTTTTTCACCAAAAAAACATCTATTATATTTATTGCCTAATGCACTGCTTGATTAGTATAATGCAATTTCCTTGAGTTTGACTAACATCTTTTTACGGAAGATCATCAATCGACCACAGTCACTTAAATACATTTGAAGGAACAAAAATTATATTGATGTTCTAATTGCTCTTGCAATGCAAACTTTCTTCCTTTACAATCCTTACAGTTAACGCTTTTTTTATTTTTTTTTTCAATATTTTAATTTCCGAGAAATTGATCGATTATTTCATCGCATTCATTGGAAGGATGACAGTTAACATTGAAGACAGCACACAACTATCGAAAAAGAAGTAAAGTTTTCAGGATGTTAAAATAATTCACGTATATGCACGTATTCACTGAAGAAGTTTCTTAAATTATTCGAGAGTCTAAACAGCAAATGCTATCACAAAAAATAAAGATATGGAAAATTCAATAATTATTAGAGGGCCGTTAGTACGAGTTTCAGTTTCTTCCTGTCTCTCACGATTCTTAAAGAATCCTCGGATTGATTGCGCATAGCAATCCAAGCAACAACTTCCACGATGTCGAGGGAGCCGTTATCCCCCGTATTGCTTCGTGTCGAGGGTGCCTAGCCGTGATCCCCTCGGGTCGTCTCGTAACACGTCGCGTCGCGTCGCGATGGCACACTTTCTCCTTTAGCGGGATATATACGTATACGTTTCGGGAAAAACGGCCGCGAAACGACACGCGAAACGTCTGCAAATCAGTCCGGAATTGCGAGGGACGTCATCTAACCTCAACGAGCTTCATCTCCAGCACCGAAGGTCACCGGATAGAGAGCGGTCCCAGCGACACGACCTCGACCTAATCACGCGATGAGGCACTTTCACCGCACACCAGCTCTCTGTATCCCTCCCTCTCCCGGCGTCGCGACGCAGAATCGCATAGAGAGAGACACGGGGGATGATCGCACGGCGACGTTCGTGACGACGCCGTTTCCGACGTGGTGGGCTCGTGGTTGGCGTCGAATGGCGCCGGCACAGCTTGTTCAAGCCCACAGACGACCAGTGCTCTGAACACGGTTCACTCTCGAGTCAGCCATCCGTTCGTATCGCGATCGATCCGGTCGCGCGCTCCATTTTTCTCTCTCTCTCTCTCTCTCTCCCTTTCTTTCTCTTTCTCTCTCGCACTTATTCTCGCTCTTCACCACCCGGAGGTGCTCTCCGAGGCGAAACTGGATGTACAAGTCGAACACGCGCGCGAAATTCACGTAAAATCCTGCCCCACCGTTATCGTCCCCTAATAGCTGGTCGCGATATCGGTTGACCGATTCCCGGAGGGTTGGATCAGTCGACCCTCTCGACGACTCCCGATTTGATACTAGCTTGGCGAGACAGAGCGACGCTCGGTCGGGACGCTCGCCTGCCGATGACGATGGTACGACGCCCCCGGCATGACGCCGACGCCGACGCCGACGACGACGTCGACGCCGACGCCTCGCGCCGTTCCTCTGCGCAGTCGCGCGTCGGGGGTGGAAGACCGGGGGTAGAAGAGAGGAAGAGAGAAGGAAGCGCGGTGGTGCGAGAGGGTTGTTCTCTTCATGTCGGTGCCTGTCTGTCTGTCCGTCCGTTTGTCGTATAACCTAGCTAGGGCCAGATGAGGGTGGCGGAGGGACGCGGACAGTGTGACGGTGTGCACCTCCGGCGAAAACGTTAGCGACGAGAAGGGCTGAAAAATTGTTGAGCGAATCCGCGATCGAAGACCGGAAGGAACCCTTAACCGGAGTTGTCGATTCACTCGTGGCACGTTCCGCGAAACTTTCAGCCACTTCGTGAATCGTTGATCGATGACGGGGTTTCGTTTCTCAAAATCGACAGAGAAACACCGTATCGGGAATTAATCGATCATATAAAATTTTCAATTTTCGACGTTGGCACAAATATATGAGAGTTTGGGAGAGAGAGAGAGAGAGAGAGAGAGAGAGAGAGAGAGAGAGAGAGAAAGAGAGAGAACGAACTTTATATACTTAGGTTTTGCCTGTCTTTTGTCAGAAACAGGAAATCGTTCATTTCCATATATTTTTTCTCAATAATATTTTCTCATGTGAGACTCGCAAACAATGTTAAAACAGTTTTACATGCGTACTGTTTATATTATTCAGAATTTTTTCTACGATAATTTTCTGTTATCATTTCAGTTATTATTAATTGTCTCGGCACGGTACAAACTTTACAAGAAAAATGAGATATAAAAATAGAGAAATTATTCTACGTAATATGTTTAAAAAAAGATTGCGATATTTCTTGTTTCTCCTCCATTTTAAGGTCAAATTTTAATGTCAGCACGAACAAAAAGGGATTCTAAAATATGACAAATATGATAAAAAATTTTTGATTAATCCGATGGTATTTATCTTTGTAATTGTATTTACTGTTGATACAAAATTGAACTGAATAGCGCATATTTGTCATTAATTCGATGGCGTTTAAATAATACGTCAAAATTGAACCGTTTGCCTTGCTAAAGAGAAAAAGAAATAAAGACAAAAACAGAAGGTAGACAGATGCGAACAAGAAATTCAAATAAAACAAGAGAGGTAAAAAGAGAAGATGCTGCGCAAAAGTATCATATAAAGGTGGTTCTCCGATCCGAATAACAGGGTGTGTAGATGTCTGCCGAGAAGAAGGTGAAAACTACCAAATTCGCGACTCGAGATGCGCTGAGAAAGCAGCGTTTTGGTGGTCGCAAAAATCGCCGATTCGAGAACGATACAACACGAATCGAGAGACGGCGAACGACGATTTTGCTTGGTCAGAAATGCAAGGAGTGGAGAATCTTCAATGTCGATCCTCGAGTCGGCAATTTTTCTATTGCGTCGAAGAAACTGAGCACGTATAAATACACGATTAACACGTTTGTACTGAATTTCGCGCTCCGCTCGCGTTGATTGCAAAGTATCAAATCTATTTAATTTTAAGACCAAAACTTCTAACCATAATTGTATTCCGATATGTTTCTTAATCTCGTTTCTTCACGATTAATTGTCAAGAATTAATTCTAATTATCTTGATTATTTAAATTGTATAGTATCTCCATTAAAATAAATCCTGCAACTTTAGAGAAGCGAAAATAGATCATGTATCATTTATTTACTATTATTTATGACAGTTGATTATTATTAACGCCAGTTTAATGCTCATATGCCTCGAGATAATAGCTTCCATTAGTCTGTGTCGTTTGGCATAATTAACACTTTGAGTCCAACGAACTACATTGCAAATCCCACCGGGGTGTTAATACGCTCTCCGGATTCAAAGTATTAATCAGTGTGTTGTATATTAATAATATATCTATAAATTGAAGAAATACTAGAGGCAATACATTTATCATCGAGTTGCTAATCAAAATGCTAAGATCAATTAACATTTATTTCCAAACTCATCGTGATTATTATAAAATTCCTCAATAGCCTATCGATTTATTATCGCAATTATCAACTCAACAACATAACAGCTCTGTAAGCAATTCGATTGCAATATCAATATCAAGATAATAAACTCTCGATAACGTAGACAGCATAGACCTTTAAATAAGATACACACAAGATGAATCGTTGCTACGTATACCTTCCCGATTTCTCGTTAGTATTTTATCCGCCAGACAATGTCCATCCGTATTGATGGATCACGGTAAACTATCTCTTAAATCTTAGCAAATAGGTCGATTCAACGAATGTGTTTACTTGATAGCTTGCGGTACTTTTGGAAAACGCTGCAAGACAGAAAGCGTTCACACTCGAACTGCAAAAGTTTTCGTCGAATGTACGCCGACATCCCCGAACAGACCTCGCATTGGAAAGTATGCCCTGATTGTGACTCCGGAGTTTCGTCCGCTACACTAATATCGGGTGGTCAGATAAAAATCACGAAATTCAACGAAATACTTATTGTTAGATTGCGTTTAGATTGCACTTAGATTGTAGATATTGTTTATATGTATCACTCACGACTCGAGAAATAAAAAAAATAGAATATATATGTATATATAGCGAAAAATATTAAAATAACTATTCCGATCACAAAAAACTATTATCCATTAACCCGTCATTATAGCATATAATAAAAGTATTGTCAAAAGCATGATTCACACTAAATACTAAAATATTCTATATTTTTTTCCTGGTCTTTTCTTGATACAAAAAATTTAATTAATTTTATAAATATGTTTATTTCTAAATTTTTATTTTGTCATCCGGTATACGAGTACATGCATACGTGCGGAATAGAGTCGAAGACGTTGAGAAACTTCGACGATAACGCAGAACAATATGTGAGGAACGTCTTGTTTTCAACAAATATCGACTCATAGCTGATCTCTCTCCGGCTTAGTCAAAGGTGAAAAAATTTGGAAAAATATTGACCAGAGAATTGGCCAGAGAATTGGCCATAAGAAACTATGGAGAAGCCTTTCCATACTGTACCAAGCCGAATGTAGCAAAGCCTGTCGTGAATGTTACATTTTTTTTTTTCTTGAACAAACTGCATTGTTTGCACGAAAGCATCGCTGCGCAATTTGTTTGCCAACCGAGATAAAGAGTGCGCGAGTGTGTACGTTTTTATCTATTCCGACCGTTTGTTTTAATCTCGTAATGCGTGTTTTCACACAACATACCGTCGAAATATAGTTTTACGAAATGAACACTATCGACCATCTCGCAAATATTTTCCTTCCCGAAGTAGAAGCGTTCTACGCAAGAAAGATAGAGAATTTTTAATACTACAATATATTTGTGTATTCTCCATTGCAATTTGCATCTTCCAAACATTTCCATAAAAAAATTTGTGCGAAAAAATACAAACAAATAAATAAAAAAGTAACTTATTTTACACTATTAACTTTAATCTGAGTATAATAATTATTACCAAATCGAATACACAAATTTTTTCTAAAAATAATAATAATTTTGTATTTAATAACAAAATTTTGTATTCAATTTTTAATCGCAATAATTTTATAAGATTTTATAAGATTTTATACATTTAATATAATTGCATAATAAGATTTTATACATTTAATATAATTGCATAATATACAATTATCAAAAATTTTTGTTACGATCTCGTAGTCTGAAATAATAATGCAGATATATATTGATCTTTCCTGTTTTAATAATGTCATATTCTTTGTTAGTAAAAAAGAAAACTTGGGCTGAAAAAGTCTAGCTTTATATCTAGAACGACTATCATGATGCGCAAAAAGCGCTGACTGCGAAAATACTTTTAATCTTTCAGTCAAACCCACGCGTCTGACTCGTGATCTTCTATATTACTGAATTCCTATACTACTGAATTCCTCTTCACAAAAACCGTGATGAAATCATACAATTATTCTAATCGTCCAATCAAAACAAACTCTAATTTTATCGCTTCGCATAATCCTTTTACAAATGCACGAGCGATTTTTCTAACCCGTGAAATGTCGAGCTCTGGGCCCTATTATTATCTCCGCTGTTCTCGAAGCCGCTCGTTCTCAGCGACGATATGATTACAACATCCCACGCGACCCTATGTAGGTGTGTAATTAGCCTACAACCGACCGTTTCTCGCGAAATGGAAGAAATTTAAATACCAATAACCCAGAACGCATAGTCGGTCTTGGAGGACGCGCGCAGAACAATTCTCAACGATCTAACGAGAGTGCCAGATACTCCGGAAAACTTCATCAGAGTTGCTCTAGAAACGTCACTTTATTTTGCTTTTTTTTCCGCTCGACTTTTCTTTGTCGCATTTCGTTATCGTTATTTAATCTCAGAATGGTGAAGAGAGTTTCTCGGAATATCAGTTTTTGATAATCATAGATAAATTTCTCGCGTGCTTAAAATATCACGATAAAAACGAATATTTTCGCAGACCTATTGTATGTTATAATCATATCTCGTATCCGAACGCGTGTATTTATATTGTGCTGTATTTACAGGGAACAGTCGGTGAATTAATCTACAAACCAGTCGCATGAAATAATAATCAATATATTAGTAGGGGAATTAATTAACATTAACAGAGAAATTACGATCACTCGCTGTTGTCGCAGAATATATTACGATAAATCATCGTTATTAATTAAATCAGATTTAATTAATTGTCCTTCACTTCGATGGATCGCTTGTATCGCTTTTTACATGAAGATAGTGGAAGAGTGAGAGAAAAGTAGGACGCTCTCTTATCTGCTTTTAATCTATGATTGAACGCGGCTGTAGACACATTTTTTCGAATTTCCGAGTGAGCTGCATACTGCGCGCGCGTATTATCTGCATATGTATCGCGGTTATCGCGTGTACGAGTTTTGTTTTATAGAAATTATTTTTAGCGTTAAGGATATGTATGGTACACACATACATATACACATAACGGTGTAAAGGGTAGAAATTTTAAAACCCGCTGCAATATCGTTAGTTAAATACAAAAATCATCTAGTTCGCAATTTTGCAATTATTATTTAAATTGACAGAAAGTTTCTCGCTTTTTTAATCTTTCAGTGCGAATAAAGCATCTGTGATGGCAATATTAATAAATATTTCGCGATCTAAAATAAAATCTGCAATATACAATTTATATCACATAAATTTCTCTTGTACAGAGATATCTAATTTTTATTGTATTATCCGTGGCGTTCTGCTTATATCGAAATTTTAAATAGGTCCATTATAATTTTTCTCAACTCCACCAAAATGTCTCAAGAAAGATATAGATTAGATATAGATTATAGAGAGAAATATCGTCAATGGCGATACTTTCAAAACTATTCTATGACCTGACATGCATATAAGAGAAGTCGACGTGGCATTATTCGCAGTCATCGATTCCTCTCACGAGGCCGAGAAAATGAGAAATTGAAAAGATGGGTCAATGATATGCGTTCCTGTCGCGTGCTTTCGGCAGGAACTATTTCCCAGTTTCTCTTCCCGTCCCTCTTTTCTGCATCCTAGACCTATCGCTCTACTGCACTGCTTCCATTTATTTCTCGCTATTCAGAGAATTCACTATTCGAGAACGAGAAGATGCTATGTTTATTACTTAACTGATAAGATAATTGCCAATGCAGATATGCAGAATGTTATTAAAATTCTTGAATAAATTCCTACATTTTTAATCATAATAATTTTACAACTAATTGGTTTTTGAACATTTTTATAATAATTATTATTTTTGCTAAAAAAAAATAAGCTACATATTATTACTGCACTGATTTAATAATAATTACCTACAAAGTTAATCTAAACTTTGTTTTTATAGCATCCGAAATATCATTTATACATATCCTCGCCGTTGTGATTTACAGAAGAAAACGAGATCGTCGATCTTGCAAAGTTTTGCGATGCTGAAAGTCGACTGCGATCAGCGAAGCGCAATAATTGCGTCGAGATGCAGATGCAGATGCGAGCAATCATAACGTAATGCGGGAATTTGTTAGATATTAGGAATTTATTTTTCAATAAGATCGAAAGAATAATATATCACGACCGTAAAATGTGCGAAATCCGGCTGAAAAATCTCACGATCTGTCGAACTGCGAAATGAGACGAAAATCCGCGCCGCTTCGAGTTCTGAAATAAAGAATTCGAAGGATTGGCTGACAGCTGTCGTATAGAATAAGACTTCTATTTTTAACCATCATCTGGAATACGAAAATTTTTCCCTCACATTTTCTTATTTTGTTGGATTAATGTGATTAAAATTTTCGCACTGCTATACAGTCTCTCAATTTTTGATATATTTTATATATTTAATGTATTTAATACTTGTCTAAAATTTTGTTTCTACAAGAGAACAGTAGCGTAAGATTAAATGGAAATATTTTTTAAATTTAAGTGGCTTACATCTTTAATTTTCTATCTCTCTTTCAATTTAAAAACAATATAATTTAAACAACTTTTTACATAAAAAATTAAAAATTTTCCATTAATTATTTACACATGGCTAGGGAATAATTCTTCGAGCGCTACACAATTTCATAACATAAAAATGCTATTGTAATTAATATTGTAGTAAAATATAAAGAATTATAAAATCGTACACATATATCACAAACGGTACGATTAAATTCATTTTCTCTTATATATAAATCTTTCAATTTTAATGAATACTTTAGATGAGATCATTAGAGAGACCGCGGTACCGAGAGCTTCACAAAATTTATGATATCCGCTGAGGGTTGAGGAAGACGAGGGTACATACAAAGGGAATGCAAAGAAATCGGAAGCCCGAAACGAACAGCGTTTCCCTTTCGCGAGAGCCGCGTTGCTCTTGGCGAGATGAAACCTATTGCAAAGGCAATTCGATGCATTCACGGTCGCTTCCATCGCTAGTTAACCATTGTAACATCCGCGCGAGGGGAATACGTTGTTAAAGCCCACTCTCCTCTTCCCGCGACCGCATCCACACGAACATTCAATCCGCACGCGAAACTTTTCGCGTACCGAAGGATCGGACCCTCGAACTGCGTAATTCAATTGAAACTGCAGCCGCGCGATCGAACTGCGGCCGCGTAGTCGGTTGTTATCGATTAAAACTGCGAGAAGGAAGAAGAGAGAACATGAATGGAGAATATAACGAGAAAATCGTAACGAAAAATTTGCCGCTTTAATATCACCTTCGGATGAAACTTGTACCAATACAAAAAAAAAAAAAAACCGATTCGGGAGATTGTTTCCCACGTGGAATCAAAATTTCACGTAAGATAATGTTTCTCATCTTACAATGCGAATTGTCATCATGACGAAAGATCGATATCGAAGACGAGACGTTAATCAAACCGTAATACAGAATTTTTATTTCTCGCTGTGACATTCGTTTTACTATTACGTGCTTCCCGCTTGTGTTTTCTGTCTCCTCTACAAACAGTGCAAAATCAGATATATGAAAAAAGAAATGTTTGTCATAGCGTGATACAACGCAATGCAGATAAACTCAGAAAAAATTGCATTAACGATATCTCGGAAATTCTATACTTCATCTCAAACGTTAAAAACTAAATTTTAAAGGATAAAAAACAATTTTTGCTTGGAGAGATCTTTTTATATAGACTGCATTTCCTATAGATTCTTTAAAGACTTTCGCGATGAATTCTTTAAGTATACTCGGTGCCCTGTGTGCGTCCAAAAAAGATAACAAAAGAAGAACAAAAAATCAACAAATAAAATTTTAAAAAGAGAAGAGATAATTACGCGCGGAAACGCGTGCTATAATTGGCTTATTCTTGGCATTGCTGATTCAGCTTACATTACTAATTGTAAGTTGAATTACTATATTTTATCGAAATGTATGTATCAATGCCCCTCCCAGAGTGAAAATAATGTCGCAGTAACAAAATATAAATTTCTATTCTATATTTTATTAGCGAAATTATTCTAGTGTCACGAATAAATCTCGCGCGGTGAAAATCTACGAACGCAATAAAGCTCCGAATATTATTAACGCCAGGATAACACGAATATCCGTGTAAATACGCCTGTAAAACGAGCATAAATAGACTTTGCGATCCCGACAGTATAATATGCCCTTACGTAGCGGATACATAAAGCTCCGCATAATTACGACCAGCGAGATCCAAGAATGTGTATGCTATATATCAAATAATAATAAAATCATACGTGCAATATGGCTTTCACATTCTTTACGTTTTCATATATAACGCGACAATCAGTTTTTACGTTCTAATATTAACCGATTAAAAGCTATAATTAAAATATAAAGAATTTTTTACGTAAGCTTGACTGCGCAGGACGAAATATCTTTGACTCAAACATTTTCATTATACTCTTTAGCATAATAATTTTTTTAAATATTCAAAAGTCTAGAAATGTATAATTTATGAAAAAATATATTATATATATATTACTATACAGCATATAAAGAAATTATTTTTTAAATTATTTCGGAAATAATTTTATTTACACACACACAGTAGAATTTTTTTAGGGATCACTTATTGATATAAAATTAATTTTTGAACAATATATAATTATTTCTCTAATGTTTCTAATATGTCTAAAAATTAGGTACTATGTGTGTAAAATAAAAAAAAGATTATTTATTACTAAAATAATTTCATTAAAATTTAATTTATATTAAAAGTCTTATCTCAGAAATTAGACATTAGCCATTTTAATAGATTAAATTGAAATATCACGTCCGCGCAAATTTCTTGGCAGTTCGATCGTGTCGGCATCGACCGTGCTTCTTTGAATCGTGTTCGGATAACTATGAATTTTTTAAACGAAATGGGTAATTATGGATCCGTATTCTCAACATAGCGTGTGCGACCAACTTCGAAATCGCACGAAATACTCGTATCGCTCGTCTCGAACGCGTCGATCGCGTGATGAAAAAACGAACGAACGATCGTTCACTTTTGTGTCGCTCGATTTAACTACATCTAGCTGACTCTCCGATTCTACTGAATGCAGTAATACTTATATTATCGCGTTTCTACAGGCACTCGGGATATTTCGTGACTAAGGAAAATTTCCAAAAGTTGAGCAATTAAAATTCTGCCACCACATCTCGCTGCGTTTCACTTGAAATACGATTTTTAATATAATATTATTATACTGCTAGTTCAAAATCAGTTTGCTTTAAATCAAAAGTTGTCATTTCTCAAATTTTAATACTAATTGTTCTGCATATTATTTCCTTTACATTTGCGTTCGTCTATTTTATTACATATATGTATATCCTTTAGCGCGCTATCGTATTAATTAATTTTTTTCATATCCACTGAAGTCGAATCTGTTAGTATCGGTTTGTTCAACACGTAATCTGCACGTGGATAATGCATAACGGAATAAAGTACAATCTCTTTCTCTCTCTCATCGGAATGTCCGATCACTTCATAATATAATTCAAATTCCTGCATCAGCATCTCGGTTTCGATGTAACACCTACGCGTTATCCCCTCATAATGCTTGCAGATTTGTCTTCGTTATCGCAAGCACCATCCATCAACAAAGACATTTGCACGAGTTCGTTGCCCGATAAATGCGGTGAACGATACGCGCGATAGTTATCTACGAGTATCGATTGCGCGCTTCGGAGTTGCTCACGGAGTGCAGAGGACTCGTTGATGAGAATACATTGATTTTGCGCAAAGCCTATTTGGATCTCGTAAATTTTTTACACCGATCAATCTGAAATGAATTACGTAATCACAAGAATAATTTAAACTGGGGAATAAACACAGAAATACAGCTACGAAAATGTAATTATGTTAATGGCCTGTATGTCGATTTTAAAAGCTTGAATTCTACTATACAATTATCGATTTAATGAAGCACTTACAACACGAGTGACAAATAAAATATGATGTTTTGGACACACAGACACACACATATAATACAGAGATATCTTATTTATCGTTAATAATTGTGTAAAACGAAGCAAAATAAAAAATCTTCACTAAAAGTTTCTTGTTAATTGTTAAAGTACATAATATACGTACTTGATAGCCATAAAATTTGGAAAAAAAAACAGATCTCTTATCAAATAGCAGTAAAATCTTATAAATATGTCCAATTTTGTGTCTCACAGTTGATGTGACATTAAAGGAATAAAAAATAAAATAAAATTTTGAAACTATGTCATATTTGCAGCATAAGGTATTTACAAAAATTCAGAACAATGTGTTTAGAAAATGAAATATAATAATATAATTTAATATAAATTGCAAAAGATAAAATATGTTCTATTTAATAAATTACAAAATACACAGAATGTTAGCTATTTACTGAAGCAAACTAAAACCTTAACATTTGTAAAAAGGTTCTAATGCCAAAGTTTATAATTGGTATAAAATAAGATGCAGATGTAAATAGCAAAAACTACAAAGTCTCGAAAAAGACACACTCTCGAATAAATATCAAATACCAACATATTAGAATACGTTTTTCCTTTCAAAGCCGGTTGAGAGGCGAAATAATCGCACGATGTAGTTCACGCATAGGAGTACAACGTACTATGTGCACATACACTAAAAAGGAACCCTCTCGGAGTATCGAAAAGCGACGTAATATCGCGCTGCTCTGCGCTCGTATGCGTGTGTGAGTGTGTGTAATGTGTGTATGTGTGTGCGTGTGTGTATTTTACTTTGGGGGCGAGCAGCCGGAAACGGTGAGTATCGCACGTGCACCTGTATAATCCGCAATATCCCTCGTGTGATATCACCGTCGACAGCCTCGTGTCCATTTACCTATCTGCCCACGCGCGGATACGAGAGATGCGCTAGTTGGCGTAATACTTTTTTCTCCGTGTCTTGCGCGTGCCCAGTTTAAACCAAAACGCGACTTTTTTCCGCCTGAATTGTTCCGTGTCGATTGCCTAGTCTCGCGTGTTGCTTTTCGCAAAATAAAAATGTTACTTTTAAATGCAGGATTTTTTTTTAGCATTTCTCGTATCTTGCAATGAAACGCAGCAGCACACATAGTATTTTAAGAGAAATTTATAAAAAATTAAATTTTTTTTAATTTGTTTATTTGTTCCTCATAAAATTAGGCAAATATGTATACGGAAATAAAAAACTTCTCTTCTTTTTTATTGTGAAAATTGATATCAATTATCATATATTGGCAAAATAAACTATTTATTAATTAAATATTTAATTAATATCTTGCTTTGATTTCATGCCAATATGCAACGTATTTTTTGTTATCTCTTTTATTTTCTATAGTTGCTATAAAAACCTGATGAGACGAAATGTTACAAAATCGGATCTTAACAAGTAAATTATTTTGAAGCATTTATAGAGCATAAAATAATCCCAATAAATTGTTCAAAAAAGTCTGGCATATATCGAAGGAAGAAATTAATATTTTAATTAATTATTATAGAAAAATTAATCGCTGATTATAGGCGAAGCGGACGTCACTATTGTGCAAGTAAAAATATATGTATATATGTATATATGTACATATATACATACATATTATATATATATATATATATATATATATATATATTTAATATCTTTGCAGAAAGTTTTAGGAGCAAAATATTATATGACAATATCAACTTTCTCTAGCATTGCGTCCCTTTTTCTTCGAATTTCCCATTTTAATTCTTTTCATTCGCGATGTCATGATTAAAAAATAAAAAATTAAACGAAATTATCATATAACTAATTCTACAACTCCACTAAAATTCATTACCCACGTCGCTGTCAACATTGGTCTTTCGTTTCAGCATCATTGTTATTCTTTTTTTATTGAAAAGCTGAATATTATCTCTAAACTCTCAAATCGATTCAAAGGGAACGGGAATATGGAAAATAGCCTCTTTATGCTATGATTTCTCACGTTTATCATTAGAAAAAATCGTTATATAAATGCGAACATGATCGTCGATGTAACGGGCCATTGCTTCTGCATCAATCAAAATCAAATTACTAAAGACGCGAAGTTGAAGATATACACAAATATTTTTATTACAATGCGCTATGTCGCATATTTGTTGACGAATAATTTGATGCAATTAATATTTAAAATGGTAGACACAATTCAGAGAAACGTGTGATAAATCGTGTGAAATGTAAACCAAGTTAATAAACTAAATAACTAAATATATATTTACGAGAGTTGTAACGATTAAAGTCACGCGATAACGCCCCAGCAATTCGCATATAACTTTTGATCTATTAAATGCTTTACGGTAGTTTAGTAGTTTAGTAGTGTAAAGATATATAGTCGTGTATATCGAGTTCCCATATCTTGAGATATATGTAGTCAGTTTGACGGATCTATAATCCTTCGTCCTGTCTCTCTCTCTCTCTCTCTCTCTTTCTCTCTCTCTCTCTCTCTCTCTCTCTCTCTCTCTCTCTCTCTCTCTCTCTCTCTCTCTCTCTCTCTCTCTCTCTCTCTCTCTCTCTCTCTCTCTCTCTCTCTCTCTCTCTCTCTCTCTCTCTCTCTCTCTCTCTCTCTTCTCTCTCTCTCTCTCTCTCTCTCTCTCTCTCTCTCTCTCTCTCTCTCTCTCTCTCTCTCTCTCTCTCTCTCTCTCTCTCTCTCTCTCTCTCTCTCTCTCTCTCACTCTCTCTCTCTCTCTCTCTCTCTCTCTTCTCTCTCTCTCGTAATCTTAATATCTGAATATTCAAATATTCGAACGTCCCAAACTATATCTATATACCGAATAATCTAAAGATACTATGAGATGTGTGCATCACATAGATATACAGCAATTAAAACAATATTTTGGAATTGCTATTTTTGCTAGAATAATAAATTATACATAATTATTGCACTCATTTGTAACCTAAATTTTGCGCATTTGATATCGATTTCTCATCAAAAAAGATATTAAGATGACTGTATAAAGGTTTCAATAGCTTTAAAAATATCTTCCTAAAAAATTAATCTTTTTTTTTTACTAACAAGTCATTTAAAATACCCAAGTAGCAAATGCACGTCATTTGACGTCAAAATGACATCATTCGACGTCAAAATGACGTCATTTGACGTCAAAATGACGTGCGCTTGCTACCTGGGTATTTACTTTATAATTAAACTTAATGCGGATCTATTCAAAATTTATATCTTGATTTTTGTTGGTACATTAATTGAAATTGATAAACATCAATTCTTAATTACATATATATTTGTAGAATCATAATCACCATTATTTAACTGAAAATAGTTTAGGTAAAAACAAAAACATTCCTCGATTTTCAGTGATTCCTCTCCAAAAAAGGCAAAATTAATATATCTAATTGATTTCAAAACTGTCAACATAACTTTCGCGTCAAATAGCTTTTAACACTACAAAGCATAGGACACAATAAAAACCAATCAAAGCGGAAAAGAGACAACAATTCACTTCGGGACTTTCGAGTATCGACATATAAATCAAACAAAGAAAAATCAAACAGGAAAAGAAATCCTGTTATATATGAAATTCATATTTGTGAAAACTTTCTCTCCCCTCTCTCTCTCTCTTTTTTAAAAGTGGAAACGATCTTATGTACAATTTTGGCGCATTATCGTATATTATTTGTGACTATCAAAATCAATCTAGCAGCGTTTAAAAAGGAAGAGCGTCTATCTTGTAACATAGAGCAATGAGACGAAGAACTGACTAATAATAAGTTGCAATATAATGCAAACAAAGATAAAGCTTAACATCTTAACACATCAATGAATACCGCCTAGTGTTGTTTACGCGGAATAATTGCTTCTGTCCGAACGAGAGCTTGTATTGTATGATTACGTGCTATCGCAGGTGAAATAAAAAATGCGAGGAAATATATAGGTATCTCATATAACTTACGTTTTTGCACATTCTGGCGAGTATGGACTTACCTTTTGCCGCTTCTGGTCAGAAATCTTGCGCAGCTTACGTTTATTCTTCTGGCCAGTTTGGACTTACCTTTCGCTTCTGGCCATATCTATTCCGGTATTCGATCTTTAACCAGAAGGACACTCTTTCTATTGCCGGCTGATTATTATTATCGGCAAATAAACGTAAAGATGTTACTTTGTTCATTGTACGATAAGTTAAAGTGCTTATTAGACACGCGCGTCCTTCAAGTTATGAAAGATACACGAGTATTTATTAAAATATTAATTAAAAAATTTCTTTCTTATAATTTTTTTTATTTAAAATTATCCACGGGAATTTACAAAAAGTAGATGTTATATGATAAATTAATTGTTCTGAATCAGAAAATTTTCGATCTTGTCTCACGAATCTCCGGAATTGAATTGTATGATATAAATATGAAATTATAAACGTTTAGAAAACGAACAAATTTTGCAAGCGCAAATCTAAAATACGTATTTATATTTGTATTTATCCGCGCAAAACCCGTATTTTTGCCCGTTACTCGTAGTTGTTGTTACACCTCAAAAGTTTATTAAATGAATGATGTGAGATTCGAAAGACATAATGAATTTCTTGCACAATCAATATAAGAATGCTGTAAATTATAAATATTTTATGCTCTCATATTGTATATACGTCTTTATAAAAAATTTTATATCAATATTAATATCTTGTTATTACATTATATACATCTCGTGCACATTGTGCGTATCAAAATTATATTTTATATATAATATATATTTTAAAATAAAATATTTGCAATTAATGTAAAACTAATCAGGTTTAAGACAATCTATATAAAAAATTCTTCTCCGCGATGAAACATCCGCGAAATATCTTTTGATCTCACATCATTTTATTATAACTTTACTTTAACTGATGTAAAGTCAAGTTATTAATCAATATATGGATGGATGAGCTATAAAAAATTAGGATAAAATCGATGCATTATAAAAATAAGATACAATATACAATTAATAATCATTAGCGCATTTTTTATAAAATTAATTTGTAGATAAAATTTGTTATGTAACAGTAACGTTTCCTATCTTTATTTAATTTATACTTGTGATACGTATTGGAAAAATCTGTAAGTATATTGCTCTCTCGCACCCGATTTATATAATATTTAATCCTGGACGGATATAAAGAGGAAGGAATAAAACACAATTTTAATAATTAGATATTAGTTTTATTTATTTAATTTATTTATTTTATTTATCTTGTTATATATAATATATATCTTTTTTTATTTAAATATATATATTTTATTTATTTATTTTTATTTCTCAAAGTGCATAGAATATCTTTTTCTAATTTTGTTCATGAGATATAAACATTATGAAGAAACTGAAATAAAAGATTTAAATATATAAAAAAGTCAATGAAATTTCTTATAATCTTCTTTACATTTTTATATTTTTCTTTATTTTCTTTATTATTTTATTCAAATAACAAGTAAAAAAATTTAATCAGATATAATTTATATTTGACTAATATTGTCCAAATAAAAATATTGTTAATATATTAGTAATATTCTTACCAATTGCCTTTGTTTCTCTCTTTGTATAGAGTACTTAGTAGAAAACGTAAGAAATTATAATATCTTTATCAAATCTTAAATACAATATTTCTTATATATATGTTTTATGATTGTTTATCAAGCTTGTTCTACCTGTAATATATTTTATTTTATTAATCTTTAAATATATTTCATTTTTTATTAATCTTTAATCTTTACAAGATTTATCAACTTTCAGGCAACTGATATATTTTGTAATTAGTATTCTGTATAAGACAGAACACTGGAACCAATAAATCATGCTATATTAAAATAACGAGCTCTCTTTCGTGAACTCTATGCATGCGAGTGCATTCTCATACGCACGATAAATCGATAAATGATCGTATTTATATCCAGGATGAAATATTCAGCCTAATTTGTTTTAACCCATCCATTTTAAGGTAACGGATTTATCTAGAATCTACATCTACGATCTCTATAAATCCATTACCTTCAAATAAAATAAAAGTTTGTCACTCACCAATCGATGCGCAACAGCGGAGTTGACGGCATTGAAACTGTAACAAAAATAAATAAAAGATCCAAATTATAGCAGCATCCCAAAATAATTAATATTTCAAAAAATTATTATTGTATGCACCGAATTTCATATTCAATGCGTACAATGATAAGCAAATATCTAATGGAATAATTTTTATAAATTCTAAAAGAAAATTTTTTTTAATAGAAACTTTTACAGAATTTATATAAGACTTTTTCTCTCCAATTCTCTCTTATTTAAATCAAACAAACAAACCGAATTAATGCGCGTACGCGATTTATAATAATTAATATACAATTAATAAATACTTACTCCAGGGTTGCTCCGTCAGCGCCCGATGCCTCCTAGGCCTGCTTCTCCCCACAGATTTCAGGATTGTCCGTTTCCAAAGTCCATTGGTTTACACGCGCGATACTTTGAACGACACTCCCGCACTTTAACATGCGATACTTTAGACTTTACGCGACACTCCCGGACTAAAACCCGCGACACTTTGCTCGACACTCCCGAATTCCGCGATCGCGAATCTTGCGCGAATATCCCATTTCGCGCGAGAAACATACTTTGAGCCAACAAGTCGGGACTGCAACGGTAATTTCGAGCAAGGGTTAAGCCCGAAGCGGAAGAAGACGGATTCGATCGACGGGATGGACGCGAATGGGATTCGTTCGACTCTTGTCTCGTGCGCATATTCGCATCTCAGAGTGACTCGAACTAACTTAGGCGCGATTTCAGATGAGACGCCAGGATGCTGTATCACAAGCGATATCACAGGGCAGGTAGACGCGCCGAGAGAGAAGATACCCATTTCTGATGCTAATCATGTAAACCATGTATTAAACAATCTAAGAAATGGGAGCTCAACCTCTCGGAACGAGCTAAAACCGGCCTAAGTAATTAAATCAACTCATCAACGCGATACATAATATGCCACCAACCAACGGTGCAACATAATATGACTGGTAGACGAGACAAGAGAAGGGACCCATTAACGACGATCCCGAACAATCGACCGAACTCTAATCCGATTCGAGCCGAGCCGTTTGTCGAAGCAGAGCGTGCTCCTCAATCAGCCGGATCTTGAGCCTGAGCTCAAAACCGCGCGAGCATCGTACGTAGATGTACATGCCATACGTGCGCGGCCGGCGTCACTTCGTGTCGCGAAACACGAGGCATGAAAACGTTGCATTCGCAACGTCCCAATGAGATGTCCCATTCAGTCGGCATCAAAAGTACGACTCTCGACGGCAATTATGAAATCGGGATATCATTGCGAAGATGCAACAAACTTGGACGCGTGATACTTTGCACGGCACTCCCGAACTAATTAAGACGCGAAACGTGATATCGATCGATAGCGTTACAAAACGTTAAAAAACATTAAACGCGTTAAAAACCCGTTTGGGTACTTAGCTTCTCCTTCCAGGTACTAAGCCTCCCCACCTGAAACAATAAGCGAAGAGACTCACGTAATTAATCGAATGGGTAGTTAATCTGAGCTATTGTATGGGAAAATATATCAAGGGTCTTTTTAATTTCTTAATTGTTACGCAATTTTATTATTACCAAGAATTTTGAATGAAAAAACAGCTCTGGAAATCTATTTCATTGATTTGTTTATTTTTGGTGGTAATTTTTATATGTATCTTTCTTTCCAAACGTGTCCACCTGCACGATGTTAAAAATCTCTCTAGTCAAGTAAAAATTATAAAATTAAAACTTTAAATTAAAATTCTCCTATCTAATAAAAAATCTTAAAAAAAAAAACACTTGCCGACACTCTCGAATTCCGCGATCGCGAAACAATATGCCGTTTCGCTGAAGGATCGCACATTGAGTCGACGAGGTAATTTTGAGCAAGGGTTAAACGCCAAGCGGAAGTGGACGAAATCAATGGCTGGGATCGACGTGAATGAGGTTTGTCTCGACTCTTGTCTCAGAACATATTCGGATCTCAAATTACTCGAACTCGCTTAGACACAATTCATTATGATATCATAGCTTATAGATATCGTTATAATATCGCAGAAATAGTGCAAAGTTATGCTAACTAGTTCATCAAGGCGAAACATATATGTCTTCAAGATGTAGAAAAAAAGGAGGCCGTGGTGTTCGATAGACTGCATATGAAGACATGTATGGCGACACCATTGGTGTATGGTGTATGTGACAAGAGAGACAGGACGGAACCAAACGACAACGATCTCACCTGTTCTTATTGTGCAATCGACCGAGCTCTAATCGATTCGAGCCAAACTGCTTGTCAGGGCAGAACGTGCTTTCATTGAGCATTGTCCAGCAATGTTCAATGAGATTCAGTCTTATCCCGTCGACATCGGAAGTACGATTCTTGATGACAATAATAAACGCGAAATCGGGACATCACGCAAAGACGCGACGAACCATCCGCAGCACACCGAAAATCGACGCACTATTCAGTGTGAACTCGATATATAATACGCTCGCTACATATAAGCTACGTTTAGGGTCCTCTTCAAGATAAATTTTTCAGGTACTAAGCCCTACATGCGGAATATATTATATTATGTGTCTTGAATTATAAATTAATTATTAACGATAATAATAACAAATTACATACTGGCAAAAAAAAAACTTAAAGACCGATGCGAGATACATTCAAGTCAACAAGCATTCTGAAAGAAACAGTTACTGTCTATAATTATCACATAATAAATTTAAAATTGATTTAAAAAATGTAAAATAAAATAACATTAAAATTCTCATCTCCCTATCGTCAGATTCTTATTTCAAATAAATTTGCCACTATTTCCAATTACTTGAAAAGTTATAGATGTTTTAATATTTTCATTGAGGAAAACTGAATTCCAAATCGAACAAAGAATTCAATATAGTAAATCCGATGATTCTGGGACACCCTACATAGCAAGAACTTCGGTACCTTCGTGGGATGCATCGTCATTTCTTCCCTCGAGCGAAGTTAATAACTCGATTAATCGATGGCGAGTATGCACAGCGTGGCTTGCGCGTTTGCAAACGCGAACTGCCGATTTGTCGATCGGAGACCAAACCGAATACTCAATTAGATTCGAGTAGTTTTCCAATAGTTCTGACTTCCGAATAGAGGACTGGCCCGCCCTATTTGAGTCCCCTTCGGACCGTCTGAATAGATCAAACTATTTCGAGTAGGCGTGTTGATCGAGTCACATTCAATATTCGTAATCCTATCAACGCCTTTGTAAGACAAATGCATAATCGATATCTAGTTGATATACTACGTGCAAAATTTACGCACAGTCGTATCATACATCGTAATTCTAAATAAATTATACGCAAATGTTTACCAAAATGTAGGAAAGCTTCACCGTCAAGAAAAATGCCGAAGCGAGTTAATCTCGCAACACTGGTCGCTTTTCCAGGATCGACCCGCAAAATAAGCCGCACGTATCCCGCAAATAATTCCGTTGTTTTCAAGCGCGTACGCGATGAAACGAAATATCGTAAAGTGAATACAAAAAGCCGCTCGGTATTTCGTCGACTATAATTTTCTCGGCTGAAAGCTCAGGAAGAATCTCGATTTCGCTGTCTATAATTTGAACCTATTTGGGAGCACCGAAGCGGCGAACAGATACGCACGCGATGAACGCGGGGTTTGTTGCAAACGTTATCATCGCAGTATCGCGCAATGACGCTCCAAAAAATCCGTTGGCTCTAATAGAGACGAGTATTCGGATATCACGTGTTACACGTGACAGTGTAACGTCAGCGCACACACGCAATTTAATTACAACGTTGGATTATTAATATGTATTTTATCTGCGAAGAAACTTTCTCGAAATTACTGACAAGCGAGATAAAAATATACTGAAATATTGGGCATATTCTACTCAGATTTATTATTTCCTCGTGTTAATCGATAAAAAAAATGTTGTTATTCTCGTTATGATAAATTAACTACCTCGAGAAGGCTTAATCCATATTGTTCGCTAAAATTTCTACTTGCATTTATCGCAAATGTCCTGGTCCTTGCTAGACGATACATGTGCGGCGACGATATCACAGTTGAAGGTTTAAATTACAAAAGCGCGGATAACCACGACGTTAATTCACTCGAATGACTTATTTTTATGTAGGTGAGCGACCGCAAATCTTCCATTCGCGGCCCGTAATTGGTAATTTTCGAGAAACAACGCGTTATAGATGCAAGAATGTAATCGCAGTAGGGTGAGGCGTGCGCACAAAGGCCTCCGTGGTATGCGAGCTAGCAAACAACTGCAATTTTCCCCTCTCGAAAGCTCGCGCGCGTTGCAGCTCGCAGTTCGTAAATATTTACGACGGAGAAACGTAGACAGTATACATTCAAACATGGAATTAATAAAATTTATTCCCTTCAACAACGATAAATCCTGTCTTTTTTCTTATTTTTTTCTTATCATTTGTTTATCTTTAATGCGTCATTTCCTATGTCAAAAACAATCTGCGGATGTAAGCATATTACACATCCCGTATTCATATAGTTGCAAACTATAAAACTAATTCAACGATATTACACGAGCACACAAAGGCTCTCCTGTGGTATTTCGATGTAATTTCCTGAATTAGAAAATCGTTCACGATTTTCCCATGATTCGCGAAAATCATTATTGGAAAACTAAAATTATCTGATAAACATAGCACACCTGAGAAATATTTGCAACATCCGAAAATCGTTTATTAAAAGCACTTCATACTTTCCATTATAAACATTTCCATTATAATAGAAAGAAAAAACTTTGTCTTTATAAGTATTTTAAACTTTCATAACACGCGAAAGTTGTGTGGCATATAATAAAAACATATTAAAATATATATTAAATGCTTTTTAAAGCAGATTATCTTAAATGCTCGAAAATCAATGTGCCTATCTCCACGCAAGTTCCGGCAGCGCAAGATTAATAGTTTCACTCGTAACTTTACTATTTTCTATATATACGATGAGAAGGGCGAATACTTGGGAGATCAAGAAGCGATAAGCATCTAACGAAAAGCTGGGTGCGATAAATGCGAACCGGAAAGGGCGGCGGATAATTAGAAAGATTATCTCGAGTAAAGATCCTACCTTATTCGCATTAATTATTTCCCTCTCTCTTTCTCTCTCTCCTTTAGAACGAACGAAATCTGATTAAGACGGCCAACCTCGACTCTCCGGACACGAACTAACGAAAAATGGCGTAAATGGAGAAACAGATGGGGAGAAAGAGACACAACTGTTGTTAAAGAGTAGTGCAAATTGAAATGGAAGAGAAAAGAATCGCAGTTGAAAGAGCGAAAAGTAGCAATACTGAGGAAGGAAGAAATAGCGACAGGAGAAGAGTAAAGTGACTGTCGAGAAAGAAAAGGAGTGGTGTAGAGAAATACGGAATTTACTGTAGAAACCGAAATAGATGCATCACTTCCTTGCGCAAAATTCCTGAATTCCGTGCGTAGCGAATCTTGTACTATAGAAAACCATCTCAATCTGCGCAATAAATTTTAATCAAGATAAATACATCGCCTAATATATATTGCTATTTCCCAAAAATCGTAATAATTTAAATTAGAAATTAAGATCAAGTCTTACGCGTGGAAAAAGGAAAGTTAGTTCAAACTCGTTTTTTTTTTTGTATATTCAAGAACTAGAAAGTTTTTTAACTCAACGCAACATTTTTCAATAAATATGTGTATTATTGATATTTCGATTGTTCCCTGTACTTTACTGAGATTTCAATAAATATTGTTATTAATATTACTAATAACTGATATTCATATTAATAATAAATATTATATTAATAGATATTTAATCATAATATTACGTTATTATTTATAAGGCTATAATTTAAAATGATTCAATTATACATATTACATATTTTACTACATATTTTATAATATTCAATTATAAATTATTCACAGTTATGTTTCAATACAATGCCATAAAAATTTATCTGCTATAGAAGAGATTTTCTTGTAAATTCGTGTGAAGATAGAAAGAGACTCTCTTTTTCATATTTTAAAAATAAATTATAAATCTGTTTTATAAGTATTGTACTTGTTTTGCAATGCAGCTATGCAAAATAACTAATTCTGTAAATTATTATTATATATGCATTACCAATAAATTTTGTTATTCTTTTCATAGCTAATTATTAATTAATTTACATTTAATTATTACCTTTAATTATTAATTGTCAATTCAGCATATTATTTAAAATATAATAAATAATTCTTATTTTATTCTTATTATATTTACAGAAAATAAAATAATCTAATTACGAATTTTTAATATTATGATGAATGTCGGAGAGCCAGCTCTTGGCAATAGATTTACGAGCAATGCACAATACACAAATATTTTCTCTATATTGAAAGCTTTCGAAAAATACTGTGAAAAAAATGAGAAACGTGCTTCAAATTATTTTCCCTGAATCTTTAGAATACAGTCGGTCACGGCCATATAATTGGTTAACATCCGCGCGGCAGTCTGTTAATTTCTATCTGTCTCTCGCTGAACCGCGAGGTAATGGAAATTGTAATTCCCGACCTGTTTCAACGATCACGTACGATGTCGTTGTGACGACATTAGAATCTAGTAAAAGAGCAACTCGATGCACTGCATCCATTCTCGCGTACTGACCTAAATCTCTGAAATACGATTCCCTCTTCTAGCCATCATCGTTTCAACCTTTCAACGGAATTATCGAGTTTTGAAAAAATTTTAACACTTAGGAGTATCGACGCGAAAGGTTGATAACACATTTTCGCATAAAATTTGTATAAAATTTATATATATATATATATATATATATATATATATAAAAACACACAATATTATTACATAAACTCTTTTATAAACTACGTAAAATATTTTAACGTAAAAGTATTAAAATAAAAAAAAATTGTATACTTTTTAACTTGTAAAAAATTTGTATAATTTTTTACAATATAATAAATGTAGTGTAGAGTACAGAATATAGAGCCTTCGCCAACACTAATAGTACAAAAGTAGAGATGATTTATAAAACTTTTCACCAAATATACATTATATGAATGTATATTTTAAACACAATGATATAACAAAAATAACAGAGAAAATTATTTCCTCGTTAATTGCTAACACATTTGCCGAAAGTAAAACTAGAAAGACGTTACGTACAAAGTAAAGTAGCATAAGACTGTGTTAGATCAGACTACTGCCATCTGAATTCATCACGAAGAACCGTGAAGAACCGCAAGAAACCACAAGGATAGCAATTATTTTGCTATTCTATCGATTCACAACGATGTGAAGACAAATGATGCTTTGTATATATCACACATTAAACGTCATAAACGCTTCAATGTATAGAAAAATTAATCTTGTACATAAACACAGAAACATAAAATAGACTTCTCTCACAGACGCAAATCGTATACTGCAGGGTTAATAAAAAATTTGTAGTATAATTTTGTTTTATAAAAATATCAATAAAATATGCAATAAAAATCAAATTTGATATAAATTTCTATAATTTGATATAAATATATATGTATTTAAACAATAAATAACATAAATTTACAAAAGTAATAGTTATAAAAGCAGATTTATTTACTGCGGAATGCAGCCATTATTTTGGAGCATCGCTGCTCTTCAGCAAGTCACGCTCCACGCTTTCGAAACTGGCACGATAGAAAATCGTTTCGCGATTTCGAGCCATATGATATCGGCGACAAAAGCGATTTGAATTCCTTTACGCCTTTACGGATTTTGTTCGCACGAGCGACACGCGCTTATCCCTATTTCTCCAGTTTTCATCTCGCGAAGAAGCAATCTTGGCAGTCACGTCGCCCGTTATTCGATCTCGGCCGAACCGAAGTCGAAGCACGGAACCCCGGAACCTTTGTCGATCGACTTCACTTGGGACGGCGGTCGGAATTGCCGAAACTGGGCCATTCGCGAGCCATTATTGGCACATCAAATAGGTAATTCAGAAGTATCGAATCAATCGCAGAACGTAGCAACTAGTGAAAAGTCCTCCTTAAAATATCCACTTCTATTATAAATTCCTAAGTAAATTCATTATTAATTCTTTCTCTTTTATTACGAATTTTAAACTGACATGGAATTTGGTATAAAAAAACTCAACAAATAATGTACATTTATTACTCATATCCTAAAATATCCTTTAAAAAAAGAATTTGTGATATTTTTTAAATAAAAAATATCTTCAATTATTATTACAAAATGAATTAAATATTATTCAAAATAAACGTTGTATTTTTTATTTATATTTTTATTGCTGTTTTGTTCTGACCAATTCGACATATATTCCTTCATAATTTATTGCTAGTATCATCATAATAGTGCGAAATTGTATCGCACGAATTAGAATAGAAAAGATCAATCTAATATATCTTGAAAGAAGTATGATGTAACATTTATGTAACACGATGAACAAAAAGATGAGTCACACCTTTCCTACCACCTACGAAATGTATCGATATAACGGAATGGAGAACGAGATGAAAATAGCCATGATTCGCTTCGTGCAACTCACATTTCATGCAATGTTTGATTAATTCACGGTATATATTTAATAAATGAATGATTCAAAAAATTATTTGGAGCAAAATTTCCTGCAAGATGAGAAATTCGCGTGTCTTCTTTAAAACAAATTCGCAAGACTTCTGTATCCCGTCGACAATTCATACATTTGCTTCACGAAGGAGTTAAATTACAGCTTTTACAGAAAACTTTGCTGCGGCTTTGTCTCCCATCTCGATTCGCGAGAGGTTTACTTTGCGAGAAAGTTTAGTCGCACAAAGCGTATTTGAACAAAAGACGGGTAAGCAGTCTTGCGAAAAAAAAATATTGTAATTATTGAGATGGTTCTCTTTTACCTTGACTTCTGCATTAGTAAAAATTTATAACCGATCTTTATAGTTACTAATTTAACAGTTGAGAGAATGACCACTAAAAGATTAACAGTCAAAACTAATATGGATTGAAATATATTTAAGATTTATTTATATCAGGGGCATTTCTGTAGGGAAAAAACCGAGTTTCTTTGATGCAGTACAGATTTCTTTTTTTTTATTCTCTATGCGCTATATATTCATTTTACATTCCTACATCATACTAATTCTCGTACGTCTATTTTACGTTAATTCAAAATAAAAATAAATAAATAAACAATTATCTCCCTATTATTCGCCGTAGGAATTTTGTCATCGATTAACTCAAGTGTGCCGATTATTGCATAACATAGAAGTGTCGTGACAAACAATTACAATGTGAATATCGCCCGGCATTCATGCGGTATCCTGGAAAAGGCCTATAAATTGGCGCAGCATCGAGCTATTAATCAATGGGCACTAAATTGAAGCGTGTCGTACATTATATATAACGTTACCGTCATGTCAACGTAATGTCAAATATTGTTATATGATTTTAAAATATCGGTGGCGGTCCGGTTTTATGACGGTCAGTATATATTGCTCCATTTAAAATTCATATAAGAATATTCGACGTTACGTTGACATAACGGTGACAGTACGTCTAGTGTGCAACATGCTCTCGTGACAGGAGCTTACGGTATTCGAAATCTTGATTTAGAGATGTTGCACTATCTGCAGATTCCATAATTAGATTCTGTCACGTATAAACAGATACACATGTATATCGCCCGACTATTTTAATTTAATGAATCCGACAACCGCAATAAAGAATTAAACATGATAAGGAAATTTGTTTCGAAACGTCAGACATATATCTAGCCTATATCAATCTCTATAATATAATATTGAATAAACCGATGCAAATGACTTTATCGGCGACTAGACTCGCGCTCGTTAATGCGCTTGGGCGATATTCGCGGTTAAGGGACAAAAGCGATAATATTATTGTCCTCGATATTACCCCCTTTCCTTCTCTCCAGGAGTAAGGAGAAGGTAGGTGTACGAACGAGGAATTAGAATTAGATGCTGCTCGATGACTTGGCCGCTTACTCATCTATTGAATATTGAAACGCCATTATCATAAGCGATCAGACACACTCGATAATAACTCGCTCGTGCGAGCAGGAGTGAGAGCTACGCTGCTAAGCTAATCTATGGGTCAGATAAAATCGATTATGACCCTGGACATCAGTAAATATAAGTATACTGATTATGCGACTCGACAAACTTTAACTTTCCTTCTTGTAAAGGTGATAAGAACAAATAAATTTAAATAGATTAAAACATTGTATGAAAAATCTAAAACAAATGTAACATAGAATATTAATGAAAAAATGTTGTTAAAAATAGAAAAAAATATTTGTTAAAAAAGGTGTCCCAAGAAATAACAGATTCTTTTATATGACATGTCAGCCGTTAAGTTTCTCTAATAATTATGTTATTTGCAGCACGCACGCACATACATAATGTGCAAAAGAAATCTTGAAATTTCATGCCTGCGTAATAATAAAATTTGCTAAAAGAGTTTATATACATTATTTATTCTCTCACTACATCTCATCTCCTCTATCACCTTCTCGACGATTAATCCTACCTTACGATACTCTATAAAATATTTTTTAAAGTCTTCAATTTATCAAGCATGACCAGCCAGTTTATCACCTTTGGATGATCTGTCATGACGATAAATCACTTTCCACGAAAAAACTTTATTACATTTTTGACGCTTTTCCAAGGATACAGAATATCCGGCGGAAAGATCATACGATCCGGCCTGTCCGAAGGTCATCATATTTCTAGCACGATACCGGCGTTCACCTGACACTCCATCTCCCTCCAGGTTCCCTTTCAGGTTCATAAACCCTTCTCGTTTACTCTCCGTCGTCCTCTTACTCTTTACCAGACCGACCGGGAGGGAGAAGGACGGAGAGGGAGTCGTAGGATGAATCAGAGAGGGACGGCGGAACTGTCAGTGCTGCATTGGTCCTCCTCGCATAAGGACTGCGGAGATCATCTGTGATTATCTCTCTCGCCGAGTCCTTTTTCTCGACACGATAGTGAGTTTACTCTCTTTTTCTCTCTCTTCGCTGCCGCGCCACGTCGCGCGGCATTTTATCCATTTGCTCTATCACGAATGCTGTTTCAAGTACAGCCTCTCTGTCTTATCGTACAATTTTAATAATGTAACAAATATAGTGACTCACGAAATTGATCAAGTATATTTCGAAAATTTTTAAAAATTATTTTAAAATATGTATTTTTTTAGAAATATATTATTTGAAATTTTTCTTTGGTAATGAACAAATTGTAAAAAATTGTTTCTCTTCTTGTTACATTAAAAGCTTCTATAAAATTTATAAAAAAAACATTTGATCAATTTCGTAAGTAACTATACGCCTAAATAAGTATAAATCGTTGGTAGAGTTTTATGTTATATTTTGGACAAATGCAAAAAAGTTGAAAACTATTTAATGTAAAATCCAATTTCTTTATTCTAATTTATTTTGGAGAACTTCAAATAAGATGAATGTTCTTTAATTGATTTGAAATCGATTCTTTTTTGATAAAAATGTTGGGGCCTCTATAAAATTGATTTTGTTTTTCAATACTCGTATTTTCAGATGTAATTTTTTTAGACAAATTTTCAATTAACCGCCTTTATATCACGAATCATTAATGTTTTTCGGAGAAACATAAATCAAATTTTGCATGCCACTCCAATTCTCATTAATTTATCGTGCTGTTGAAAGTTGGTCATAACGTTCTTGCTTCCAACCCAAAATACATTCATCTTTTATGAAATATAATAACTATCCCCAGCGTGGTTAACGCCGTAACTAATGATGATGCCATTATCTTGTTCATCCTTTTCCTAAAATTGTGGTTGATGAGCTATGTGAAAGCATCATTAAATTGTTAATTTGAACAAATATTTATTATGCACGCGATAAAATATTATGAAGCGTCCTTTTAAGACATAATTTAAAATAAAAAAATAATAAAAATAGATAATTTTTTTCCTTTTAAAATAGATTTAAATTTAAGTTATCTTTTTTAATGTATCATATATTTACCACGTTTGTTGTAAGATATCTTTTATGGCTACAACAAATTCGATCGCTAATCATTATAATCTCTTATCGAAAACAACGTTATAAAACACACGGAAAATCGTCTCTCCGCGTTTTTACAATGTACAAATCATGCTGCTTTTCACACACTTAAATTCGGCTATAATTGCACAAGCTAAAACGCGCGCGCGCGTGAATAAGCAGCGCGAATAATTCTCAAGTGTTGCACGCGTTTTACGTCAATCTTCTACGTTAAACTCGTGATAATTACTGGCAATTATTCGAAGAAAGAAAGAAATCGCATCTGCCATGTGTCTGGTTTTGCCGAGTCGAGATGAGAGATAACATCGAATGTGAGAGCAGAGAGAATGGCCAGACGAACGTTCTTAGGATGCAACTACTTAATTGCACCGTTACGCACAGCCCGTTAAATCATCGTAAGTGTCGCTTTTCTCTCGTATCGTCCACCGTTTTCAAAGGCGCTATTAAAAGCCACTATGTAACAATAATTATAGAATAATTAATTCAAAGCGCTATATTGAATATTGTTTGAACCGTGTAATGCCATTTACTGTTTAATCAATGCAGAATTGTAATTTAACTTGATTTAATTAATCGTAAGCTTAACTAAATAAATTTCATGGTAATAAAGATAACACGGATTTTGGAATTCTATATAGACAGTACTATACTATCAGATTTATATTTTCGCAAACAATTGAACCCATGAGAGAACCCTATCGTACTTGTAAAAGGTTCAATTGCATTATCCATCGCGCTGTATTACTGTTTTGATACATCAAGCGCATTCAACTGCAAGAATGCTCGCACCTTTTCTCCTTGTTTTCGAATCGAGCATATGCATGCCATCTGCGAATACGAACCTAATTGTGCACGCATGCACGCGATTCGGACTTGCCAGCCGTTCGTACTTGCACGCGCGAATAATAACATTAAAAATTCGAACGTCATAACTTGTATACCATTAAATTGCCGTAGGAGTTCTTATTTTTTACGATAAAACTTTGTAGAGATGTATATATCATACCTATTATAATTATTTAAAAAATAATACGCATTTCTTTACGCGTTTTTGAAACGGCGTTTACTTGCACGATTTTATGCGATGCATAACTAGTTTCACATTATTTTCCCATGTCTATTATTTCGCGCGATTTATCGACATAGATATGTCGTTTCGCAAACTTTATCGTAAATGACCGCGTGCACAGTTTAATTATAGAAATGGAGTCGTGTATCTGAAAAGAGAGAGAGAGAGAGAAAGAGAGAGAGAGAGAACGGTGACCATACACGTATGGGAATAGCTTATGGTAATCCTCACGAAGAGTACGTTTTTAGTAAAACTATAAATAATCCATGCAATAAGAGCACGGGAAAATCATACCTGGGTCACTGGACGTTTTCGTTCGCTAGTGCATAACCATCGAATTCGGACTGATTCGTGAAGTTTTGCAAATTTACCGCATTTATTTTGTTATTTGAATCGTGATTTAATCAAATGAATGATTTATTATTTTTTTACAAATACGCTAATAAAGAATTGAGACGTTTATAATAAAGACTAATCAAAATTCAAGCGAATAATTGATTTACGTTTCTTATTGTTAATTTATGACATTCCTATTTTATGTTGATTAATATGGAGTTATTAATAATCAATTAATTAATAATCAATTAATTAATAATCAATTTAGCGTAATCTATCCTGATTATATATCCTGTAATGCATTTATATTTTGCCTAAAATAATCTAAACAACTAATTGGTTTCTGATGCGACGATCTTGAACTATTTTTAGCATACGATAATGCAAGATGTATCTTTATGTTCAGAGAAAATTGCAAATAAGTTGTGAGCCACTATGTCTCTCCGTTCTTAACCATAAAAGTCTCACGATTACGTCAGGGGTCGCGTGAGTCACGATGCTTGCTGGCCTAAAAACACTATTACAACGAGTCACCTTATGTCAATAATTTCCTGAAGAGAGTCTCATCAAGGACACTGCATGAATTTTAATGAATCGCCTTATAGATGCATTGTTGTTTTGAAAAAATGAGCATTATCGTTAATCAGATATAATCAATTAAAATAATTATTTCTCTCATTATGTGGAACAATAAAATATTTAAATATTATTTTTATACATGAATTATTCTATTTATTTCTCTCTTATTTTTTTCTTATTCTACTGTATTACGTCTAGTTTTGCCCATGTATTATTATGTTAGATATTTTTGTGAATTAATATCAAAAATAATTAATAATTATACTTTTAAAATAAATACGTTTTTGTTTGGTTACTTTCCTAGTCACTTTCTTTTAGTACGTAACATTTAAGAAAAAATATTTTAAAAAGTACAAGAAATAAAAATATTTGAAATGGTCAATATACATATATATGCAAGTTCAACAACTTTTAAATATTATTCCAAATTATAATTTCTAATAATTCTTTTAAAATTATTGCTTTAGTTAATAATTTAAAATATCGGCGTTTCAAATAAATATTTCCGATACATTTTAATACATTCCGATACTTATCATTTTACAGAAAGAAGGATTTTCGAATAAATATTTTATTTAAATGAAACGCTATTTAAATAATTATTTTCAATAATATAAATTTAAAATATGTCCATCACTGGATGAGAAATATATGAAAACGATTGAGCTCGATAACGTAATAACGTATCAAACGCGGTAATATCAAACGCGCCCATGCTACTGATCCACCCACGTTTAAACGCGCTTGACTTTATAGAGGGTAGATCGCTCGAAAGAGTAACAATAGCCGAGTTCACCCGCTGATCCACCCGCACAATTCGAATTCATTCCATTACAATTACATTTGCAAACCGCTTGTGAATTACGTTCGGTAATGTGACAGATGAAAAAGTGAAAGCCAATACGCGTCATTGAACCTTTGATATCTGGCCGCTTTTTAAAATCGCATGTACTTACGAAAAATAGTTTGGCATTCTTTTTGCGCAACTTCAAAAAGATGTATAATATGGCTTCATATGGCACAATTTATTTTTGTAACTTAAAAATTTTATAAAAAATTAATTTATTATATTTTTTTATTATTTAATATATCTAATTTATACTTTATCGGAATATTTAATACGTCATTGTCCAATATGTCAAATTCTTGTAAATTAAAAATTTCTGTACAGAAAATAATTCATATTTGATTGCTCAGTAGTTGCTTTGATGTATTATGAAGGCACTTGTTTTGTAACTAATACCGCATACAAACTCTATTTTAAGTATAATTATTTGGAACTCGAGGAACTACGTTTCCCGCGCACGCTGAACCGAGCTATTTTCATCTGGAATATTACTACTCTGCCAGTAGCGAATTACAGATACGCAACATTTGTCTAACAAAAGTGCGTTATAGTTTATGATCCTAGTACGACTACCTTTATTGGAATGTTCCAAGCATATTCTAAACTTAGCACAATATTCCAATTTAACAAATAAAAAAAATAGCTCACAATTTCATAAGAAATATGCACAATTGATAACTTTCTACTTTCAAACAGTATTTCACTTCTTGCAATATATTGTATTCTTCTTCTATTTTCTTTTAAATAATTATATGTAAATATTTATATGTGTGTACATGTGTGAAAACTATATTGTATTAAGAAACAAAAGTTTTCTAATGTTAATCTAGTGTTTTCAGATATCAACAACATTAAATTAGCATTGCCATACCATGCAAGACGTTATATTATTAATAATATTGTATGTATGCAAAAATTAATATACATATTTATCAAACTTGACGTGTTGATATTATTCTCTCGATAAAAGATGATACAAATTTCTTTATTAAAATGTAGGTTAAAAAATTCAAACTGCCAAAAATTACACGTGAAATATGCAAAATACAAGATTAACGTTGATGTTCATCCATTTTGCTCTCTTTAGAAATAAAAAAACTTTTATTATATATTTTTCAGAACGAGAACATCTTTCGTTGAGCGAGTGGTCGCAAAGTAATAGACGACTGAAATATGGCAGCACCACAGGCATCGTCGCGTCTCGAGATGCTACAGGTAAAATAATCAATTTCCTACCTTTACAAATCTTTAAAAAAATCTTTAAAAAATAAGTTTCTATCTGCAAACAAATTAATACTTTTATTTGAGAATAAATGTATTATTAACCTTTAGTGTATGTATCATAGAATTTTTTAAACGTGTTAGTGTATAATTAATAGAGTAAAATACAAATATATAAATAAACACATAAAGTACAAATCAAAATTGTTTCTTCATAATTTTTTTTTAATTTAAACAATTTTGTTTAGAGGCATAATATAATAAATATTTTGCCAACTATATCACATGCACTTTGAAGCTTATGTAATTTCGTTCTCGCTACGCTTTATTTACGCGCAAACCAATATTATTCGTGAAAACGGATCATCACGCGCAATCTATTTACATGCATTTACGAAGATGTTACATAAAATAGAAACGCATTAAGAGTTATTTTTGCGAGAACGTAATAAACTGTACATTGATTGTTTGCGTTGTTGGTTTCCATGGTTGTCTTTCTTTCTTTTACTCTCTCTCTCTCTCTCTCTCTCTCTCTCTCTCTCTCTCTCTCTCTCTCTCTCTCTCTCTCTCTCTCTCTCTCTCTCTCTCTCTCTCTCTTGTATTTTCGAAATTATCTGGTAGATCCCTTAAGGCAACTCTGACGCGTGTTCTTTTGGCCCACGTATCGTTTCTATACCGTGCGAACGCTTATATGGCATCTTGTTCAGGCAACGTGCGACCCACGATATATCCAAATCCGATCGACAGCTGATATTTCGACAAAGTTAGATCTCTTCCGCCTACTCTTACACAATATGTTTCCCAATGAATATGAACATAACTTCAGATATAAATTCAACGCGCTAAAATAATTAAAACTAAATTAATCTTCAAATAACTTTGTTTCCGAATTACAGCCGTTTTTGTTTCAATAATTTTTGCATTTAGATAATTTCAGTAATGACCATTTGATAAGGATCAATGACAACACATTTATAGAATTATGTTAAACTCTACTATCATCACTTCTAACATTTTCTGTAAAGATAGGCGAAGAATTATTTCAACATAAAAATGTATGTAACTCGCGCATATAAGCAAGATTAGATAGATATAATTATTTTTATTTTTGTGTTTTATTTTTACTAAATTTACTTTTAAAATTATATTCACATGGAAAGTGCATTACACATTTTAATAACTGACTTTAACTTCTCACACGACACACCTCTAAGAGCAATTTTCTTGGAAGAACACAACTCCAAGTTATAGAGCGAGACAAGAATCGCGAGACTTGAAGACTTGAAAAAAAAGTGGACGCTTGGTTTGTCAACCATGACAAACTATTGAGACTCGTAACCATAATACTGTGACATCATTTCCTTCGCATTGAGACGCGACAGACAGATTTCTCAGATATTATTTTTCCTTCGCGCACACTAATCTTTAATTTAATTTTTTTACTATTGTTTATAAAATTAAAGCATATTCTATCTCTATAAATATATTCCTAATTCTGCAAATATTTTGTATACTTTAACGATACGAGTTGTACTGATTAATAAAATTTTCTTCGAATTTTTCGTTACAAATATTTATATTTGTGCTTATGAATATAAATGGATTAAAAATCCTTTAACAATATAATGTGTAAAATTCAAAAGTCATTCTTAAAAATAAGATTTCATAAATCATTCTCAGAAGTTTCTCAACAGTTTGCTTCAATTCTCAATAATGCTTTATATTCACATCTGTCATTTTTCATGCCTCCGCGGTTATTAGTTGTAATAATATTCTTAACTAAACTCTGATTCTTACATTTCCATAATACATGTCTCATTTATCTTAAAGGCAAGAAAATAAGTAAACGTCTTAATTAGATAATTTAAATATTAGATAATTTAAATAGCCAGTTCTATCTTTTCTACCTTGTCATAATCTTTATGGTAATGCAGCGAATTAAATTAGCAAATAAGAAGATCTCGAGCATCAACAAGATTTTATATCTTCGATATTATCAGATTTTATTGAGTTGTATATCTTCATTAAAATTATATTCACATGAAAATCAGATATACAATTTCACAGTCAGATATAAAATCTAATTGTATATCTTCAATACAAAATCTTTTTAATGCTCATTTAAATATTAAAAATATGAACTTACGGTCAAAAATTGTTAATTGAATCTGAATCGAAAACAATGAGTAATGCTTGAAATATAATCTGTTTAGCAGTGAATCGAACCAAAGAGTAAAATTGTACACCACTAACATGCAAGATATATTATTTATTACTAATAAACCGAACTTACAAATATTATCATTACGCGATCATAAATTGAAGTTAATTTATTACAAACTGCGATAAAATTAGCTATAATAAAAAAATACAACTAATTATATTATATATCATATAACAAAAAAATATTTATATCGTAATAGCGTATAAAATAAATGATCATTTATGCATTATGGAAGAAAATAATTCACTTTTTATTGATTAAATTAATTCATTACGTTAAACCAGTTCAATTCATGATTCGTCATTGCTTGGAAATTGTCGTTGTTTTGAATTTTGTATAAGGCATCGTTGTGGGGGCAGAAAATGGATATACGTATTCTCAATAAAATCTGAGAATATTAATGCAGATGAAGCTAATGCGCACTGCATTATACGCAACATACGATTCCAGGCATCTCTTGGTACTAACGCGTATAAACGATCAAACAACCGTGCAAACGACGTTCGCAGTTCGCGATGCCCACGCTTGACCTTCCAACATTGAAGGAAGGTGTGAGTCGAAAAAAAAGATCTCGAGCGAATACATTACGAATGCATTACGTCATTGTTGCTCGGGAAACCCGATTGGATCATAATTATATACAATTATATTTATCGGCTTGCTAACAAATTTCGTAGATATTTGAAGGAGATCGATGGTACGATTTACGATGAACTAAAAAAAGTTCTAAGATCTTTTAACATTATTAAAAAGCATAAGAAAGGAATCTGACAAGCACTTATAATTTGAGACTAAATGATGCAACAAAGCAACGATTAAAAAAGTTTCTAGAAAGGTATCCTATTTTACAAGATAATTATAGTGCAAAGTAATTGAAGCGCTTGTTAATTGTAAGTCATTTTTAGACATTGTGAGGAGATGATATATATATCTACAAGATGTTCTAAAACTACCGGATATCATTTACGTTACAAATTCTTGGTATTCTTAGAGAATTACACAAAAGAAGAATATTTTCATTGTAAGAGACGTCCAGCGTAAGAAAATTTAAAAACAAAATTTTTTGATTGAAATCTCTTTAAACACATTTTTCTGATATCCTACATGTTGGGCACGTATTTCGCGCGAGCGTGCACATTCAACACGCACTGACATGAGAAAAAAAGGCGCGTGCGGCACGAAACGTGAAGCTCACACGGATAAATCTAAAACGCGAATTCGGAGCAGCAAGGAGGACCGCGGGAACGGTAGCGGTTGGCTTATAAATAATTGATGAAGAGAGATACGATGCAGCTTCGCTTGCCGCCGATTTGTAATTGTAATTTCGCGAGGTGCATGCCCAGTTAAGCAAAGTAATTATGGGCAGATTTCGTTATCTGGACACGTGCACGATCTATGGAAGACAACGAGATGAGACTGCGCCGCCGCGATCTCAAAGTTATCATCATTTTTTTTCTCTCGATATTCTATTTTACTTGTTAATTAACTTATGACAAATAATGCATTTCAAAACAGAGATTGAAATCGATATAATATCGTTAGGGATTCAGATTTTGATATTGTTAAATATTTCCTTGTCTTTTCATGATAATGAAATCGCAACGATATCGTGTATGCAATGTAAAAGGTACTTTTTTCACATGGGAAATATTTATCAAACTTATACAAGTTTGGAATTCCATTTCCAAGAAATGCTTCATCGAAAGTATAGAATACACGTATAAAAAGTTTGCATAGTCGCACGCGAAAATTCAATTCGTCTTCGATAAAATGCAAAGTTCAAGATTCCTCGAGAGCATTGTCGGTCGTGCGAAATGATTGGTTTTCGGTCTGTCGAACGCCGTAATCGCAAGGAGTACCTGCGTTCAACATTTCCACGACTCTCCTTGTCCCTCTTCTTATGGCAAACAATAAATTTTTAAATTCGTCGTAGCCATATTTTTAAATGCAATATTTGAAAGTAGGCGATTCGTGGAATTGATATTTCGAAGATCATACGAATGAAGAATAAATATAAATAGATAAAAGGCAATTGGACAATTACAAAGTCGTTTGACAATATTTTATTCTGCATTATATTTAGAAAAGAGAAAACATGTTATATATTATGTTAAACATATTTATAAAAAATGTTCTTGAATATTGTAAAAAAAATAAAAATAATGAGAGAGAGAGAGAGAGAGAGAGAGACACTTGGCAACATGAGATCAGTATAGAATAAGGAATCATGAAATCATTTATATTATCAGATGATTTATAGCGGTGTTGAACAATATTATGAAGAAAAGATATTAATTCTTTTTCACATTTACAATAAAAAATGATATTTCAAATATTTATAAAAATGTCTCTAAATATAAATTTATTTTTATATTCAGTATTGATGGTGAAAATGTTTCATCTATACCTTGAAGAAATTATATTTCTTATTGTAAATCGTTCTACAAGTTGTATTGACAACTAATTTCCGCGGTAAAGCTTGACATTTCCCAGCAATAAAAATGGAATTTTACGTGAAAAGCACGCGGGATTTAGTCCGAGAAATCAAAATAAATCGCACAAGCGAAGTGATTTTTTTTTTAATTGCAGTAATATTTTTTTATATGCAGCAATATTGTGAACTTGATAGGCGGCACGAGCTACTTCTCGAGAAATATTGCAAGAATTTTTCTTAGAAATTCATTCTTGGCACAGCGCACGAAGCACTGCTATTTAAAATAAAAATAGTGAACACAGAAAAAGACATATAACAATATTTAATATGTCTAAATAATGTCTTCTACGTAATGAAGTATATATAAAACGTTTCATATATAAATTAAATAAATTAAATAAAAATAAATTAAAATTAAATTTTTTAATAGATTAATCGGTTTCTACTCGCGACGAACAACCCTTGTCGCAAGATGCAGCTGCGACAAAGCTCATCTTATTGAGGCAAATTGACATTAACTCGTCGAAACGGCCAATCTTCCGCGTCGGCAAACGAAGTCTATGAAAGCGACAAGGAAGTAATAAATCTTGATCTAAACCAACTGCCAAACATACGACTCGTTTATATCAATTCCTAAGATCACCTTCATTACTCTTTCCAACCTTGAACTTTGCACTTCGATGAAATTTCCAAGTAACATCGGTAGGTTGTGTCAAACTCTTTGCGAGCGATATACTTCGGGAATAAATTTACTCTGGCTATAACGACTATAATGTCGTGGAATTTATCCTGTTAATGTTGTACTAATATGTAATATATTTAAAAAAATAAAAATTATTTCTCATATTTCTCTGAAAATATATTGAAATATCTTTTTAATAATAAAAAAATATAATTTTAATAATATGATAACTGTCTAAAAAGAAAGACAGTGTTGTTCTTCAATTCAATATTAAGATATTTTTAAATAACGAAATATTTGGATATCGCACAAAATTAAATTTGTTTTTCTTTTTAGTAAGAACTTATGAAAAAATAGTAAGGTAAAGTAATAATAGAATAAAAATAATGTTTTTATCTTAATTGTTAAAGATATCTCAATATTGCGTGATACGTAAACAAAACTATTTTTTAGAACTATTTTTTTAAGTACAAAAATATCTCAAAATCTCATTATTTAAAAGTGTTTTCTGTATTCAATTAGAGAATAGCTCTCTTTTTTACAATAATTATTATATTATTAAAATTATCTTTTTTCAGTATTATATTAAAGCAACAATATATATATATATATTTTTTTTATGCGTCTCACCCTGTACGTCAGCGTATTTAATAATTCTACTCACCTAGCCACTTGATTACGTTATTGGTCGCAAAAATAGGAACGAAAAAAATATTAAATTATTGAAGCAAATCGACATACGAGTAAATCGACGCTTGAAACGCTTGTCACGTGTTTATACATATGTATATAGATATTTCTTTTCGATCGCCTGTCAACCCACATTAACTATCATCGTAGTCATAAGGGTAGAACTGAGATGGACATGCGCGCTGCCATACGATGTCAGTGCGCTGTAGTTTGTAACAACACAGTTGTGATGGTAACATTCACAGTGCCGCAGTTCTATCGATGCTACAACGTGCGCGTTAGCCGATTATTAAATCATTCGCCCCGGCTAATCGTATTTCGTAACTTTCGAAATTCATCATTTCGCGATTAACCACGCGATCGCCTGTGAAAACATTCAACTACATCTACGTACAAATTGTAGTGGTATATGTACGCGTTTCTCGCACCAATGTTGACATTGGACGCGTTTTGTCATGTTTCGTGTATGTGCAAATTTAATTGCATGAGTATCAGACAAATTTAACGTAGAAAATGATGCATATAAACGTTTCAGTGACATTTTGTTTCGCAAAAAATGTTTTTCTATAATATTAAATTGACACTTTCTAAAAATTCGCACTCCGCAACTATTTGTTACGGTAGCTATATCGATTTAACGAAAACTGCCCTCAATATATTTGCTAACGAGATTGCGGACAAATGTAAATAAACTTCAGCTGTTTAAATTTAGACTGATGTTACTTTAGAAAAAATTTTATTTATTCTAAAATAATCGATATTTTCTAAAAATTTACATTTTGTAATTATTTATGCAATTTTATCGATTTAGCAGATTATTCTCTATATACGTGCTAATTCGACTACAGACATTTATATAAAATAAACTTTAGAAATAAAACAGTCCGTGTGTGTGTGACGTTGTTTCACAAAGAGATGTGTTATCTGCTCTAAAATATAAAACTTTTAAAATTCACATAATTGTTTTTACTTTTTCTTTATCGCAATTGTATCGATCTAATAAGACTGCTCTAGATGCATTTACTAATTGACAAGTTTGAATAAACAACGAAAATGCAATTTTATGTTAATAAATCCAAAGTTGTCATTATACGCGCAAAGAATTAAATTCAGATAAATTACGCGCATGTGTAACTAAATATGCACAACATTTACGAAATAATTAAATAAAAATTCATTAAATGCAGCGAATAATACATACTGATACGAAAAAATTTATTTATAAAGATAGCATCGCAAAAGACACGCATATCGCGGCAGTTTAACTAAAATTTCGATCAACAACTTTAATATGGCACTCTTTAATAATGCTAGATCTGCCTGTTGAACGTGTAAGTATTTTCTTTCGCAAAGTTTGAAAAGAAAATACTGTGAACTTGATGTACAACGTCACGACCTTTAACTGTTATCAATGTAGGTTCTTTCCGTGTGACTATGTATAACTTTTTTATTAAAGTTCTTTTGCGCATTCTCTTTTAGAAACTCAATGTTAGAGCTGCAGAAAAGTATCACGAAACATAGTTACATTCACTCTCTATATCTATGTATATATTTCCAAATTATTTTTCCTAAAATATGTAGAGGACTCACGTAATCAATAAATAACGATGTCACGTGGAAATGTAAATAGTGAACTCTACGAAACTATAAATCTGTGAATTCTATACACGAAATTGAAATGATTATCTGTGTGAGTGCTAAAAACATCAGAGATGCCAATGATTTGTGATTGAATGAACCAAAATCTTCAATGTAAGAAGATTTGTGCGAGGGTTCCTTAGGACACGAACACAGGCCCAATGACATCCAAGCAGAAAATTGATTGAAAAATCAATAACAAATATGCATACGCGACCGCAACAGCTAGGCGCTCGCGGAGTTTCCATGGACATGAAAACATCATGGGCGGCTCAGGAATACGACTCCAAGTTCAATAATTTGGAGACCATGGTACAAATTTTAGAAGCTTTAAAATTAATTAAATATATTGTAAGAGATATCAAGATATCTCTTAGATATCGATCATTGTAAGATATCGAGATCTTAGAAGATAAAAATAATTGTGGTTTTAACTAAAATTACTTGTATGTATTATAATTGCAAAATTTAATCAATTGATGAAGATTATTGATCGGTTAATACGAAATTGTATGAAAACAAAAATATCATTTAATGGACACGCTTTAATGAAAAGACGAGAAAAAGACAATGCAAGTACATAAGTAATCGTATCGTCAAAGCGGGCCAACGTTAGGCCTTTCGCAAGACACGTTGCCCGCGTTTATTGGCAATATTCTGAAGCGGAAAAGGAGAAACCGCAGGCGCGAGAATGAAACGGGAATGTTGCTTCCTCTATATATGGTTAAGTATGTCAGAGTCGTCGACTTCTCGAATCTCAAGCCCGTGTGCCTACGCGATATCCAATCCTCCGAACCGTTTTTTTTTTCCTTTTTAGAAATCGCTTGCGTGAGTTTCTAACGCGCATCTAAAACGAATCGCAATTTTAATGCGATTGCAAAGAATTGGCGTGTTATTTATTAATCATTTATTTAATTCCATCTAAGACATAGGCCCACTATTTAGGTTTCATTTTTCTTACTCCTTTACTGTTTATCTTTGGATGCACTCTTTAACGCTTAATTGGCAATCAGCTATTAATGGATGCGTTAGCAAATAGTATAATATCATGTTCACCAGAACGCAGTGGCTATAGCTATCATGTTTGTAATGCATATCGATTGCCGGGATCTCGCAAAATGTATATCAAGAGTTTGCCAATGCAATGACAATACGTATTTACGAGCATTTACTGGGTCAAGAAATAACGATAACCCTATGTAATCAATAACACAGTAATGCATAATTTAAAAATCTGTAGCTAATATACTTATTTACTACATCTGTTCTTTCTCTAATAGAAAAATATTTCTACTATGTAATGCTGAAATAATCTACAGTAATATCATTGATTGATAAAACTTCAAAATTATCTGATAAAGTTTTTAAAAATTTCTTATAATATTTGCCGTTCTATAAGCATGAATGTAATTAACGTTTCGTTAGCATTATTAATTACCTTCCCGCTGAATCTCGGGTTTGCGTTTCTAACCGTACCGTATATAGAGACAAAGTGTCCAATATGGCGGATTCATTAGGTATGAATCAATTAGTGGCGCATCTGATTGCCAATGCAATCATCGAAGAGATATGCAATTAGGAGAACTGAATGATTATTAAACTGCAATTGATCTTTATTCCAATTTTTATATTCTCAAAATGACTATATAAAAATCCAGACCTTACTATGAATATCTATAGAACTAATGCAAATAAAACTTAATCGTAAAAAAAAAAAAATAACGAAATTATTAGATCTTAAACAAATATTGCTTTAATTATCCTAATTTATCTTTTTATCATAAAGTAAAATTCAATGCAAACAAATGTTCCAATTAAGCAATCTACAGCTTTTTCCTGTGAAAACCTTCGTCCATCATCAATCACGTTATTTTCTTACATAACTAAAAATTGATACAATTATAAAAAAAACCTAATTTAAAATTTCATATAGAACGAATAGTAGTGTATCAATTTCACCGCCAATTTTTACAATCAGAATTTTATTTTCTTTGACACACGATTGTAACCGAATGAATTCAATTATAAACGCAATGTCGAAGATAACACCGATACTCTTTAAGGATTGCGGAGGGTTGAGACATCGAGCGGCGCGCAGGATTAAAAGACGAACGATCCGCTTTAGCATAATAACGAGTTTACTAACCCCCTCGCATGTAGGTTAGAGGTGAATCGATGAGACGGTTGCCGTGTAACCTGCGGTATAGAGACTCGCACGATACTGTGCACTCACATGCGAGCCGACGTACATAACCGCGCGACGTCGGTCCGCATTTCCCCGCGGCGATATGCCGAAATTCAAAGCGAATTATCCGGGAACGCAGGCCCGCTTCCAGCAGAAGCAACTGCAGGAGAAGGAGCAGAAGCTGCTGCAGCTATACGATCAGCAGCAGCAGCGAGCCTATCAGGTGGTGCAACGGGGTAGCGCGGATTCCAACAGTTCTAATCACGGTGGTTCCACCGCGTCTAGAACTACAACGATGACGACGACTCACACGACCTCGACCTCGCAAGGCGGTAAGGTGAGTGATTTCGCGGAACGAATGGAGCATAATGCCGGGTATAATTGTATCATAATTTTGCACGCGTCAGCTCGAGTCGTGATTCATCGCGCGCTATTTACGAAAGTAATTCCAAAAAGTAAACAATAACCTTTCTTTATTATAAAAATAGACAAGCTATGATTTTTTTAGATTGTATCTGCTTGAAATTTCGAATGTTATAATTGTTATAATCGCGCGTTATAAGGTGAGACAAATGTTCGATGAGAGGCGGCAAACCAAGGGAATCGACAGGAGCTACCCGCTGGAACCGCTCGACAACAAGTTGCGGAAGCAAACCAATACGAACGGTTTGACGACGCAAAGGAACGGCAATTCGATGGTGAATCGGCAATCCGTCAACGTAAAACGCGTAACGCGCGCGGACGTTAACAGTAACGTTAACGGCGACAAACCCGTTGTTTCTTATCACGAAGAAATCATGCGCGAGTCATCCGTACGTCGTCAAGATGACGAGGATGAATTCGGCGTCGAGAATCGCGTCGCCGCGTTCGGTAACGGATATTATCGTCACGAAGCTGACAATGAGGTTGGTTGCGCGTAAGATATTAATGTTCTATTAATTTATGAGTTGCTCATTTGTGTGAAATTTATGTCGAGAATTATTGAAAGTACTGAAAAATATTCCCTTGCAACGTGTAACTTTATCCGATACAGCAGTTACTTTACCAAACATATTTTATGAATATATCTATTATTTTGTAATTTATTCCTATTTTTTGTAATTTATTTTTATAATTTATATATTAACGCGCAGCAAGAAGAAGCATTAGATCAGGAAACAGTGGAGAGAAATCGCATGATGGCAAAGATCCATTTAATGGGATTTGATGAGAGCCTAAAACATCATGTAAGGAACGATTTGGAAAACGAGGAATTTCCGGAATATCTCATAGCGGATGTACCCGATAAGCTTCCGAAGAGAAACGTCACAAAAAAATTGTCTCAAGCGGAAGCGCGACTCGAACGATTCAAGAACATAAACGCGAAGAGAAGCAACATGCCGAAACAGTCGACTTCGACCATGATAAAAAAGCGATCGGAACAAACGATCCCGATAAAATCTAACTCCAGGTAAGTTCTCTTCTAATTCTAATATTATCGTTTGTAATTGGAATTATTGTAGATAAAGTAGCCTGTGTAGAAGACATTACAAATTTTAATAAATCGATTAAATTTTATATAGAAGATACTCTGTCGCGATTGGAAATTAAGTTTATTATTTATATATGCGTGCAAATCATTGTGAATCTCAATCATCGACAATCGCTAACTCGCCGCTGCTTGCCAAAATTAATTTTATACGCCACGTAGTTGCAATTGCTACCCTCGACTATTACAGATATACTGCGCTAACAATGTGCATCGTGAGGAATCCGCGAGGAGAAAAATATATCTGAGGAAGAATAATACCACGTGATCGTTCTTGTCCTCTAATACATGTTTATCTAACCTCCGCCTCATCGTAAACTAGAACGAATATTAAAAATGGACAAACGGTGGATAACTAATTCGCAGAGTCATGAATATTGAATGAATGTGTGAGTATTCAGAGAAGAGAATTAATTTGATAATTCCTCTACTTCAGTTCGAAGACGCGTGCAAAATTACTTCATAAGCTTAATTATCTTTCCGTACGTATTCATTTAACCGCAATTTACACGAAGCAGATTTAACATTTCGGGTTGCGAGAAAAATAACTAGCGGAACGTCTATCACAAAAGCAGCTAGCGCTAATCAGCTTGGGCGCTGAACCGAAATAAGGTCGACCGCTGTAAGAAAAAGCACGCATTTCTTAGTGTGATCTTGCTTCAGAAATCGTTCTACATTTGCTTTCTCGACCATGCGTTCTCAGACGGAGTGAGATCGCCGGAACTTCCCCAACCGGCACGAGAAGCGGAAGTAGTCGGATCTCAGACCGCAGTCAAAGGATTCTTGAAAATGTGAAAAATTTTCTGCCAGCTGAAACTCGCGTAGTCAATAAAATAAATAAAAGAAGAGAACATTCGGATACCGAAACGTTTAACCGACGCGACAGTTCGCAAAGCTTTTCCGAAAAACCTATAAAAGCAGAAAACACTTCGAGGATTTACCCTAGAAAGGCTTTAAATGGCTTTAAATCACTAACGGCTGATGGAAAAATATTTATAAGACGTAGCACGAGACCGCAATTTTTTTGTAGAGAATCTAAAAAATCCGCCACAACTATGAGCATTGATCGAAAATCTGATTCGTCAGGATCACCATTATTTTATCAAGAAACATTAAAACAAAGCAAAAGTCCACAATTTTTCTTCAGTGAATCTGAACAATCTCATACAACAAGTGAATCTAAATCACCGATATGGGATATAGGAGTTTCATTAACCACGAGTCCGCAATATCTTCATCGTGAATCCAAACGATCCGAAACAACTATGAGTTCTGATCGAGAAAGCATTGATCGAGGAATATTAAAAAAACGAAATACGATTGATTTCGATAAAAAACTTCAAACAAGTCTCGATCGAAAAACTTCGTTTAAATCGCCATCATATGAAAGCGAAGTATTAAAAAAGCGAAACACCAGTCCGCAATTCTTTTGTAAAGAATCCGAACAATCTGAAACAACAATGAGCATTGGACGAAAATCTGATTTGTCAGAATCACCGTTATTTTATCAAGAAACAAAACGAAGTAAAAGTCCGTATTTTTTCCTCAGCGAATCTGAACAATCTCATACAACAAATGAATCTAAATCACCGTTATGGGACAAAAAAATTTCATCAAGACGAAGCACGAGTCCACAGTATCTCCGTGAATTTAAACGACCCGAAACAGCTATGAGTACTGATCGAGAAACTACGGGATCTAAATCGTCAGAATGGAACAAGGAGATATTAACAAAGCGAGATACGACCAATTTCGATAAGAAACTTCGAATTTCAGGTACAAGTCTCGATCGAAAAACTTCATCTAAATCGCCATTATATGAAAGAGAAATATTAAAAAAGCGAGATGCCAGTCCGCGATTCTTTTGCAAAGAATCCGAACGATCTGGCACAACTATGAGCATTGATAGCACTGTTGATGAATCTAGATCGCCATCACACGATCGAGAAATAGTAATAAAGCGAAGTGCAAGTCCGCAATTCTTTTGCAAAGAGTCTGAACGATCTGGCACAACTATGAGTATTGATCACAAAATTAGTAAACCTAGATCGCCGTCATACAATCGAAAAATATTAAAACGAAGCACAACTCCACAATTGTCGAGCAGAAAAACTGAGCAACAATCTGTAACAATTATGAACATTAATCGACAATACGATGGATCCAAATCGTCTGGAACAATTCGCGAAAAGCGTGAAAAGCGCACTGCAAGCCCGCAATTTTTCTGCAAAGAACCCGAAAAATCTGCTACAACGATGCTGATCGAACCGAGATCGAGTTCAACAGACGCCACTAAAAATATATTAAAACAGCGCAATTATACTCCAGATATTTCTTACAAACGATCCATAAAATCTTTACCATCAATTGATAAAATTAATTCCTCACAAAATAGACGTAGCCCGAATCCTTCGATCATCAAACACGAAGTAAAGAAAGCTTTAAAAGAAAACGAAATTTCTAGCATCGTTACAGAGTCTCGCAGATCATCGAGGATCTCGGAAACCTCCGCAGCATCGACCAGTTCGATCGTAAGTCTGAAATATGGCTTGGAACTTGACAATATTTTCCAATCAACAGAACTCGTCCGTAAATTTATGAAATCTCAAAATGGAAAACAACGCGAAGTTCGTCAATCGCTTCCGAAACGAAATATCAAAAATGTAAACGCTTCGATTGCGAAAGATAGTCAATCGAGAAATCGATATAAAACTTCGTCACCTTTCCAAAAAACGAGTTCGCCATCTATCGAAAGTAGAAGGAGAGCTACGCCAGAATCGCCTCGCAAAAGTATCACTCCAATAGAAGTCGATACGGAGATTCAAGAGATCATTATGACCGATCATCGTATCGAACGCGACAAGCTACAAAAAGCAGAGACTCCAATATCGAGGCGACAAATTGATGGAACGTACACAAAATCGTTCAGCGATAAAACAAAATTCAAAACTTCGGTTACCTATCCCGTTCGTAAAGTGCAAAAACAGAGAGCATCTATTTTAAAATCAAGTGTCTTCAAATCGAAGGAAGATTCCTCCGGAAGAAGTAAAGAATCCAAAGATTTTCGAACGTACCGAGATAGCGAGGAAAGCGCAATCAGTCTGAATAAGCTCGATTGTAGTCCTGTAAGCGAAACTTCTCAACGTATCATAACTCGAGCCAAGGAAGATGAAAATCGAGTGTGTAAAGTTAAAACATCTCAAACACAAGAGCAACCGTGGAACAAATCCATAAGAAATCAAGCTAAACGCAATGCATTTCGATCCAGGAAACGTGAAGATCGAGAGTATACGATTCCTCGATCTCCAAAACAGACACGGGATCGATCTACGGAAATTCGTATTTCGAAAGCAATGTCTCCCGATTCTTCTAGGGAAAGAAAATATTCTGATGATATAGTTTCGCGTTTATGCGATCCTGAGAAACGAAGCGGAGAAACGCGTACAGAATTCGATCAACTGCGAAGCTTACAATCTGCGCGATTGGTGCAAGGTACTTTAAAGGAAAAAAATCTGTCCGTGTCTGATGAATATAATCAAAAAATAATAGAAAACAAGAATGAAAATGCAGCGGTAGATGAGATCGACGCCGGGATTGACGTAAAATATCAAACGATAGTTGAAATCGCTTTGAATGAGAAGATTAAGGATTATCGCAAAATTACTCGCCCAAACTCCACTGATCAAACAGATAAAGACATCACCGTTCGAGGAACGCGGGCATCGACGACATCGAATACTTCAAAAAAAATAAAAAAAGAATGTGATAGACGACACGATGTAAAGTCTAGAATTTCACCGCGAGTCCCGCCTTTAAGAAAAACTGCAAAGATTTTTCGGGCTGCCGACACTTCAAAGATTTTGCCATCTCAGAGAGTCGCATCGAGAATAAATCAAAATTTCACGTCAAAATATTTGGCAAACACCGTCAAAGATCACAAAGACGGAAGTGCGCTAATCGCGAAAAAATCGGTGAATTCGTTTAATAAAACAAATGTAAAACATATCGAAAAGTCGAAAGACACTGCGAGAAAATTTTCAAAACTACTAACGCGACGAGAGAACAAATCTGAAAAAGATTTCGAAAGAATGAACTCTGTAGAGTCGGCATTAAGAAGATTTGATTCTATCGGCGCAGAATTTGAACATTCAGGCCCGACGAGTTTCCGGGCATCTCCAGAGATTTCTCTACAGATGATGGATGTGCAAACAAAAAGTTCTGTTAAGCAGATAATCACTTTAGAAGGATCAACGTTAATTCCTCCTCCTGAAATAATAGATAATGCGGTTTCAAAATCGACTCCAAAATCTTCAGTCAACAAAGATCTCAAAGTTAAAAATTTTCTGCGTAAAAGTGATTTAAAGATTCTCGGCAGAGAGATTTGTTCTTCCAAAAAACTAGAAAAGAGAATCGGAAACTCGATCCAAAACAAGCAAAAATCGACGCAAACACGATCTCCGATGTGTAAACGGCGGTTATTCGAATCTGATTCAGAAAAAGAATCAAATTATGCCAAAACGCGTAAGAAAGAAAATTGTTCTTCCGTAAGTTTTAGATTTTATAAGGATAAACCGGTTTCAAAGGTAAGATCTTCCAAGGATCTTAATTGTGAGGACACAAAAGAATCGAACAGATTACAAGAAACGTCAATGTCTTCCGTAAAACCATTACGATCTATCGAGGATATTCGAAAATCAATCGATAACGAACAAAATAAACTAATCACTGCAAAAGAGTCGAGGTCAGCAATTGCAAATCGGCGTTCGGTTTCGCGACAGAATGTCGACGCGAGAAGATCGATCTCTGCGACCGATGCAGCGAAAAACGTATTTCTCAGGGGCGATCCGGCGAGATTGACTAAAGCTAAATCCTGTGTATCCAGGATCACGAAAAGCTCGAGTCCCGATTCAGCTACGAGAAAACATCACGAAACGAACACGCGAGCGACAAGAGAAAGCGCACCTTCGTCTCCTTCCAAAAGTCCCGATATTGCTTCAAAGGTAAGTATAATTGAAAAATTGGATATTTTTAAAGCAGAATTGCTTTCTGTAATAATAAAGATATTTTTGTGAGAGAGAGATGTATGGACCATTTTTTTCTATTTTTTACTTATCGCAGTAAAAAGCCGATTATCCGAAAGGATAATTTTATTATACTGTTAAATTTCCTATATAGATAAATATATTATTAAAATACGTTTTAAAATAAAATATTGAAAAATCTCGTGGAATATTAAGTTCAAGGTAATTCGTATAACTTCTAACAAGTAATATCGTGATTTGTTTCGTCAGTATGCCTCTGCAGAGCCGAAAATTCAAGAAGCAAAACCTTCGAGAAAGTCAACGGTGACGAAAGGCGCGGATTCGACCGGAAGTAAAGCGGCCACAATCGGAGTTGTCGACACAACAAATGGTGTCACTCTCCAAAACGGCTCGCTGCACGAATCTACAGCAAAGAAATCCGATGCCTTTATAATTAACTTCGACGATCAATCCGCGGAAGGTGACACAGTGCCGTCGAAAAAGCCGCCAATGAAGAAATCTTCTAGCAATGTAAGACCGATTTTAATTTTATTAAAAAAAGTTCAATATAAGCATTATTTCAAGTTTTTTTTATTGCATAGGCCAAACGGAATGAATAATAAAGACCCATTTTTGTGGACTATCGTATTATTTAAAATTAACCGCTATGAGTGTAATTATATAAAGCATAGATTTCTTTGCGTTATTTGTATAAATCGAATTAAAAATTCAAGCTTGATAAGTGGTGCTAAATCTATCTAATGTTCCATAATAATCGTATATCTTTTTAAACATAGTCATTATTCGTTTCCTAATTTTCAACGTTGCATATTTTTTTATAACTAAGTTGCAAACTAAAATTTTATTAAAGTTCACTTGTGTATAAAATTAATAAGAAAAATATGATTTTGCTGCCTATTTTCTCTACTAAAGCTCAATTCGTCAAAAGCGTTTTATATGCAATCATCAATTATATGTATCAAAATATCTTACTCAATACTTTTATGGAGGAAAAATAAATACCGAAACATTTTAAAGAATAAAAAGGATATCTATATATGTATAATGGTTTTAAAACACTCCCGATCTACTGAATACTTGATATCTGAGCCAACCGTGAAACAGTCACGTGAAATAGCCACGATAGCCACGATAGCCGCGATAGCCATATTTTTCATCATGAAATATATTTTATAACATTTGTTTTGTAGTTCAATGCAGTAAAAATCGCTTTATATTATACTCTGTAGATATTTAGCAATATTACTGCAAGCACAGATATTGCTATAGATAATACAACAATTCATTGCTTCTGTACACAGTTACATAAAGATAATTTGAACCATGACTATGAAAAAAAGTATACAATAAAAAATATAAGTAAAAATGTTGTTTTAAGAAAAAAATTAATTCTTTTTTGATATTGCGAAAAAATTAGAGATAATATTTTATTAACGGTTAATAGAATTTAATTATCTTCAAATATTTTATATGATGAAATAAAAATTTTAAATATGTTCTTCTTCTAATCTTTATCCAACGTTTTTGCTATATTTTTTCTTGATTTCTCAGTTTTTAATGAAAGATAAAATATGAAATTACTAGTTAAAGATTCATAAGAATCTGTCATAAAAATATTATTACACAATTTGTTAGTCAATCTATTAATTGCTAAAAGAGTGAACGGATTAAATGCCGCAGTTTTATTACTAACGTGCAGTTCGTTTCGACATTATTGTCGTTTCGAAGTCGAAATAAATCCGTATTTATTCGATCAAATCGTGACGGGTCCGCGGTGAAAAAAGACAGTGCAAGAGTAATGCTCTCTGAAACGCAGCGTCAAAATAAAATGTCGCCTCTCGTGACGCCAACCCGACCGGGCAGTTAATCGCGCATGGATTTTCCGCCCCATTTCCAAATTGAAAGTCGTATTGTACATGTACAAAAAATCAATCAGCAGTGAATGCCAGCCAGGTATTTGACATAAAACTGAATTATATTGCTACGGTCTTTTCACGGCCGTGTAATTTATTTCGCAAACAATTGCAATCAGAATCAATTTGGAAATATAATCTGTCAAAAAAAACTGAAAAAATTCCAATGTTAGTTATAGCCTCACTTCGAAAGAGAATTAATGAAGACAACATACAAATTACGTTATACAAAGTACAATTATATCTGATAACCTTAGTAACCTTAGTAATAAATTTTTCAGCGTCAAAAAGTTTTCAGAAATTTATCAACCAAAAACGTATCAAGTGCAAATTTTTTATAGAAATATATTTTTATACATTTTATCTGTGCATTTAATTTATATACGCAATTTGTCTATTTATTTAGAAGCAACGAACAGCTTCCAGTACATCAGATCGACCAAGCTCATCGGTGTCATCAAACTCCAGTGCTGGCTTAACTCATGGTCAAGTTTCTAGTACGAAAAGTAAAATGACAACAAGGGCTAAGGCACCCACTTCCGGTGGACCGCAAGCCAACGGATCAGCAAGATCCACCGGAACTTCCGCGTAAGTCTTTCCAAAACCCGCTATATATATACATATATATATTATTACGAAAAATAGTTCATGTTTGAAATAAAATCCCTAAGCGCAACATATAGATGCATAACAAAGAAAATATATAATAAGTAAGTAAATTTCACGATATAAATAGCACTCACGTAAAGCAAAAAGTATGCAGAGCAAAAAAAATTTGATTTATGTTTACAATCAGGACAATAACAGGCGAGCAGTCTTTTGAAAAAATGTGTACAAACATATCAAAGAAAGAAAGGAACGACAGAATAAATGTATATGCGCTATTCAGTTAAACAGTACTAATCGGTCATTCGAACATAATGGATCTTTGGTGGAATTTAATAGAATTTCTATTATGGAGTATCTTAATGCAATTTCTATTCTATTTTCGGAAAAAAATTAAAATTTATTTTCGTAAAATGTATGAAAGCCGTCCAGTTATTTTCATAAAAATTATTTACAACAATAATTTGCCCTCATCTCCAACCAACGATACCAGCTATAACAGCGATACCAGCTATAACAGCGATTCCAGCTATATCAACGATACCAGCGATTATATCTACTGTCCGGATTATAAAAGAAAGCTAAAGTATTTCTCCGCAGATCAATACATTGTCAAGTGCGAGCATAAGTTTCATAATAAATTGGTAATATGCGCGAGCGCATATAAACCGAGACGCTAGAAAAAAATTATAATTCCATTTCTCGCGAATCAGAATTTTATGTATTTTCTAATAAAATATATTTGTGTGCATTGTTGGTTACAGGGATAATTTAGTAGCTTGTAAGACATGCGGACGTACTTTCGCCGAGGATCGAATCAAGTTCCATGAAAAGGTCTGTGTGAAAGTAGCGAATATAAAAAGGAAGAAGTTTGACGCAATGACGTTCCGAGTCAGAGGAACTGAACTCGAACCTTTTGCCAAGAAAAGTCTTACTAAGAAGCAGGAGGTCGGTATTCTTTCTTCGTTCATTAATTTATCGTTTCATATTTTGCGGTTTTTTTCAATTCCAAATTTTATTACATTTAAGTCATTTGACAGTCAATATAAACAGGAGAACGATATATCGATTTTTTAAAACTAGTGATAAATGCTTCGCGTTATTTTTAATCAAAAAAATATCTTCGAAAATCGATAAGAGTTTATAAATTAAATTTTATTGAATTCGAAAAAATATATTATTAAATATTGACGCGTAAAATAAGTGTTAGACAAATCATCATAATACGCTTTGGGTCAAAGGCTGGAGGTATCAAAAACAGAAAAAAATAATGATCATTTACTCACGTTGTTCCAGACGAAGAAACCGCAGGTGAAATCCGATTGGCGACGCAAACACGAGGATTTCATCAACACAATCCGTTCCGCCAAGCAATTACAGGCACACATGGCAGCAGGCGGAAACTTGAGCGACTTTCCGCCACCTCCGCCCAGCGATACCAGCGATTACATCCAATGTCCGCACTGTAACAGAAAGTTTAATCAGGCTGCTGCGGAACGACACATTCCCAAATGCGAGACTATGCTTCATAATAAACCAGCGCACTTACGAGCGTCAAAACCGAGACGCTAGCAAAATTACGATGATCTTCCCTAAATCCTCCGCGAATCAATTTTGTGCTTTCTAATAAATTAATCATAGTTATTGTCTAGGTACACTATTTCTCTCCTTTTCGCGGATTTACAAGTAATATGTTTCTTTGCGTCAGAACGTGTGATTCGATTCAGAAATTTTCGCTCGATACATGTTGATACTCAAATGTGATTTAGAAGATTGTACAATTGACTATACAATTGATTGTACAATTGAAATTGGAGAGCATTTCCAAATTGTCTTAAATCCACATTTATAATACATGGAAATTATGTGTTTATAAGTTTTTATGTAAAGATATATAAATGTAAGACCACAGTTTGGAAATAAGTTCTTCAATTAGAGCATTGTTTGCATTTTACTACAATGATATAAATTTTATAAATTGAATACTTGTATAAAATGGGCAAAAATTAAATTAATAATAATAAGAGTTATCTATACGAACTAGCACTATGTCTAGTTGCAAAATTTTAGAGCCTCAAACTTTAGTGTTATAACAATTAATAATTACAATATTTATAAAATCAATAAAAGTGCCTCTCTGCTAATCACTATTGCTTTTTATTTGTAAAGCTATTATCACCCAATTGCAGTTTTAATAACTATTAATAAAATTTTTTACCAATATTTTATTATATCGCATTGAATTTTCTACTTATTAGAATTAAATGCATTTTTTAACCGCAAAGATTATATATAGATAATAAAACAGATGTAAAAATACGCTGATATGTATACATGAAATAAATATATATATATATATATATATATATATATATATATATTAAATAAAATATTATAAATTAAAATATTATATAGCACAAACGGAATATTCAAATTAATTTTTATTTTATAACACGTTTGTAGACAATAAATTACACCGTGTAATTAGGCACGTTATTAATGTTGTTATTTTTTTATTAAATATGCATTTCTTGTTATATTGTAATCTTCATAAAATATCATTTAATTTTATGTATATACAAAAAATTTACTTGATTATATTTGCGGAAAAACACGTTGAGAAATTATATATGAACGAATGTGATGTATTATTTAAGCTTTTATGTTTCATATCTCCTGCGAAATAAAAAAGTAATACTTATAAAATTCTATAAACTTTTAATAAAGCGCTTTTTTCAAAAATAAAAGAATTAAAATAATTTATAATAATATTTTATATATTTATTTTATATATTTAATTTTCTCTACTTTTATATATGCATTAGTATTTTAAACATTTTTCTTTTTTAGAAAATGTGAAAAATGCAAACAAATATTATTAAAGTTAATTTTCTCATTGATTAATATTATATATGTTATACTTTAATAATTAATATAAAAGTTATTATATTAAATTATTATATTAAACACTTTTCTTATAAATTACGTTCTCTAATGTACTTTATCGTAAGACACGCTAATAGCTTTTAAAATTCAAGTTTCTTATTATCACACGCAGATACTTCTGTGCATTATCTTATTATTTCTTCTTGTCGTTTTTTATTCGAAAGCGGCAGGACGAAATGGACGCTTGTTTATCTTCTGCTTATCTTTACCGTGTGAATATCTATTCACCGTGTGAAGAGCGTATTACGCAAAGCATATAATCGATACATGACTAACGACTAAAGAATAATAAAGAGCTAATTACAGAATAATATATATATATGTGTGTGTGTGTATGTGCATATACCTGGCGATGATGTTGTCGTCATATTTCCGACGCACTTTGACGAGACGCACGATTTCGACCGAACACTAACCGCAAAAAAAGACGAATTTTATCTGTACCGAAATCGCGTATAAAATCGCGAAACTATACGCAACGTTTATATTACGACAAACACTATTATGAGCACTTTCGATAATTTCGACAATTTCGAACGGCAGAATATACTTTTAGGCAATAATAGCGAAAATATCGGAGCGACATGAATCACTTAGCACGAGACGACGCGACGCGTACTTTTGGCGGGATTTCTATGGCGGGTTCTCTATGGCGAACTTCAATCTATCGAAGAGCAATATATCTATTCACCGTGAAGAGCGTATTTCGCAAAGCACATCATCAATACATGACTAACGACTAAAGAGTAATAACAGCTAATTACAGAATAATAAAATATATATATATATATATATATGTATGTGCATATACCTGGCGATGATGTTGTCGTCATATTTTCGACGCACTTTGACGAGACGCATGATTTCGACCGAACACTAACCGCAAAAAAAGACGAATTTTATCTCTACCGAAATCGCGTATAAAATCGCGAAATATACGCAACGTTTATATTATGGCAAACACTATTGTGAGCTTGCGATAGTTTCGATAATTTCGAACGGCAGAATACATTTTTAGGGAATAATTGCGAAAATATCGGAGCGCTTAGCACGAAACGACGCGACGCGCACTTTTTGGCGGGTTCTCTATGGCGGACTTCAATCTATCGAAAAGCAATATATTGCGATTCTCGAACTGCGATTTATCGACTACTATCGATTGCCGTCCGTCAATGGTCGACGAACCAATCAGAATGATCCACGAAACATCGGGTATCGGTCGAGTCGAGATGCCGCCAGCGCATCCGGAGTCCGGAGAACGTCAGAACTTTGTATGGAGGCGATATAGCGCGTTCGTGCAAGTCGTGCGCTTCGCTGTAAACGGCAAAAGTGAATAACTGTTAGCGATGTCTCGAGTCGTTTGTGAAATCTGCAGTAAAATGTTGGGGCTCTTAGGTAAGCGACAAACTCGCACTTCTTGTTAATTTGCTTGCTCGATGATGCCGGTCGTCCTGCAATGACTTTTGACGTTGCAATCAGTAAAATTTGATAAGTTATCACCGAGCTTCTGTATGATACCGCAACAAGTGTCTCTCTTGTTAAGTCTGATTTCGTTAAAGCTTTGTAATTCCTGCATTTTCTATTAATTTGCATTTTCCTTATACATACGTAGTTCAAAGTGATTATGTGAAAATTTTCATATCATTTGATATAATATATCTGTATTTCTTCTTCTCTTTATAGGTTTTCTGTTGTTAGTTGCTGGGGCGAATTGCATGTACGCATCCAATTCAGCTGTCATTGATCTTAGGCCAAATAATTTTGATAATTTAGTCTTAAATAATGATCACATTTGGGTGGTTGAGTTCTACGCGCCATGGTGTGGACATTGTCAACAGTTGACGCCAGAATATGACAAAGCAGCTACTGCATTGAAGGTGATCCATCATATTCTATTATTGTTTTTTTAAGCGTGTACATTGACTTATTTATTTATTTACAGGGTATTGTAAAAGTTGGCGCTGTAAATGCTGATGAGCACAAGTCCCTTGGAAGTAAATACGGCATTCGTGGTTTTCCAACAATTAAGATCTTTGGACTTGACAGCAAACCGGAAGATTATAATGGTCCAAGAACTGCAGCTGGCATTGTTGATGCTGCATTAAATACCATCAGTCAAAAAGCTCGAAGAGGTTTAGGTGGCAAGAAGGCAGAAAGTGATTCCAAGGTAAGCTAGAAATTATTTAAAAAGATGATGGAATATGTATATAAATAAATAGAGAAATAGTTCTTTTGATGACATGTAAATTGATAAATAGTATTAATCTGAATATTTATTTATGCAGAGTAAAGATTCCAAGGATGTAGTAGAATTGACAGATGAAAACTTTGACAAAATTGTTTTGAATTCCGAGGATATGTGGCTAGTTGAATTTTATGCTCCTTGGTGTGGCCACTGTAAAAACTTGGCACCCGAATGGGCAGCAGCAGCTACTGAACTAAAGGGCAAAGTGAAATTAGGAGCATTAGATGCTACTGTAAACACATTGAAAGTAAGATACATGCTTTACTAATATTTTTCTTTACAATATAATCAATTTAAATTTTATTTGCAAATATAATCAATTTAAATTTTATTTGCAAATATTTCAACATATTAATGTTCAATTTAATTATATATTTCAACATATTAATGTTACAGGCTAGTAAATATGAAATCAAAGGTTATCCTACCATCAAATATTTTACACCAGGCAAGAAAGACGCTGATTCGGTACAGGAATATGACGGTGGTCGCACGAGCGGCGATATCATTAACTGGGCGCTCGAGAAACTAGCAGAAAATATTCCGGCGCCAGAAGTGATTCAAATTACGTTTGAGCAAAGCCTGAAGAATGCTTGTGAGGACAAACCAATCTGCGTAGTCTCTGTTCTCCCACATATCCTAGACTGTCAATCTAATTGTAGAAACGGATACTTGAAAATTTTGAATGGTCTCGGGGAGAAATACAAGAAGAAGATGTGGGGGTATGTATGGCAAATTCATATTCATTAATCTTAAAATAATCCAAAAATGAACTTGTTCTTTCGTATTTGTGTGTGTGAGTACGATTATAAAATTAATTTTTTTTATTTTTACATTGTAAATTTTATTTTATATTGTACTAAATAAATAAGATTAATTAATAAAATATTAAATTAGGTTAAATGTAAATAGAGACTAGTATAGTGTAACTATTTTTAACATAAATTTTAAATAAAATCTGATTTCTAAATTTTTAATTTTTCTCTGAAGAAATTATAATGAAACATTATACTTTACATTATATACATCTCTAATTTGTATAATAAATAATTTCTACAAAATTATAATTACTTTTTTCATATAGGTGGGTTTGGTCCGAAGCTGGTGCTCAACCAAATATTGAAGATGCGTTAGAAATTGGAGGTTTCGGTTATCCTGCATTAGCGGCCGTCAATATCAAAAAGATGAAATACTCCTTGCTGAAGGGCAGTTTCTCATATGATGGAATAAATGAATTTCTACGAGACTTGAGTTATGGTAGAGGTGGTACTGCAACTTTGAAAGGTGCTCAATTGCCTGTTATTCTCAAAACAACTGCTTGGGATGGCAAGGACGCTGAACCTCCGCAAGAAGAAGATATCGATCTTAGCGATGTTTTTCTAGATGAGAAGGACGAGCTATAATTTATCGAAAGCCAAATGGTTAAATTCTTCTTAGAAGAATTTGCCACATGTACATTGTTTCTATATAAAACTAGGAGCATTAATCGTAAACCGTATAAACCTAACTCGCTCGGAAAATTTATTTTGTATCAAACTTAACATCTGTACTTGTAAGATTTTACATCGATTCAATAATTTCGTGATAAAACTTATGGTACAATGAAAAAGAGCAATTCTATTATTTGATGAGTCTTTTACCAAACTTAATATAACATATATATACATATGCATATATATATATATATATATATATATATATGTGTGTGTGTGTGTGTGTGTGTGTGTGTGTGTTATATATTATATATATATATTTTATATATATATATATATATATATATATATATATAATTATGTGTCGCTCTGTCTCTAAGGAAAACCAGTTCTCAGGTGTAATTATCCATTTTTATAAAATCACATATTTAATTGATTCTTCCATCTAAAAGCCAATTTTCAATAAAGTTTTATTAAGTTGCTTTAGGAAATTTAAATTAGTCTAGACTCAGCATGAACATATGCAGATAATTCTCATATTCTCATTGTTCTCTATGTATTTGATGATATAGAAAAAAGAAGTTCGTAGAACGTATTGTATTACGCTGCATTTTTTAGTTTACTTATTTTTTATGATAAAGTAGGTTATTTAAAATACACATAGTTTACATGTAAAATCGTATATAGTTTCCTATTTGTAATAAATATACATCATACATTTACATGTATACTGTTTTTATAAATCTTTTTTTACGAGCTTAATATATACTGATAGCTTAAGAAAAAAACTTTCAACTTTTCAATTTACAGGATTATTAATTAATTCTCCCTATAATGGGACCAAATTTGAAGATTGCAAAGTTCAGTCTGTCATTATAACACATGTTAGTCCTTTTTACATTTTGTAATATTAAGTTTAATATCATCTAATTAAATGAACATATTCTATATAGAGAGTCTTCCATCACAAGCTAAATTGACATACTTGGTATATTATTTCTACAAAATAATACATGTTAAAAAAATCATTTTTGACAGTTTTATATGTATTTAAGATGTATATTTTCAATTGTATAATCCAGTCTGATCTTTTGCAGTAGCTTGTAAAATTACAATAAAACATTGTTTTTATATTTCTACATTGATTGCTGTAAATGCACTTGTACAATTTATAAAAATTTATTCTATTATTGCATGTAAAAGGTAGTACAAAAACAATAATCTCAAATGTTTAATATTTTTCTACTCTGAGATCATAAAACTGCCATTAAGTTCGTATAAAACTTAATTACTGTTAAGCTCATATAAAAATACTGATATCCTAAGTGAATGTGTACTCACTTATGTACTTATAAAATAAACATATAAATTTGTTTTCTCAGTCTTTCTCTTGTCAATTTAATGGTACATTGTTTGATACGTCATTTAATACATCATTTGAACTGCGATAAAGTGGCATATTGTTCGTATTGTCGCTAACAGTACAAACAGAGTTAACTTCAGTTAGCTCTATGATATCATAAGTCTGATCTCTCCTACATAGGTATGGATACAGTATAAATACGTAATATGTTATAGTACTGAATATAATTATACTTAAAATTATCGCAATTATTCCCCAAGCTGAAAGGCCAAGTTTACGAGCTGGAGGTGAATCTGATGTATTCATTGATGCTGCTGTCTCTGCTGAATTCTGATTCTTATAATATTTGGCTGGTACGCTATCATAATCCTTGCCATAGTGATAATTATGTTCCATCTTATAATTTTGCTTCGAGCTATGTAAGTATACTCCACTTTCAGCTATGGAGAGGTTTGCTGCACACACACAATTATTTTTTTATCATTAAATATTAAAAATGATTTATGATGGAAATATGCATAATGTTAATATTGAACAAGAGATAACGATTGCAATATAATTGCAATAAAAACAGAGATATAGTATCTCTAATATATCTCTATCTTTAATAGTATCACAAAATTTAAGATAAACATTTATTTCATTTATAAAAAATTATTAGAAAAGTTTTAGCGATTTTAGCATATACTTACCAACAACCACGATAAAAACAATAAAATATGTCGCCTTCATAGTATTTGGATTTATCTATCTGTAATTGACTTTATTATAAATGCGTAAATGAGGCGTTTTTCGTTATTTTATTATTAATGCAGACGGAAATAAGTAACAATTATTCACAACTGCAAACCGTAGCTTTCAGCGTGCAGCGTGCAGCAAACAAAAAGGATGTATACATTCGCCACAACAGAGAAATTTTGAATATCCCTGCTATTACTATAGGGAATTCCAGTAATTACTAGTAACAGAGAGCTAGTAAATGCTTATTCATAGATGTCGCTTCCATTCGCTTAATTCATTAACATATTTGACCACAGATGTCTATACTAGTAATATAGACATCTGTGTATTTGACACATGCTGCCCCACACACACACAATCACGTACCACGTGTGAGAGAAGCAGCTGATTTAATAAATATGGCGGCGTTGAAGGGATGCGTTTCGGCTATCTGCAATATTTTACCGAAAAATATAAATTCATTAGGATATAGCGTAAGCGCGACAATTCATCTATAAATTTTGTCTCAATACTCTATATCAACACAATTGTGTTGATAAATTATATATTCTTCATATCTAATTACATGTATTTTTTGTACAGCTTCAGCAAGTACGAAACTTTGTTGGCTGCAGAGTGTTGCGCGACAGAAAGCGTAGAAGATGGGCAAAGCAATATGCTGAAGAGCGATTGCGATTGGTTGCCTTGAAGCGAAATAATATCTTACCAAAAGAGATAATAGTAAGTGATGATTCTCCATTCTCTTGCAGATAATAGATTCATAATTTCAACTCTTGCGAGCTTACAATCTGCAAAGTATATAATTTATATATGACTTGTTATCATTATATGATTTTTATATAACGTATTAATGCTCTATTATTTAGAACAATATAATGCATACTGCTTGTGTAATCTATTTATATACAAAAAATTGCCTGAATAATTAAAACAATATAATGATATTTTTAGGAACTCGCTGGCCAGCAAATAGATGAAACAATTCCCAGACAGACTGCTCTGAGACAATTGACGCCAAGGTGCGTGGTAACTTCTCGAGGTCGAGGTACAGTGCTTCGATGGAGAATATCACGATTCATCTTCCGTGATTTGGTCGACTATAACAAAATGGCTGGAGTACAACGTGCCATTTGGTAGACTAAGATACATCAAACTATATATCATGCTTTTATTATGAATATTAATGTAGTGTACATATACACGAGTGGATACAAATAGAATTTTTGGAAAATAAAAATTACCTTAATATATTTTCCTGACTTCGCTTATTGCTTGATTTATTCTTAAGAAAATGTTAAACTTTTCTTTTGTGTACGTAACAGTTCATATTATGTGTCAAAAATTTTTTTACACTTTATTACATATATATTTAAGAATATAATTAAATTTTGAATAATTTAATAAACTAATTAAAAAAGAGAAGCTAATGTATTAATTGCTGGTGTATTAGATCGCATCAAAATTATACCACTGATCATTGATGATTGCAGCTTGTATATAAGTTCTATTTCAAGAATAATGTGATGTATATTGATTTCAATTATTCGATTTTACATCACACACACGTATGTTTTTCATAAGGAAATCGATTCATAACACGCGCTGCACGTAAACATCTCACTGTTTTCCTTCATTACTCTCATTTATTAGTACATTTCCCATAACTGTTTGTGGACATGTCGCATCCTTGAATATTTTATCAATCCTAACACTCAACTCACTCTCATACAACCGCTTATCTCGCGTGTTTCATCGAAAAACACAAATATATCATACTGATCTAAAGATTGTAAAGTGTTGTTTAGACAAATCTGATATAACAATTGTAGTGCGAAATACAATATGACACGTAAGATTGGTGGTTTCCAAAATTAATTTAGCTATCACATTCAACTTTACATATTTTGTTCTCTCTTGCAAAAATATTTCTAATATACGTATCTATTTTATAAAATAACAATGCTATAATATGAATAACGATCAAATCAAATTTCTAACCGAGTAAGCCAAATATGTAAAATAGCTAATAAATTGTATAAATTTGCGCTAATAAACATTGTCTATTATTAATTAGTTATTTCATTTATTCAATTTATAAACTGAATCTTTCGTCTTCATTTTTGATTGCTTAAGAAAAAAAGTAAGGAAAAAAAATCTTCGAGAGATTTAAAAAAAAAGGATTAAAAAATAGAGTTACAAAAAGTAAGAGAAAAGCTTAATAATTATTTATAGAGAAGTGAATTTTAATATTTAAAATCGCATATATATTTATGTGTTTTCTTTGAATTTGAAATCTTTACATACGGGGATCAATCTGTGTACCGAAACGATCGATCCCACGATCCAGTATTCAAAGAAACTCAAGACGATCGTAATTTACATAAAAAGAAAAATAAATAACGCAATCAATACGACTATTGTCGTACACGCGCATTGTATTCTCAGTGAAGCTCCGCGCTTGAGTTATAAGTGGTATAGTCGACTATCTGATCGGACACATGCGTCGCGCACCTCTGCTTAGTCCCTCTTAATTCAAGTCGGTCTTTGCTCGCTAGTGCACGTTCGTAGCCACCCTCGGTGTGACGGATTTATCCACGACCATCGGCGAAATTTCTCAGTCATTGTCTATATTTGTGGATGAAAATCAGGGCTACAAAAGTCAGCTACGAAAAGCAGGATTTCATGTGAGTACAATCACTGCAAAATTCGAAAATATTAGTTTCGGAGAATCTTAAATGTAGATTCCGGAATAATTAAGGAATAATTTAAAAAATCGAGATTCTTACACACACATTTACATACTTACATGTAGAAACTCTATTTCCACACTCTGTGTATTTCCGATTAACTAAGATTACCAAAAATTATTTAATTAATCTGAAACACAATTGAAAGAATTCGTGAAATCGTGAAACACTTTGCATGTGCTGAGTATTGCAGACTTAAATAATTAAGACACTTGTTTAAGACAAATTTAGTACATATATATAAAGATATTTAGTACATACATATGTACATAAAGATATTTACTTTTTTATTCTAAAGTTTTTCGTAACTATGCCTCACCCCCATGCATAAATTTCGATATTATATACAATATAATCAGTATTTTCTTAATATTATCTTCTTGATCTTAAGTATGCAATAATAATATAGTCTTAAGTAAGAATCTTGTGTGTGTGAATAATGTATAATTTATAAATTTATTTTCGTCTTAAGGAGCATTTAGAATATTTAGAAAAATACGATGTGTATTTAATGTGAAAATATCCTTATTTGAGCTATATATATAGCTATGTGACATACAGATAGCTCTTTTACATATTAAATTAATTTTTAATTGAAACATCTAAACATTTTAGCGCGTTTGCATATTAATAAATCTAGGCATGTCATAACTAACGTGATATGAAAAACTTCATTGTCAAATCGATAATTATTTACGTCGATGTCGAACTGAGATTAACAATAAACGATTGATAACAATCAACTGTTAGAAGCCAGTTGATATATAATTTCAACGAAAACATGAGTTATGTAAAATGTATTTGAACAATATCTGATATTCACGACACGATACATGTGCAATAACAACGCGCATATATATGTGTATCTGGCTGACATAAAAACAAAAGCACATGAAATGTTAATGTATAATATATAATATTTCTTACCTTTTTCTTAAAAAAAAACAATGCTAAAATTATTCTTTTAATTTATTTTTTGATTTCTTTAATATGATAAAATTATAGAGAAAAAAAGAATCATAGAGAGTGCCGCATTGACTTTATTAAATATTAAATATTTTTTCGGTTTTTTAAGTATTTTTCGGAAAAATAATAACTCTCTTATTTAAAGATATCTGTATGTTATCCAATCCAATAAACGACAACCCGGAGAAAAAAGTCCAATATATAATCAAATATAAATATATAATTATAAAAAATAAATTATAAATTATAATTATATAAAATATGTCCGTATATATGTTTTCTTTTTTTTGTATAACCTTTGTCCGTATGTACAAAAAAAATAATAAAAAGAATACACATGTCAAATGAACAATTGACAAAGAATTAGAAGAATAATTTCGTATCGTTCTTTTTTTTTTAAATAAAATTTAAAGAAGTGAGAAAAAATTGCTCATATATAATAATTATATATAAATTTATATATAAATATATTATATATAAATTTATATATGATTATATATAGGCAATTTTTTCTTACTTCTGCAGATTCATTTTTTCTTAAAAAAACAATGCTAAAATTATTCTTTTAATTTATTTTTTTAATTGTTCTTCTTATTATTTTTCCCGTACATACAGAAATTATACAAAACAAAGAAAACAAAGCAAAAATATATGGCCACATTTTCTATATAATTATATATATTTATAATTAATTATAATATAATTAATTATAGACTTTTTCCCAGAAAATATCGATGAATAAAATACTCTTTAAACGCTTTAAAAGAATTCTTTTTACGTTTTTAAAGCTGCACATAAACAGAAATACACCGATACTCACTATGAGTTACCAGCATTTTTCCTACACTTCTCAGTTTTTACGAATATATATACGCACACGTGCCATTTCTTAACATCTTAGTGTGAGTCTTATAATGGAAGTTTATGGGCAACATAAGATCGTACTCGGAAATTGCATCGGGATAGCCACTTAATAACGTTTGATAAAAGTTATTCGAGAAAATAAACGTGAAGTTGCACTTGATGAGCGAACCGACTACCTGCGTCAACATATTGGGTTTATACTCATGCTAGACAAACGACCAACCCTTTCCTGTGTTGAGATGCGATACCTCTTTCACATCTGTTGAAACATGACGATAATTAATTGATCAAGTCACGTATGTATCATGTTTACTGTAAATGGATACATAAGATGCGTATAAAAACACGGCATAAGTATTTCATGTCAGAATACAAAATATGAAAATATAATCGAGATACTCTGAAATTTATTAGATCTTTAAAACTATTTATGTCAATTTTCATAATATGTTATTCGCTACAGTTCTTTAAATATTCAGTAAATATGTGCAAATTTTATAACGTATTTAACGTACTATCTATGCGTATTGAGCTTTACTATACATATTCTCGTGTTAATTTCCATTTGGCAGCATTCAAAAAAGTATACGTAATTAAAACGAGATGTGTGTGTGTGTGAGTGTGTATGAGTGTGATGAGCAATTACTTAAACTAATTTCATTTAAAATGCACGTTACATATTACCATATTGCATGCGTAAGAGGAACAATCGCATGCTTCAGTCGATCTTTTTCGCATTTTGCAATAAGAATAATGCACATTATGTCGTGGATATATAATTAACAATTCTCTAAACGCTCAGTTTTAAAGTTTTAATGAATTCTGAGCAAAATGCAAATTAACGTTTAACAATCATTGTTAATAAATTCTTATAAAAACTTAATAAAGAATTTATATTTCTTTCAATGAAGATTTTTTGCGTAAGGGATGATTTTTAATATACTTTCTTAATGTATTTACCTCCACCAAATAATCTATTCAATTATCTATCAGAAGTTTCGCAAGGGAATGGTCGCTTTCCTAAACGTCAACGAGGAAGTTTATGGCATGATGTTGAAAACAAAACGGATACTCACTGCGAGTTCTAAGAGAAGCAGCGAGACTTTCCAGAAGTTCTTACCATTCTTAATGCGTCAAAGAAAAGACAAGATGAAGGGGATGGAAGCTCAATTTACAGAATCGCATCCTCCGGGTCCGCCGAGAGTGCGACCTTTTCTTCGCAGTGGTTTAATCAACGAAAATTCTCAAACTGTATCCGTAAACAGTAATGTAAGTATCACAAGAAGACTCGATTTGTCTTATACATTGCGAGATATATGTTCGTACTTTAAAGAAGAAAAGAAAAAAGCATATATCTATAAAGACTTCTTAGAAATAAAACAAAACTCTAAGAAAAACACTATCCACGATGTCTAAAAGATGTTTAAAAGATCATTTCTTAGATATGTGCGTGTGTGTGTGTAGGCGGCTAATATATCTATATTATCATTATATTAAATATGTATATTAAATCCATATTTTTATATTATACTTATATAAGAAAAGTAAAACAATATCGAGAGAGAAAATTCTTTTGCAGGATCCAGAGAGCTTCCAACGTGCAATAGGGCCCATTTTAGGGATGGCCCAATTATTCGGAGTCTTGCCGGTCTCAGGAGTATGCGCGCCGACCCCGTTGAAGTTAAAATTTGCAGTTTTTTCATTTCGTACGATCTACGCCGTTTCCGTAACCGCGATGGTGTTCGTTATGGCGATACTTGCGATTATGCACATGATAAGAACGCTAAACTCCGCAACTTTTGGAATGCAAGGTAAACAGAGATAAGTCCTTTATATGCTTTGTGTGTGCACATGTCGCATCTATCTTATCCAGATTGTGACATACGTTCATTATATACATATTAAAGCGATAGGGTAGAAGTACATGGGTGGTTCCTATAAACATTAATTAAAGTTAATTGAAATTCAACAGATCTTCCGTCTCATTCTAGAAATAAGAAAATAAACTATAGATAAGAAGAGATAAACTAGAAAAAGATAAGAAATAGATTGACTTTTTCTTACCTTTTATTTTCGGGAATGGAAGAAATCATTCTTTTAAAATTAAAATCTCATAATTGTGGATATAAATGAAAGATTGCTTATTTTTATCGAAATATTAATTACATGTTATTTTCGATAGATGCATCCTTTTTTTCGCAAACTCTAAATTCTTAAATATGCGATTGGATTTTAGGAGGAATAGCAGCTGCAACGGCAGGCGCGATATTTTACGGGAACAGCGTAATAGGCTTGATCATATTTCTCTGGCTGTCACCGCGTTGGGTGACTCTTCAACGCGATTGGAGAGCTATGGAACAGTTTATAGACAGGTAGATATCAATGCATATTTTTCAAGAAGAGCTGAAGATTGTTGCATAATTAATTGATCGATGATAGCACTTGTATGTATGTACATACGCTTTATGCCTGCATGTAGAACTGCATATATACTCGACAATCAACGAAAGATTGCGATCGCAGGCTGCATACATTCATACTCGATGACAAGCAAATGTTACAAAAACAATCGCAATAAAGTATCGTAGTTTGAATTCCTTTTGATGCATTTTCGTGACAAACTTTAAAACAAGTCGGAAATACAATAATTTTGAAGCAAATTGTAATATATATGGACAATTCCACGTCAAATTGGACAAGAAATGACCTCGTATTTTTTAAATCAATTGAAACTTTTTCACGTGAAATATACAGAAAATAAGGAGATACATATTTTTGTATTTGTTCGAAATATTTTTTTTTTGCAGAAATTATAAACAACAAAAATTTTCGTAAAAAATGAAACAGTTTTCAATTTTAAAAATTAATATCTCTGGTTATATTGTCACAGAGAAATGTTCAAAAATGCATTTTAAAGCTAAGGAAACAACCTTTTTCATAAAAATAGTTTAAGTCACAAGAAATTGCTAATTACAATTGTTATAAATAATTGAAATGTTTAATAATTTTTTTCATCAAAAAGTATACTTTAAAAAATTTTTGAAATAATGCTATTTTATTCCCCATTTTATTCTGAAAGTGTACATATTTTTTATTTTATGGAGAATCGATAGATTCTATTTTTTATATATTTTTAATAAATGAGGCGCGGCGCCGTGCCGCGTCACTGACTCGACCAAGTAGTATGCTACGCGCTATGGCGCGCCGATTCTTCCGAAGAAGTGACGCGGCATGGCGCGGCGCCTCATTTATTAAAAATATATAAAAAATAGAATCTATCGATTCTCCATAAAATAAAAAATATGTACATTTTCAGAATGAAATGGAGAATGAAATAGCATTATTTCAAAAATTTTAAAAAGTGTACTTTTTGATGAAAAAAATTATTAAACATTTCAATTATTTATAACAATAGTAATTAACAATTTCTTATAACTTAAACTATTTTTATAAAAAAGATTATTTCCTTAGCTTTAAAATGCATTTTTGAAAATTTCTCTACGATAAATATAACCAGAGATATTAATTGTTGAAGTTGACAACTTCTTCATTTTTCACGAAAATTTTGTTGTTTATAACTTCTGCAAAAAAATATTTCGGACAAATACAAAAATACGTATCTCCTTATTTTATGTATATTTCATGTTCAAAAAAGTTTCGTTTGATTTAAAGAATACGAAGTCAAAGAAGGTCGATTATTGTCTGATTTGACGTGGAATTGCCCATATACTATTATAATTATTTTGCGTCGATTGTATTCCAATTTTTATTGCCATAAATACAGTATATAACAATATTGAAATATGATTCATAGCCGTTTATAGTATCGAAGTCTGACATCATCAAGATATTATAATATTCTTGTAATCTCGGCGTAAATATTTAAAAATCGCCTTCCACTGCAAAACTACTCCTCTGTCTTTAGAAGATTCTGAATGAGAATCGGTTACTTCTTATTAAGAATTCTGATAGATAAAATAGATAGATAGATAATATTATTATTAAATAAATTCTAATAGATAATAGATAGATAGATAATATTATTATTAAATTGGTTAATTTTGCATTGCTTTACAAAGTTTGATAGTATAATGTCTTGTATCAAAATCTTTCGGTTTTGCAGTAATAAATTGGAACGACCGAAACTTCGTTGGAGATTCTATCTGATAACTTCTTCTATTCTGCTCTTGGCCCTTGTTGAACATATCTTGAGTATAGCAATACACACGAAGAATTATGATTGGAGTGGCAAATCGAAGAATTCGACATTTCAGCATTTTCTACAAATATATTGTGTGTCTTCTCACGCGTTTATCATGGAGACATGTAAGCGTTGTGTTACATGAATTTATATAGATTATAATTTGTTAATTTTCACTAATTTAAAAGTATCATCCACAAAAAATTACGTAATGATTCTAATCGCGGAAATAAGAAATATATTCAATAATGAGAATCTAACTTAAGATTTTTTTTTTAATCCGTGCACAGAAAATATTAGATCGCAAAATCTATTTTCCTTTAATGACAATTCTGTTTAAATAACTACTTCTGTAAAATAATTATAACACATTTTTTTCTGCAAGAATCCTGGAATTGTTGTTTTCTAGTTTCTTCTCTTCTAGATTTGAAAAACTTTGAATGTTTTAGAAATATTAATTTTTTTACTTTCAGTGAGCTACAATTTTTCGCTCGGTATTTTCATTTTTATCGTCAGCAAATTGGCAACTTTCACATGGAACTTTACTGACGTTTTCATCATGTTGGTAATAAAATTTTTGTTGAAAAAGTTTTTAACTTAATTGATTTTATCAATTTTATCATTTTCGATTCCATTTCTTTAATTCAATCTTTTGGTCGGAGTCTTCAGGTGGCTACCGGCTTAGCCGAAAGGTACAAGACGTTGAACAAGCAAGTAACAACATCTACATTGAAGCATAGAACAATGGATTGGTGTGGACTTCGCGAAGATTATGCTGCTCTTAGTTGCATGGTGAAGAAGGTGGACAATGATATCGCACCCATAATCCTCTTGTCATTTGCGAATAATCTTTATTTCATCTGTTTGCAACTACTCAATGGATTGTCGTAAGTATAGTATGTGATGAAAAAAGAGCAAAATCAATTATTATTAATTAACAGTCACAATTCTCGACACCATTAATATATGCATTTTTATTTTTGCAAGAATTATATTTGTTCATTCCTTTGTGTAATTCAGATAAAGAAAAAATTCATGACAACGAGAAACATTTCTTGTGGAGACAATAAACAAATAAAGTTTTTTACATTGATTTATCGATTGCAAAACAGTAATATAATTAGTATTATATTAGTAATATAGTTTTCGGATCATCTCATTTAATAATAAATAAATCAAAGATGTATAAAATTGATATAATGTTATATAGAATGCAAACATCAATTTCTGAATTTTTTTGCTTGATTTGTACAGTCAGCCAGCTGACGGCATTTTGAACGATCTCTATTTCTTTGGGTCCTTCATGTTCCTAATCGGCAGGACGATGATCGTCACTCTGCTCACTGCCAGGATCAACGATCAAAGCAAAGTGGTATTGCCGACTTTGTATACTTGTTCGGCTTCTACCTATAATATAGAGGTAAATAACTCAAGAACAATGATATAAAAAGAGATTCGCTATATTCCTTCAAAATTATCTTATTTTTACAATGGACATTTTATTTAGTTAATCCATTGCTTAAAACCCTTTATTTTTGATAATTCGTTTTACAGACAGAAAGGCTGATATATCAACTCACTACTGACGATATCTCATTTACGGGAATGCGCTTTTTTTCTATTACGCGAAATTTCATGTTAGCGGTAAGAATAAGTCTTTTTTCTGCAATATTTCATATACAATACACGCTTACAACTTTACAACTGTATAACTTTCTGACATTCGAGTGTAAAAAGATAGATACACAGAAGGTATATATTCGCAAGCATCTTCTATGTACATACATATATTCGATTTAGCTATATACAAATTAACGATGATTAGAAGCAAGAAAATTTATTATCATATATTTTACATTATATGTTATATAATGCATATATCAGTATCTCGTTATAATAGTTATAATAACCATTAAACATTTATACCAAATTCACTTGCAGGTGGCTGGTGCAATTGTAACATATGAAGTTGTGCTGCTGCAATTCAACGTCTCGATGAACAAGTAAATACATAACAATATAAAATTTCATCGAAACAAAATATTATAACTTAAAATATAAGTATTTGTATTCATTGAAAATATATAAAATTGACTAAATATATAAAATTGACATGTTAATTAAAATATACTTTAGCATTAGAGAGAGAAATCTTTCTTATAAAAATTTTTTTATAATCTATATGTAATTTATTATTTCTCTGCAATTATATCTATTTTTTAGAAATATATTTTGTAAGAGAACATTAATGCAAGAAGGGTAAATTGTCATTTATTATAATAATAGTAAGGTTTTGTAACATAAGAAATTTGTTGCTTTAGCTACGCACTATTTCAATAGATTTTGTGATACACTTTATAATATAAATAATTTAAAATTTTCACACACATATATAAATTACTTAAATATAATTGTAAAAGCTAAGGTGAAATGCCCCACTCTCTTTTGTGTCAGCCTTTACATTTATATTTAGATAAGTTAACAACTAAGTATATACTTAAAGTTTTTAAATAAAATCTCTTTACTCAAGCAAATATTTCTATATAAATATAATTATGTAGAAATAATTTTTATGCAGAATCATTCATACAATATTTGTTGTACAGAGATTTTTAAATATTATACATATTTAAATACCGATTTTATCGTTCATATGCAATGTTTAAAAAATTATTGCAATATTAATTGTAATATTAATCAAACAGATGAAAATAATAATATAAGCTGTTGTTATATTGGATTTTATGGAACGTATTAAAACTGCAAAATACATATATAGATGCTTTTCACCCATTTTTACAGATAATGGTGTGTTCTCCACATAGATGTACAATTGTGTAACAACGTTACGTAACGTACGTATCTTTTGTGACAACATGATTGAATGTTGATGAAACATCCAGTTCGCTTTTCTCCAGAATGTGTATCTCAGGTTATATTTGGAAAAACTACAACAAAAAGTAAATTAGAAAATAAAATCATGCACATATAATAATAATTGTAAGTAAGAAATATATATTGCGCGATTACGCAAGAAATAACTAGAAATAACATATTTACATAGAGAAAAATTTATTTGTCATAATCCTCATACTTATCTTACGTAAAATTGTAGAAAAATTGCCAAAAGTAGGATGAAAATAGAAGATTAAAATATAGCAAGAATTTCTTATTGTGCATATAGATAAATATCATAAGATATATCATATAAAGATTATAGATATATCATATAAAGATTATAAAGTAGTAAAACTCCATTATGCAAAAAGAAAATCATAAAATATTAAAAAGAATATGAAATATATTGGAGAAAATTAATTTAAAAGAGTAAAAGAGAGGAAGAGGCAAAAAGTTACCGAATTAAATTGTAACAATGTAATGCAGTTTAAGATTTATTTGCAAGATAGCATTATAATAGAATTATGCGATTTATAATTAATGTAATAATAGATTTGTCAGTAACACAGATCAACAAATTTTAAAGTAAATATCTCAAGTCATGTTACAGCAGTTTCTAAATAATAAAATCTATCTACATGTATATATATACAAAATATAAGATTTAACAAAAGTCAGATTTAATTTTTCATAAAACACAAATTCCATTAAATTGGCTATTAAATGTGAGAGTGTCGGAAGAAGTAAATAAATATGTAAATAAGTGAAATATGTGATATGTGTAAATGTGAAGTCCAAAAGTTGTGAAGTATAAAAAGAGCGGGCTAAAACAGAGTTGTATTTACAAGACTCCATAAAATATGCCTATTGCACGACATTCTTCACAAGACTTGCGTGATTTGCAGATGTAGAAGCAGATATAGGTAGTCGAAATCCTTAAAAATCTTTTCGAAAGCTCTCTACCTCACCTCGCAAATCGTAACATTCGATTGGTCCACTTGCTGGACGGAGTTGAACTGTACCAGAACCAGTTCGTAAGTCACGATGGTTCCAGCGACCTAAATCATCATTTGTAATCGGACAAAGATACATTAAAAATATGTCTAATCATAATTTAGAATTAATCTAAATTGCCTCAATAATATTTAAAAAAGAGTTTCTTTATTTTTTAAATTAAATCTAAAATTATTATATTAAATAAAAGTATTTTTGCGCGCGAATTGTTTTTTAAGAATGTAAGATATAATACATTAATTCATTAATATCTCGATGTGAGATTATACTCACGGTTAGCACGAGGCTTCTCGTTACGGAGAAGAACTTCATTCCTGTCAAGCTTATATTATCTGTCGTTACTTGCGTCAAGAATCTCGAGACCTGCGCGACATTGTGCAAACTTATGTACGAGTAGAGAAAGGATGAAGAAAATTAATTTTTAAATAGTGTATATATATATATGCTGCTATTTTCTTTCATTAACTAATATCACAAAGTAATTTCTTAAATCTCTCTAAATATTTTTTGAGCATAAGATAAATCTTTTCTTTAATAAAATGTTTTTTTAAATTTATGAATAATGTTTAAAGACTGCTGTCAATTATGGATTAGTGATTAAAATTATGACAATATTTTGAGACAAACCTCGCTACTGTAACTAGAACCAGAGACGCTGTACAAAATCGGTGCTGGCAGAAGAGATTCGTCGTGAATAGAAGCCGCGTATAAGGATACCGCCGTTGTTCTTGCTAGTAAAAAGCCGAAGGAGAAGCAAAAGTAGATCTTCCGCACAATACCCCGTATTGGGCTGTTAAAAAAAATGAGTACAAAACTTTATGCAAACTTATCTGAAATTTTTTTGCCGTAAGTTCCATTTTTTTAAAACCATCTTGCATTAAACAAAATTAATGTTAGCACAGAAGCGGTAACAATTATAAATAAACATATAAGCATAAATGAAAAATTTTAGATTAGTTTTTAGGAGAGACTTTCTGTTCAAAGAAAACAGATTTAAAACGTAAAAGTGTATGAGCAATATTAAAATGGTATGTATATATTAGATATACTTGAAGGAAAACAGCAATTGGATGCAGATGAAATATAAGTCGGTAGCGAAGGACAGAAGCACGATGCTCGAAATGTGAGAATCCACCCTGCGTGTCAGAGTCGCCAAGTGATTATAGTCACTCCTTGCTTCAGCCCACCACCACTCCGGCATCGCCTTAATAACGACATGGTGCTAAGTTGTTAATAACGATGAGAGTTTGTTAATAAAAGCAATTATTTCAAATTCAATTTCTCTCGTAAATATTTAGTAATTTAAGTGTCATACAAGATTTATAATATTGTATGTTACTTAAATTACTAAAAATATAATATATATGACAATATATGTATATAAGTGTGTGTGTATATATATCTTGAATAAAAAATGTAAATGTTATAATTGTTTACTGTAACTATTTACTTTCACAAGAGAAAATAAATATTGTTTATTATATTTCGCGTGTACTTTACCTTTCCTCGTATCGAATAGAGACGACTATTCAGTTGCCTAAACTGATCTGCCAGAGCTATGCTAATAAGAATAAGAAATAGATCGACGAAGTTCCATGAAAATGTACTAAGAATATTTATAGTTTCGACCAAGACTCCTTTCCAGAGAGTGTAGGACATTCTTGAGAAGACCTATATAAAATTTATATATAAATTATAAAAGACCTATACAAAATTAATAATCAATGATATTGTACGTTAATTTAGTGATAATTGAGTTCACACACACACACTCTAATCGTTTTTTATGCAGCTTCAAAGGATCTTTCTCAGTTTACTGTAATATGCAAATAAAAATTAAAAGATTTTAATGCATTTATTAAAAAATATATTTAATAAAATGCAGTATATTAAAAGTATAAATCAAATAATCTATTAACCGTTTGTGATTTATATATTTATTATCTCCGAAAAATTTGCGAAATTTTGGTACCAATTTCGAGAGAATCGGTCCATAAATGGAGCAGGTTCTCGGTCAGACAGACAGACAGACAGACAGAAAACGGTACTTATATATATTGATTATATTACCTGAGGAAATTGCGATTGAAAGTAAGTACCAATGATATCTGTATCGCCGCGATAGTTGGCACAGTCTATTGCATTGACGTATGCAGAAAGCACAGCAGCGCTGTGTTCCACTATTTAAAAAAAATTTCGATACAACATTCATTATATAATAAATACAATATTCATTAAATAGAATATTTAATTAACTTTGACGTTTGACGCCAAGTAAACACAAAAATATATTAACAAGATATTAAAATGTATTAACAAGATATTTGGCGATAATGTACATATAATTTTATTTACAACAGATAAATTATCTTGATATCAATGATATCAATCGTAAAATAACATCAATAATAATTAAAAGTAGCTATGCGTAATCCTAAATTTGTTTACTAGAATAGTACTCACCTAATGCAAGCAACATGACAACAACAGTTACGATTTTGAAACGAACTGCGAGAGTGGTCTTTGAAATTTCTCGATATCTGGAAGTGAGTTCGCGCTCAAGTTTCTCCCAAGTTAACGTCAAACAAGGCCACTGTCGTGCCAATCGTACGAACAAGACGGTAGTGATGAGGTTCGTAGCGTAGAAAACAAACGTCGCTGATATTCGGGACAAGGGTTACTTTTAGTAATGGCTCGACGAAGGCAATGTGTGTCAGTCTTTATCAAAACTACGACTTACTCATTTTGGTAGAACTTATCCCTGTGACGAACAATCGCAAAGTATTGTAAATTGTCATGAGGAGCACTGCTAGGAAAACAATCATCGTGTAGAGAATCTTCGGACTTCGCCATGTAAATCTGCGAAATATTCGGAGCACGTGAGACGCGCAAAAGTTCGCAATCGAGAGACACAATGTTAAAATCGAGAAAATTAATTCACACTGTCTTCAAAATAAATATTCTTTAAATAATTTAATTTTGCACTGGCAACGTCCATTTCTACCTACCGGAGATACGAAGCGTCTGATTTATTGACACCGCACACCGGAAACATAGCAAAACATTGAGCCAGCATGATGATTGGCCTCATCGATGCATATAGACTATCAGTAGAAGGGTTGAAAGTCTGCGAGGGAGGTACAACAGTCGCCAGCACTAAAAGTCACTGCGGTTAATAAAATAATCCGCGAATACCAAAATAAATCACGAACGGCTAATGCGAAATAAACTCGAACTTACTTTCGGGTGCCACCACGTCGGTCTTTATGGGATCGAATCTACGTAGATTATTCTTGGGCGATCTGAAAAGAATTGCTCTTACACTTTGGATATATCATCTATCGAAGCATCGCGAAATCGAATAATCCACATTCGAGATCATCCAAGTATATTTAAAAAAACAGGTCGATTTTATAAATAAAAATAAAATACACTTTTTTTCTTCAATCTCTCTTGGTGGTGAATTAAAAGCGCGATCTTATTGTCTTTCAGTTAAAAATCTGTATTAAAACTAACGTTTAAATCTGTAATTTAATGAAATAAAAATATGCGGATAATTTATCCAAATCTGCTGTGAGAAATTTCTCCAACATTGCAACAGATTTTAATAGACAAATATGAGTTCTGCTTCTTCTCCCCTATAGTTTAATTATGCTTCTGATATCAAGTTCATGTAGCACAATTTTTTAAAACTTTTCTCTCGGCTTAGGAATTTTTTATCACTCGCTCTCGAAGACGTACCTTACACGAGAAACGCTGCGACTAACGTTGTGTACGCTACACGATCGCATGACGGACAGAAGACAGAACTCGTTATTTCTAAGCTTTATCATGCAGCGAAGTGACAGGGCGGAGGGCGCTTTATAAACATCGGAGACTCAATAAATGTCCACTTCGGACAGCTAGTGGAAACTCGAGACTGCTGAGGCCTCATCCTCGACAACGAGGCGCAAGAAACTTGCGCACAAAGAAGGAAAAATAAATGTTCCTCCGAAAAAAAAATTCAACGTCATTGTGATACACGGTGGTGAAAGGCGATTAAGTTTATAATTCGCTGTTCCAAAAACATATTTAATTTTCAAGAATTTTAGAAAACTGACTGCCCTTTCGAATAAATTAAATTTATAGAAAATTTTGAAAAATTTATCGCAAAAAGTAATTTTTATTTAATCTCTTCCAATATCTTTGATGTGATTTCAAAGATATTAAAATAAATTTGTTTAAAGAAAACTTTAAAGAAATCTTTCTGTCTTTGAAAAGTTCAATTTTTAAAATCACTTTTGGTAGCAAAGGAAGTTAATTATAACTTTACAATAAGAAAACTATTTTATGTTGTGCAACTATTTGTATACAATTTTAAAATTTGGTGAATGTATGTTACTGAACTTACACTTTCGTCACTCAAATATTATATGAAATATTTCAATTACGTATTATTAAAGTCAAAGCGAAAAAATCTCGGCACGCAAAATATGCGTAACAGCTCGAGGTAATTTATATCACGCGATGTTTATCCGCTTGCAAAAAATTGTAAAAAAATAACATATACATAATCATATTCATATCCTCTGCAGAAAAAAGACAAAATTTTTAATTTATCTCTGTCAGGAAAGACCTCAAAAAATCTGTATAATAGTATTAAAATTAAAAATAGAACAATATTCATGTAAATAGTCACATAAGATCTGTGTAATAAAAAGATTAGTTACAGCTAATTCCAGGGGAGGTTTAGTCGCAAACTGAGCGACTATTAGCCGAGAATGCCCTGTCATTATATTGAAATGTTTGCAGCAGTCTTTGTTAGAGAAGGCGTTTATTTGAGAATCATAATTGATAAATCGATTTTTATTATATAGAGTGCTTGTTCGCTCAGTCTTACCTTTCCTCTAAGCCTTTCATCATATTGCTACGCGTTTTTCCTATTTATTAAATTAAATAAAATCGATCTAAGTATTGCCAATTAAATAAAAGTATATAGATTAAATATCATGTTTGAATGTCTAAGTGTTAAGTGATACATATCTATTTCTTGTTTATTCTAGTGGTATGATAAAATAGTATTTAATTGTTTGATTTTATAAAAATATTTTTTATAAATCTTAATATAAAATAAATGTATCACAAAGTGTTAATACTTGACTTACTGAACATTAATCATAACAGGATGCCAAGATTTTGCAGGGTTCCATCGTGGATAAGGCATTTCAGTGACACTTCTTTTATCTTCATTCATTTCTGTTATGTTATGTTATAATTTTCTTAACAATAGATCGCACGATTTCATCAGAATTTCTTCGCATTCTCCTAAAATCAAGTCAGCAAATATATCTAGAAACTTCAATAAAGAATATGATTAAAAGGATGTTAAAAATATTATTTCACATATAAATAAATCAAAAATAGAATTATATATAATTCTCGGGAAGCAATCAAAAGATACATTACAAAAATATAACTTATTTCCTATAAAGTATTTTTGCAAAAGATAGGTAAATTGAAAGAAATTGACAATTTGAAATTTGACACACTGAAATAATTTGTTCTGCGAAATTAAAAATTCTCAACTTGTAAGAAAAATTAAAAAGTTTTTTAAATCAGCCTTCACATATTTCGCCAATTTCGAATTAAAAACATGCTATGTAAAAATGAAGAACTATATGTCAATTTTTAAAGATTGAATAATTATAAATTTTATCTTTCTTAATTTTACAAGAATTAGAGTACTCGTATATCGTTTTTGCGAATGCCCTAAGTTTTGCCGAATAAAATCTTATCGATCACTTTTAATTCACTTGTCTTTTGCAAGACGGTAGCATAATAATCGAAGAATACTTTAGTATACGGAAGACAGAACAATGAAACGTGCGTATATCGCAAAATAATGTCGTCTGTCGCAGTACGCGTTTGGATGTGCACTGACAGTCGTAGAGGAAACCACTATAACTTATGTGCTTATTGTTTCTATCCCGCGTCTAATCTTTGCTTGCATAGGCCGGAGAAATAACAGCCTCCCATGTGCGGTTATAACCATTCGCACCTGTGTGTGCGGCGATTTGACACACTTGACACGAACCGCATTCATTGTCACTCGTAATAAAGAGGTACTCAACTCGTATGCTTGCGCCATTTGCGATTTACATATCTGTAGTATTTTGTCTAAAATTTGAATACGCGTAATATTCGTTTCATGAAGCTATATCTGACTGTTATCATCCAAAATATATAACGAAATATTAAAAAAAAATTTAGAAATTGTAGTAATATAAATAGCAAATATAAAAATTCTTACAATTAGATATTTTTTATATTATTTATTATTAATCTCATCTAATAAAATCGTAAGATTAATTTTCTAAATATGAGATTTATACGAGAAAAATAAAATTTAGTGTCGAATAATTCTATTTAACGTTAATTATGTGCGCATTGAGAACACGAGGCCTCAGGTAAAAACTATTTATCATTGGCAATGATAACCGCTTCAAACGCGGAAGACATCACCTGTCAGTTCTCAAGATTAAACGCATATGAAACGCAAGTTTTTATACTGTTTACTCAACGAGCCTAACGAACTGTTATATATATATATGTGTGTGTGTGTGTGTGTGTGTGTGTGTGTGTGTGTATGTATGTATATCAAATGAAAGTATACATTCATCACTTCTTTCATCCTTACCTATCAAGGGTGTACGAGCTTGCGGAGCTGAGATAAGAACTCAATGTCGATGCAAATGTCGACCGCAATTATGATACGCGAAATCTCTAAACAACTGATATATTCAACAAATCTGCAGGTGAAAATATTATGATTTGCAACGCATACATCAAATATATGATTACTTACAAATTCTATTTATAACATTCAAAAATATACATCTAAAAAACTGAATTTGTTAATCAATTATTAAGATCGGTGAAGAATAACTATTACGTAACTACAGTTGTTTAATTAATAAATTTATAAATGGATCTATAAATGAATAAATTAAAAAAGAAAAAAAACATTAAAAAGCTTGTTGATTTATGCAAATGTTAAAAAATCAAGTTTATTAATCAAATTTAATACGGGACTTCTTTTTATAAGAGATGCAGTCTGCGTTTAATATGATTATAGAGAGATTCAGACTTTGTAAATATGTTTAGAACATACTTATGCGACGGCATTTAAACTACGGAAACAGCAACCGTGTATTAATAATTTGCCGTCACTTTTTGCAGGTAATGTTGAACTCATATCATTAAAATGAGTCACTCTGTACTCTTTTGTATATATGTGTGATAGAGCCATTTCATCTTTATTCCAGTCTCTCATGGGCATTTTCCGGGACGATGCACGTGTGGACAGTCTCGTCTTCCTGACAAGCTGTGCAAACGGAATTTTTCCAATGCCACACACGCACACATACATATACACCTGCTGCTCTTTCCCTGATACATATACTTTTCGCATGCAAATGTATACTGCGACTTGTCTCGCACAGACCGGCGGCCTACTTTAATATCCTCCCTTTATTATGCGCGCGTATTAATGACATCGGATCGAAAAGAGAATGGAACTATTTAATCTTCATTATAGTCTATTGTAGTCTCTCTTAGAATTTTTGTTTTCCTTCACTCAAATATTCGTTATGTGATGGAAATTTCGTCCTTTATATCGCGTAACAATTGCAATAAAAAAATTATATAAATATTACCATCTTTGCGAGCTGTGATACAAACTTTTCGACGTCTATTATATGTGCATTAGATTTTATAGAAAGTAAGACTTTTTTACAAGAATAGATAAATAAATAGAAATATAAATGCAGCATAATAAAATAATAAACAATCTGTTACTAATTAAATTTAATAATAACTTTATGTGAGTAAATGAGTAGTTGAGAATTTCAATATCGCAGTCAAATTTTAGATGATGACCGAAAGATATTTTTAATTCTAACTTCACTGTGGAATTGCAAGAGTTAATTTCAACAAATGAAATGTATGCGTGTACGAGTTTGAGATACTAATCCCAGGTAGCACATGTTGATTATATAAACGTTTCCTAAATCTACTATCTTATGGTATTAGATACGTTTAGGAAACGTTTATATACCAACATGTGCTACCTGGAATACACCCCATCTTACAGGAACAAGGAAATTACGATGATCGGATTGTGATGTAAGGAATTTGTACGTACGAATCAAAATTGTGTATTGTGTTCCCACAGGTAGAAGTAATGTACACATCGTTTTACAACCATGTCAATCTTCTCCGCGCGCGCACAAGTCCACACAAGAGACACTATACTATTCACGCACAAAGGCCATGAGGATACGCGAATACTCAACCGTATTCTAGTGTCGCGATCGATCTCTATTATATTTTAACGATAATCGCAGCGGTATCATAGACCGTTTTATCGGCGCAATCGCGGGGGTGCGATCTCGCATTATCACGTCAAATCGTTGATATACATATTCTAAATCGTTTTACGTCGAAAAACATTAATCGCTATCGTTCGGATGAATCGAGTCCATTAAAACTCGCATTTATCTACAAACTCACAACAATGACCGATTATCTCGAAAGCGTAATTACCGTTATTGACTATGAAAAACAGGTACGCGTGAACAAAAAAACAGTATATAATTGATGCTCGAATCCCTGTTTGTGAAAATGCGGAGAGAAATAACGCGCAGTTGACTCTTAAACCAAAGCGTCGTACGATCAAATAGCGCGGTACGAATTTCTTTGATTAGAGAGATCATTATCAATATTGTTGCCTATCACATGTGTCTCCACTATTCTTAGCGTACTTATCGGGAGCTTTATCCGATAGTATGGCCCAAATACGAAAAGCGATAAAGCCACGCCACAAGTATGCTCTCAGGTTGACCTTATCGAGAAAAAGAGTTACAGGTAAATATCAATTATTTAATTGTATCAACAGTTTTTTGTTAAAAAAGCGTTGCAATAGGTTTTTATTTAAGTTATACGATTATTTTCTCGACTGCTTCTTTCAATAAATTCGTAAAGATGGATGCTTCGACGTCTTCAAAGGATTGGTACATACAAGTCTAAAATCACTTTATTTCACTTAAAGAGACCGTATTCTCATCGCGCATATATTTTATGTTAAATCCCTAGCTCTTTTCTAAAATCTAATTTTATCCTAAATTTTATCTTCCAACATAAAAGATGTATTCGAGGTGCAAATAAATGCGAGATGAGAATCAGACAGCCATATTTAATGTAAAATGTACCTTAAGAACACAGACTAATACGATTACACGTTACAACGCAATACGTGCCTATGTACAGACTTAATCGTACGCTAAGAACATTTTTTATTCATTGACTTAACTAGTCATGCTCGTGTTCGTAAAAATCGAGGACAACGCCGAAACGATACTTCGATTGAAACGAGTGAAATATATCACCCTCAAATATCTATACGTATGTACACATGTCCGCTATCATGCGCAATTACACGCTATTAATTCCATCTGTACAAATATCTAATCATGTGTTTCGGCCACTAGAAACCTCTCGGGGTTCGTATGTCGCTTCTATAGTTGTACAACGTTAATGAGAAGGGACACTCGTTAGGTAACGAGTACTCAAGTTATATGCGCAAAATTAATGAAACTATGCGACGATATTGTATTTCATAATTAAATGTTACAAGCGCTTTCGTAACAGTTTTCGCAATAAACGTATAAAAAAAGTTATGACCGTGACTCCTCGGAATTAATTTTACTCAAAATATCACGTGCGAAAATATTATTTAAATTTATATTCATTAACTGTGTCAAAAAAATTATCTATCGGGCCTCGAATATTTTTTTCCGTTTTGCGAAAATCTACGATAGAATTTGCTAAAGGAGAGATGAATATCTAATTTCGAAAGTGTATAGAAATTCCGGCCACATTAAAATTCTGTTTGAGATTTTGTTGATGAAAATTTCGAATGAGATCATCGTTCATTAAAACCTAAATCTTCAACTAAATTAATCAATGAATCTTAAAATTTAATGCGATACAATACACTGCATATTGCAACGATATCATACGTAAGATGAGTACATAAGTTTTAGGAGAGATGCAGTTTCTACGATGTATTTCGCGCGTATTGATTTAGAATTAATACTCGTATTATCACGGATATTATATTAATAATAATGCCAATAATCGAGGCCGTTCTCAATTATTAAAAGCGTAGTTCTCTCGCTACGTTATCCATATAGGGCGGAACTTGTAAAATTTAATAATAGTGCACAGTTTAAACTGGTTCCATGGGACCTTTTTGATGGCACATGTTTTTCATTGGCTCCTTTCTCGCGGAATATTAATCGATAACCGCATATAAAATAAAAAGGCTTTAAAAAGTAGAAACTTTGTTAAAATTACGCTATATATTATACATATATCACATTACTGTATTTTTTTTTAAACGGTATTATTATTAATAAAGCCAAAGCCAAGTCAAACGTTACGCATTTAGCGAATTTAATTGCCTCAATATTTCGCCGATTTTAATGCGTAATATATGATCCAAGCACTGTGTGGAGAAATACATAATAAAAATTTGCAATTACTTAACAGAGAAAATATTGAACTACTCAATATGTAAAATGTTCAATATTTGAAATACACTGTTCAAACCTAGCTTAGTAATTTTTATATTTCAGAAAGAGAGAGAGAAAAATTAAATCTTTTGTATCATTTACTGTGAATCGAATCGTATCTTTTTTAATCTTTACTTTTATAATCTGATTACACAATTCTAATATTTCATACAAGCTGCTAGGATTTTCTCTGTCCAGCGAAACTAATCTTGCCGATATTTCTTTATTCGAATTGTAAGTCAATCTTACCTTAATAACGAAAATTGATGGTTTTCTTCAACAGAAAAGTGCTTTGAAAAATTCACTGCAAGAATAAAATAAATTTATAATTCGTAATATTTATTTACAAGCTAGCAGTTTACATAACAAAGTAATAGAAGTATTAAAAATAAATTTTAGACTTTAGATACGATCTCTCTCAGTTAAAAGTGAACATTACAATTTAGAATCTTACATTCTTGCATTGAACTTTAATCTTCAACTTTAATCTCCTGTCTTGCGGTTTCCTTCGAGTCAAAATTCTATATTTTTCTTATTAAATTTTAACATGTTTTTTCGCAGAGACAACAAAAAGTGTCATGTTTAGTTTGTCGTTTACATACGTCAGTCGATACATTCTATCGCTACAACGTGAGTCAAGAAGCATAGATGAGAACTTTGTTCACAACAACGGTACGTGTTTTCATCGTGTTCTCGTCGACGTCATCGATGATGCTCGGGAAGGCTCAGTGTTGTCACGATAGCGAAATTCGCTATGAAGCTTTATGGGCATGTCAACCATGCTGTTTCGAGGTACCCGGTATGCTCGGATCTTGTCCACTGTTATGAGAATGATCTGCAACATACGGGGGATTCAAGTTTTCTCGGAACACACGTTCCGGACAACACAAATTCCTAAAGAAATATGCGGACATCGAAAAATCGAATACAACAATTTTTTTGCGATAAAATTATTATACAACAAAAATTGCGAAGTATGTTGCAATATTTGTAAATCATTAAAACATAAAATTGCAATGAGCGAAGCATGTTGCGATATTTTTCTAAATCGTTAAAGCATAGTACGTAGCATAGGACCGAATGGCCCAAGAGAAGCATAGCCACAAATATTTTATATTTTTCTTAATCATTATTTATTATATACAACTATTTTACAGTTTCGTTGATCGAGATCGTGAGCGGTTAAGGAGCGTGAATTGACACCTGTGTCCGTAGACATCTCCTCAAACCGATCAGACAGATCAGAGAGACCGGTCTCGGCGTGTCGGCCGAGGATATCCGGTAACGCGTTCCTCCTGCCGGTTCTCCCGGTCGACAGAAACTCCTTAGAGTTGTCGCCGTTCTCGTAGGACCCGCCTGGAGTGACCGAGCCGCTCGTGCTCACGTTGCTCGCACTCTTGTCATCGGGCCCGTCCCCGATTTCCTCGGGGCCCACCGGCCCCGCTCGTCTCGGTGTCAGCATCCTTAACACTGAAAATAGACGGCAATCTTTTTTTTATGCTCAGCAACTGCTGCCTTTAAGCTCGTTCAAATAATCCTTCGGCGCATATGTGATACTATTGTTCAAAATGTTCAATAGAAAATTGTATGACTTTTATTAATTTTCTGTAACAGTTTATTATTTCTTTCAGTACGAATGCTGTGCTTTTTAATATTTTAGGGGTATATGCATATATAATTAAAAATATTCTCACATATTCGTTCGATGTTATTACCTTTTATACATTAACCTTTTCAGTTTATACATTAACCATTTCATCGTTATTTCTATATCTTTTACACAGAAAGTATTAAAATAATCATAATACTACATCAATCGAGCGACATTATGCAACTAAATAAGTAATCATAAATAACACTCAAAATAAGTAATCATAAATAACAACGAAATGAAAAGGAAATAATAGAAAAAGGCAATTATTAAGTCTTATACCTACAAATCGTTGTATTGAATAAATTATACACATACACTAATTATATGTTGTGATATAAAGATCTTTTTTTATATGCGACACATATTAATTTACTTTTAATTTACTGTTATGTAAATTATAATTTCGAAAAAAGGACGCACAGACTGCTCTTACGATAAATGCGCGTTGGAAGGCGTCACAATTAATTTAATATCGTTTCCAGGTCTTGTGTATTTTTTTGTATTTCTCTCCATGATAACATGATAGCTTAACTCGTTTACATTCCCAATTACATCGAGGCATTTTAATTACATTTCGCGTTTTACAGCACAAGTACACCCGAGATCGATCATGAGAAAACATAGCATTACGCGAATAGAGAGTAGAATCTTCAATACCTTTGTGTTATAGTTACTGTATATTGAATGATTGGCAATTAATGAGAAAAACATTTCAGTGTATCTCTACAATGTTTAATTCAGTATTAAAGGGATGTTAAAACTTGGGTTTGTCGCGGAAACTGTGATATCAAAATTATTAATTTCTATTTTCTCATGCTTCGAAGAAGGAGATTCTCAATTTTCATAAATTATTTTTGTAACAAATCCCTTTTTCCTACATAAATATACGAGAAAAGTAAATTTTGAATATCTTAATCTCTATGTTAGAATATTCTATCGTGGTTTAAATAAGAGAAAAAATAAAAAGATATCGGTATATGAGATTGTGTGTCCCTATTTTACGGGGTTGTGAATCAATTCTCTGCGAGCACTCACCCATATCTAAACTTTCCATTGATCCGAAAAGTTTCGCCGAAAGTCGACGCGAGTTCAAGTGTGTACACGACAGCGAACAACTAATGTAAAACGTTACCTTCTTCGTGAAACGGCAGGTATCCGTCATCGAGAACTTTATCAGTCTCCTCACGAGGTTTGCGTATCGGAACGTAACCCATATCTATATAAGATTCGGGAACCGTGAGTCGCGATAAGCAGATTGTGATACGGCGATGGTGATCGCGAGGTCCACTACGCGAGACTACTACTTCGGAAAGAAGATCGATGCAAGAAAAGCCCAAAGTGCTGACGTTTAATCGCTAATGATGACATCAATATGTACACAGCTGACGATATACATAGGGTGTATCAAAACTATTGTCAAAACTATCTTACTTGCAGACATATTAATTTGAAGTTGACTTAACGAAAACTTGATTGACAAAAACATGATCTTACATCATTTTTTCATTTTTTCAATATTAAATACTTCGATAACTAAACTATAAAGATTTTTCGTTGAAAAATAATTTCATTGAAAATTTAATTGAAAGAGAAAATATCATTTTCTATTAACAGTTAATTAAAAACTTCTAATACTTAATTTCTAGATTTTTATAGACTCATGACTATATAAAATTATTAATATCTCGAAAAATTATTTTTTGAACTTGTTGAAAATTTTTAAAATAAAGAAAAAGCAATGATTCTGAAATGTTGTATGTGTAAAAATACATACTGCATTTTTATCTTTATATTTGTTGTTGAAATAAACATCAGTGAGATATCGCGTATAAAATCATCAAAGTATTTGTTTCCCTGTTACTTTATTGCAACGTATGCAATTTGCATCTCAAGTGCGTAATTTTTACGTCATCAGTACGCAAATATCTCGCAATACGCAAGTATAATATACAAGTAATTATAACTGAAATAGAAAGTATCGATAAAAAAAATATATCACGGATTTCAGAAAAATGATGAAAAACAAGATATATAAAAAAAATTAAAATTTAATTTTTGTTCTCCAATGCGTGCAAATTTTTTCCACGCTAATGATCATAAATTGTAAAAGAAAATTTAATTAAAATTTGTTTATACATATATGCTATGTTTGAAAAAAACATGACAATAAAGTTTACAAAAAAACAATAATGTTATGTGCTGTTAATGCACACCCTGTTAAACTTTTTCAAACTGTAACGCGCACTTCAATTTGTTTCTATGTTCACATGCAGTTAAAAACTGTAGATATGATGTGTTTATATGTCATAATAGCAATGCAAAATAATTATTTCGTAAAGTGCTTACATTTTACCTAAAATGGCTTGCGGCCATTTAATCTAATTGCTCGGAAAAATACACTATAGCTCAAGTAGATATAATTGCTGCAATTAGAACAATACATATGCTGAACTTGAAAATGCGCATAACATAACAGGAATTTTATGAAGTTAATGCAAATAGCATCGCATGAAAATCGATAAACCATCATCGCAGATTCTCGTTTTATCATGAGCCTCGCCTTATCTCATTCCATCTATTTTAATAAAGATTACACTGCGAGATCATTAGATATATTACGTAACGGTACTTTTGCACAAAAAATACATATATCATATATTAATTTCATTTAGTCAATGGTGATATAATCACCATTTACTAATAATCAAACTGACGTACTTATTAATCATTAGTAATTTATTAGCGGCCTATTATATCTCATTTAATGTTCTTATACACCACTTTTTTATAGACACGCTATTGATTTAATTAGACTCAACTTGTAAGATGTGTTATCGATTCTGCCTCGGAATTATTTCCAGAGTTCACAGAGGATTCCGTCGCAGAATAATTCACGAAGGTCGTCAGGGCGAAAAATTAGTCGAAACGTTAGTGCACGAGACGTCGAGAGTTTAGTTAAATTAGTTATAAGGAGAACACGATATGTGAGCAAACGATACCTTGTACACGTGTAAGATGTTTTCTCCGATATCCTTTGCGCGACGTATAGCCGGAAATGGCAAGGCAATCTCCGGTCGCAGTGAAGAATCGCCGCCGCGAGGAACCGCCGCCATCATCAGGCACCACTTTGCGCAGCTTCACCTAATCGGACGTTTTTATCATGTTACAGACTACTCCTATCCAACGTCGGAGATGAATTAAATCTGAGCGATTTAACGTTCCTCGCGCGCGCGAACTCGGCTCGCGTGCCAAGATTTATTGGATTTGCGGAAAAATATTCTCTCGTTCTTTTCTGCGCAAAAGTAAACCGTTTCCCGAAAGCTACAATGGATTTCAATGATTCATTTTCTGTGTGAATTCTTTTTATGTTTTGAGGAATGAAGAGACCTTTTAAATTTAAAAGTTCTCTTGTTTAGAAGTTTTGACTGAGATTAAAAATATTATAATATTTTAAAATAAATATATACTTAAAGGATGCCATATATAATGTATGAGTTAAAAAGTGAAACAATCTATATGGAATGTATATAAAATATTTTTAGAGAAAATCTAAATGTTTGATTATTTGAATAAAAAATACTTATCGAACTGATCCTCTCGCGTAGTTTAATCATGTTTTTCGAACTTTTATAGTTTTTCTGCTGCTAATAATAGATTTGCAAAATGATTACGATTAATTGCAATTAGTTTGCGAATCTTTGTGTAAATTAAATAAAATAAAGTTTTCATATCGTGAACGACAAAATATTTCCACGGACTTAATATAGCGTATATAATCGTTGAATATCTTATCCGAGTCTTGAGAAAATTCGTGATTAATTTGGTTTAATTAGTTCTTTGGTTTATTTTTAAATTTTAAAGTTTAAAGTACATTTTCAAATCATAAATTTGTACCTACACGGACGCAGGATACATTTCTATAAACCGTCATATCCTCGTGATGCACATCCAACCTTGAAAGATAATACTAGTCGTAGCAATACACACATGTCGAACGAATGCGAGTGAAGTACATAGGACAATCGCACATTTGTGCTTTATACTCATTCATGATTCATGGCACCCACACGAAGCGTTCAATATATGTGATAAAACTGTTTACATTGTCAAAGCTCAGAACTCCGGCGGACCAGTGAGAGAGAGGAAGAAAAGAACGGAGTTGAGCAACACAAACGAAAGAGCTAAATACATTGTCATCTGCATCAAGATAATGACGCAATCACAAAAGGCAACGAACGATAAGTTTGACGTTTTCACAATAATTTCACATAAATTTCTTCAAAAAGAAAATTTCCGAAATGACCTAAGATAGATTTCTCGAGATATTCAAAATTATAAAAATTCTTTCTCGCAAAAAGCGAGAACTCATCATAGTTATGTAAAAGATAATTACCTCGAGAACTTTAATGTACAGAGTGCTCAATTAGAAAAGTTCGGATACTTTGAAAAAATAATTTTTTTTTACGAAATCAACGTTTCTTCGACGAATTTCTCTCAATCAAAATTTTAATTCTCAAGATTTAAATTACAATTTTCTTTTAATTTTTTTCTCACATTTGTCAAAGAATAAGCTCTAATAAAGTATTGATCTTTCATCATAAAAAAAAATATATATATATCTTGTATAATAAACATATAAATTTTTAAACGATTGAAAAGGAAATCATATAGAATTAAATAATAATTTTGTAATAAAAAATAATTTTTGTAATTCTCTGCGCAGGAAATAATATTTTATGTACAATGCTTATAAAGCAAATATTTACGAGTTAATACACACAATTTGGAACTATTATACAATATATTGCGTACAAACGTATATTCGCTCTATATATTCAACCAATTAAATATACACTATATCCTAAAGAAGAAGCCTGATTCTAAGAAGAATATACTTAGTCCTAAAAAAGGAAGAAGACAACGCATCGCGAGGAAAAACCGCTGACGCAAATCAGTCTTCCGCTTTCAATTTACAACAAGCGTTGCTTACATAAAAGGTACAGTGGTATTTCGATATCTAAACTTATTACAGCACAGTGACAATAATAAAAATACATATTAAAGATTCTTATATGCAAAAAATCTTGCTTTTATACCTCAGTAAATCTTATATAATCACGCAGATTTTTAATTATTTATGAATAATATCATTATTTAGAAATTTAAATCTTGAAAAGAAAATAAAATTTCTCTACTCCAAAAATTATTCAAAAATATAATATCCCAAATATATGTGAAAAAAAAGAGAAAGATAAATGTATTAATATATTTATATTAATAGCGCAAGCAATAATAAAATATTATATTAACAAAAATATGATCTTATATTTCTGTTGGTAACATAGAAAAATGATAAAACCTCAAGTATTTTTTTTTTATTTTGCATAAAATAAAATAATATTTTAAAAGATCAGGAAATATCTCTAACATTACTTTGCAGTATTGTTAGGAAGATTAAATGCAAATCTGAAATTTTAATTGCATTGGTTTCCATATAAAATTGCCTCTAACGACATATCTGGAAAAACTCGGCGATGAAACAAAAAGTATATATATGCGTGCAGTGAAAACTTATCACAATAAAACAATCTGCTAGAATAAAGAACTGCACGTGCATCAACGATATATGTGTATGTACATACATCATATGCGTCAATGTCATCGATATTGCATGTCTTATTTAGTCACCGATACGAAATTAAATTAAGATCTAGTCATTGCAGTAGAATCATTAAATAACGTCAAAAGCAGACGATTAAGCATTAATTTTTTCTCAATATATTATTTAGAAAAAAACTACCTTTTTCGAATTGCACGTACATAGCATTCTATTTAAGAGTTAAATAACAAATTATTGATATTTATCAGTTTTATAAATTTTTTTTACCGAGAATCCGATTCATGTATATTTCAATGTATACTACGAAAAAATTACATGTGATTCTCCGCTTGTGACATAATAATTCAATATAATTTCAGAGACGAATTAACAATTTAGAACTTCAACAATAATAAAAAAAAAATTACAAAAGCTTATTTTGCAAATTAATTTTAATTAAGCTTTACTATCGTTTTCGATCAGATACGAAATTTCTTTTGATATTCGTGTTTCTTCATTTACCTACATTTTCGAAACAAGGTCTGTCATTCGAACAAATGTGAAGAAAGACGCAAGTATATTAGCTATTTTTAGCGGGTCAGGTAGGTGCTTCGCGTGATATACGTATTTTCTTCACGACGGGGGAGCAGAGAGCAAGCACAAAGTGCCGCCACTCGAAAGAAAGCCGTTGTATAGGTAATTGGCGAATCGATCCTTTGTTTACGAATCGTATATGTAAAGTCACGTAACTGAAGAAAGCCCTTTTGTATTAATTGAAACCTTAGTGCGTAGATGAAAAGTGAAGTCATTTATAGTCGTTAATACTGTATTACTATTTACAAGAGTAATGTAGCAATACAGACTCGATTTTTTGTACGTTTTGTATATTAAATTAATTTAATTAGCAGATTTATTTTTAATACGCGTTAATAAGAGAGAATTTCTTATAACTCTATTTCGATAAATTTAGAACGTGCTGTAACGTTGAAAAGTTTTAAATTACATGCGATATTGTATATAATTATAGAGATAAAAATAAATTAATTATTTTAATAGAGTTCGGTTTAGGCTTCTATGCACATTTTTTTTTATCTTTTTGGAAACTTTATTACCTATTATTAATTATAATAAAATGTACTTTTTTAATTATAAGATTTTTGACTGTACCTAATTCATCGTGATTAAATTAGTTCTGATAATATTTCACGAAATAACATAATGCCTATCACGAGTGATATTCTATAAATAGATATACGTAATAATATACGTGGAATTCGATCGAATTAATAATAGTGTTGTTTTATAGAATCAATATTATCCGTCGTCATATCACGGCGAAGCTAGTTCGTCCTCCATCTGGTATAAAATAGAAAAATTTTGTATCGAAATATCTCACGGCATACATAAACGAGAATTTTCTGTACTATTATAATACCAACTTTAATACGGTACTATTTGCAAAGTAAATTTTATTTATTCACGGTTTTATTATCTGTGAGAGATCAAACCGAAGAGAAGAGATTTCGACTACTAATAATAGCAATTGACAAGCAGGGGGATAATTGCAATCTATGTCACCGGAATAATCAATTTCTTCCTCTTTGATTTCTCGGAATCATCGTTATTATCCGTATAACATGTACTCACTTTTCAGCTGCCAATCGATATTCTGACAAAGCGAGAGAGATAAAAACAAGAAAACTTACTTCAGATAATAAGATCTAAGATCTAATCTCGGGAAAATAAAGTATTTAAAACTAGTATATCGATTGTGTCGCGCGCGAGTATTTTTGGACAAATCTCGTTTTTGGCATTTCGGTCGAAGCTTTAATTAACGTATTCTGTCTAATATAATTATTCAAATTATTAAAAGTTCAGCAAATTGAGATGAAAACCTCTCTTAATTACACGCCTCATATAAGAATAAATCAAAACGAAAAAGAATAAATGACAAACAACGTTCTGTATATATCATGCGATTTCCATGGAAATTTAAGTAATATACATATACGTATGTACATATACGATTGTAAAATCGTAAAGTGGAAAAGGCTGCAAAATGTAACGACCGCGAAATTAAAAAATCCTAATTAACTTTAAGTTGTTTTATACAAGCCAATGTATTAAAATTAAAAAAATTCGATGATATATAAATTTCAGTCATATGACGAAATTCATCGATAGCCAAAAATATTTTGCGCATCTAGTCGTTCGACCTCGACACATATACGTTCACGTAATTTATCCTCTGCAAAATAATCAACCAATCAAGCCTGCAACATAGATCTGATTGATATCTTAATGAATTAGGAAAGGTTTCCCTTCTAATTTCTCAATCACTGTGTCATACTTGCATTTCGATATGTCTATAAATGAAAAAGAAATATAGCAATTATTTTAGTATTATAAAGTATAATATTAATAATATAAGATGCCCCCGCTCCAAAACTCTATCAAGTCATTTTTCTCGCAAATTTTTTGATCCAATTTTGAATTATTCTTTTCCGGAACAAGAAAGCATATCAAGAAATTAATAGAAAACATAATATAAGCGATTAAAAAGATTTTTAAAAAATTAAATTTTAGAAATTTAAACAAATAGTATAATATTTAATTTCAAGTAAACTTTACTTTTAATTCGGAGATTAGTAACAAAGATATTGGTGTAACGTAATAGAAAATTGATTTGCGATAAACGCTTTCGATTTAAGAAAAGATCGATCCTAAAAAAAAATTCACAGATAAAAGATGATTCGCTAAGTCTTAGGCATTGTTAGGCATTCTGTATAACATTAAATAATATCTTTGATACAGTTCTAATGCGGTTCTTTTATAATATGTGTATTACTTTCTAATAATATGTTCTCACAATCTCTTAAAAAGTACATGCAATTTTAGATTCGATAAAGAACAAGAATTACGCAAAGATAAAAATTCATTTATTAATCTAGCACGTTCTGCATCACAAGGAAAGCATACATTTATGAGAATTTCATTCTTGTAAGAATCACTGCTTTAGAGATTACAAGACGCAATAAATCCCTAATATAGAATTGCAAGCAAGATGGCGGAGTATAGAAATCACGCCAGAAGTCTAATTACGATCGATTATTAACTCTGATTCGAGCAGGATTGAAAATCAGATGTCTAGAGAGATTTGGAGAAAGACAAAATGTGAGAGATATAAGGATACAATTTTTAACTCCAAAATTAATGAATTATACATCGATACATCGACACTCTAAAATAAAATGATAATACAGATGAATTCTGCATAAACATTAGACAAAAGTCCATAATCAAATTTAAAAAACTCTCTCTCGTCTTATTTTTATAACACAACACATAATAAAAAAATTATTGAAATAGATAAATAAGAAAAAATGCAATAAAATATAAAATAATACTCTGTGTGTTCCAAAAGGAACGTGCGACTATATCACAAAAGAATATAGAAGATATTGAATTAATCCCCCCACTTTGTGTGTGTACGGTCACACATAATGGTATAACATATTGCATATAATTACATAATATATTATCAAGATGCATCGCCTAAGTTTAATATCCGCGTCTTATATTTCTCTTCTGTCGGATATTTATCGATCCATCTGAAATTTAATAAAATTGACACGATAGCGCGATAAATCATCGATAAATTATAGAAAATTTTGATTTCTAACTTGGCTCTCGACAAAAATCTGATCCCAAAGAAATCCGAGTTACATTTCATTGGAAAACAATAAATCGTGATCGCCGCGGAGAATGCATTTCTCGTTAGGGAGAATTTTGTGGGAGGATGAAGCCATATCTAGTATTGCGCATTTTGTATTCGTGTCACGGTTTTCATCTTTCGTCTCGCGCTCGCGCTCTCCCACACGACAGCGAACGGAAAAAGGAAAGAAAAACAAAAAATTTTTAAGACACCTCGAATGGGAAATGAAAGAAAAAAAATAAATAAATGAAAGAAAGAAACGAAACTCTCGTTAAATGGAAAGGCGGCGACCTTGCAAATTCCGAATCCGAGAAAAAGAGTCGGCGGTGCGACCTTCCTTCCTTCCTTCCTGGCAATTTATATTACGCAAAGTCGCTCTAGGCCGTAAATAAAGGCACGCGAGGGAGAGAACGAGCGAGCGAACCAGCCGCGCGTACTCGCCGTGACGCGCGCGTGACGTCGACGCCGATTCACAGACTCACCATTGAGATGTGACGTCGTTACGGCGTGTGTGCGTCTCTCTTCCGTGTGCGTTATCGCTGCGATCGTGCGTCAACACTCAGCTGTAGACGAGTAGTATAGGCCGCCACCGTCTCTTCGCCAGTTATCGCGGCGTGATGCCGCCGGCAAGCGGCGAGGAATGCGTATGTTTACGCGTTAGCGAGGCGTCGTGCGACGCGACGCGACGCCGCGCAGGCGACGCTTTCGCACACGTCGCTCTCTTGCAAAGTCCCTTTCTCTCCGTTCGAGCTCGAAAGAATCGATACCTCCGCGCGTACCTCGTCACGCCGACGGCAACGTGCACGTGCGAAGGATGAACGTCGGCCGTTCTCAATCGGAGCAACACTCGGAGTAAATCTCCCTCCCAATTTTACAAGGACGGCGAACGCGTCATCGTCAAAACACGACGAACGTAACAGACGGCCCGCGCACTTACTGCGGGCTCGCGACTGCAGGAGGTAATGGTAGGCGACGCGCACGAGAAAGACGGCGACATCGTTTCTCGATTGTCAATATCTGACTTTGATCCGCTCCGGTCGGCTGCCGACGGGTCACAGCGTCACAGCGTTGGCGGTCGGCGGCGCACGCTTGACAGCTCGTCAGCTGTACGCCGCCGAATACTGCCGAGCGCCGCCGAAAACGGCCGAGCGTCGGACGGCGTATATCGAGAGAGAGAGAGAGAGAGAGAGAGAGAGAGAGAGAGAGAGAGAGAGAGAGAGAGAGACGCAGTTACTGTTTAATATGAAAAACATAAACATTTACGTAAGCTATTTCTCCCGTTGGATTATAAACCGTAAATGTAAAATAATATTGCAATCGTTAGATAAAATCCTATTTAAAATATTCAGCTATGATTTTACGAATCAGAAATAAAAGACATGTGTATCTCTCTCGCGTGCGTTACAGATTTGACGTTTGGCGTTTACAGACATGACAGCGGCACACGTGACGCTCTTGGAACAAATTCTGTGAGAAATTTCTTCTAAATTTACGCAAGGTTTATATAACACTTATACAAGATTTGACACATATCCATGAATATACCAACTCGTGAGAGAGATCACAATGCGAAACAAATATTTTGGCTCGTTTACGCGACTTTGCCATCTTCAAGAAAGTCCAAGAAATCCGTCGTAAAATAATACTCGAGAAATAGGACACCTGCAGCCTTGCATAGAAATGTCAAGAAAAGTTCGAGAAGAGAGCTCGTAAGTAATAGATCATAAACTATCAGTCATGGCGCGCATATTTGCGGTAATCGTTATTGCTTACAGTATCTCATTGTTAACTCTTTTTATCGTTGTCGACGCGACGCGAGAAAACGGATCGGCCAGGGCATTAAACGCATCGCTGAAGTTCAACAACACACGCGTCCCGTTTACATGTGATACAAAGCGAGACCGCGTCTCATTTAAATAAACGACGTAGCATATCACGCGTGTGTCATGAGTATACAAGGCGTTGCGCTAATCCTCGATTAATTATTTTTACTTTTTTTTTAATCGTCGGGAGATCGATTCGTATGGTTATATATGTATATGTATACACATGTGAACATTGACGAGTAAGCATTTCTCTTTCATTCAAATGTCTTTTAAATAAGAATGATCAAATATGAGTAGTTTTCAACAGTTTTGTATTATTAATCCTCTGATGGCGATCTTTTCGTAAATGATAAAAATGACATCTTTCACATATAAAAACGTAATATAAAAAAATAGATATATTAAAAATATATGTACATAATAAATTATACAGATATTAATTCGTTTATTTTTTTCAAATTATCTATAATTTATATTTAATTTTTATGACGATAATTTATCGCATAATTGGCATGCAATCTTGATTTAAAATAAAGGCACGGGATAATCCTTGTTTAATTTCCTGTACTTCTTACTAATAGCATAATGGAATTGATAGTGTAATTGACATGATATTATAATCAAGCTAATGTCTTTACCTCGAACAAATGATATGTTATAACAAGAATCTCGATGGAAGAAGTGAATTATCCGCTACCATAATAAGGTTCATTGTGTGATCCTTGATAAGATTACGATGCACCCATTTGCGATGGAAATAGTGTGCGATTTAGCAAACTCTATTTCGATCGTTGCGTACGCGGTTTGTTTACTAATTGTAAGCTACACTAGATTCAAATTAATATATTAACACATTACACACAATACGCCTATGCGAATAGTTGATAAATTACTTTTGTGCCTGCTATAATTAATGCACATGAACCCGCATGTCTCTGTCGTCTACTAAATGAAATTGAAGTGTCCAATCTCTCTAAAAATAAATATATTCTAATCTGAATATATATGTATATTCATAAATGTTATTCAGAATAGAATCCACAATTCAATTTTAAGATCCATTTTAAATAGAACTTTGTATCTAAAATAATTATAGATTATAGATTATAATATAGATTATGAATTTATTTTATATTGACAATGAGTCTTCCATATGAGACAGAAGCAAAAATAGATAGAAAAACTCAGCGAAACTAAAATAAAATATCCCGAGAGAATTTTCTTAAATTTTAAAAAGATTTTTCGAAAACAATTCCATTGAATCAATAAAAATCGAGTTCTCTGATTATAACGCATTCAGCCTAAAATATTTGCCAAATCGATACAGTTGTCGCATCGAATAGACGAAATAATGCATATATCAATATAACAATGTTGCAAACAAAAAGTATATGACAACACAGTCAAATTCGTTATATAAAGGGGAAATCTATATTTGAATTTATCGACAACATTCGACAAGTAAACGTGCACATCCTTTTAAAAAAAGATGTCATAATGCGTGACGAGTGTTGTCAATATTGTTGCAACGAGAATGTTGCTAAAGAATGCAACTCACGGAAATCCCCGACCCAGTGTCACGATTACGATTTGTATGTTTGTCTAGAAGAGTTCTCGAACTACAATTAAGCAGAATGCATATACATTCGATCTTTTAGAAGTGTTTTGTACAAGAAAAATGCATCAAGAGACTGAGGCAATATATTCACCAGCCTTGAATTGAGCGGATAAAGTTTTTTAAATAAGTTTTAACAAAAAAATTTCAGCTGTAAATTGCACGCTTATATATTGATATATATATATATATATATATATATATATATATAGTTCGAAAAAATTGCACAAATACTAATATTATAATAGAAATTGTTTTAATCTTTTAATAATGTATTAAATTATAATAAAAATATTTAATTAATAATTAATTTTATTAATTATCCATTGTAATAAATAAATTATTACGTTAATAAATAATGGTTTTTAATGTTTAAAAATAGATATAATATTTAATCTCTTTTAAGATATTGTATATTATACTATAATTCTTTCTGCGAAGAGATTACATGAAACCTAAGATTTTGTTCTATATAATCATTGTTTAAAATATGTAATTTGCGAAAAATAAATCTAGAGTATAATCGCGTGATATAAATAACACATCGACATTTAATGCAGCATATTACAGTCATGATTTTGCAATTGATGACGAAGTTTCTGCAACTTTAATTAGGTTAGCATTTTGATTAGAGGATATTTGCAAATATATGCATAGTGCAGTGACGGCACGTGTCGCGAGATAATTCGACTTTCAAATCGCGCCAAAGTCTACATCTTTATATGTATATAGAAGAAAATAGAGTACATACATATATAATTGTAAATGCAAAATAAGATAATTAACATGCAATAAGGGATTTGATTATTACCAACGAAAAGTTTTATATATGAGTTTTATATACGAAATTTTTTATGAAAGATCTCTTTGCACCATGTGTGATGTATTTATGTCGATATTCATAATCATTAAAAGACCGAACGTTGAAGTAACACATGATTAATTCCGTATTTCGAGATAGAGATGCGTGAAGGTCCATCAACGTTAAAGGTGATCAAGAGTTGAACTGATCGGCAGGTCGAACACCCAAGAGCCCAACATCCAAGGCTACACAGTCGATTGCCTTCGAGAAATAATTTTCGGATTTAACTGGTACATATCTTTTTATAGATACGATATTTTGCATACGATATTATATGATTACTGTTGAGCTATTAAATGGAAATTTGCATACAATAGTTTATATTATTCCTATGTATTGTGCGAAAATGAGCACATGTAACACTTCAATGTCTTAATAATGCGATATCGCGATATAATCGTTTTAGTATGATGATAATTGATTTCTCAATTGCACGCATCTCGAAAACATCCTATATAGTCGAATTATATATGTTTCATATTTAGCTTGAATTAATCGTTTTCCTTAGGTAAGAAGTAAAGAAGTTCGAAAAAATCAAACGAAACAAATATTGTACAACTCACCTATCGCGCCTAGGTTAAATCAAACATGATTTACTATTTGTTCAGCTATTCTCGTATTTATGTGTCAGCAGAATTTTCTTGACATCTGATCGTGCTATTGTCGATCGTTCGTTAAACAATAAAATATATTTGGATAATATCAATTAATCAAAAATAAAGACTTGCTATCTGATTTTCTAATCTCAAAAATTTGTTGTTTAGAAAATAATAAACTATATTATATGGTTCTCTTTTTTTTAAAGATATTTCAACCTTTGAAACCGCCAATTTTAAACATAAAGTAAGAGGGGAGGACCAGTTTACATATGATTCACGGATATACATATATTAATCTTCGTTTGACTTTACGTTATTTCTTGAAAGAAAGAATTAGAAATCAATTTTGAAAACGGCTTCTTATATAACATAATAATTATACACAAATTTTCTCATTCTCAAAAATTTTACCTTCCTCTTCCTATTTTCTCTAAATTTTATAAAATTACTATTTCAAAGTACAAATATTAGTTACATAAAACCTTATTTTGACATGGGCACTGAGAGACGCGTTAAGAGGTATTTAATTTATTTTGTCGGAAATGTTTCTTACGAATCGAAGTTATATGATAATATATTTATCTGCTCGTTTTATTTCTATAAACTAAAGATTTTACGAATAAAGTTCTTTTTATTCTACGGTACACCTTATATAATGAAATGATCAGTCTTTGATGATAATCGCGGTTTTCCAAGGTCGCGACTGTTAATAGAAATTGTGGTCAGTTAACAAAGACGGTAACGGAATGCGCTTCAAGGATAATTTTAATTGTACGCTGATCTCGAATCATCATCAGCACTGCTTTGCTTATGAATGACCACACTAAACCGCCGTCGAATCTTAATCAATGGCTGTCGCGTAGAACAATATCGAATCTAGGCGCGCGTGCAGGCTTTGTTACAATTTAATTTTGCAGCAATATTGTATCAGAAATATTCTCTTTTACATCGGCTCTCTGTCATCGATGACATAAATACAAATTATAATTTATTTTTATATAAGTCTTTTTGTAATCTTTCGCCTTAGTTAAAATACATATATTATATTTCATTTGTACGCATACGAAGTATTCTTCCGAATATGAAGCCCATCGCTTTAAAACGCGTCCACTTTCGACGTTGCAGAGATATACAACTCTATTTTTGAAATACGAGAAAATTATTTTTTTTTTTTTAATACGTGAAAACAATGTCAAGTGTGCAATTGCAACAAGGCAATCGAATAAAGATGTCACTGTAGCGGAGTATCAATAATCAATTTTCAACTTGTTAATTAAATGCTGATTTTTTTTCTTATAGAAAAATGTTCTTGCGAACAAAAACTCATTTAGCGTCTCATCGATAGGCAATAATATTTCGGAATATTGACTCGAATCTGTTATTATCTTCACGGTCATCCTTCTGCCTTCTCAAACGCATGAATAAGATATTTTATCGATTTATAAGCAACACTTTCGCGCGGTTACTCCTAGTCACTTTTATTTCACCGACGACCGAGGTCCTTCTTGGTACAGAAGAGTGGGAGAGGACGAGCATACGTGCGGCACGGTATTCAACCCCTCTTCTCGGCCTCCCTATTGGCAAGGTGGCACCAGGTGACTTCGTCGTTACGCGATCGTGTCGCGATCACTCGTTAAACTCGCCTTCGAACAGCCGGGCAATTCGCAAAACACTCGATATAGCCCGTGCGATTCCCTCAACCTCTCAGATCCTGCGCAACGACTCGTCATTCCATTCTTTTTTCGAGAGAACGTTTCCGGTGACTCGAGCGGATAGCGAATTTCCCGGCTTCCAAAGTTTTAGTGCCATACTTTCGATGGCGATCGCGCAAGTGTGAACATGATCCACGATTAATCTTGCCACCCCGGTTCTATCAATCTTATTTGAAAGATATACAAAATATTAAACTGTGCAATTCACTCCTGTGCGTGTAATACTTTTTGGTCTGGCAATCTTGTTGGAGGGGAGAAATGGGAACGATTGTGAGAATTTGGGCGATTCTCAATCTGATCGGTCTGTCACACGCAGACAAGTCGTCAGTGAACATCCTGACGCCTTCGGGCAACCTTGGCGCCTTCGAAGAGGAAGATATACTACGCGTACTTTCGCGTAACAAGACTGATACGACGAAGAATTTCACTTTCGTCGAGCTAATCAGCAGTCTTGGCAATTACACGATCGACGCCGAAAAGGATATATGGAGCGATGGCAGACTGGAAATGTATCAAACAAATCCGCATTACGGTAAGTCCAGAATGCTATGCATTCACATAAGAAATGAAAAATACAATATCTCTGCTAATAGCTCGTAACAAAAAAGTTAAATTTTTTCGAAGAATTATCGTTAACAAAACTAACGTTTTTTATTACTTAGGTAATGATATGTAATATATATTATGTAATAATATATTTTATATAAAAATATAATTATATTTTATAAAAATTAACAAAAATGCTAAATAAAAAGTTTTCTAATGATATATTGCCGCTCTTTTGTCTACTAATTAATATTAATATCCGTGTTAGACTGTTTACACGAGCGTGTTTCAAAGAGAATTGTAACGTAGAAAATCAAAACGTACTCGAATTAAACGAATAAATAGATGACTTCTCGGTATGCGGCATATTTTTAATCAAGCGAATCGTGCTCAAATAGCGAACGGGTAATCGGACTCGTTGACAGACACGTTGACAAGTTGCCCCGTGCTACAAGAGGTTCGTATATACATGGAAAAAATTTTATAGTTCAAATTACATGAAAAATATATTCCCTTTTACAACATTTATTGTAAAGCTGGAATATAACGACATTAAGATATTTATTACTATAGAAATTGTAAATTATGCATTTGTTTTATTGTTTGTTCATGATTATGCATTTGTTTGTGCATCAAAATATTTGAATAATTACAATAATCCTTTGTAAAATATAAAACGTATATGTATATAAGATTATTGAATAAAAATATCATGATTTTTCTTATTATATAGTATATGCCACGATTACAAAAATTATATTGTGATTTTTACAATAATATTTTCTCCATGAAAGAATTTGCGCACTCGCGGTGCACATATCACCATTTATTTCGCGGTATATACCGACTTCATCTTTTAAACATCAATCGTTAATTGTAAAATCCACTCGCAACAATTCAAAATTTGCACATTTTCGCATTATCAATTATCTCATAATTAATTAAAATACTATTAATCTTTGATCAACTACGAATGGAGTAAATACAGCTTCGCATGTTCCTTAACTCTTGGCATCTCATTACTAACTGACTTTAACGATCGAAATTAACAGCAAAAATGATATCGAAATTCTTTACGATACATTGGTATAGGAATGATCTGTCGATGTTGTTTTAGCCCACGAGTTGTAAAATGTTTAACTTCTGCACTTTTCTCGAAGGCTATACGCATCTATTCAAATCACGTATAGCACGAATGCCTATTATGTTGATTCACAGATGCGTTTTAAGAGAGAGAGTATCGGTTCTCTTTCCTCGGTTCTGGCAAATGTTTGAGCAAACAACTCGACCAGAGAAACTAATGTCGTATATACCGAGAAGTCATTTATTTATTCGTTTAACTCAAGTACGTTTCGACTTCCTATGTTCCAATTCGTCTTTGAAATACGTCCGCGTAAACAGTCCAACAATTAATACTAATATTAATTAGTCAAAAGCTATCAATCAAGGACATATAATTAAAATTTGTAATGAAACAATCTTTTTGTTTTTTTTTAAGCCGAGATAAAATGGCAAATATTAGCAGACAAGGCAAAAATTGTCATTGATATGGTTTGATATTTTTTATCGAAAACTGATATGATTTTTCCTTAACAAAAATGTCGAGATATAAGCAATTTCTGCGCTATGATCGAAAAACTCTTTAAAAAAAAAAAAGAGTTCTTTTTAGTAAATCGCAATTTACATATGCAAATGAATAACACTAATCTTTACTTAATTTAAGTAAACTTTTATAAAATCTTGGCTTAAAAGCACAGTTGTTAATACACTGTACACTCATAAAACTACGAAAAAGTATGATCAATAGTTATTTTTAATTAAATCTTAATAAAGAAAAAAATTTTCAACAAAAAATATCGTTAATATTGTATTCATCAAGTGTATCTATAACCAAACATAAAAAGTCTATACATATATTCAAATATAAATATATGTAATATGTAAATATTCATATATATATATATATATATAATGTTCATATGTATTCATTTATATATAAAATATATTCATATATGTGTTCTCTCTTCCTCTTGTATTATCTCTGTCCGTATATATACAGGAAAAATAATAAGAAGAATAATTGAAAAATAATTAGCGGAATAATTTTCGCATTATATTTTTTAGAGAAAATAAAATTTGAAGAAATGAAAAAAATTGCCTATATATAATTAATTATATATAATCAATTTTTTTCATTTCTTCAAATTTCATTTTCTTTAAAAAATATGATGCAAAAATTATTCTCCTAATTATTTTTCAATTATTCTCTTATTATTTTTCTTATATATACGGACAGATTATACAAGAGAAAGAAAATATATGGACATATTTTACATATAATTATATATATTTATATATTTGATTATATATGGACTATCCCTATTCTATATAATGAAGAAAATACTTAACAAAGAATATTTCACCGAAGTCAGGTACTAGCAAAAAAAATGCATGTGTCCGCAAAAAATGTGATGACCTTAATTGTGGCATTGATTAGAGGCACATACAATACTTGGATAAACATTGGCATATATACGTATATACATATGTACATATATATATATATATATATATATATATATATATATGTATGTATGTAGATTTACTCACATGGAGAGTTTTAGCTAAATCTTTATCGGCACGCATATTAGGCTCATTTGTTTGCAACTGTCAAGAAATTCAAAAATATTTTTGATGTTTCAACATATGCATATTATTCGAAAGTAATTTTAATCATAATGTTGCGTATATTATGTGCCGACGCGTCGATAAACGCGACTGCAACGGGGCATAATAAAAGCGACCAAATATTAAACATTTCAATGTAGAAAATCGATTTATAAATACACTTTCGACATAATGTTAATGCAAGAGTTCCCGGCTATAAAAAGCATTAACCATATTAATATTTCCTCATTATTCATTACATCTTATACTATAATCTAAATGTAATATAAAATAATATATAATAATATAAAATCTCTCTAATATGAAATATACAACAATTTATATATACATATATATTTAACACGTTATCTAGAAATAACAAGTTAAATCAAGATGTTTTTATAATTCACCGAGCATTAAGATGTAATAAAATTTCCACGAAGTAGTGAATTATTATGCGCGAAGTACTTACAATCTAATGAAAAAAACTACTACACAAGTCCGGATGCTCGATGAGAATTTCATTGTATAAGATCGGTTATATAAATCCAGTATGATATGCTACGGATTTGCTTTGAGAATTTATTGCTCATTGAAATATTAAAGCGTGCTAATAAGTGTATATAGTATACGAATTTGTATATACACACGTGTTTTAGTATATGCTATTCATTACACGAATCCTTGTGTTTAATGCTTAATGTTAATATACATATTAAAATCGTATGATGGACATTTTATTATTAAGTATCTGAAATTTATTATTCTAGATAATTTTCATAATGCGGTACATAGATCCAGGATAGCTCTGCATAATCCAAAATATCTGTGTGTGTGTGTGTGTGTGTGTGTGTATGTGGCACATTGGACGTAATATTATAATTTTACGACATAGTTGCGTGTCTCACTAATAATAACTACCTCAATAGAAATATATATTGCACTCTCATATCATTACACCCACCGATGGATTCGCTCGCGTCTATTAATAACAAAGACTATTAGTTTTTTTATGCGGCGAGACTGATTTCGCTGAAGCGCGATAAAAATGCGTACAATTGCATACAATTTGGATTTTTTCAATCCAAAATCGGTACGATTCATTTGGCGACCAGTTCCGTTTGTGAATTATGGACATATAATGAGCTATCGACATAGCATGAAAACATGATCCGGTGGTATTCTGTCCGTAGGAGATCTTAATATATATATTTTGACAAAACATTTTTCAATATCCACAATAAAATAAATTTCTACAAGTCAGACTTGGTTTTTATAAAGAAAGTTGTATCAATCGATTACACATTTCTATGTCCGACTTTTAGTGTTGAATTTTTTTACAATTATTCATTATTTGATTAATTCTCTTTTTTTATTTCGTGCTTCTTTTTAACGAGAAATATTCAATAACATTAGTATTGAAAAACATTGATAGTTTCATTCGAACGCGAAAATAATTATTATATTATTTTAAACATTTATAGTGATGTTGTTAGGTATCACGTGTAATTGAATAATGATACTAATAAGTACTTAATTTATATCATGTTTTTAATCGATTCAACTTTTTATCATCGAACAATCCATCGAACATAATACCATTAATAGCACATGATAGAACAGTATGCATGTAATTCAAATTAGAATGTATGCAATACAAAATTATACACTGCTATATTAAGCAGATGAGTCATGAACGCGGTTATATCCGTTTAGAGAATACTGATTTACACATAAAAGATTTGAAGTTAAAAAACAGCTTAACATCATCATTTATCAAAAGATCTAAAAAATGTCTCGTTTATGCATAATATATGCGCGATTTTTGCCTAAATTTTGCCCAAAATAATTTCCCTCTTTATATTGGATTAATGTATAAAATGCCCGCTCAATTGATAATTGATATATTTCTCAATATTAAGAAGATTATGCCGGCTTGAAAGTTTCTTTGGCCACGTATATTTATACTTCACAGATTAGAGGAATGCCTTACATCTTAATCGTGCAATATCGTATAAGTTGATGTTTCAATTTTAATCTTACATTCGATAAAAAATTCACTGATTCTGAAAATAAAAATATTGCAAGAAAAGATATTATAATAAAAGCTAACAAAATATTGAAAACCTCTTTTGATGACATTATTTAAGACAATATTTACCGATATAAAGAATTTAAAATCGTATATGATGTAAAATATAGAGATAAAATGATATATACATATTTATAAATTTAATACACGCTTCTTTTATAAAACACGCAATCTCTGATAATAAATTAGCGTTCATAGCGATGAGATTTATAGTTATTTTTCCGAGAGACACACACACATACACATACATATACAAGATCAAACATTAACAAGATCCGGTTAGACCTGGATCATTATATATCTACTATATAAAATCTACAAAAAGATATTTCCGATTAGTCAAGAATCAGATTTCGGCAACATTGTTGAGGGTTATCACTCTAAAACTGTTGAAGAACCAGTTTTTGAATACCTTTACTCTAAGTATCTTTATATATGTGTTTCATATTTTTTAAATTTTTTTCCCGCCAAAGAGAGAATGTAATTCACCTTGATTTGCACTCTGCTCTATAGTTCGACAGCAATTAACGGGATTTCAGAAAAAAAATTCGGAACTGACCTTAGTCATAAGTTATCAATGCTTTAATTTATACTTTATAATTCACTTTTTTTAATTCGGGTTTTTCATAGTTAAAGGCGAAAACAGGTGTCTCGACGTGCTTAATTAAATTACACAGGATTATAAAAACATCGATAATTCTGATAATGACATTACGAATAAAAAGTAACATTTATGATAATAATTTAAGAAAAAAATAAGTAGATTTCACTGATTAACTATAAAATATTCGATTTTTGCATTTTATATCATATTATGTATATCATCATATTAATCATTTTTAATTACATTTTTTTAATTATATATTTTTTCCTCTTACATATATTTTAATTTATTTTAGTTTAGATATGTTTTGCTTGTTTTTAGCGCATTTTCTCTAGAGAAAATAAGCTTTTTTTGATTAATAATATTATTACTATTAACATTATTAATTGTCATTTAACAGCATTCACTACGAAAACGTATAATAATGGTATAATAAATAAACTACTCTTCCATTAAAATTTATCGTGTTCTTTCTTGGATTATAAATCTACTTACAACCATGGAGTAAGGAGGTGAATTAATCAGATTTAGCAGCAACGTTAACGCAATTGAGCTTTTGTAAGCCATTGCTTGCAACGCACGTTGCAACCTCATTTATTGCCACATCATACATTGTTAACCGATGCACATTGCGACAAATTTCACCTCAGACTGCCACGACTTTGTTCGCGGCTCTTTATGAACCGGTCCCGTAAGGAAAGTAAATATTACCGCATGTGAATTACGCAACGCACGTGGTACACAACACAGCATTATTACCGATGGACCGAAGGAAGGTCGTGAATGCGGTAGTCTGATGATTCAGGGTCATTATTATTAGAATAGCTATAACGATACCTATATGTGAGAGGTGCTAAGAAAATTAGACAAATGACGTTTTGTAAAAAGATTTCAGTTAAGTATACCGACAATTCAGTAGCAGATACTTCAGTGAAAACAGTTTTAGCTCTCATATAAATACTATCCTTGTCACTTATCTATCTTCTCAGCGCCTTGTTTGACAATTAATATATTAATTTCAATACTCGATTTCGAGTTGAAATTTAGCACTAAATTTAGCACTCGATTTTAATTCACCTCTATGGGACAATTTAGTAGAAAAGTGCAATTAAGAAACTCGATGAAACTCTTAAACCGGTTTGGCCATTCAAAAATATGCGTAAATTTCTGAGAAAAGGATCAATCACAAATTGTCGAATCAAGGTGGTTGATTAAAATTCAATTAAATTTATTCGCAGCATATATAATTATCTCTCTAATGATCATGTGCTATATTCGAAGACACATTTCGAAGAAAGAAGAAGTTAATGTAATTTGCTCTTGCATATCTATAATTCCTGAAATCTTTAATATCCTAAGTCTCGAATTTATAATTAAAAGTAAAATCTATATTAATCATACTTTGCCTTTGAAAGAACCGAACTGTCTCTGTCAAAGATTGAAAATAACAGATCGATAATTAAATTTTATCGAAATTTTTGGGAAAATTAAATAAATTAAAATAAATTAAATAGGATTAATATATAATTAAGTAGAAAATATAATATCATTAAATAAAGAATAATAACTCGAGTTTTAAATACTCGAGAATGAAATATCTCGCAAAAGATCAAAATTTTAAGCAGAATATATAGCTAATCCGTAATTTCTCTCGACTGCATTGATTTGTATTTTGAACAATAAGATGTTCCGATAAGAGTTCGAGATATAAGTCGGTACGTGACCTTCGATTAAAGGTGTCAATTACCTCAGGTTCGTGATTACGTGTTCTGTATATGTGAAAGTGCGTGTAACGGATAAACAAGGACGTCTCTACGATTTTTATCGAATGTACATATACATAATACAATTAAAGGAGGAAAGAAGATTCTCGTTCAATGTTTGTACAATAGTTTCGTAATATGGCATCGGTTTGATAAACATTTCGTATGCGATATCAGATATATATGATATTTTTAATCCTTTATCTGAATAAACTTAAAACAGATAATAATTTTTTTTATAAATTCTTATCGTTTGCTGTACGCTGATTTGCCGAATTATCAAAAATTTATGTAATATGTTTTAATACTGAGAATATATATAATTTCCATATTTACATTTTGATATTTATTTCTAATGGATAGAATGATTTAAGACACAAATTTTTTTGCGGAAAATTATACCGATGTTGCATAATTTTAATAACAAGAAAAGATATAAGTAGAATTAATAAAAGTTATCAGTAAATATTAAAAGGATGTTTTCTCCTAAGTATGAATAAATTTTTAAATTACTTTTTTTAAACTAGTTAGCTATGCAACTGGCAACACGTTTAATAACAAGCTAATGAAGATACATAGATATGTATCTGATCCTTCTTGTCCACGCGTTAATTGCTTGTACAACAAGACATCGTAAACCGCGGTAGAAGATGTAACATCACCGCATTCATATGACAAGTTAACGTTACCGATTATTATCGCGCGTTTCGAAACATAATTTTTTGTTTATATATATAATATAAAATTTGTACTTAAAAATGTTCTAATTATGGCGCGCATCGTGCCATCGCAAAAAAAAAGAGATTACCTTATCACCTATTTCCTGCGATAGAGTCAGCGATTTAACAGCAAAATAAATAAACGCTTACTGTGCAACACTTACGCAATCGCTATCATTTGTGTCATGATACATTCCTCTGTTCAAATTCTCAACTCAACTCATAAATTTGTTGCACATACATATAAGTAAAAGACTTTATAAACATAATGTATACATAAAACATTAAATAATGTGATCAAATAATGATGGTGTACGTGCAAATGCGCATTATTTGTCCCCTCTGCACTGTACTTATGCGTATTGTATTTTATGCGGTTACATAGTTAATCGAGCAAACAAACCACGACGCTAAGTGATTCCGTTCGCTCGGAGACCATCGTCGTAGTTTCGACATCGCGTCGTGCTCATCCTCTCTAAACGTCCGGCTTTACTTTGAGTTCAATTGCCATATATTATCACGAGAAAATATTGTATCACGTTATAACAATGGAAACCAGGTCGATCATCCGCTACGAAAGACTGACGATAAAGTTCAAAGGCTATTGCGAGCTCGCGATTCTTGGTCGAAAGTATTATTTAATTGATAATCGATAAATATGATAAAAAAACATAAATATCAGAAATATACATATAATTAGAGAAAAAATTAGAGAGACATAGATTATACCATTTACAATATATTCGATAGTCTTTCGATGCAGAATTTATCCATCTGTGATGCAATAACTGCAATACACTATGCAAGTCGATGTTGCTATTTTCTACAATCAGCCATTGTCGCGCATGTCTGCTCTTTTGAAATCAATTCAATCTGATTTCACCAACGTAGTAATGCATACATTATTGAAAAAGTCTATAAGTATCAGACTCTAAAAAATCGATTTTTAAAAATATTTTATTATATATTTAGAAAAAATATGGATAAAATTAAAAAAATAATGTCACACTCGCTTCATTCGCAAATTCTTTTTAAAATTGATGTGTCATTTATTTAAAAAATCATAGACCAATTTTTAAAGAGACGTACAGAAAATAATATTAGAACAAGAATGATTCTAATCATTCGCACATAAAAAGATGATCAGATAATTTATTATTAAAAAACTTTTTGTTTGCGAATGTAATATGAATACGAATAGTGTGTTTTTATGACATATTAAAAGTCCGATTCTTATTGTCAAATTATACGATATCATGATTCTTCTTATGCTATAAATTTTTAAGAATTCTTTTTTCGTGCTAATCAATTATAATACATAATACCGGTTCAATGACATTCTGAGAGTTCTCTCGAAAGCAAAATCCGTTAACCTTCTCTATTTTATAACGAGTTGTGAAATTATTCGGTGCAGATCAACGACCTTACATATGCTTACCACATTCATTTTTGTCGAGTTATCTCATCATTTCGTCTATAAAATGAATTTTCAATTTGTCTTATTGTAATAATGTATGTAAAAATCTTAATAATATATGTAAAAATATGTAATATATGTAAAAATAAAACTTTTTTTTCTTTATATACATATGTATATATATAAGAAATAGAAGGAGAAAGATAAAAGAAGGGTAATAAAATCTCGAATTGAAAAATCAATTTAGTCACGAGTGAACATTGTGGGGTAGAGATCGCGAATGAATCATATTTCAGACACATGTCAGCATTTCTCATACAATACCGACTGGAATTATATTGAGCGACTCATGCGTCGACCTTATCCGAAAATTTTGCTTCCGTTTTATCGTAAATTACAACGTCGTTTGCGAACGACGGGCACGCCGGGAGGTATCTTAATGGCTCTCTCGCATTATCATGTCAATGTCAGGCGAGCGGGGTTTTACGTCGATAAAATTTCTCACTCACGTTTGAACCCGAGGCACGTAGCCGGTTTCATGCGATTTACGTGAATCCCCAACGCGATATATTAATTCGAGAAGAAGAGAACAAGAGGCCTTCCTTTCACGAGTTTTCCTTGAATAAGTGTGAGCATGTTTTAACAGAGAAATAACTCCCTTAATATACGAATATTGGAGATTTTCGATATCGAAGATATTAAAAAGATTTTTTTCTTGTCTTTTTGCAGAGAATTTCCCTGAAGAAATCGATCTCGAGGCACGCAGATTTTTGCAAATCCTTCCCGCTTACGATCCTGGTGCAGGTGGCGTCAGCGCGGAATGCAAACGACATTCCGACATCTTTCACGAGGAACTCGCGAAGTTTACACTATGGGCTCTCAAAAGTAAGTCAATAACCTATGAGTAAATATTATCTATACATTCAGAAACACAATCCACATAATATCAGCCAGAAATTAATGCTTAAATTAAATTATGAAAGCACTATATATAATTATAGAAGTTGCGTTATATCTAAGAAATTCTTCCTCGAAATATAAATGCGAGACCGAACTCTATGTAAATTTGAAATGATTGAAAATGATCGAAAACTTACTAAATTTATATTTAATGATCTTTCAACCGACTCGTATAATTATATAAAGCCTTTGTCAATGAACATTAAGTCACTATTCCGTCACGCGATATAGGAGATTTGGCAATGATTACTTTGATCGTTGTCAGAGATTTCTCTTTTTGTCAAATATTCACCTCACGATATATGCATGTACATCGATATCAGTCTGTAATTGTTTCTATAATTGTATTGACGCTTCAACGCAAAAAGTGAGAACGTTTAACTCCGAGATATTAGTCTTATAATCTGGGTTTAATTAAAGTAGTGTATTTTACATGCAATTTTTTAAATGCAAGAGATTAATTTCTTGAAAGTAGCTAATGTAAAATCAAATTATTAGTAAATCTATTATGATTCTCTATAAAGAGGAAAATTAATCTGTAGTCACTTTATTTAGTCATTTGCGTAAGGAACTGAAACTAGCCCACGATAAAATCGCCCTCGTAGTCAGAGGAAGGCTCGTCTAGATTTACATAATATTCATTAATTTTTTAGTGTACGACGCAACAGCGAAGGTACCTTCCGGTCTACTGAACGGAAATATTAATCAATTCGGCGATTTCGACGAGTGCGTTGGTGTCGAGGGCAAGGATGGCATTCGAGGACAGTATTGTCTGGCGTATCTACAGTTGGATGTCGATCAGTCCCGACCGGATCTCAAATACCTGCATCGCCTGCTACATTCGCACTATGCATTCCGCAGTAACATGACCGACGTGAGTATAATGAACATTTTTGTGATGCACCACGTGAATCGGCTTGATCGATTGCAATATTTTGCAATCAATCACCGCTTCTTATCGCGATATCTCACGTTCGTGAGCGAAACGGACGATCGCTTCGGCACGTAGAATATCAAAGTCGTCTTGTCGTATATGAGTCACTTCAATATTATTCATTCCTTGCTTTTGACAACATGAGATTGCGATAATGCGAGCAGCTTATGCAAACATTCTGATAAACATTATGATACATTCACACGAAAACACTTTACGAAATTGCCGTTTATCCTCGAACAATTTGATAATAATGTTGCATGACGAAGATGAGATTCGTATATGTAATAAAATGAGAATCAAGTTTAAAAAATCTAAGCCTTATGCGTGAAAAATATATTTTTTTCTTTCTGAGCGTAACGTTCGTGGCATTTTAATGATTCGACGGATCATCGTGTACGTTTAATCCCTAATGAATATGTAATAGACACATAAATCCGTGCCGCAGAATTTATGTAAATCGAGGGAAAAAGACAACGACGCGGGCGGATATCGACGAATAAAAGACTTCACTTGACAAACAGTCGTGATAAAGACGAACGACACAGAATGAATTTTAACAGAACGAAACGGCAAACTACATACAAAGAAGACAGTTACTTGCAAAGAGTTACTCTCGAAACTTGGAAGCTTTGAAAACTTGACCAAATCTAAAACCGAGAAATTGAGGAATAAATTTTGCAGAAGATAAATATATCATAAGAATCTCTCGTAACAATATTTGTAGCGACAGATATGACTCATATGCAATCAGATCTTATAAGGCTTTGAATTAAACAATAAATCTAATATCGCGTCAGAATACCGTGGATTATATAAACTACACAAAGATGTTTTTTTTTTGCTTTGATAATCTCTGATTTACGATGATAATACATCATAACTGGATATTATGATTATGCTCTGACACTACTTTGAAATGTTGCATGTTGGCTTTATGCTAATGTCTATCATTGTTTATCTTGCGTCTAGGCGAAACGAAGCGTATCAATTATTATTGTTGCTTAACGAGACAAACGCATCAATTATTTTCTGAATGAAAAATACTCCGTCTTTATAAGTATCTTGTAAATGTGATTTATGAAGCATCTCCGTTTGCTTTATTCATACATCTTTCATAATCACATGCTTTAATAGACTTCCGTAAATATTTTCAAAAGCGCTTGCGCGACAAATATATTAAGATTCTCGTTACTGCGAAGGTCAGTTATGAAATCGTGGAGAATTAAAAAAAAAATATCCTGTTATCGTACTATTATTTATGCATATAATCATGGTAATAAACATCGAGTTTTTCCTATATTTTTCTTCAAACAAAGTTCTCCAAAGATTTTACATATTTTTCAATATATTATAAATATTTATCTCCGAGCCAATGCTTAATGATAATTTTTCTTTTACAAGCGCTTACAAAAGGGAGCATAAGCGTGTATAAGAAATAATAGAGATGAGTTTAAATGGCGGAACAAAAATAATGTTGTGTCATACAGTGAGAAAAGTATTATATAATAAGTAATATTGGTGATGCCTAAAAAACTAATTTATCAGCTTCATATCAGTTGCGATGTTCACAAGATTTTTATATCGCTTATTTAATTTTTTCAATAGTAGTTCTAAGTATGCTAAGTATGTTTGCGTTTGTGATGCAAATTTACCTTTGTAATCTGACTGACAGCTTTGTACTGTTGCAAAATTGAGACTTGATATTGTTTATTTTAATATTTAGCCTGGTCACAGAGTGCCGCGTTTTAGCACCGTAAATTGGGCTGTATGCACACCCGCATCATGTACAGCCCAAGACGTGAAAGTCTCTCTTCAACATGCTATCTCGAAGTACACGACTCAAACTGGTCTCAAAATTACGTTGCACGTGGACGAAGAGATGTGTCAAGTGAAGAAGGAACTTGTTCTATCAAAAGCGACCATCGCTACTAGGTAAGAAAAAAATACTTGTCCTAATTGTAAAAAACACTTGCGTTAGTACGTACCCTGTAAAAAAAATAAGCAAATATTAAAGTTGACAGAAACTTATTCAATTATTTGTAATAAATTTCTGTCAATGTTTCTAAATTCATTTCTTTCTAACTGGGTAATTACTGCAGATTTTTAATTAAAATTTTTCGGAAGTTAGATAATTTTTACATCACTTTCCACAGTCTTCTCTTCGCCACCGTGTTCATCCTAACTCTCGTAGCTGCGTACTACGATCACTGCGAAATATCGGCCAGTGAATTGCTTCTATCATTCTCTCTGAAACGTAATGTCCGGAAACTTTTTTCATTGGAAAGACCGCAGGGCGATATAGCATCGCTCCACGGTATCCGATTTTTGAACAGCGTTCTACTGGTTATAGCTCACAAGAGCATGGCAGCGTTTTTTACCCCCTACGTGAACCGGACTTACATGAGCGAGGTACGTTGTTATCAATTTTTAAGGAGTATGTAGAAAATAAATTAAAAAGAAATATATGTATGTGTTATTTCACGAGTAAAAAAAATATAATTGTAGAAGATTGTAATCTTCTTGAATATGAAAATATAAATAGAAGATTTAAAATAAAAGATGTGCGTGTTATTAAAATATATAATATAGAATATTATTTCATAAAGATTTACTTTGTGTAAATAAAAATTTTATTTGTGATGTATACACCCCCACACATATACACATATATTATAGATCGATTATTATCGATCTTCGTAATAGATGCAAATTATTTTAATTTGGAAATGTGCGACAATTTCGGCGCAGTTTTTAGGTAAATCGTGGACCGTTATAGGAAGAGCAGCCAGTCTTTATACCGATCCGTTCATCATGTTGTCCGGTCTGTTAACGACGTATTCGTTCGTTGGCAAATTGAACAGGACCGGGACATTGGATATCAAGAACGAATACTTGTCGCGCTTACTGAGGTACTGATAGTAACGTATATATCTTAATCAAATAAATGTGAGAATGTCTAGTTTTTTCAATACGCACAATGTCCAATTTTAGACTGGTCCCGACTCTAGGAGCGCTAATATTATTTTGTACTCACATCATGCCGTACATCGGATCCGGACCGCAGTGGCCGTTGGTGGTGACCAATCACGCGAACATCTGCAAGAAAACGTGGTGGCGGAATTTCTTATTTATTCACAATTATTTTGGATTCGAAAATATGGTAGGTATCGTATAAAATATATGCAAAATTATTTTACGCGAGAGATAAAATCATTTCTCCGAAATGCAAAAAAATGATTAAAAGACTTCTAAAAGATGTCTAGATTAAAAGAAAATTTGCAATGAACATTTCGACTCTCTTTTACATATGTCAAGATCTAAATAATCTTTCCCGCTTTCAGTGTCTTACGCACACGCATCATGTGGGAATAGACACACAATTGTTTGCGATTTCACCCGTTATGGTGTTGCTCCTATATAAAAAACCAAAGATCGGCGTCATTGTACTTGGTGCAATAGCCCTGATATCTACGATATTGAGATTTTACGTCACGTATACCAGATATCTCAACAATTATGTATACTTTGGCACGTCGTAAGTAAATTACATGCTATATTAACATTGAAAAAATAATTGATTGCAAGAATTGATTTGCATTATTATTCGCATATTCCTTTTCTTCTTGACAGGATAAGACAGTTATTCGATACTGCCGATTTTTCTTATACATTACCATCGCATAGATTAACCGTTTACATCATAGGCATCTTTGCGGGCTACTTACTTCGGAATATACCTAAGGATTTTAAACTGAGCGCAGTGAGTGGCGTTAAGTATACAATATACTTGTGATAAACTATAATTGTGATATACTAATTTTTTCAACGTGCGGATTTCAGACAACTCTTTATACAGGTTGGACTGTGTGCACTATAATGTTCTTGGCGGCTTTTCTCGGGCCCTCTAAAATGGGATCAATTGATTATGTATACGATCCGATCCACGCAGCTGCTTATAACGCGTTCGCTCCTATCGGATGGTGCGGGTTGTTTCTTTGGATGGCTATAACACAGCATACTGCCAGTTCAAATGGTAATTACTGGAAAAGCATATTAATAATAATAATGTAAAATTGGCAATTTGCAAAAAATAATAGTTTGAAAATAACGTCGTATCAATCACAGGATTCTTAAATAAATTATCCTCTTGGCGAGGATTTCTTATTACTACGAGGATTAGTTATGCTGTCTATTTAACGCAGTTCCCAATATATTTTTTCAATGTTGGACAAACCCGCACTGCAGAGCAGTATGAATTTTTCAGGATAATGGTAAGTCTTCGAGGTCTAAAAAGGACGTGAAATCTTTTCAAATACATTATTTCTTTTACTCATAAGTTTATGAAATTATTTGATTATATATGTAATATTATCTCTAATACATCCTTAACTTTTGTTTCAGATAAATCTGAAAGAAATAATATGGATTCTTTTCATGTCCATAATTCTCACGCTGCTATTCGATTCACCGTTCCAAAATCTAAAAAATTATTTATTGAAAAAATCAGTGTTGCAAAAAGATAAGACAAAGCCATTCAAAATAGAATAGATCTGTTTTAATTTGAATGATTCGAACTAAATGTTTTATCTTGATCACAACAGTTTAGAATTTTGTACATAGCGTTTTTATTAAGCTTTTAATCCTATTGATGTAATTAATGTATAATGTATATGAAAACTATTAGGTAAAGAGAGAAGTTATCATGTAAAATTGAATCACAAATCTTTTTTCTACGGAAAAATAATTAGTGAATCAAGGTGTTATTTAAAAATATTCTCTTCTTTTTTTGAAAACCTAGATACGCATTTTAAATGATTAAGAACATATTTACATAATTTTTTTCATTTCTGCACATGTAGCCTTACAAATATAACTGTAAATATTAGTTTTTCATTATTTCTCGCACAACTGATAAGCTTTATATGTTTACAAAAAATATTATATATATACATACATATATATATACATTTAATATTTAAGCAGGACACAATGTTATATAAATTATAACTCATATAGATTGGCATTACATGCTTTAATTCCTCTGGTGTAATAAAGACATAGAAAAAATATATTTAAAAAAGTAAATAATAGCAGATAACCAAGAGTTTTTTGTATCTATAAATCTCAGATAAAAATGTAGTTAACCTAAAGCACAAACATCAGTTATATAATTAATATTATAATCAAATTATATAATTTATATGACTAGCACAACATATCAATGAGGAAAGGTAAAATATTAATACAATATCTCGTAATTGTTGTGTGTACAAATGCCTTTGATCAGAAATATATTGCTCAGGAGGTTCTGGATAAGAAAATATAATTATTGTTAAAAATATTAAATACGCATTTCATATATAATTTTCTTGTCTTGTTCTTTACTTTTATATCTTACATATATTGTTTGAGAAATACAGTTTACACATAATTTCTTGAATACAATCTTCGGTTATTACACACAGAAGACTATAGTGAAAATAAAAGAAATGTTTAGATTATGTTATACATACAGAGAATACAGAGATAAAACTTAAATTAAAATTTGTTATATAAGTTCCGAGTGTCGCTAAAAAATATTTTAATCTTGCCAAACATAAATACATAATGTTCGTCGCATACATATATATATATAATATATAATTGTTGCAATACACTTTGTCAAATAAATCAAATATATTTGCAACATTAAAGTAATATAAAGTTGTCTTACCGTAATCTATAATAATTTTATTACGATATAATTATTATGTAATATTTATTAAGTGTATTTACATAGAATATACATACATATATATATATATATATATATATATATATATATATTTATTTATATATATATATATGTATGTGTTTCTTTTATTAAAAGTTTAAACAAATGAACGTACGAAAAAAAGTAGTATTTTGATTTAAATATTAACAAAAGGATGTACTTCATTGATACATACACTCTTAGGTAAATGCTTTACAAAAAATTGTTTCAAGGAGTATTTTTTTATATATTATAGAACGTAAAAGCCATATCACATATAACAATTATCTATTCCTACACTCTTAATAGTATTCATTCATGAAATCAGTTGTAATTAACTTCTTTTATAGACGTTGTTATGTATGTTTTGCAATAGGCAGATGATATTACAAGAAAGGTCTAAATTGAGGCTGTGTGTATTTTAGCTGAAAATGAAAGCATAAAACAATATAATTGAAAGAAAAGAAAGATAACAAATGTATTAATAAATAAATTACAGTTTTGATTATTATTTTCTATATAAATTATTTCTAATAAATTCTAAATATTATAATTTTTAATAAGCAGCACCATTAAAAATGTTTAATTATGCCATATTACACATATGAATAGGATCATACTTGATAGGAATATATATGCAATTTATATATATATATATCTCAATAACGCACAATTATGCGTCAGTTTCAGTTATAAACTAGTTATAAATGCATCAGTGGTACAGCAATATTGATACTTGAATATATGCAACATATTGCATAGTATGAATAATTGAATAGATGCTGAAACGACTTTTTAAATAATATTGTAAATTTTATACTAGACATATAAATATGTACTTTTTTATCATATTTTTATATGTACTGTAATTTTTCATATATACGTATTATTTCACACATATATATATTAATAGAACTGGCTTTTTTATAGCATATCAAGCATGTAATAACAACATAACTGTTAGTTTCCCACAATACAGCACATTATTAAATTGAGAGTTAAATCGACTTGCATAACTTAGAAGATTGGTTAATAAATGTTTAGTGCTAAAATTACATGCAGCATATATAACACATATATATATATTCTCTGCAATATAATATCTCTATATCAAAGACATTATTGAGGAAGCAAATTCACACATAAAATGTCTATTACTTATAATATATTAATATACTTTTAATATGCAATATTTCAAATTGCATTATTTGGCGTAAATAATCGTGATTAGCATTTCAATGTTAGATCATAAGCAGAGAAATGTCTGTAACATAAGATTTTAAAATTATATTTAGATATATAAATATCTGTTTATCGTTTACCAATTCTACATTATACGACATTGAGTCATAGATACCTGTTTCACAGATTGGATTTTCGCTTATTATGATAAGTTCAGAAGCTTAAGAGAAATCTCTATTCGGAAAAACGGCAGGTGCTATCAATGACCATACATAAAGAGTCAAACACATCCATGAAGAAATAATCTTCACCCACATCGAAGCAGCATTTGCATTTAAAGTATCCAGACTGGAGTTTGGTCTATAAAAGTAATATAGTGATATCGATGCACATCAAAACAATATGTTAATAGTTCAATATAATAGTACAGAGATACGTACTTATACCAGTTTGTAAGCGTCATCATAACGTACAAAGTAGCAAGAGCAAACATGAGATGAAAGAAACTCCAGTTATATGCCACTTTCTCTTCTTCATTATCCCAAACTTTGGCATCATTCCCACTTTCTGCATCAGGATTACGTCCTTCTACTGTAGTATAATCTGGTTACATTTAGGAAAACGAGAAGTAACACAAAAGAAAAAGCAAATAAAAAGACTGAAACAAGGATAGCTTTTTCATAAAGTGTGTTTTTAACGATAATCTGATATAAAGTACATGCATATGTGCATAAATGTTATTTTATCATATACATATATATACTGAAATTATAGTTGCTAAAATATGGCAATTAACCTGTATTGTATCTTTAACATTTAATTTCAATAATATAAAAATTATACAACTTTATAAGACAGCCATATTTATGTCTACAAAAAATATTTAACAATGACAAATAAAAATAGACTGGCACAACAAACAAATGTAACATAAGCAAGGGAATAAAGATAAACACACACTAATTACTAAGCAGATCTATTCAATACATAATTATAAAAATGTAGAAGATGTTTTCTATTATATGTATAAGTAAATTATTGAATAAGTTTTATCTGTGCAAATATATATAAACATATTGATATGTATTTTTTAAAGATGGAAATGCATATAAGAAGGCATGACCAGAAAGTAAATTCTACTTATATGGTGTAGTGTGTGCCTACCTTCACCGCCAATAAGAGACTGCTCTCCTGCATTCCTAACTATATAGAAAGATCGATATTTAATATAACTATCTTAACTTTCATAAGATTAAATATATATAGGTGATGGAAAGTACTACTGTCGGTGCATAAAAAAAGAAATATTTCTGTAAAGATACTCAATAGGAGAAACAGCACGCTTTTAAAAGTGCATGATTACTAAGTCACATACACACATACAAGCAGATATTAAACTAATATTTACCAGCTCCGTTATCCTGAACGAGCACATTCTCGGACATTGTAATCTTTGATGATTTAGATGCTGTACGTAAGGAACTGTATAAAACACAGCTAAACCAGATTATAAGTCCAATGATACTTTCCTTGTCAAACGTGACACGATTTTGTGCATCATTACCAGCAAATATACCAAGGAAACCAGGATTGCACTGCTGATCTATAAATTAAAGTAATAATAATCAAGAATAAAATACGAATCACATGTTCTTGGCTTACTTTGAATCATTTATATCTACCTGGACTGTTTGATATACCACTCCATGTTAAGTATACCACATATAACGTTACCACAGAAGATTGAAGAAGCCCTGATCGCGGTTGATGTTCTTGTACAGTCGGTAATACTGATACAATACTGGTAATGACACACAGAATCAAATTAAATGAAATGAAAAATTTGTTAAGGGCACATGTACTTTCCTGTAAATATAAATCAAATAGATAACTATGTACATATATCCTTGAAGCCGATTTATGAATCTGTACTAAAATAAAAATAAATATAATTAATAATCTTACATGTGTATAATATACATAAAGTAACACCACCCCAGTGATAGAAACAACATAATTGAAGAAAGATGCACCTAATAGTGCGGCATACCTAAACATATATGAAAAAATAGTTTAATAACAAGGATGTCTGCTGCATGACATCGTGCATTTATAAAAAGTATCCTTACCATCCTTTCGATTCAGTCTCCTCAAAATTTCCTACCCACGCATCAGCCCAAGAATGAGCAAAATCAACAATCAAAATCAACTGAATAATTATAAAGAGGAAACCTCCTAACATCCCAAAATACATCCAAGTAGATCCAAATGATTTTTCCGGGATAAAGAAAGCGCCAATGATTCCTCCAATTATCAAAAGATACTTAATTGCCCAAAATCTGAGAATTTTATGTAAATATCACAAAAGTCGCGATTTTAATCAGCAAGATGAAAACTATCTCAATTACCCATTTTGTATCGGTGCTCGTGGATCATGTGAACTTTTCACTCTGATCATTATTACAGACATCAAGAAGAAATACAAAGAGAGAATAAAACATATTCTATAGACTGCTAAATAACCAACTGCAGAGTCGCAATCAAGAGTAACATCTGATGGAACATAACTGGAACTATTGGCGCAGAATGGAACCTGTTTAAATATAATACTATTATAAGACGTTTCTAATTATTAAGAATATTTCTTTACCTTTTTAAGAACATTCTGAAGTCCAGGAGCCAGAGTGATGCAAGCTGCGATAGTTCCCAGCAATAAGAGTAATGCATACATGATGCGAGTGCTTGTACTGTTCCTGCACGAGGGACATTGAGAACAACAGAAACTGCAAGCTGTGCTTCCGCACAAGCAGGCAAGCTATACAATAAAAGAGAACAGTATAGGACACGAGTCTATGGTATTTATAAAGATAAAACAAAAACAGTCATTTACAAGAAGTCATTTTTCAAATGACATAACTTATTCTCAAAGTGATATTTCAACATTTCTGTTATAATCATTGGTTTTATGATATCAAAAGATGATATTAAAAATAGCGCTTACATACTATATACATCCTACATATATATATAATACAATCAATATTTCAGAGATACATATATAATCAAAGCACACAAGTGACGTATATAATGACATCTGATCATTCGCGCGCATGAATTCATGAAATTTCCTATGATACATAGCAAAATGAGATTGAAATTAATTCAACGGTATTTTTAAAAAAGGATTCAGTATAAAGCTTCTTTGTTCATAGAGCAAAAAAATAAACACAACCAGTGACTATTCCAACAATGGAATATAACTGTAATTATACTGCATAATCATAATCATAAATATCTCGCTAAATAAATAATAATGCGTAGTTCTTTTCTCAGTGAGAGAAAAGGAAAAGTCTATTTCTCTGGAAGGAATAAGTCAGACAGTAGTTATCTCCGAATCTTAGCCTTACCTGAGCCGTGGAGCACACGAGACCCATGATGAGATTTTCCCGCCGCCCGAGCTATCGAAGAAAGACAGGACGATGCTTCGCGAAAAACTGGAAGAAGATTTTCACCAGGGAAATCGAAATGGAATCTCGTCGAGCGAGAACAGCAAGGAAAATCTCCGCGAGAAAGTCACTGTACTACAATAATAACAATAACGGACTGAGCGACACCAGCTATTTGCAGGCAACTTCGCGCAATCAGCTGACCATGACGTCACTCGCACTATCTCGCAGCACTTCGGGCGAATCCGGTTAGGCGGTTAGGTCTTGGTTAGGTAGGGAGCAGTATTGGAGCGGTAATCTGTATGTTCGCACGGGTATTTCTCGTTTTGTCATCATCGCTAAAAAAAAAAAAAAGGTAGAACACAAATACGCACATGAATATGCTGTTCGATTCTAAGCATGTTGTAAGCGAGTTATTGCCTCAATTGCTGCAAATCAAACTAATGTCGTACGCCGGTTATCTCATTGTCGTGCAACTCTCTCGAATGAATTAATTCTTTTACTTAAGTGATTGAATTTTCTGAAACGAACATCTTACGATATGGGCGAGGAACGATACATAAATTAGTGACGTGTATCTAATTTTCCATCGGATATATACGAATTATTGGTTACCTGAGGAAAAAAGGTTTGATAGGTGATAAGGTTAAACCAAAGCTCAACTTATGATCTGTAACGCGAATTATAAAATCTAATTTCCGTATTACAAGATAATATATAATAAAATTGTATATATATGTGTAGTTACACATGGTTTTAGTTTTATCGCTCAAGATACATTCGCGTTTTTGCTGCATATATTTGTATTTCTAACAATACAAATGTTGCGTGTCCAATCGTGAAATGCAGATAAAAAGAAATGTATGAAATTTATTATATTAAAATATGTCGAGATGTTACTCTGGAAGGTCAAATCTATTCCAATAATAGAACTGACGACCTTGTCAACCCATACGAGAATCACTTATGGCTTTTTCCTTTACGACTCGAATCTTTTTAACAGAAATTTTTAAGATTTTTTTTTCAAAAATTTACTTAAAGAAATTCGTGCTAAAAAATACTGCAATCGCTTTTTTAATGCTTTGCAATAATCTTTTACAAATGATATTTATTAGATGATTGGTTTATGATAGCAACATTTGATTGCAAACTTGATATGATTTTATTACATTTTTATTTTTTCTTCTTTTGTATTAAGATGGTCTGTGAAAAGTGTGTATTAACTATGGAATTACACACATATAGTATTTATAAAATAAATTATTTAAATAATCTGAAATTTTGCACATGTTGTGTATGTGTACAAAAGTTTGTATAAAAAGAATCGTTTATTATATATCTGCAGTAATTTAAAAATCTTTTTTATATTAAATATTTCGATACTATCGCTGCAAACTAAATTTTTATTAGTGTTTATTTTTGAAAACGATTGCGAAACTAAATTTCTTATTTACATTCTTAAAGTTTAATCATATTTAATCATTAATAAATTTTAATTTTATTGTGTCCTGATTCTCGTTTATATGAATCGTTCGGAATATTTGGATATGCATATAATGTTAAAATGGAACATCTGCTATATACACATCTCACTGTGCGAGAGATTGAGCTATGTTTAGATTTCGGCTAAATGCCTGTTTCACAAGAAGAGAAAACAGCAAGTTCTATTTCCTCATGTTTGGAGAATCGATTTTTATAGTTACCATTTCACAAATGCGAATCGCATCTCTACCAACAATTACAATTGTATAAATGTTATCTTATCGTTATGTGAATCATTTTGCAGCGATAAATGCGAATAATAACTGGATTGCTATAAATCAGAGACTGGAGCGAGTTACAAAAGAATTCGTTTCTTACATTAATCAGTTTTAATAACTTTTATACATGCATGTCGCAGTATGATGATTACATTAATAGCATTCTATGATTTTATTCTACTTCATAAGCGAACCTTTCAACTTTCTGAGAATGTTTTATCTTTTGTGATATGTGATAGAAAAATAAAAGAAATCTAAAAGAGCTTATTTGTTTTCTACTTTCATAAAATTCGAATTAAAAAATTGTTAATAATTTCAAGATGACAATGAACGTTACCTAAAAATACAGATATAATAATAAAAATAGTAATAATAATATAAGATTAGTAAAAGAATAATAACTTTTTGTAATAAAAATATAATGATTACGACATACATTTATTGCGTTTGATATTTTGCATATCTTGTTTTGATTGGCAAGGTTGGTGTGTTGAGCCAGTCTGTGTCATCAAAATTGTATGCTCTCTCTCTCTCTCTTTCTTTCTCTCTGATCTTAAAGGTCACTGTGAATTGCGTTGATATAATTTAATGTGCGGATAAAGGTACTCTTGTAATGATGCAATAGAGCAATTTCCAAGTAAAATCGATCTAAGCTTCGCAGCGATCTTAATCGCGTTATATTTATATTAATGAATGTTAATTAAAGTAAACAAATGCATGCAGAACGTAGTGTTATTGTTTCTATAATAATTAATAATAAAATGTAGTGTATATAATTATTGTGTATTGTTTTTCAAATATAATATTTATCTTTTTGTATGTAAAAGTAACAACTTCAAAAAGTTATTTAATTCTGAGATAATTATTTAAAGCAAACATCGACTTAAATATGATGATTCGTACATGAGATGTTTTATGTATAAAATTCTACGAATATTTCAAGATATTTCAAGTTATTTTATAATAAAAAGGATTGCATATTTTTTATTTACAGAAAAACCGAGACCCGATTGATAATAACTGATAATGGAAGGAGAATCAGAAAACAATACTTCTGATAAAGTTTCTAAACCAATTACTTGGCCACATATGAACGTCGGCTCACTAACTATATCGTTTCTAACTAAACTGGCAGCAGCCGGTATCATCTGGGGATGGGGATACTTTAATTACAGCATAGCTTGGTTGATTGCGCCAATCGCATTTTCTGTATGGAAGACAGAATGTAAAAAGGATAACGAACTGAGAATGCTTACAACACAAGCAAGTGCATTGGCTAAGGAAAAAGTATTGATTATGGGCCGAATAGACGAATTACCGTCATGGGTGTATTTTCCTGACTTCGATAGAGCTGAATGGCTAAACAGAGTATGCATTATAGTTTATTTATATTATTATAAATGAGGTATAATCTCATTTTTTTAAAAAAGATAAATTTTAAACTGTTTAATCGTTTCAAACAAAAATTAATTGAAATTCTCACAGTTTGTTTTCTGCATTTTCAGATTTTATATAAGGTGTGGCCAAGTATGAATCACTTTGTTCGTCAACTGTGTAAACAAAACATAGAACCATCAATTGTTGAGAAACTGACCGAATATAAAATAAAAGGCTTTCAATTTGATCGTCTAGTCTTGGGTCGTATTGTAAGTTTATTTTTATTCAGCACTTTTATACAGTTCATTTTTTAAATATTTATGCTTATAATTTATATATGTATATATATTTGTGTATCCTGTTTCTTAAAATTTACATAAGTGATCTTTTACAGCCACCAAAGATTTATGGAATCAAAGTGTATGATAAAAATACTTCACGAAATGAGATCATTTTAGATGCAGACATTATGTATGTATCTCATTGTTTTTTTCACAGTATATAAATATTTAAAAAAAATATGTTTTAATACAAAATATTGTGTTTTTATAGGTATGCTGGTGACTGTGATATTACCTTTTTCGTTGGAAACATTAAAGGCGGTATTAAAGATTTTCAAGTAAGCATATTAAAACTCAATTATATAGAATATTTCCTACAATTTTGAGTAAAAATTGAATATTTTCAGATACGTGGTTTAGTACGAATTGTTATGAAACCTATGCTATCTGTAATGCCGTTAATTGGAGGTGTACAGATATTCTATTTGAATAATCCTACTATCAACTTTAACTTAGTAGGAATGGCTGATGTATTAGATTTACCTGGATTCAAGTATGATTATATACAAAGTTATATATTTTATTCTGAAATCGATAGATAATAAATAGCATCGCTTGTTAATTGAATGAGATTTAAATAAAAACACGGTACTTCTTTCAGTGAAATTTTAAGGAAGACGATTGTTGAACAAATAGCCGCCATTGTTGTATTGCCAAACAAAATAATTATACCATTAAGCGAAGAAGTACCAATAGAATCTTTAAAGATGCCTGAACCTGAAGTAAGATATATAATAATATTTATAGCAAATCTTGTCTAATATTATATACCTATTACTTTTTATGAAATATTTTCATGTGTTTCTTTTTTTTTTTCTTTTTAATTAGGGTGTTCTGAGAATTCACGTTGTAGAAGCAAAGCATTTAATGAAGAAAGATATTGGAGTGTTAGGTAAGGGCAAGTCTGACCCATATGCCGTCATAAATGTTGGTGCCCAGGAATTTAGAACGAAAACTATTGACAATACCATTAATCCAAAGTGGGACTTTTGGTGTGAGGTATGTACAATATTTCATACTTGGGCACAAAATACATATTAACAACGTTTAGTGCATGTGCTTCACTGCAATCTATCGACATATATCTTTCAAAAAAAATACAACACAAGGTCTTCTATGTGGTAAGAAAAATTATTCCAGCAATTTACAAAGCGAATTTTTATAAGAATTCCCTGTACACATTTGATTTCATCATGTTAATCCATTGAGTTAATGATACAATTGGGACATATCACAACACTCTTACATTTAACTTTTTTATAAATAGATGAATATTTTTTATATATACTAAACATTCAATATATTATTAACCTAACATTCTAAACAGCCAACCCTTTTGCTTTTTTATATATAATTTTTACATACACACATATAACTTCTAATCAATTGCAGACACTTATTTCAAAACGATTTCTACGAGCACAATTTCCTATTTTCTCTTATTTTTAATGGTTTGTGTTACCTTTTTCGGATTGCAGATAGAATATATATTCTAGTTTATGTTAATATAATGTTATTCCATAAGTTGGTATGTATGTGTGTATGTGATGTGCATATTATATGGGACTAGTGTGCCGTACCTTCAGCCATTGCGCAGCAACTGACTATACTGCTATGGGACTACGATGACACTAAGGGCGATGAAAGTCTTGGAAGGTATAGTTATATACAACATTCTGCACCTTTTTTTCATTATTCATTTAAAATATTTCTAATTATCAATTAATAGCACAAAAATAAATTTAAATTTAAAAAAAATTAAAATTTCAAATAAAATAAAACATATTTCCAAACAATATACTCTTGTTAGTTAATATATTTTTGTTATATAATTTTATATATAATTTACTATATTGTACATACAGAATTTATCTGAAATTATTTATTTAATTTATTTAATTTATTCTATTCATCCATAAAAAAGCTTCTGTTGCATGTCTCATTATGTGGGTATGTGATAATATTTATGTTGTTGGTTTTTGAATACTGTTTTCGTGGTATCTGTGGATGCATGTTGGTTTCATTTTTTAATTTATTAATTTTCTTTACTAATGCTTTACACATATAAAGTTAAATCATCATATTATGAAATATACAATTTTGACCATCACTTATCTATTTAGCGGCATACTGCAGTCACATTATTCAGATTAAATCATGTACATATTATATTTATAATTGAGATAGAATATGTTATGTTCATTTTTATGAGAATTCATAGTATACATACATTTAGCATATACTTATATAGTGCAGAAATTAAAGAAAACATAATAAATACAATTGAAAATATATTATGATTGCGCTTAAAAGACAGTCATCTTTATATTTGTTATATATCATAATATTGACATACAGGCTATAATCAATTTATACAATATACAAGAAGCTGTGGTATCTCTTTGGGATTGGGATCCAAATGTCCCCAGGGTACAATGTGATGATTTCCTTGGCAGGTAGTAATTATGATTTGTGAACGAGACACTGCTTGCATATGCACTACTAACTAAAAAACTATAGATATGCACTAAAAACCTATAGATATTAATTTTGATGTTATTATCCGAGTATGTCGTTTTCATAATATAAAATGTGTTATCTGTGTAAATAATAAAATAGACTTCTTTATCTCCTCCTCTTAGCAGTGTTTTAAATTATTTATTTTTACTAATATACAGATATTATAGCTTGTTAAACGCGCGCTGCACGAATGCATATTTTATTTTATTTTTAAAATTCTTTTAAGATAAAAAAAGATATATTACAATTTTTTGGAATTATCAAAATTTTTTTTTTGTACTTTCTACATCCGTATAGTTGTAGCGATTTTGAGTATTTCTAACCTATGTGTAAATATTTTATTAACTTTTTTGTTAAAAATATAATCATAATTAACTTAAACATTTTGTTGTTTTTTTTAAATAATATTCTTTTTAACAAAAAAACATCCTATGTTTATTCCAGTTCGATCATTTTGTTAATTGATCAGAGTAATCAGGTGACTTAATAAGAATAGCAACTAAAATAGACTATGTGGTGACAGTTTATAGTGGAAGAGGGCTTGGGAGCCTACAACACGATGGTTGCCCAGCTCTTTGACAAAGACAACGCTGCTCAAGATGATCCACTTGGCAGGTATCGCTGAATGTAGCAAGTACATCAATCCTAGACCAGATGAATATATGATGCATTTTCTAAAAGACTTGTATAGAAATATGAATTAGTATATGCGCGAATATACTCTGCCACTGATAGATTACGCTTGAAAGACTGCATTTTCTTCTTATTATATGAATTATTTCTATAAAATACTGCAGGATATTTAAAGTATTTTAGCATTAATCATGTACCTGTGATGCATGCCGTTTATTCAAAATATATGGAAAATCTGGTACATGAAAATTTGAATAAACTCTCTTTAAGACTAATCTCTCGTGTCACCACATTACTCTCATTATTTAAATGAACACATTAAAACTAATTTATTTATGCAATATCTATTTTATTTATGCAATAAATTAATACTATGGAATGTTGCATGTTTTATAAATGTATATAATGTGCAATAATGCTTTTATATCATTATTTAAAGCCAGAATTATAAAAGGCATCAGAAGTAATCAGAATATAATTGCATTATTGCTGCATGAAAGCTTCATAAAAATGGTATCAATGGATATACATATATATATGCATTTTGTAAATTCAGTGACTACATCATTATCGCCAAAAACATTCATCTGTAAAACTGCTGAATTAATTTTATATAACATTCTTAAAAGTTTAGAGTAGTTAAGAATTTATATATATATATAATCAAAGATTTTTAAAAATCTGTTTATATTTCAAATTGTTTGACAGAGCTACTATTGAAATTAACCGAGTGAAGAAAAAAGGCACGATCGATACAGTGAGTGTATAATTTATCTCATGAAAGTAATCACTCATATTATCTTAATAATCTTAATAAATTGATCTTATTCTGTAGTGGGTCTCCTTAGAACAAGCAAAGCATGGTATGGTGCACTTGCGATTAACATGGTTCCAACTTTCGAAAAATCCTGCTGATTTAAAAGCTGTAAGTAGGAAAAAATACGTATTTTTCTATGTTAATGTTTTGTTAATGTATATACAACTTTTAATTAATAACTCTTGTGCAGGCTTTAATAGAAACTCAGGAACTTAGAATTACATCGATGAGTACAGCCCTTCTTACACTCTATATCGATTCTGCTAAAAATTTACCGGTATGTAAACTATGATATGTAAGAAAAGTTATTTGTTTTTAATAAAATGATTAATATCACATTATATGTATGCATAGTGCATTCGAGGAAATAAACAACCTGACGTTTATTTGGAAGCAAGGATCGGTGGAAAGAAAGAAAGAACACCTACTAGACCACGTTCTTGCGATCCAGTATGGGAACAAGGATATACCTTTTTAGTCAGCAATCCTGAAACTGGCATTTTACACATAAAGGTTTCCTATGCACTTTTTAAAAGAATATGTGAGAGAAACATAAGATTTATTATTATTTAATAACAATTTAATAACCGATTTTAGATTATAGATGAGAAAACTGCCATAATAGTTGGGGAAATGAATTATAATCTTTCCTTGCTTTTGGAAAAGAATAATTTGGAAGTAACGCAACAGCCGTACGATCTGCAAATGGCTGAGGCGGATAGTAAGCTTGTATTGTCAATGTCATTAAATGTAAGTAATAGAAAACTTTATATATATGTGTGTAATTTAACAATGCAACTAGACATATCAATTGCACAAAACAACTTGTTTTTACAGATATTGAAATACGAACAGCCTGAACCCATTTCTGAAGAAGATGAAGATGATCATGACATCAATCAATTAAATAAACGAATTGAACGTCAGGAGTCTAACAATAGTAATGTGTTATCTTCTAGTGGTAAGCAGAATGACATATTAATATCACCCGAAATTTCTTTTACATTCTTAAATTGAATAGAACTCAATTTTTTCTATAAAACACATTTTTTAAAATCCTTATATGACAGATGTAATGCATATTATATTTAATACATTTTCTTACAGTACCTCCCAGCCCTCTTAAAAAACAGCCTTCAAAAGAATCAGTCAACAGTCAGTCTCGTAATGCTGGATCCGCGCTTTTACCTAGGGAACCGGCAGCAGTAGAAGAAGAATTAATAGTCAGCACCAGTGCTCCGTCCTCTTTAACTGGAAGTCCTCAGCTTATTCACAGAAACTCAAGCATAACGTCCTCTCAAGGCGAAGCAAAATTAGGCAGAATACAATTGACATTACGTTACAGTGTGCAGAGACAGAAACTTGTTGTTGTTGTACATAAAATTGCGTAAGTTAATCGATATCTCCTCGTCACATAATGAATCTAATTAACATTATCTCCTGCTATATCTCACAGTACATTTCACAGTAATATTTACATGTTACAGTAATCTACCGCTCCCTCAAAATGATCCACACAATATACCGGATCCATATGTGAAACTCTATCTTTTGCCGGATCGACACAAAGAAACGAAGCGCAAGACTGCTGTAATGAAAGACAATTGTAATCCAACATTCGACGAGCAATTCGAATATGTGGTTTCGCAGGGAGATTTAAACACGCGAATATTAGAGGTATCTGTATGCACTCAAAAGGGTTGGCTGTCGACTGGAAGCAATGTGATGGGACAACTTCACTTGAAATTAAGCGAAATCGACATTTCAAAGGCCATTACTACTTGGCACGACTTACAACCGGAAATCAAAGACTAGAAAAAGAGGAAAAGTAAGTGGGGCTTCGAACGTTTATGCGGTTGTCTGACAAAACAGCCGCTTAAATTCCCGCTGAACAATTTTTACAAACGATGAAAGTCTCAAATATTGCAGTTACAATATTCTGTTCACTATGTTAAACTAACAATTTATATATATATTAATAAGTGATTATATACGGTGCTATATGAGACGCGAGACCTCTTATAAAATAAGATGAAAATCTTATTAAATATTTGTACTTACGCCGTCCAATGGTATAGAAACGATTTTATTTACAGTGTTGCCGTAACTTTCAAGCAGAAAGAGGGATTGGCTTAGTAGTGTAACTTGAATTGCTATTCCACACTGATCTGCAAAATCAGTAAAACAATACCCATAAAACAATGTGCAAAAAGAAATTTAATATCTATAGATTTTATAATTTTATATGTATTCTTTTTTTTAGAAATGTATTTGAAATAATTGACCATTGGATGTTTAATTAAATACTCCATTTGACAATGTGTATTATATTTATGAATCTCAAATAGTATGAGTGACTATTCATAATCTGTGAGAATACAATTGTATAATAGTAATTACGATTAATTCAAATGCACATAAGAAATATTGAAAATTTCTCCATTCCATACATTTCTTCATTCCTTGATATTGAATACATTTCCTATCTTCTGTTTTATGCTTGAATTAATGATTATATTGTGGCATAAAATGCACAACATATTATATGATATTATTATAAAATAATCTGAATGGTACAGTATATATTATGATTGATTTATACAATTGATATTGTAAAAATTAATCACGGAAGTTATTTTATTGCAATTGTGTTCTCTCTTTTTTTCTTTACTCTGTTTCAATACTGCTTTATTACTAAAAAAGTCGAGTAATGTATTTACTAATATAAGCGATTAAATAGATAATAACATTGATTACATGGTTCATATTTTATAAGATACATCTTATCAAAGATATTAACATAGTTTATATAGTTTTAATACGGCATAATTCTTGAAAAATCGAATTAATATATATACGCTTTATATTTGTATCACAGAAAGATTTTGCTATATTATATATATATATATGTACATATATATATATATATATAAAACACACATACTATATATATATATAAAATACACACACACACACACACACATATATATATATATATTGTATAAATGCATCTATGTATGAATATATTCAGATGCTTTACAGTGTCACAAATTGTTGAAAATAATAAATATTATATGCATTCAATGCATGCTTTATATAATTATTATAACAATTAAATTCTAATTTTGTTACATCATATAACTTTAAAAAGATGTGTGTACATATACCTATATATATATGTGTGTGTGTATATATCTTTCTTAATTATCATAAAAACTTATCGCAAAATTATTTGCACTTATATAAAATATGTTATAATTAAAATAAAAATATGTTATTTTTGTTTTTAGCAATTAAATAAAAATCTCCTTCTATTTCTCCATTCTCCATAAATCGCAAGAGATCGCGCGCTCTCTTCTTACATATTACTGTATAGATCTAACGATCACCAAGGAAACTCAATAATATAACGTAAATATGGTATTTCTTCGGTGATATTCTCGCCGCACGAAGAAGCTTTTATATAAATCGTGTATACCTTCTCTGTCATTTGTAATTAATTTAATATGATAATTTAATGGTGAATTGATAGAATTTTTTGTATCAGAATGCATCGGGCACCACGGATATTTCCTTGCCTTCCAGGTTTTAGTTTTGACAAGAATGTAAGTGCTTTTATATTTATGCTTTTATAATTAAAAAAAAACAAATGTTACATTATTGCTAATATTATTAATTGTGAAGAGAAGCGTGTAATAAAATATAGTTCTTTAATGCAAAATATATAAACGCAATATAAAAATATTGAAATGTGTACGAAAAGAAAGAATTTTATATCATAAATATGTGCATATCTTGTGCAGCTTGGTAAAACTAAATTTCACAAAAGCCAACATTTCGACAAGATACACGATGGAGTATATTATTTATCCGAGAAAGCAGATACGAGTGTTTACAGCCGTTATTCATCCATTTATCCCCGAGGAGAGATGCCAGAAATTCCGCTATGGCTCGCATACGATGGCAAAGTATGATTTTGACAGTAAATGCATCTCATTAAAATAAAATTTTACCTTTTAAACAAATAAATTTTCTTTTAAAATTGATGCTATATAATAATTGTAATCAAATACACAGTGAATGAATTAAATTTTCGAACATTTTGACTTTAAAATTGTAAATTGATTTTAATTAACAATGTTACTTTTATTTTGATCGCTTTTTTAGAGACTCATGTTCAAAGCATTTTTCCAAGAAACAATGCAAGAGAAGTGGAAAACGGCCTTTCACATTCGCGTGGTGAACATCAGCTTTTTTCTAGAGGATGGAACGATGAAGATTGTAGAGCCGTCTGTGGATAACAGTGGTCTTGAGCAAGGTTCAACGGTGCATTTCATTTTTATAATTTTTCTCTGTCGCTATTTTGTCAGCAACAATATTTTATTTATATTTAATTCTTATTTTTATATATATTTGTATTTTATTACGTCTAACACGCATACATGGTGATAAAAAAATCAAAGTAGAGATAAATATTTGTAATTATTATAAATGTAAAATAATGTATTATACGATTGTTATAATAATTTTTTATGCAAAGGGATTCTGGTTAGACGGCAAAGGATACCAATACCCGATCAAGTGAAGTACAGATATTACGACATACTTGATTTAAATGTCGGCAAGGAACCCGAGATATACGGACGAGTGTACAAGATCGTAGATTGCGATAAATTTACAAGGAAATTCCTTAATCGTATGGGGATATCAGTGCCCGATCCTATCGATATACCAAAAGATCCGTATTCTGAAATTCGAAAAGTCGTAAGTACAGAGTTTCTAGCGCATGTATAAAATAAAATAATATTTTAAACACGAAATCAATATACAATGTTTTTACTTATTTTATCGTATTAAGACTATGTTAATTTAATTATGTTATAAATTTATGTTATATTTCCATTTACAGGAAGTGTTTCCAAAAAGGCCTAATCGCATGGTGGACACCCTTGGCAGTTTTTTAAAGTACGACAGACAGGTGCTCCGATTTTACGGATATTGGGACGATACCGAGAATTTGCACGGCATCATCCACGATCTCGAATTGCATTATTATCTCTCTGATAATACAATGGAGATCAAAGAAAATGTACCATCAAATGCTGGCCGAGACTCGGGTCCCATGTTCGTTAAAAGAATGAAAATACCGAAAGTACGACACGTCGACAAGTATAATATTATCACGAATTTTAATGAAAAAACATCAAATATATATTATTAGTAAATTTTTATGTTTTACACTGAATACTATGTTATTATGAAATCATAGATATGTTCCAATAATTATCCAAATATCACAAATTTTTTATTTAAATTTTTTATGATTTTAGTTTTATACTGGATTACAACCGATCGGCGCAGAAGATCGTTTCACGATTTTAAATGTCTTAGGCGAAGATACAAGACAGGGCTATTACATAGTAGATTCTCTAAATACTGGCAAAATTTCCGCCGATTATTATAAAGATAATGAATTGAGTATCGGAGCGGAGATCAGCGTCTTTGGTAGAAAAATTGTTATCACGGATATGGACGCTTTTACGAAGGAGTATTACCGGTAAGATGACCAGAATTTCTTAAAATATTGATCGTATCCTCATTAAAAACTGATTTGTACATATTTTTTTTTTAATAATCTTTAGGAAAAAGTATGGTTTGGATGATTTCACGCCTTTGATACAACCTCGAAAAGATGATGAACTATACCAGAAGATGGAGAGATACATACCACCCTACAATGGTTTTGGATCTTACGAAGATTCTCTTGGCAATTGTATTACGATGATACCAAAACCACCCCAGACAGACTTTATCAAGTTTCTGTATCATGACAAGTAAGTGAAAAGCAAAATATATTTCGAAAGTGTTTTTTTATTTAATTATATTTTTTATTATTATTATTTCAGGCAGGGCTTTAATAGTCACGTCTTGAGATTTCGAGCGAAAATGATATCAAAAATTCCAAATAACGAAGATAGACAATTCATTATAAGAGTATTTCTCATGGACGATACAGTATCTATTTTTGAATTAGCCAAACGAAATTCAGGTATCTACAATATTAGCAAAAAGCTTGAAAAATTTCAATATATAAAAATTTACACTAAATAGATTTCAAAATAACGTTGAAAAAAAAGGAAAAGATAATTTTTTAATCTTTATAATTAAATAGAAAACTAATCATCAAGTTACTATAATATTAATAATAATCTTGCATATAAATATTCTGTGTATTAAAAAAAAAATTATATATATATATATATATTTATATAGGTAATATGTAAAGAGAAGTAATATATAAAATAAGATTAGAATATATCAAATCTAATATATGACCAAATTTATAATAAAAAAATTTTAAAAATTAAATTAGGCTTTCAGAGATCCTTGTTTCAAAAACGAATGCCGATAATGTTGCCTGATCAAGATATTTTCACGAGCAAGAAACCGGAGTATTATAAACCACAAGATTTTTATATAGGAGCGCACCTAAACCTGTGCGACTTTCATTTCGAGATTATGTCTGCGGATATTTATGCCCTCCGTTATATGGAGTTACATTGTAGCAAGGTTTGTGAAAATATGCATATCCACATTTTAACATACAAATAACGAAGATAAATAATTCATTATAAAAATATTTCTTATGAACAATATATAATATCTATTAAAATTTTTTAAATTAGCCAAACAAAATTCAGATATCTATAATATTCGTAAAAAGCTTGAAAAATTTTAGTATATAAAAATTTACTCTAAATATATTTCAAAATAACAAAGTTCAAATAGAGGAAAAGCTAATTTTTTAAATCTTTATAATTAAATAGAAAACTAATTAACAAGTTACTATGATTAATTATAGTGAACATTTTATTTTAACTTTTTTTTATTTTTTACCTTTAAATTCTATTTAAAATTCTATTTAATTCTATTTATTCTATTCCACTCCATTTTGATTGAAAAATAAATAATCAATCTCTTTATTGCAGTTTCCCAAAGCAAACAAAAAATTGATAATGGAAAAACTTCGAGAGAGTTTACAACCAGTCTATAATGAATTCATTCAAACATATGCCCCATCTAAAGATACGGAAGATAATATTCGGATATTAAAATATGAAAAGCTTAAGTGCGTATATAAAATAATTTTATATATTTTTATCTGCACGCATGATCTGTTCATTTTCTCTGATTAAATTTTTTAGAGAAGCATTACGTCAATATGTGGGGGATAAAATAACAGAACATGAAATAATCACGATTGCCCGATACTATTCCTCTCACGAAAAAATCGAACATAAATCCAGAGAATATGTGAGGTACATGTAAATCTTATTTCAATGAAATTTTCTATAATGTGTCAACATTGCCATTATTCTTCTGAAATATAAAAAAATTATTCTTCGTATCTTATTTCTTACAATTAGTAACTATTATCAACAAAATATGAAGAATAATTTTTTCATTGTCAAAATGTTGAAGATTTTTGAATTGTAATTTAAAGATTAAATGATAAGGTTAAGAAAATTATTAATGTATAATAATGAAATCGATGATTATTGATTGTATCTTTAGACAATTATTACACACGGAACTACATCGATTTCTATGGCATGATCTCGATCGTTTGAAAGAAGATCTACATCATTGGGATAGAGATAGAACGAGATTCTTACCTCGAGAATTCCTATATACGATCTTGCGCGGTTGCAGGATTCCCATCGACGTAGAGTTATTAAATTCCATGCTGGATCAGTAAGTTTTTTTTTTTTTTTTAACGAACTTGTAATTTACCACTCGAATTTAACAATTACAATAAGGCACATTGCGATTCTTACAAGTTTACGCAGATCCGAAGATGGTAAAATCGACTACAACGATTTGCTGCAATTTATGAACGTGAAGATCGATCCTTTACCACTTGCTGCACCTGTAAATGTAAAGGTACATTGAGTGATTTAGCTAGAGTATATATGTGTGATCCGGTATCTTATTTTTTGAAATCTTTTATTTGTATTGATTATTGAGATTATTTTTTTCTGACAAGAAATTCAATGAAAAAGAAATAACACATACTATTTATTGTTTACAGACAGCACTCTGGTGGGCATCCGAAAAAAATCCAGATTGCGGAGAAGGAATAAACTGGTGTGAGTTCATCAAGGATCTGAATATAAAGGCAGAAGGAAACGCGGCGGAGAACGACAAAGATATAGAGACGCAACTTGTACACATGACACATTAAATATGCCGCGATAAAAAAATTATGGCTGAAATATTTTGTTATCATAATAATAATCTAGTAATCTTATAACATAGAAATATTTTTATGAATCTCTCTCGTGATTGGACACAAATTTTGTCCAAAACGATCGCGCATCCGATAGCCAATAGAATTTGTTTTTCAGAAGTTTCTAGGAAACACATTTATTTTTACATGTTGGCACGTCTGTCTGACAGACCCGTTTGCCGCTCTTTTCTGATACTTCGAATATTACGGTGCCGCCTTACCGCCTTCAATAGCCTTTCGAATCGTGATAAATAGATTGTGGAATACAGTGTGACTGTTCATGTACATATTTCTCATAATTGTATTGTCTAAAAGTGAAATCTACTCACGAAAAATTCTCGAAAATATCTCGCAAAGTGTTCTAACCTAAACATATCGCGTCGTAACCTAAACAGTATCGCGATTTCGATATCAATGTTCTCTTGTGTTCTCTTGTGTGCGCGAAATTGATCGAAATCATCTTTGAACATTCGAGGTCTCGCCGAAATGCATTAAAAACACAACGGGTGCAGGTATGTACAATGTCATCGTTTTGTGTGATTATTGTGTATCGATGATATTTTATACTAAGGATTGAAAGCAGTGTAATTTCGAAGTTCAATTTCCAATGCTTCTTGTACGCGAAAAAAAACTATGTCGAATATCGCGTCCTATTTATTTACGAATATAAAAAATCGTGTGATATTAAAATATGAACTTAGTGGGATTATATCAGAATCAATCCTTGCTTTATTTATACTTATGCTGCATAACATAACAAAGAATTATGATCAATTATCTGTTGGCTTTTCACGTATTAATAAAAAAATAGCGTTTTGATAAATATATAACATATACATTTATATATCGACCCTGGCAGAAAATTTAAAGTATTTCCAGCATTTACTTTATATTGGGGAGGCAGATTGCTTAATAAGTGAAGCAGTTGCCTGATAAACTCAGTCTGTGCTACTCCACAGCTTATGCTTATAAGATTACATTTGAAATGAATGACATCTTTGTCACAAATTCCTTCTCAATCACGTTTGGCAGCGCTAATTAGCTTTTCATTTCTTTTAGTATCAATTGATGGCAATCTGCGTAATAGAAATAAAGGCTACTTATTAATGCCATTTTTTTAAATAATATTCTCTCTTTCGTTGATAGTATTCAACAAATTTAAAAAGATTTCTGATAAATCTAGGATTCAAGGAACATATAATAGTAATTTGTAAATATGTAGTAGAGATTGTATGTGATAATGTTATAGGCGGAAATTATAATTTTACGCTATTTTTACACAAATTGTCACTATTAGCTCTTAAATATATTAATATGGAAATCTTTTTAAATTTGTTAAATATTATTTAGAATAGCATTAATAAATAGCCTTTATACTGATTATCTAGTGTTGTCATAAAGAAAATGCTGACGAAATTGATTTAGGAAAAATCTGAAGATAATGTCTCCATACAGATTGGAAAGGAAATAGTATCATTAAGGAAAAGAAATTCAGTATCAAGTATATTTGAGTAACAAATGCGTCTTCGACTGTAGAGAGAAGCTGTGTAAAATAAATTATTTTAGTAACACTTGATTTACACAGGTATGGAATTTTTATTTGGTGATCTATACAATAGAAAGAATGTAGAGGAAAAAGCGATTCTCGAAGTTGTACAATATTAACCAAAATTCTTCGATTATTGTCTCTTACAATAATAATCTAAAGTGTCCGTGAAATATCAAATTTGGTCAAACTCGCGAGCAGATATCGTTGTGTGTTCAATACAATACGATACAAAGCGTGGCTTTATATTTCATCTGATCGACAAACTACTTTTCCTGGTAATTATATCATACAAAAGTGAAAAGGTTTTATAAACTGGCGAATTGATACTGAAAAATATTTTATATGAAATTATTTCTAGCGATAAATTCGAGCTGAGTGTTGTTGAATCATTTATATTCGCGCATAAATTTCCACTGTGAAAATTGAATCTTGTCGTGTATCTAATTAAACAGCGTCAAATTGTAAATTCCATTGTGCGAATTATGATTTTCGCTTGGCAGGAAACGATTGAATAAGATTGAGATGCCATTTCCAAGCAAGGTATATTGCAGAATGTAGGTTACATTGAAATCGAGCATTCTATGTACATTGCTCTGATCTACGTTTAAAGTCGCGAAATGTCATCGACGACGACGATTCCTTCGCGACGCAATTTACATTAATTCCGCGATTATCGAGAGGCAAACGGGGATTATCATCATTCGCGGTACGAACAAACATAGGATTACCACGATTACACATACACATACGTACACACATGTACACGTACACACGCACACGCACATACATGAATAAATAGTAAATATAGCATGTTATAAATAACTCCTCTATTACGTACTGCCATGAGTTATACATTCACGATAAATAATTTATCGCCTAAATAATTAGCGTCGCGTTTTTCGTATCCGCGCGCAAGATCAGGTTTTCACTCGCCGCCGAATGCGCAAATCTCACTCGAGATGCAACTTTCACATCCGCGCGCATCTCGTACAATTAATTTGGTCTTAGTTTATATAATTTATAAATCGAATGGATCGTTACTTGTGGTGCGCGCGCGCACACGTGGATCTAATTTTGTCCTTAACCCTTCGGCGCTTCCTTCTTCGAGCGGATTAAGGCTGCATTCATCCCGCTCGTACATACTAATTGTCCCGGAGCCGTGTCGTATCTTCAATTACACTCATATGTTTTTACGACCCGCCTGCACGTCTTGCATCTCACGTAACAGCAACTGATGTACTTGCAGTCGCATCTCTCCAGGATGTTCTCGGTCCTGATAACGTAACCGCGTCCGCAGCAAAGATATTCGCAGCCCTCGTAACCGGAACTGCTGCCATTACATTGTCTGTGAAGTTTTTTACTTTTTATAATTGTTGCTACAGATATTTAGAAATATTAATTTCCAAATTACTAGTTTTCTAGAAATCTTAAATTATGAATAAGACGAATATATACAATATAAATCTAATATTAATAGAGAGTAATGTGAGATGTATTACGGAAAGATAAAATCTGAAAATTAATAATTTATAATAATTGTATTACCATACGTAATCCACATTGCCAACATTTTTTACCTTGAATTTTTGATATACTTTTTTATTCTAATTAATATAAAGTAGTTTAAAAAGATTTAGAGATTAGACTATATGCACACACAACTAAAAAGAAGCTCGTATATATAGAGTAAGATCTTGTTTAAGTTACTTTTCAGTATAATGTTTTTAGCAGTAATTAACTATTTTTTTTAATTATCTGCACAATTCTATTAATATAATCGCATTTACCGGATATTACATGAACGAATTAGAAGTATTATAGACTATTCATCCTGCGATTCGTAATAGTTCCCTAAAAATTATTTATAATAATCCGTGGAAAAGGGAGAAAGAACTATATAATTTTAATAATTGAAACTGCCTCCGGTTACTTCATTAAAATTTCTCGGAGTTTATTATTAATCGATTTGCATGATGTCCGCCTGATATGCTGTAAGATATAAAGAGATGTTCGCTTTACGCAGACGAGACCGTGTAGATTACGCGGATACGTGGTGTTAAGAAAAAAGAATCTTGAAAAATCTGTTTCGTCGTACATGGAACGATCGAAGGCGTCTCACGTGATGAATATTCGCCACGCCTATTTTGTATAATTATACGCGGGTTTATAATTATTGGGTTGTAAGCTGTAAACCGGCGAGGCAAGTCAGTGGTGCCCAAAGAACCTGACATTATATATTAGTTATGGCGAATGAAATGTCGACGGAACAAACGGGTCGGATTAGCTTAGCTCACGAATCACCTCGAAAATTATCGGATTTCGTTTTGTATGTCTTTAAAAAATGAGAGAAACTCCTCGCGCATTACGGAAACGCGCGATGATTCGCATCGCAGATAAATCTCGCAACAAAATTGATACGTAAAATCGCGTTTACACGAAAAGAAACTAATATCCGGGCTAGATAGGCTAAGATATATTGACCAATCGAAGGAATAGAGAGTTGGCATGCTCATTAATGAATTAAAGCCTGCTGATTACTTATGGAGCTATATGAAAATGATATGAAGCTATATGAAATCCAAAGGATATGTTATTTCCATCTCTCATAAAATCATCGTCAGAAGAAAAGATTATTTTACATTAATTGAATCCAATTTTTGCCCGCATCTTTTAACACATGTAACACATATTATAAAAATATAAAATAAAAAATTTTGTGTGTGCATAGTCCTAAATGATAAAATTATGAAGTACTTTTATCTCTTCCTTTAAAATCGGAAGATAAAAATACTTCATAATTTTATCATTTGGGATTATGCACACACAAAATTCTTTATTTTATGTTTTTATAATATAAAAATCGCATTCTTTTTATACGTAAATGGAATCGCAATTAGAATTAAATATACAACGGGAATATGGGTCATTATATCAGGAAAATATCGTGACATCCAATATGTAATTTATATCGACATCCTTTCGTACGTTTTTCGTAATGTATAAAGCACACGGAATACAAATAATAAGCGATTTATGAATTAAGTAAAACGAGACAAAGGATCCACCGCGTGCATCCGGCACTTCCTGCGCCTTACAGAACCAGTCCATCATTCTTGGAATGCCGTGGGTGATTTTAATTCACGCGGAGCAAAGCGTAGATAATTTGGGATGAAGAGTCATCTTCTACGTTGCCGGGAAATCCGTAGCAAATGCAATCATCGTATATTGCAAAAAACCGCCCTTCTCGCTAGACCGGATGCGACTTGCATCTTTCTTTCATGCTCAGGATGAATTAGCAAATGTTTCTTATGCTGGATAATTCAAACAGAGTTCTACATGTAATAATCTTGTTTAGAAACATTTTATATAACTCTTTACGGTTATACGTAGTATTTAAATAATAAATATTAAAAATGAAGAAAGTATGTTAAATGATATTTACGATTTGATATCCAATTTAACGTGAAGAGAGAAATTCGTTCCATGTTTATTAAATAATCCATGACTAAAGGATGATGTGTGTCTCGGGGAAACCCTATCCTGCAGCACAACGGCTTTTCAAGAGGTCGTAAAGTACCGTCGTTAAAAGTACTCTTCGAACAGTAGCGCTAGCTCGCGAAATGACACGTAGCGAAAATTAACGTTAGCACCTTTCGTAAAAAAAAAAAAAATCCAGAAACAAGACTGAATGGGCAGTCGTAACGATATTCGGCATCGTAAAACAGGCGTATTCATTCGATTTCGAAAACAGGTTCGGTCTCAGCGTCGTCATCGTCGAGATGATAGGACGCCCTATCTCTGAGACGTCTTTTCTCGTTCTCGCCTCGCGCGTAATTATCGACGCGGTCACATAAATAAGCCTGACTCTCTGGCTAATGCCGAAGATAACTAAGATCGAAGCGGAGAAATTCGTTGCGTGTGTGGCTAGGCATTTTATATCGCCCGAAGACAGTAAGGAATGAATAGGATAGACGAAATATTTTATTAGTACCTGATACGACTCGACACTTCCGATCGATACAACACGAGTTAAAAAAAACGATAATCATTTTACAGAAAGATCGCGCTCATCTATTAAGCAACCGATAAATTAGAATTCCAAAAGGAACGATCGGATAAGTTAAACATGCCATTAAGAATTAATGTTGAAATAATTATTATTATTTAACAAAATAAATCACTTTTTTTTAATTGGAACAATTTTCGATTAGGTAGATTAATTTTTATACGGTTTATGTTTTATATTTAAAGCAAAGAATATTAACATAAAAGAAGGAATGAAGAGGGTTTATTGCTAAAGTAAAACTGATTATCGTAACAACATTCGAGCCAATTTTTCATGGAAACAACTCGAGGGGACTAGCAAGTTGTAAAATGATATATGGAAAACCTAGTATCTTTACACTGGAGATATTATTTTGAAATAATAATTGTTAGAATACTTCGATTGCAGAAGATGGGTATGAGCTAAAAAAGAAACCGCGAGTCACAGCGGTGACCGGATGCCTCATAAGGGCCGCGTTATAGCGATGCTTAATGGTCTTTCATCGCACTTTTATACACCGCCAGCTCATAATCCGGATTACAAGCTAGGAAAGTGCATGCGATAAAATCACACGAGCTCGCTATCAGCGATGGTGCCTTTTCGCGAACCAAAGTCACGCATTAACGAAAATCCGTAAGAAAAATCGTAGAGAGTATTTCAATATTATTTCAATTTCAATATTTTTTACTATTCAATCAAATATATTGAGAATTCATCACCGAAGACTATAATTAGATTCATTGCCTTCTGCTTCTCAAATGTGTTTTCGAGAGAAGTTAATGACCTATCGCGAAAATGACTACTATGGCCGAGAAAAGAAGGAGGTTCTCTAGCCCGCGGCTACCGAAAAAAGTGGATCGGCTGCAGTCTTCATATCCTTCCTTCATGCCTGCCCTTCACTTTGGTAGCTCCACAGAGCCACCATGGCATACCTCTTTTCTGTTTGCCAAGTCGTTCGCGCTTTTTTTCAATTGAGGAATGAGAAAGGCCAAGAGAAGGATCTTCGTAGCATTAACATTAGCGCTAGATTCTTCTGACGCACACTCTCCTTTTCAAAGCTCGACAGCTTATTCATGTTTAGACATTTTAAGAGAAAATAATTTTTGTTTTTGACAAGAAACAGCGCCATGTACATCAGAAACATATATTTATTAATTTTTTACGACTTATATTTTTTACGATGTATATAATGCAGCGTACATAATATCGCGCGATTAATTAACGCAATAATTGACGGTGTAAGAAGGGAGTTTATTTCGCTTTTTCTTTCATAAACGGACGGGAGTTGTACGAAAAAAAATTGTTTCGCGCAATAGAATTTAATAAATATTTCTCTTTCCTTTATGTTACCGGCTATGTTAAATTGCGATTCGAGTCCTTTTACGCGATATCGCGGTCATATCGAGAGACATTAAAATTTATAGTGCGCTTACGAAGTCACGAGTTTGTAGACTAAATATTTTTAACGAGCCAACGTTAAACCGATTTATGAACTCTAACGAGTTCTATTCTAAAAAGTTAATCGTCTTAAAGAGGATAGAGCATCTCCATGATTACACGGAATTTCGAGACAATACGCAATTATCTTTCGTATTTCCTGTTTTGTGATCTAAGCTGGATAAAAAATTAAGAAATTATTATCTTGAATATATAATATCTTCAGACACATTATAACTATCGTCGACATTCTTCCACGTATCTTTTTGTATCTTTAAAAAAATCTCAGAGAGATACTTAGATATCCCATCTTTGGCGAACTACCCTGTATAATTATTACCACTATATACGTGATCAGATACAACTTACACATTACATGAAATAATAACCCGAAATCTAACCTGCCGATCGTGCCGAGGCTGCCCCTCTTCTTATCCGGCAGACAGTAGTCCGGACTCTTGGTGGTGTACAGCAGATTGTCGTGATGATATAAAGGCGGTAGTCTGCCGCCGGATCTCGGTCTGACCTCAGCCGCGGTAGCATATCTGCGAAGCAAACGACTTCCGGCGGCGGATGGTCCCGATGCGCCCAGACCTCGCCAGCAGGTACGCACGCTGCAGGATCCTGACACCCCGTGACACTTGCACTCCAGAGTCAAGGATTGCTCGACCGCCTGTCATACGGGAAGAATTAATTATCAATTATTTTTGGGAGGGATTAAGTTTCGAGAATACCAATAGATAACGAAATCTTATTCTTTGACTAATTTTATCTCGACTTGAGACACCCTTCTCGGGATATTTTAGTGATGAAAGTTTGAAAATTCTCTGGGAGAAAAAAAAATCGCCGTACTTTCTGCAGATCTATTTTAACACTTTTATCCTTCCGTCAAACACTCACCCTTCGACCCGCCCTGTTGTTATGCATATTGACAGCGTGCATGAACTTGGCGGTTGCGCCGGTGCCGAGCGGCGTCGCGCCCTGAAGAAACCGCTTCGCCATCCTCGAGGCGGATCTCACGTCGTCTCCGCAGCCGCCCCATTTAAAAGAGTTCCTCACGGACAACGTGTCGAAAGAGACGGACATGGTGGTGAAAGACGAGGACGAGATAAGCGCCGAGGGTGAAGGCGGCTCTCTTCGTGGCGGAGTCGCGCAGGAACAAGCCGCGAGGCTTCCTAAAGCGCATCCTCGCGCAAGTCGCCAAACTGCAGCAGCGGCCGACATCGCATAGACGAAAGCTTGCTCTCTCGTTCCTGTAATAAATGCACGCGAAAGTAGAGACGCGTACGGGAAACGACCAGTTTCCTTTTATAGCTGATGCACCGATGAACCGATGCACTCCTCGCAGGAGAAAATAAAATTACATATCAAATATAGTTATTTATACTATAGATTATACATGAATACTAAACTCTCAATAAAGAAGAAGAAATGTGAAGTAATGTTTTCACATATGTATATTTAATAGAAACAATTTCTCCTGAAATATATTCGCGCTCGTGTTGTTAACGATTTATAATATTGGTACCGCATTTATTAAATCAACACGCGTATTATAAAAATAATTATGTAAAATAATTATCAGTACAATATAGTTTTCAGATTTTAATTTTGGTAACTTAATTTAATAATTGCATCCGGATTATATTTAATATATCATTGTGACAGTGTCGAATCAAATTTTGTCTCATAATGTTCTCAAATTAAAAATTACATTTGTAGTCTTTCCTTCTTCAATTGAGATGATTGAAGAAAAGCCGATTATTGTAGATATTGTCGGAAATGAAAAATACAACGGTGAACATTACGTTCGCGTGGTCGTGATATATTCATTGGCGCGCTTCTCGGTTTTCTCATTAACGGAAGATATCTCGATATCTCTCCGGGCATACTTTTATTTACAATATACTCATCGTGAAACGCGAGCGATTAATCCGACGGAGGCCGGTCACGAGGCAAGAGGATGAAGACCGAGGGAAGCTACGGTTTGTTAATGATCGCTAATTGAGGCGCGCCTGCCAGGCGCTTCCTATTTACGTTGGAAATCTTCTCAAAGGATATTCGATACGTTTCCACAGAATCTTCATCGACTTTCGCATCTCTCTGTCCCGCAAAATTACTGATTATAAATTTATTATACGTGAAATATTGATGCATAATATAATACGACTACATAGTCTAATATATAATAATAATCTTTACATTCTATATTTAATATTACTCATAGCATTGACATAAAAGATGTCAATGTTATGAGTAATATTAAAAGATTTTTACGGCGTATTTCTTTTTTAACAATTTAAATTTTTTAATACGTTAACTTCAAAGTCGCTAACTTTTAAAAAGGAGAGAAATATAATATCCAGCTTGTTTTTTTCTCTATCGTTAGATTTTTTTTAAACATTTAGTAATAGATTCAGCAGAAGATATTCCTCAAGATACATATAATAGAAATTTTTGCAATTATTATTAATTCAATTATTTTTTTAGTTATTAATTATAATTCTCGGAAAAAATTAGATGGACATTTCGTAATATCTTTAATTCTATTAAAATGTTTAAAAGATTTTTGAATAATGTGATATTTAGCGCAAACCTGTAAGCAATTCGGGCGTGTAGTCAGGCGCGCGTTCGATGCTGCTACAATTCCATCTGCGATGTCGGAACGCCTGTTGGCATACTATAGACGTGTCTTTGGCGGCTTGCACTAAACTGGGCATCACATCCGGCGTAGCCCTGCAGGCTCTCGCTTGCTTCCTTTCCAGCAGACCAGCGCTCTTTGCGCTGGTGCACGTCTCTCTGGTCCACGTATCCTGCGTGTCGCCGGTGCGACCGAGGCCTCTAAACACAATAATTCTCGATTTAGCCATCTAAATATACGACTATGTAATTCTCAATTCAGAAAAATAACGCGCATTATTGAGGGGGAGCGAGGGGGAGAGGTGTGGCCGCGTTTATATTTTATTATTACATAAAATTGAATCTAAATATATCCGATCCCAAGTGCGTATGTATGAGAAAATATCTCATAAAGGTAAAATTATAAAATCTGACATAAAAATATTCAATAAATTAAAGATGTTATTTTTACAAATATATTTTGCTACTTGTAATATATTACAATAAAGATCCAGAATTGTTTTTCGCGATTGAGAATTCAACGATAGATATGCTCTTAATAAGTTCTAGCATGAAGGATCTCATTTCTCCCTTGCCTTTAACACGTTGGAACACGCGATCGTAGAATTCAGGGTGAGACACTCGGCATGTATGACTCTGTCGGACGGACGATCGTCGAAAGGCCGACAGCCGTGAGCGATCCACCTCTCCGGTCCCGGTACGACCCGCGCCGTGTCGTAAATCAGGGGGTGAATTTTGAAAATTATAGGGCGCGAGGCTGAAAAGGGCTCGCCTTTAAGCGCCGCGGGTTGAATGCCGCGCGGCTCTAAACCTCGGTTCGCAACGCGCGAGAGCGCACACGGAGGATAATAATTACGGACACCTGAAAGTCGAAATGACCCGTGCACGCGGTCGCCGTGCCGCGTCTAGACGTAACAACCCTGGGAATGGCCGGATCGCCAACCCCGTGTCACGGAGCCTACCCTTGAAATTACCCTATCAAAAGCCCGCGACTCTCTCTAATTCATTATTACCATCGTCGTTGATGCTGCTGTTGCTGCAAGCTCGCGCCAACTTGCTCCTCTCCTCTCGATGACATTTCGGGATTTGCTGCGCAACGACTCGATTCAGGAATCTAATTTCCACGTAAATGCTCGCGAGCGTGCATTCACATTGCCTTACAACCCACGCGAGAACCGCGATACGCTGTGCATGAAACTTGTAACATTCGCGTAAATGTCGTTAAACTTTCTGGGAAGATAATCTATCGTTTCTTCTTGTCTTCTCATTAATATTAAATGCAAATTTTACATTTCGATATTTTTACATTTGTATCCTACATTGTCGTGACATTTATTTTAAATAATATCGAATTTGCAATTTTCTCTGAAATAAATACTTTCACTGCTTTCACACGATGTTCGACACCGCGCGACAAAGTACATTTTGCTCGGCAAAAAACGAGAAATATTCTATAAGAATGACAGTAAAAGATTATGTCTCTATACGAGCATACCGCGCGTGCATTCTTCGCACGCACGGCTCATTAAAGCTGCACGCATGAAGGACGCCAAAGCTTCGCGATTCTCGAGTGCGCGTTTCGAATCTTTTGCGTTGGAAAAGAAGAAACGAAACAGTGGAAACATTCTTCACTCGGAACAGTCTAGAAATTTCCACGATGTTCACTCTTTACGAACCATAAATATTCGATCCAAATTATCAGTTCATTAAAGCGCTAATGCGCAATTGATTACTTCGGCAATCTGATATGTACTAATGAGGGCCTTAATTCGCTGACAAAATAATTAATGTAGCATGTCGTGTTTCGTATTGTAATTAATTGAGGGTTAATTATCGGCTTTATATCTTATTGTTAATCACAAGTAAATGCAATGTAAAAATCATATTCAGCGAATACAAAGCAAAAATTAAATTCAGCGAATGCAAAATACAAAATATTAAATTCAACTGATCTGTGTGTGAACAGATTCAACTATCGATGTGGATTATAATTTTATTTTTTTTACTGCAAAATTTTTGCGCTGTATTTACACACACAGCGTCATATGTCATATGTCTTTTCCATAAATAAATATATTTAGACTATTTAAGCGTGATAACTCTAATACAATCACACAATTTTTTAAGGAAAGATAAGTGTTCGTATACATGCGCAAAAGAGAAAGAAGAAATAGAAGACAATCTTTGTCACTTTTTTGTGTGATTGATGTGTAACAGACTTTTAATAAAACGTACAATTATGTGTAAATTTTTGCCTTAAGCAGTGTATGTTGACAGGTAACAATTATTTTAGTATGTTTTATGTTAATAACGCGTTCAAAAATAGCTGGATTTGAAGATAAAATTATTGCTAGTAAAGTTAACATGCATACAATGCAATAATTAAATATTACATTAACCACAAGAATGTACATATCAAATTTTTATGATTAATCATGCTATGATTAGATCATGCTTTCTAACGACTGCATTTTGATCTTCTTGTCGGAAATAATAATGGAATAATGATAAGCGTTCGGCTCAGAGGATAATTACTTGAAAATTAGAAAGCGTAACCAGATATTTTCGTCTAGATTTTAATTATGATTTTAAACACATTTTAGACGATATATGTTTTAATATATAACCAAAAGGTCTAGTTATTTTGAAAATTATGTTATTGTTTTTTTATGTACGATGAAAAATTGTTTTTTTTAGTTTCGTGGCAACGTTTTCAATGGCTCGATTTATCAATTTCTATTAGCAATTATAATGTGTTGTATATTAGATATTATCTAACATTTATCATATCGACAATGATAGTAAATCATATTGCAATACGCCAAAAGAATAATCGATATATCACACATATTCGAATTAGTTCCGTATTGTTACGTATTTCATATCATAACAAGGAACATTTATCAAACGGACAACCATTTCAATTAGCCACAATAAACGCAGCTTTAGCGCAATTACGCAAAATTCTGGTGTGTGATAAATCTATCTTATCTCATATGAGATCAGCCCACGTAGAAATAAACATAACTGAGTGATATCGATAATGTTGAACTTTTACAATATTCTTTTACAATATTCATATTTAGATTCTTTTACAATATTCTTATTTAGGTTCTTCTTTTCGAAGACCATGCAATCAATAAAAAAAATATACTCTATATTCTTTTTACTTATTTTTTTTCATCTTCTGATCAATTATATTACAATTTATAGTTGACATCCGGATATATGAGAATCTTTGTTGCGAATATTCTTGGACTCCTGGTATATTCTTTCTAGATCTACCGTAGATTTAGCTGTACGTAATTTCAAAACCTAACAAGATAGATCGTCTTGCAACCGGAAAAAAACAAAATATCAAACGCAAAATACGATATATTTAATAAGCAACCGATGTATACTCACTTGCGTACAGTAAAATACATAACAGACCACTTGTATAACTAATTGTAAGTACAATTTTCAGCTGTCTTATGTATTACTCAGCCCGCAGCTTTACGCGTAAAGTAATTTATGAATCGCTCTCTCAAGACGAATGCGCGACTACTTGCTATCGCGTGTCAGATAATTAATTATCAGCAGCAATACGTACCATCGGGCCAATCTCGATGCTAAAGCGATAGTTTACTTCTGATTAATTTCGAGGATTGTGCACGATAATTAACATCGCAAACATTAATAATAGTTTATTTGCGAGAAGAAGGGACCTTTACATAAATAATATAATATAATTCTTTATTATAAAATTAGTCGATTATTATACAGAATAACATTAGAATATTAGAATATTTGCAATATTAGATTAATCGTCCTGTTTGGTTGATTAGCGAATAAAGTAATAATGCACGATAAGTGTTCTATATAAGATATGAATAATTCATCCAAGATAGATATCTTAGAATAATAAATTGAAGCTCGTTAGAGAAAGATCTATATAGATCTTGATGGGAATGTGAAATGTAACGGCCAGGATAGAAATAAGCAAAGTGATTTACGGAGTACTTTGCAATATGATAATTGCCCATTGTAACGCAGCTAATAATTTACAAAATACAATGAATACCACGCGCGCGAATAGCTTACGGCCAACTTATCTCTCGCCATTTCGTGATCGCGTTCGCATTGTTCAATAACTACCTTCGTTATGGGTAGCTCTAATGTTTCCTTCTTACTCTTTGACGTATAATATGTCACCCTGCGGGATGCTGAGTATAATGCTACTGACGAGCATCCATCGAAGCTGCGTCTTTCGTTTCGCTTCTCACGGGATTTCGAAACGGTTCAATGATGGCAATATTCACTTTCTTTCGCAAAAAAATTCCCGTTACGTTGAAGAATACATTTTTTTATTGTTGTTACCTGAATTTTTTTTAATTGTTTCGGCTGGAATATATCGTCCCGTATTATTTCTACGAAACAATTCTTTTCACGTAAAACGTGCATTACTCTTGTAACATGTAAATAAAACTGGATACAAAATGATCTCCCATTTAGAATTTCCATTTAAATGATCGCTATCATCCAGGAAAATAGTAATGTTATCGTGTATATTACCATTTTACATAATTTGATTTGTATACCGTTGACCATTTCGTTTTACGCGCGAGAATTTCGCGGCAGAAGGAAGTTCACGGACATTCGTGGCAGACATTCTTATGAAAATTCACGGCAGTTTGTTCGAAAAAAAAGAAAGATCGCAATATATATTTCGAAACAGCGTATGGACCAGCTGCACTTTCGAAATTTATTTTGACTTGTAGAATCGTAAAGCGTAGTTTTTACGAGACCGATAATAGGCGGGCGCCTACGAGTTTGTCCGATCGGAGAGATTGAAAAGAGGAGGAACTGTTCAAAGGCGTATCTGAAAAGACGAGAGAGGGAATAAAATCGGTTCGACTATCCTGAAACCACGAGCGATATAACCGATATAACCGATTCACATTCGCGTATATTAACTATTAACTGAAAAAGGGGGAATGTACGATGATGTATTTAAAATACTATCAATCTCGAGAGACGATATCTCAAAATTGAATCACATCTTAATTATTTGTCCAACGAATTTTATTAACGGTTTTTACTTTATTCTTAATAAATCTCGTGCAGAATCGTGCTTTATTGATTAACGCAACTTGTTTCGCAATTAACGTCAATTTGTTTATAATCCCTTCGACGTTGGTGTTCCTCGAGTGACAAATTAACGAGACTAGCGAGTTAGGATCTCCTTGCGTAGGACGCGAGTTCAACGCTGCAGCGATATAATACCGCTGCTCTCCAACTCGCGTTAAGTAAGAATGCGTGATTTACGAGCGATGCATTGTAGAGATCGCTTCGTCAAGAATGATCTTATAAATAGCAACTCGCGTGTGATTCAGCGTGACCCTTCGGGCGTTTGTTGCGGGCGTTGCAAGTAAATTATTATAAATCGATCCTTGGCCTCGATTCTACGAAGATATCCACGTGATCCCGCTGAAAGAGCCGCAGATTGCTCAGCGAGAATGTTATTCGCAACGTCGTCTCGAAGTCATGAGCAACGATCTTCGATCTTTCTGACGATGATTAATAGATCCATATTCATAGACGCAGGAGAGAGTCCAGGATAGATTATTATTTTTTTAAATCACGAGAAGATTAGAAAATTGTATTTAAAAAATGACGTGCCTTGAGATATAAATTTGAAAATGTTTGTAAGAAATTCTGTTATTTATATTCCTAAAACTTTATTTTTCTCTCTAAGCCTCCTTAATTTTCCATCACTGAAAAACTATTGCTTCACTTTCAAGACACAAGTATCATTACTCTTCGTTTAAATTCTACTATTTTCAAATAAAAAACTCTGCGCGGTAAGTCTAGCCACACTCCTTAATGTAGAAAAATCATCGTCCAACGTATTGCTACCGGACGTCTTAAGACAACGCAGGATCGATGGCTGCTCGCCCCAGAAAAGCAACAAAACCGAGAATTCGAATCACCCTTCGAAATTATCCGTCAATGTCGGCCGCAATAATTATAAACAAATGAATCGCGAGAAGACGTGCGTAGGCCTCGTTCCTGGGGCGAGTTCTTGGAAAACGTCGCTTATAAATCACGATTTGTAGGCAACCCCTAATCTTCCACCCCCGGCCATCCTCGTGCCGCTCCCCGATCATCTTCCTTACGTATTTTCCCTCTCCCCTCGTCGTATTCCCTCGTACTTTCAGTTTTGCACGCAAAAGCACCATCACTCCGCCATTCATCATCTACCGCCGCTCAACCTTCTCTCTGTTTCCGCTTTTTCCGCTCTCTTCCCCTTTAGCCTTTACTTCGCGCCCTCCTTCGCAGACGATGAAATTCGCCACAAATCTCGTACGACAATTAAAGCATATCCAGAGGCCGAGAAACCCTCGAAAAAGAAGGTTAATTGACAATCGGCTCTACATGTGCCTTGAATGTTAACGAGGCATCTTCGTGCATAATTTTAGATGAAAGGAATAATTCTTGGCACAGAAATGATTGATAGAAATCGGAAAGTGATGAGAAATGACTTGCGAAACAATCTTAAGCAGAATAAAGAAATAAAGAAAAGACAACTGTCTTAAAACAAGAACATTTTTGCAGTCTAATAATTCTTTGCTCTATTTTAAAATATTTATTTTTATATCAATCTTTGTGCGCGGTTACTTTGTCTACAATTAATGACAGTCCGAATCTAGAAATTGATCCGTCTAAAGATTCCCGAAGTCTAAAGTCTAAAGTAATTTTTAGAAGCAATTGGAAAGAGAGAAAGAGAAACATTCAGAAATATTTTCTTGATAAATAAAAACTCATCGAAGAAGTGGTTAAAAAAAGCAATTTTTGCATTAAAACACACACAATCGTGATAAAAAATTAATATCTCTCTACCATCGCTGCTGATAATTAAAAACGGCTGGTCTAAAAAATAATAAGAACCGCGATAAATTGGCCACGATGCGAGCTATCTCTAAAACTGGCACTGGTAATCATTCTCTTTTTATTTGCGAAACATATTGGCTGGAATTGCGAACGTAAAGCATCTGTTTATTTATGCAGCCTATCAAAGCGGCACCAACGATATCTTTATTCCTTATTCGAGTACGAAATTTATGTCGATCGACTCTAAATCTTGCCATGGTCCGATCTCCTTGATCCAAGGAAAATAATGATTAAGATCGAGAGTAGGAGGCTACGCTCTCGAGCGTTTCCCTTGGCCACTAATCTATTTGTTTCTCATTAACGGACCTACATTAATCTTCGAACTCGTTCGGAGCCACCGCGAGCGAACATGAGAGCGCAAATGGAACTCGTTATACGAGGGTTCGCTGATCATAGAGAGACTTCTCAGATATCTCTGATTCAGCGATTGAAGAACGTTTACATACGATTATGCATATATATTTTCAGTTCGCTACTACAATTACATGATTCAATATTTATTTCTTTTTGACTAATTTTTTTTTTTATATATAGCAGAAGTTATAAATTTCTACAATTTTGTATATTTTTTTAACAATATATTACAAATATATATTTAAATAACATATCGATTATCTATATTTTACATGTTTTTATAAAAATAATGTTTATCTTTTTATTATTGGGGAAAATAAAATAATCAAACTTTATTATTAAAATTTAGATTTAGACTTTTGTGTGTGCAACAGAGAAAATTAAATTAAAAAATGACAGTAAAATCAGAAATCTGGACTCGAAATGAATATTTAACCAATGCGGCGACTATTTTCATTTAAAAATTGATTGCAGATTATTCTTACGTAATAAGATGAATTTCCCCCATTTCAGTTGCGCTAATCCGATTGACATTTCGGAGTTCGCAAATGTCGAAACATGTAACGCAAAGACTCTATCGGAAATTTATTGTAAGATGAATTATGCCTGAACGTGCGAAATACACAAAATACAAAATTGAATAATATATTCATATAATAATATATTCAAAATAAATCAGTACTCACAGCCATTTTATACATCTGCCATCTTGAACCACCAACACGAGCAGCAGAAGCCAGACTTCAGCACCGCTTAGCTTCTTTATCCGCATTTTTTCCCGTTTCGCATTCTAAAAGGTTAACATCGTCGTTCCAGGAATGCTACGATTTTTATCCGCGTCTTCAAAGACCGCCAGTCATCCCTCGATGCTGCGTGAATCGCTTCGCGAAGATTTGAGATCTCTTCGTCGCGTTCATCTTTCAATTTGTCGTTATTAAAAAATCGCGTAATTTTTCTTTCTTTACTAAAACAAGATAATTTCAAGAACAGTCTTTAATGCATATTGAAAAGTTTCTTTTTTTATTTCCTTCATAGCATCCTTGTCCAGATCGTTGATTCTGTATATAACAATATCTTTATGTATTTAGCATCGCATTCGATCATTAATTCAATTACCTTTTTGCAAAATAATTTCATGATATAAACAATGTATCGGATCCGATTATTGTTAATATTTTTTTAATATTATTCCGCAGTACAATAATATTTTGCAAATGTTATTTTAAAAATTTTAGCTAGAAATTAGATTTTTCTGTTGGTTTACGGAGAAGGGAATTTGTGAATTATATATATTTTTAAATTAATTAATAATAATTAAAAACAAAATATATGCAAAAATTCTTAATTTTTTCAAGTAAATGCTTGTTAAAAATTAGCTTACAAAGTTGTAAATCACACATGAGATATGACCCATTGAAGTTATAGAGACCGATAGATTCTTGCAACCCGCAGAAACAGCACCGATCCTCGTCCCGAACTTTAAATCTATTTACCGATGAAATTGTCCTTAATCATATCTTAATACACTTTTTCAAAGTAAAAAAAAATTATTAATTCCCGCGATCAAACTGCGTATTAAACGATTCACGTTTTTAACATCTAACAATACTTAGTAACATTTCACTGATCAATGAAATCATCTTCAGAGACTTTCTTTCTTTCGAACGACGCGATTGACAGCAAATTAAAAGATGAGGCGAGAGACCGCACGCAAAACACGCGCACAGATACCAGGCTTCACTTTCATTGAAATCGCGAGTGAAAAATCGCATCGACAGTACGCCTCAGGATCCTTCAGGATCCTGCGACGATTTCGGCGAACTTTCTTGTGCACCGTGCGTCCGGCTCGGCAGGGAGTCTGCGTGCTTACAGGTGTCCGTCGGAGCAGTCCCGCAGGATTTGCCAGCCGGTGGTGGTGGTGGAGTCCTCCTACTCTACTTCACTTCCTCCTACTTCGCCTCCTACTTGAGTCTCCTCTTTCCTCGATATACGAGGAGTCCGGTGATCAACACGGGGATGCCGCCGAATGAACAAGAAAAGCAATTGTTGTCGTTAACCCCTCCTAGAACCGAATATATTTTTTTTTCTTTTTATTCGTGATATACAAATATGCAAAATCTTCCTTATGCCTTGCAACTTTATATATGAACGAAATCAAGATAGATGTTACTTGACAAAAATATACCTTAGATACAAAATGATTGGGATTCTAGAAATTTCGGGAATTCGGGAACGCAAAAATTGCTTCTTTATTCAGGTTCAAATGAATTTAACACCAAGTATATTATTAGAAAGAATGTTACTTAATCAAATCTGAGAAAATATTAATTTTAAGTTTTCACTGATCAAAAAATTACACATTATAAGGAAGGAAGAATTGCAAAGGAAGTAAAATATATTTCATGGGCTTCTAAGCTGGAAATATTATTTCCATGAGAATCTCATACACACACAATAATCTTTTCAACATGAATCAAAAAGATTTAAATCATTTATCGACACACAAATTATTTGTGTTTTTCAATCACTAATTAATTTCAACGCACTACGCTTTCCTAGAGTTCGGTTCTACCGAAAATTATACACCTCGCATAACGAGGAATATCCTAAAAAAAGAAAGGAAAGCCAAGACCACCTTCGCGGGAATGATTTTAACGAGCAGGCGGTATCTTTGTGATCATTTGTTTTACTACAAGGCGGAGCCAAAACAATTTATCCTTGCCTTTACCATTTAAAGACTAGTAAGCATTGGTGCTATCTTACTCCGATTCATCAATCGGATTCGAGTATCGATCTCGAATACTTCTATACAGAAAAAAATAGTAATGTTAAGTCTCTCCCTTTCTTTGTTTCTGCTTTTTTATTCAACTCGATTATATTTAACTTTGACATGACTTATTGTTAATTCTGAAAATGCAGTATTAAAAATTTATTTGAAAAATAACATATTGTTTTATAATAATTAAATAATTTGTTAACTTCTAACAAATTATTTCATTATTACAGAAATTTTAATTACTGCATTATTGTCGAAAAATAATCGTAAATGGAAATTTATTTTTCATTCTCTATTATAGCGCTTATAAATAAATAAATATCCAAATCTATAATTTAATCTCATGTCTTCTGCTTTTCGGATGCATATTTTTCTTCTCAAATTTGTACGCACATATTATTTCGATCAGACAAATCAACGGCGTGCAATTAACAGCCAAATTTCATCGAGTGCATCAATTAGAAGAACTCATAAGTCCCTTGCCCCGTGCTAATTACCGCGCCAATTTTGTCCACGGTGCCGATCGTTCGTCTTCCTTCCTGCTCTTCTTAGGCTGGTACTTCGGCCAGCCCTTCCGCTGCCCCGTTGCCGTCGATAAATAATCCTCCGTCAGACGTTCATTACGTCGTTAAGTTTCGGCTCGGACTTATATCCACCGTTCCTCCGCACGCGGAATCCAACAAGCAGGTTCGCCCGCAGCGATATAAACCTGGAAATATCACATGCCGTGTGTGTAAAAAGATCGCGGATGCTACAGTTAATAAAGCTTATCGATATTAGTATAGATGAGCAGTGAAAAGTGAGTTTGCCTCGATCAGAGATTGTCTGACTTTTGACAGAGAAATCATAACAAATGACAGAAATTTAAGTACTCATTTGAGAGGATTAAGGACGTGGATGAGAAAATCGCAATAAACACACTCCACAAAATCTTCAAGTTTCTTATTGATTGGATGTCACAAATATACGTACAAATATCTATTATTTAGGGATTAAGTTAAATTCAAATACATCAGAAGGATATTATATATTCTATTATTATTGTAAGGCAATTATTATAATTATAAGAATTATGTGACAGTAAATAATTATATAAATATGGTTAAAGTATAGTATATATTCTTTTTTATATTCTTTTTTAGGGATTAATATCGCCAATTCCCTACCTATAAATCGATACGAATGTCTGAATTACTCTAATTATAAAATAAGTTAATGAATGCCAACACACATGAGACAAACAAATGATAAATGTCATTTCTTGACTCAAATCTTATTCAGAGTTAGAGATTAAGAATAACTGAAAAATTGATTGACAGGTGACACAAGTGATAGATCACTTTCGCAAGCCTCGGAAATGCAATACACAAATGCACATCAAACAATTACTGGCGATATTGCAAAAGTACGTATTTTCTGAGAGACGACGGATTTCTCGCCACGAGCGATCCTCGCGTGCAATAAAATAGAACACAAAAGTAGGAATATCTCTTTATTTATACCTCTGGGTTTGCGGAATGAATGGAACATTAACTTATATAATTGCTTTGCGGTTTGCGCAATGCGTTTATATCTCATTAATTTAAGAAACGGGTAAGTGGACGAGTGAATGCAACACGCGAACATTAGATCTGTAAGAATTTAACGCGTAACCGTATTATGCGCGCCGTCAATTCTGTTTCACTTATCCAATTATCTTCTCGCGATCTCAAGTAATTTCTCTCTTTATTTTTCTTGATTTTATCACGATATACTTTATATATTTTCCACTGCGAGCGAAATTGTTTCTCTTATGGGAAAGAACACTGACTCTCTATGAGTGGTGAAAAGTAAATTGATAAGAGACATTAACATTTATCTCATTTTCTCTTCTGACTTCCACATTTAAAAATTTTAAAATTAAAAAAAAATAGATATATAATACATTTTGATACTACATATTAAAGCGAATAATCATGGTCAAATATACGTAATCAGGTCGATATATAATGAGTTAAGGACACGAAGAATTATGGTATGACATTAGTATCAAAAATAAACACGTTAAAGGCATAGCTTTATTAGCGGAAAAAAATTAAAACCGAGAGAAAGAGAGAAAGAGAGGCTCCTTCGTTTTAGATTATTTCCATCGTTCCATCGGCATTATTCGCCGAAGAAGACATCGACCATAAAAAAGGAACAAGCAGATCCGGCAACAGCTGCTTCGCTATTAAAAGCGACTTAAACTCCAAACCCTTCCTCTGCGATCGTAGAATGTGAAGATACCTTCCCTGCCCGTCACCCACTGTCTCTCTATTTCTCATCCACTCCCTTTTGCTTCTTTTTGTTCCTCTTGCTCTCCTCCTTGTCGTCATACCATCCCCTTCTCGTGATTACGCACAAACAAAGCGTAAAGCTACACGTACGCGTATACGCGCCTACGATTTCTTGCCTGTAAATAAGCGAATTGCTAAATGAGCCGTAAAGCCGCGCCTCAGGAATATAAAAGAAGAAACAAAAGAAAAGGCCTCGCTGTTGGCCCTAGATTAGAATTTAGAGCCGGCATCCCTCGGCTCGAAAGCGCTGCGGGCTTGTGAAGAACGGCAGTAAAGAATGTTTAACAAGAATGGCCGTTTTCGAAATATTAAACGCGAGATGAGAAATGGACCGTGCTGTAAGTAAAGGGATGCACGCGGGCACTGACTATACTTACTGTTCCTCTTTTTAGACATCTCGCAATAATTCTCGCGATTCGATGAAATTAATTAAGGAGAACGTGTTTTTCGTTTCTTGCACCTATTAATTATTCGATATGAAAAATTTTTACGCGAATCGAATGATCCATTGGTCTAAACTGTCTAAAGTGGAGGTCTTTGTAGAGAAAACTTTTATACGCTCTTATTTCGAATTATTATTTTATTTACAAATAAAAAGTAACACATAGAATAATGATTGTTATATAAATAATTGATAATAGAAATATAAGATATAGAAAAGTTCACAGTACTTCGTAGATTCACCTTCATCAACAAAGTGGACGTCGCGAAAGTTCAAAACTGTCTATTTGCATGAGACACGATTAATTAATACGATACCGGTAATTAAATAGATATCAACCTTCTCAGCGCACGACAACGGCGTCCCATCTGCATAATCTCTATACAATAACGTCAGTGAAAAGAAGAGTTTTGTCCCACCAACGATAAACTTTTTGCCACCCTTCTACACCCTACGGTCAACACCCGCTACGTCCTTAATAAAGATATATAGGGTGATTCGCAACTAGCATATGAAACGTTAAGGATACAATCTTTATTTAGATCTGGAACAAAAATGCTCACAAAACAAATGCAGATATCAAGCTGTTAAGAGAATGAAATTGCGAATCTAAAAATATATAATAAAACATTTGTCTTTGTTTATCTTTAAACTCTTGTAAACCTCACTCTAACAGACCGAATTCTAAATTTAATTTTACTCTAAATTTAATAAAATATTCACAAATTGATAACAATTAAAAATTGTAACAAATTGTAATTTATCTCGCCATTCCGTCGTGATTTCTGTTTTTAACAAGGAATCTATTGTTAATCTATTGTATGAAAATACGGTAGTTTTGAATCACCGTATATACAAAGTGAAGTAGCAGTGATTTTTCGAGTTTATTCGCATTTTCCTTGTCATTAGTAAAGAATGGAGATTATTTTCTATTTATTTAAATCGTATTAAAATTGTTAAGTATGTGTATTTAAGTGGTCAAAATTTGAATTTATCAAAATTGTGTTCTAAAAAAAATATATACGGGTTTAACTATTATAATATAGTAATAAATGAGTACGCACAATTATGCGTAATTATTCAGAAGTTATTAATGCAAAATATGCTTTGGTCTCCCTTTTTTCTTTGTTATATTTTCAAGATGATCAGCACTTTACCACTTCATAATCCAAGACGAGTGAAGCGTCGTTACGACGTGACTTCATTCATCGTAAAATGCATTTCACTGATCGACTGATAGTCGTCCGGCAACCAGGGCATCCAAGTGTCGTTAAAGTTACGCGGAAAGCCAGCCGGATCGACGGGTGCGTTCGTCTGGTTCATGAGGACCGATTTATAGCGGTCGATGAACACGTTCAATCTCTCCACGTCCTGCAAATGGAACGACGTATTCTTGAATTATCTCTGCTATCGCTTCCATTTCATCTGTACCGGATGAGTACCGACGTTTACATAATAATAATTCGCACGAGTCATTTTTTTTCCTTGCAATCGTAAAATCACAGATATTATATATATACACTTTTTTTATTGGCACACTTAATTTAATAGCCATAATCTTAATGACAATATTATTGGCATAGTTAATTAAAGTCTGCATGAGGAATTCATTCATATGTTCAGATTAGAAATTATTAATTTCTCGTTACGTATTGCAATGTCATTTTATATGTCAATTTATAATCTATTTTTATTTGTTTAGAATATAAAAAATACGCATTTATAAATATATAAATGTGTATTTATTTCCAATCTTAATTTAATGTCACCTTAGGATATTTCGAGGATAGATCCGTAGTCTCGCAAGGATCCTCATAGACATTGAACAAACAGGTGCGATTCGTACAATTGGAAAAATCCATAAAATTCTTGCAAATTACTGTGGCCTCTTTCCGCAATTGCATTATTTTATTTTTGTTTAACACAGAAGTTGAAATATTTGCGATAGCTGACGCAACTGGCGACGCTAGTACGTTCGTTGCATTGTACTTGGGATACAATGCGTTGTTACCGCTATAATCATAATACTTCTGATACTCGGACTTATCTATATTAAAAAGAAATACAGTATATTTTTTTCATATTATTTTTACGCTACGTAATTTATGTATACATATATTGTATATACACGTATTATCTTAGGTAAAATCTAAACCTAAGCTTGGCGAAACTAAAGATATACGTGTTGAGAGGGAGAGTTATTCCAAATTAAATTATGATAAATAATATGAAACATGAAGATTATTTATATATAACATTATTAACACGTACCTCTAACAAGTTTATAATATCCTATTAACGCTGCTTCGTTATTTTTCTCCTCGTCAATATTCATAAGAACTGATTTCCGTTTGCCATCTCTCGCGCTCTTGATCGCGGACCATTGATCAATGCCATCTAATTGTTTCAGATCATTCGGATTACCGCCAGCCGCGGAATATAATGTCGGCAACCAATCGGTAATATGAAATAATTGAGTGGAAACTCTCGACGGATGATCAATTAAGGGTGAGTAGATGCACGCCGCACCGCGAATACCGCCTTCGAAAAGACTGAATTTCAACTAGAAATTAATAAATTGTTTCAATTAATTTTATATGCAATTTCAAAATCTGTATAAATCTTAGTTCTTCCCTCTGTCGTAATTTTTTATGTAAATAACTATTTTCGCAAACTCTTGATATAACGCTGACTTATATCGTTTTCGTTTAGCAGTATTAAGCGAAAATCATGTGCGAATATAAATCAAACATAAAGTTATAGTCTCAGTACATTTATAAAAAGCTGCATTTACCCCTCTAAGTGGATAATTGGATCCGTAATTCTTCAACATTCCTTCAGTCTGCGCTCCGTTGTCGGCTATGAAAATAATGATCGAATTTTTCAACATATCTGCTCTCTTCAGAGCATCGATCACTCGACCGACTGATTCATCCAACGTGGCAACGACACCTAAAGACAAACGTTTATAATTTCAAACATTATAAAATCAAATCATTAGTATCAGCAAAAACGCGAACAACATTGTAACTAACATTATTATTATAGTTGAAATAAAAATAAAGCAAGATAACGTGAAATAATTAAAAAAAATTTTTGTTGGATAGTTTGAAATGATAGAACTAATTGATAAATTAAGAGATTATCTTAAAATTACGATTAAATAAACGTAAGAGAAAGAGAAACACAACTTTCCATTTTTTGCATAAATTTGATTTGATTTTTATATGTTAACGCGCACGATACTTGCAATAATTACAACCGAAGGAATATTACATTACATACTTGCGTACTTTCTTCTATTTATATCTTCGATGTAACCGAAAGTGACATTTGTTTCTTCCCAATCGCGTACTTCCATGATCTCTTCAGCATCGCTAGAATGAGCCGCAAGATGTGCTAGTTGCAGATACAGAGGTTGCGCAGGATTATGCGACGAAATAATATTTTCAGCCTCATCGGTTATAAGATCAGTCATATATTCGTATCTGTATTCAATCGTATGATTGTCACCCACGATACGATGCAAATCATAGCCGAATTGTTCCTGTGAAATAATTTTCTGTACTTATTAATAACGCGTGTGATGAAAAAGAAAATTATAGACTCATCAAACTTTTTCGGCAGTTGTGGCAAGTAATAATTCATTGTAGCATAATGCAGAAGATGTGCACATCAATATATTTTATTATATTTCTAGCAAGATATTTCATAATATTAATATCTTCTTCCCCAAATAATGACACGAAACTTACACTTTCGTAGAGTGTATGATTGAAATATTGGATATAACCGTTATAATATCCAACAAAATTATCAAAACCACGACGAGTAGGTCCGTAATTCTTTGTATGGTAACCAACATGCCATTTTCCCACCAGATGAGTGGCATATCCGAATCTTCGAAGATACTCGGGTAGAAGAATATTGTTCAAAGGTATACCACGTGGCTCGGCTCCTCGCAAGGGATAGCCCTGCATACCTACATATTGCATTTCAATTGAATTAAATTTTAATTGATCTCGTTTTATAAACAGTTTTAAAGAGCATTTTTGTACTGTAACATAAAATCATAGTCATTACTTTAGAATAGAGTAGAATAGATAGAATCAAGATATAAATTCTAAAGATATAAATTCTAAATAAAGAAATATGAACGTTAACTTTCGCGAGCAAACCGTCGCTGGATTATCAAGTTGAGATAATTTTGAGTATTTTTACGGATAAAACGTGTCAATAAGACGTGAATAATTTTCGAAAGTTTGCTGCAACATACAATTAAATACGCCGCGATATTAAATATGATTAATTAATCGGATTACCCGTTCTTATGGGATATTTTCCAGTTAGGAAAGCTGTTCTCGATGGTGTGCATAACGGCAGTACATAATGCCGATTTAGTATCACGCCATTGTATGCAAGAGCATCTATGTTCGGCGTAGGAATCTCATCGGCGCCATGAAAGCTAACGTCGTTCCATCCCTTATAGTTATCAAAATATATAATAACAAACTACATTTTATGATTTACATGTAATGATACATTTTAATGTGTGCTACCTTTATTTCTGAGCCGACTTTATTTTTTCCTAAATGATTACTATCTCCCGTATAACGTTACGAAATCTTAAAAATATTAATGCTAATGCGATAACTCGTTAGTCAACTTCATAAATAAGCAGACTAAATATAGCATCGTCTAATTTTGCCTAGCTATGTACAAGAAACGTGTTTCGTTGAACCTGAATTCCAAGAAACCATTAAGAAGGAGATTTGGAAAAGCAATTAAAGATGTATGGTTTAAGAAAATTAATTTGCTGTTAATCTTGATAATATTTAACATACAAAGAAACTTAAGAAGAACATATATTCTAGAATTAAATTGTTAATTAAATTATATATTTTTTAAATGAAAAAAATTAGAAAAATCTATAACAAAAAAGTTCTTTATAAGTATTGTTAGGTTTTTCGACAAATATATTTTAAGTTATGCAACTATATTTTTTTCTATAAACGCACTAAATTATTATATTAATAAAAATAATTCCTTACAAGATCATCAGCGATGATAACGACGATGTTAGGTGGCTGCATAGAAACGTCATATTTCAAACTGAAATAGATGCATGCGGCACTCAAAATGATCACTACAAATCCTACAAATAATCCAATTCTCTTCAAATTCATAGCTTCCAATATTTTGTCAATTCGATGATGAGATCACCGAAATTAATCAAACTCATAAAATGTCACATTAAATTATCGATGATCAATGTTGCAATGCACTATGCATGTATAGCAATAATATTTATATAATAAAATTGCACTATCAGTGTCTAGGATTATCTTCGATCTTATCATTCAACGATCGAATGATTGCTGGCGATGACCGCTCGAGTTCACATTGAGTTTAATACTGTAAGGTGTAAGACATGTATTACTAAATTTATACGCTAACAGCGATAGCATTCGGACGCTTAATGACCTTGTTATGATAATCCATGTAGCGTAAGCGTATTTACAATCTAATAAAATTTGTTGATTGTGAACAGATGTTTTTTTTAAATATTTATCTTTTGTCGCAGTTGTGAACATATATGTATAGCTTGAGATATATACTTTTATATAATATCTATTTACACAAATATATTCCTTCAAATATATTTCGAATAAATCTTTTTTACGTAACGTTCTTATCTAATATATGAAGATGTTCGAAAGATTCGTCAGGATACATTAAAATAAAATAATGATTATATTTCGATATACATGTTTATTTATCATATACTATTGATATGATTAATCATAAATTATTATTTAATTACAGAACTATACATTATTAATTACGTTATAATCAAAATAGCAATATAAAGCATTAATTAAAAAGTATTAATTAAAAAAAGTATCGACACATTTTTATATTCCATCTTTTTCGATTTACGTAGCCTCTGGCTTTTATAGTGTAACGTAAGCTTCAAATGATGCTGTGATAAATTACATGTTAAGATAAACTTGATCTTTGAAGTATTATCTCTTACATTCAGAGAAGCATGATCAAACTGACGTCCGGAGAAGTATAATGAAACTCACGATAAGATGAAAATATAAAAACGCATATCTTGCTTTTATGGAATGTTGCTTAATTCTATTGCAAATTAAATATTTGATAAAAGCGCAGCGTTTTCAACCCTAAGACTGATGAACATAAATGCAGAATCAATTAGTACATTGTTATTTAAACTAAATTAAATTAGCGCTCCGTTATTTTAACAGACAAAAAATCTGTTCTGACTCTATTTACGATTGTGCAACTTTATTACAATTGCAAAAAAGTGAAAACAGGTTTGCACATACGCATTAATTGGCATATATATCTTTTAGCCAGCATAGTTTAAATAACTACCAATCCTCGACGAGGTCATATACATCCTATGGAGACGATACGCATTCGAGATCTGTTGATAATCACAATTATGATTAAAAACTTAGATAACTAAAATGACGTTAAAAAATTGAAGAGATATTATGAAACTATCTGAAGTTATCTACAAAATTATCTATCCACGATAAAATCTTTTCTCAACAAGTATTTATTCTCAAATAGGATACGATAAAATAAGCCATCGTATGCGTCCGTCGTTGTTTTATTATATTTATTATATTGGCAAATGTTTCTGCAGTGTAAATCAACAGAACAGTGAATAATATGAAGCAAAACCTAACAGGAAAAAATTGACGTAATTCCATATAAGAATATACAGCAACGAGGAAAAATGCTATACAAATGTTAATTCGCCGGAGTGTTTGGACATAGTTCGAATTTAACATATCTATATCCTTATAATTTATTCACTTAAAAATGAATTCACTGCGCACACACATTATTATATGCTGTAAGGTATATGTATACGCGTTTTGTTAAAAAATCGCATAATTTTTTTAACGTATGAAGGAGAAAAAAAGGAGAAGGTATACATTAAAATACAGATATTTTATACGTAAAATCGATAAATTGATTTCGCGGAGTTTCTCTAAAACTTTAAATCGATCAACTGATCAAATGTATGAAATTTGTGCGTGTGTTTTGCGTAACAATCGTTTAAATAAAACCATTGCACGTAACTGTTACGAGAATAATCCCGATGTGAACACAATACGTCAAACTGGCCAGTTGAGCCGCTGAATTGTTCAACATATTTTCGCCCGATATTAGCCACGGCTCCCACGTATTATTCGTTCTTCTTGGATCCGCCAGCCAGTCTACTGATATCTTGATCTGTCTCTTTACATTACGCCCGTAGTGCTCCAAGAATTTATCCAGTTCCCGAGAGATCTGCAAAGAGAAAAATGATTGTACGCGAGACGTCATCTGACTTACTGACCCGTAACTTCGCTATCTGATCGATAAATGATCAAACCTATAACGAGCACCTATACAAAATGAATTATTATTTAATAAAGCATCGTTATAATAATGTATAGTTTAATCCTGTAAGCCTTAAAGATTAAAACTTAAAAAATATTTACTGACTACAGACATTTACTGACCACATGTTTAAGACGTGAGAACATTGATCTCAATAATTAGTTTCAGTTCGTGCAGTTAATTTAACATCACGTGATGCTGCCTCACCCTTGAATATTGCTCGGCGATGTTCTTCGTTTCGCACGGATCATTATTGATATCGAAGAGGCACTCGGTGACGTTGCATGTAATGAAACTGTCTCTAGGTCTGCAATTGACAGTTGCTTCGCGCCGTAACTGAATCATTGTGCTGGGTTGAGTGACCGGATCACCCAGGTGACGAGTGATGCTCTGTGACACTGCGCTCTTTAAAACGGTGTCGGTGTATAGCGGCATATCTTCTTGTATGCTCTTCTTGTGATCATTAGGCATGAGTCTTTCGATATCGCGATAATATCCATCGTAGTATCCGCCCTCAATTGATCCTAAGACAGACATGATTTTCCGTAAATATATTAACAACGAAATTGTTGCCAATAAATGAATGAGCTTTAACGCTATCTATTGAAAATCGCGGTTTTAAGCCTTGAAAAAATATGAGTTTGCACGCGGATGTATTTTCAATTTTTTTAACATAATTTAAGATCTAAGTTTTCATCAATAATACTTTATGATTCCAAATTTTACCTTTGTGTATAAATTAGAACTTCAACTAAAATAATTATGTTGATAATTTGTTGATATCTTATTATTTCTTTACGCGCAAATTACATCGTTATTTTGTCCAATAATTCCAATTATAATAACAAAATACCCCGAAGAAGTTTGAATTGTTTGTATATGGCGCCTTCGGTCTTAGAGATCTCGTCGATGTTAAGCAATAGCCTGTCCCTGGCACTCGGTAGACTGCCATTCAACATGCACCATTGATCAACTCCGTCGATCTCTCCCAAGTCTCTCACATCACCACCAGCGATAGAATACAGAGTCGGCAACCAGTCGGTTACGTGCATCAGATCGTCGCATACACGTGCTGTCTTACGCAATCTTGGTGACCACAGTACGGCAGCTCCTCTCACACCTCCTTCATACAGCGTATATTTCATCTATTGTCATATAAATTATAATCTTGTTTTATTACTGCCTCTTAAACTATTAAATAGGTTACTATTAAATACGATTTATAAGTTCGTGAGTATTTTTTTAGAAATTTTCAAATATAAAAATAAAATATAATTTACAAATAAGTTATAAAAATAATATAATTTAATAATATAATAAATAATTTAATAAAAAGAATAAATTAAATATAATTTATATTTTTAATAAATGATATACAGCATATATATAATTCTGTTGGCATTTTTCTTATTCTATCTATCAAGAAAATTAATTGTAACGGACATATTTGTGTAATCAGTATGTCATGAACTTATCGATTCGATATCTGTGTCAGTTGTGCGTGATTTAAAATACATACGCCTCGTAAGGGATAATTAGAACCGTAATTGCGGAATTTGCCAATGGATGCTGCACCATTGTCAGTTAAAAAGAGGATCAACGAATCCTTTAACATCCCTCTGCTACCTAAGGCCTGAACGATACGTCCAACGGAATTATCTAATCGCGATACCATTCCTAGCAAAACAACAATAAATGACGATGAATTTTTTTCATAAATATCCTGTCAATTATATTAAAATTATATCAATTAACTTAAATTAACATTGCGTAAATATTTATTTATTTAATGTAAAGGAACTTTTATTGTATTATATGTAAACGTTTATTGACAATGAAATTAATATTAGATAGGACTGATTTTTTTATCCCGACTTTTAACATCAACATAATACTACGTACTAGCATACTTGCGGCGATTTATTTCCCGAATGTGCATAAACTGTCTATCATAGTGGCCATAATCGTGCGGACTCTCGAGAGGCGCGTGAACAGCGAGATGCGATATTTGGAGATAGAGCGGTCGAGATGGCTCGTGATACTGGATGATCCTGATCGCTTCGTCGGTGAAAAGATCAGTCACGTACTTGTCAGTTGATCCGTAAGCTGGAGCATCGCCACGATGCATATCATATCCGCTCATGTTCTGATAAAAAAAAAATATCGAAGTACATAATAACAAAATGTGTAATAATAAAAAGTAAATTACAAGTTAAACATGAATTTTTATGATTATTGTACGAGATTATATATGAGTAAAATATCATTGCGCTATGATACATTATTATATACTATATAATGGTTGTCTTTATTAAGAGAGAATCATGTATATTTAATTATATAATTTCTATTACATCATCTATCTAAAAATATTACGCGTTAAAAACAAAAACAATAGAGCCTTATAGACATTTATTATTGATTACACGTCAATTTATTACGAAGTAATAATTGGCTCAAGTAATCGGGATATATATAAATGTCATACCTGAAACGAGTACTTATAGTCATAATACGTAACGTGACTGTTGTAAAAGCCAAGGAAGGAATCGAAACCCCGATGTAAGGGGGTATGCTGAGGTGTGTAGTATCCCACATGCCACTTTCCGATTAGTTTCGTCATGTATCCTAAACTTCGTAAGTATTCCGGTAATATTCTCACATTGAGAGGAATCCCTCTGGGTTCACCACCCTGTATACCTTCTCCCTGCATACCTGCATGAAGCAACATTACACAATATAGGCATATGAGACAAAAAGACGCGCGGATGCTGCGTTAATTTTTATGGCGTCATCACATGTACATACGAATGTGCTTATTATCTGGGTATTGCTTAAACGCGCGACAAATTGACACATCCTGTTGTCGTTCGTGAAAGCCGGTCATAAATATTATAATATAATAATATGCATAAAATATTTTCTCTATTTTTTGCGTAGAAAGAGAAATAAATCTTTTCTGAATTAAAGAAAATAAAAATTACTAAAAAATTTATTTTCTACTGTAAAGTTTGCAAAATATATATATTTGACACGCGCTGGTTCAGAAAGACACGTTTCGTGATATTATTATTCACGAAACGCGATGAATAATACATACCCATACGTATCGGATACTGTCCGGTGAAAAAGGCAGTTCTAGAAGGTGTGCTGGATGGTAAGACATAATGCCTGTTTAATATAATTCCATTATACCCCAAAGCATCTATATTCGGAGTCGGTATCTGATCCGAGCCGTGAAAACCGACGTCATCCCATCCCTAAAAATTTGGAACATTATTTGTCTTTAGCGCGTTAAATTGATAATCAATAATTATATTGAAATGTTAATAATTCATTGTTTTGATAGAAAATAATTTTTTCTGTAAAAATTTTATTTATACTGCTACGATAAATGTGTATGTGTGTATACATACATTTATCGTGACATTATAAATAAAATTTTTATAGAAAAAATCGAAAAACACTAAATTATTAACATTTCTATGTAATTGAAGCATATGGATAGATGGTAGTTTCCTTCTTACGAGTGGCGCATCGGAAGTCTAATATATAATAATTACACGATCGAATTAAAGTATAATTGAGATGTAGAATTAGCATTCGTCAAGTAGTTGGAATGAGTCACAATCCACGACTTGATCGCGGAGGCGTGGATAGTACGTAAGCTATGATAATTAACTTAACTAAGTATAATTTTAATCATAATTTTGTACAAATTAATCGACTCAAATTAAACATACAATGCAAGCGCAAGTAACATAACAATAGTTTATGCCAATCATTATATAAATAATTTTTAACTTAAACATAAATAAGCATAAATAATTTTTAACTTCTCTGTAGATGCGTGTGTGTGTGTGTGTGTGTGTGTGTGTTTCAATACTCTCCGTGAAAAACAGGCAAATTAAAATAAATTTATTAAAAACTTTATTTTTTATGTGTAAATGTTAATTTTTAAAGATTACTTCGAAAAATTTTGTTTTCTCTGTTTCCTTTTCCATTTTTAACATATTAGTACTATTTAATTACATAAATATTGAATGGATATTTAAATGTCTGACAAAGAAATGACAAAGTTCCGGATTGGCAAAACTTCCTTGTAATTTAAATAAAAGATCATATTTTTAATTATATTATCTTTTTAATTCAATTGTAAAATCCTGTCAATGTTAACAATGCAAAATATACATAAACATTTAATAATTTAACAATTATAAAATCAATCCTTAATTTTTAAAATTAGGACATTATTTTTAAAAAATGATAGCTTATATAGACGTATATATATGTATGGATGAGTGTGTGTGTGTATTTTTAATTTATTTTTAATTTTTTTTTAATAGTTTAATAGAGAGTGCAAAAGTAAAGTTTTACGTTCCACATTTCCAGATTAACTATGTAAAATGCGTTGAAACGATTTACATGCATCGTTGCTTAATCTAAAAAGAATTACTATTCCAATCTACAATTCACATTAGTAAAACTGATTCGTCTAAATTTATTTCAGACTGTTTTTATGAATAAGGTTTTAAATAATTATCTTAATTTAATTATCAGTATATATGTCTTCATTTTTATCAGTATCTTACCAAATCATCGGCCATGAAGACGATTATGTGCGGTGCTGTTTCGTATAAGCCCAATGTAGTTCCAAATGATACAATAAAGCATAAAACAAGTGTACTACACCGAATTGTCGTTGAACACATCATCTTTGAGATGATTTAGAGGTTTTTCAGATATTTGAAAATATACGCGTGCTGAGAAAAAATAAACTTTCACGTACTTCTTTTCACTTTGCGTCACTTTGCAGAAATAAATTCATGTGCAAACAAAAGGAAGGTATAATTATGTACACAATGTATATACATCTACGATGTCTTGCGGGACACAAAAGAGCAAGAAAAAGACATAAACAGGTTTATATATAGCCCACCTACGAAACAGCGCGTCATGAATGAATCGTGCGAATGGGAAGGGCAGATATACTAATGATCACGGCAATTACGAAGATATATAACGTGTCTTTTGTAAACTAGGTTACTTCTCATTTTACATCCTATTCTTCCTACTTGTCTAATTCCCATTACGACTTACGATCGCGTAGAATTTAGGGAACGTAACGTAAGAGCTTTTTCTCGCGCGGTATCCTTTTATTGACACAGTTTTACTCTCTTTCTTCCTCACATCTGAAGTTTTTATTGCCTGTAGAAAATGACTGCAGAAAATTGATAAACTGAAAAGTAGAAGAAATTGACAAGAGTTTATTACATAATTCGTAATCACTAGCATCAGAAATTTATATGAAAAGTCTTGACATTTTTTCTATTTTTTCATATTCTTTCGTACCTTTTTCCTACTCATTTTGATTCTTCTAATGTAATTAAATATAATCCTTTAATTAAATTTTTTACGATATTTTATGATAAATTGTTCCCTATTTTTTTATAAAAAAAAATTATTTATATTAAGAAAGTAGTTTTTTCCAACTAGTATTTTTGCGCGTTTTCTTCCAATTCACAAGCATATTCGGAAAACGTAACATATACAGAATGCTCATTACATCGTTATACTACCATTAAAGATATAATTATTCGTGAAAAAAAAAAATACAAAATATAGAATAAATTTATTTATTTTTTGATAGCGTAGTTTTCCAGAAGAATAATTTTTTGAATATCGAAATAAAATATGAATTTACTTTGGGAATCTAAAATGTGAAACTTTTGTATTTATTTGACTATATATTGATATTTATGCGCATCTATTAAGTAATAAGACACTATGTATTACTATGTATTGATATTTATGCGCATCTATTAAATAAGACGCTTCTTATTTGTTTTAGAATTTTTTTAAATACATTTTGCATTTATATTATCAGAATATTGTTGTCAATTTTCAATTATTGACTATAAGACGCGTATTATCCGCCTTAAAATTTATTTTATATGATGACTTATTATTCATCAGCTATGTGAATATTAATATTAATATAAAAGAATTGCAGTTTGTACGTACAAAAGGAGGCCGGTTTGAGCTAGAAATTGCATGAAAGAATGTAGGTGAATTTTTAGAAATGAGTTTAGAAGTTTAGTGAAAGAGAATAGTGTGTTCAAAATTTTTCGTGCATGCGTGTATTACATAAATAACATAAATACGTGTTATTAACATAAAATTAACATAAAATCGGACATTCGGCCCTTTATTGCTATGTGTACTTTAATCGTGAAAAAGGATTTATTATTTTATTCAACCAATAAAAATAACGTGAAAAAAGAAAATAATATTCGGTCGGTAAAGAAATCACTCCGACATCACCTTAATGTCAACTTTTAATAATTTCTTAAACTAATAAGATAATCGTAATCACGAACATATACTAATATGTTTTTAGCATTAAGAATTTATGTCGACACTTTAACTGTAGCTTATTAAAGAAACTATATTTTAATATATAAGTATTATATAAAGCATAAAATTCAATATAATCGATAGCACATCATTTTTTATATTCAAAATAGCTTTCTTCGAAAACTTAAAATCAAATAGAAAAATTTATTTTATTTTATTTTCACAGAAAAAAAATTATTTTACACTGATTGTTTTGACATGATTTATTGGACATATATGATAGATATATGTATATATATATATAAGATTGTGATAAATTGTATATATATATAAGATTGTGTAGGCACTCTTTACTAGCATCATAAGCATTAATATTACATTGATGCAACAAGTAACGCCTTAAAACATCCAAATTTTGTAATTACGAGAGTTAAATGAGCGCATATCTATATTTATAGTTAGTCTCTACATGTGATAATCGACAAATAATGTAGAGTGGTTCGTTAAGGATTATAAACATAGTTCATGATCTAAAAACTATATGATGAATTAATAATAAAAATATAAAAAATATTAAACGAGAGTAAAGTTAATTAGCTAGGATAAAAATAAAAGACGTAAAAAATATAAAAACGAGGAATGCAAATTACAATAAATTTATTTAATTACATTTGTATTATATATGCTTTAATAAAATATGTGCATTTTTTTGCATCAAGAAATGCTTAAATTATAAGTATTACATTTTTGTTATGAAGATCGAGAAAGGACTAGGTTTCAAATTCTTTCTCTCTTAATTTTCTTATACATATCCAGCTTTTTTCATATTAAAGAAATTGCTTTCTAACAGATATCTGGATTGCACAATATATATGAAAATATGCATATATGTATAAAATATTAAAGTTAAAAAATACAAGTGCATACAAACAGATCCCATATATTTAATGTTTATTATCTTAAACTATAGAAAATTGTCAGTTTACAAAATTGCAATATGTGCATAAATGAATCTTTGGTGATTTGCGCATTTGCCTGAATTAATTCGACAATGTGGTTATATTATCGAGATCTTGCAGTTTATTTAAATTATGTAGATTGTCCCACCAATTCAGTAGTTTGTATTGGTACATTAGACGGAACCATGGTGTCAGCGGTATCATACTCTTCACGAAGTTTTCAATTTCTGATCTAGGCATCCATCGAACCTCGCTCACTTCGTCGGGATTAGGATCTATGGTGATGTCATCCCTTTGCAAAAACAGCACGTAATCGATCTCGTGTTCACCCCAACGTGTATTACTCATTGCTTCATAGTAGATTCTTGTCAGATAAAGTAGTTCGTGAGGTTGGATTGCATCGTTGGGTATACCCAGTTCATAACTGAGTCTTCTTAATGCTGCTCTGCGTACACCCATAGCGTTCTCCTCTTCCATTTCAGAAGGAATCTCTGCCAATGGATGACTGCAGCAAGTATTTGTGTAATGATTCGGGAATGTTACCTAGATATGTAACATAAATTTGTGTTATATAAACATGGATTTTGTATAGCATATCCGATGTTTGCAGGTGTACAAGAGTTATTCTATATTAATTTATTTTTATCTAATCAAACCTCAGGATAAATAAGAAATTTTATTTTGAAGCTTAATTTCCGAAAGATATATAATGTTATATATATTAAATATATATATATATATATATTAAATATGTATATTAAATATATATATTAAAACTGATACCTATACTTATTAATTTTCATACTAGTGTTTAAAATATTCAAGATTATGTTAAATTATGTGACATATAAATCTCACCTTATTACTAGATCGTCTTTGTAGTAACAACTCTCCTTTGCTATTGAATAGGAAGACACTGAATGCCCTATGAAGCGGTACACTTCCTTCTGCGTTAATTTCATGACAAAATTCCTTTGTAGCTTCACCAATAGGTTTATCCAGCTTGTCTATAAGTATACAACGTTCCTTCAAAGCAGCTTGCTGTAATGGTGCTATTTGTGCTGTTCCATAATTTTTTCCCGTCAATGTTGTAATTTTATGCATGATATTACCAAGCTTCTTACACACTCCTTGTATCATGACGACAAGTACAATCTAACTGTCTCGCTGCCAAGCTGGAACTAGCTATAAATATAGAGATACGGAGACTGCTTATCTTTTTTTTTTCCTTTTTTCGTAATGTACAAAGCTAATGTATTCACGTATTAAAATGTGCATAGCAAAACTTTTTGTATTTCGAAATACTAAAGGTTACAGAAAATTAACATAAGACTCAAAGATTTCGAAAAAAAACACATACATTATACGCGATAAGATATTGATGCGTATTTTTACCTGGGTAACATTAGGAACACTATTGAACTTTCTAATTAAAAAGCCAATCACGAGCCAGCTCAGTATTTACTCGCATATGGTATCACAAAAATAATAATGAATTAACCAAGTCTACACACGTGGATAATTATATGTAACTGTACGCCACTTATCACCGCTCTTTGGTCGTTTCCGTAATCGTTTACACAAGCGCGCTTTTATTTATCTCCGAAATGAATAGGAAGGTTATTAATATGATAATTAAAATTTTAATATGATAATTAATATGATAATTAAAATTTCATTCGTTTATGTAAAAATGTGTAATGTCAGATCGAACCACGGATCGTACACGCGTTTTCCATTTGTCAGTGACGTCTACGGGTAATGACATGTATGAATGTCATATGAATTGTTCAATCATAGAGAGATTAAAAAAAAAAAAACATAAGCATGCGCATTCACAGGCACGTTTGGCTTTTTCTACGCAGGCTTCACAGTTTAGCGTTGTCGGTAACGTCAATATACGCTGCTTCTCGGGCATTGACAAAGTTTATTAGAAAGAAGCGCCACTGCATAATAATCCGTGTCGATCGCTGCATTACCGATCGCTCGCTGCATTACCAATCACTCGCTGTCATCTGCTATAGCGCTACCTCTCTTGCTCATGCATACATCGTGGTCGGCGTGTGCAATAGTAAAATGGCTGCCGGGAAACGTCAATATATTTTATATTAATAAGAGCCTGCCTTTGTAAATAATCGCGCGGCGCAGGGAGACATCGCAATAAGGACGTATGCCCTTTAAGTAATCGGTTCGATTCTTGTCCGTAATCGCGTGTATGTGAGTGTGCGTCGACAGGATGGCGGAATTTGTGCGCGGTGGACCCAGCGTATCCAACAATGCCAAGGTATGTACGGTAGAAGTATTATTCATCGTCCGCCACACGTCATTTCTTTGTTATACGGCGTCACGGAAGGGAAGCGCGATCGCCATAACGCGAATTGTTTTCATGCCACCCTTATTTAATGTCTTAATCCCTTTCCGATTTTTTTTTATCTCAGCGCGCTTTGTGTATTTACGACTTATCTCGATGTCTGTCTGTCGTTATCGGTGTCGTCCGACCGATACTCTCTTCCTCGATTAAGCATGCACGCGATAATAAAAAATGTGCATGCTTTATACTATACTTTTGTTTATTTTAGAATTGGTATGCTAGTATAGCTTATAGCATTTTTTAGTGAAACTGATAAAAACAAAACAAGTAACACGTCAAATTATTGACATATATACAGAGTGTCTCGGAACTGGTGGTACAAGCGGGAAAGGGATGATTCTATATGAAAAAATAAATCGAAAATGTAGAATAACATTTTTTTATTCGAGGCTTCGGTTTTGAGAAAAACGACTGAGAAAGAAGCCTTGTATAAAAAAATGTTATTCTACATTTTCGACTTGTTTTTATATAGAATCATCCCCTTCCCGCTTGTACCACTAGTTCCGAGACACTGTATATATGTATAAAATGAAGTTGGTAGAAAATAAAAATGAAAAATTAGTCTCATCGGATATAATCGCACTTTTATAGATGGAACATAGTAGCAAAGGTGGATCTCCCAGTACAGGAAGCGAAGATGGTGGTCAGAATGAATCATTAAATGCAGAGAATGAATTTGATCCTTTTCTTGAAAATATACCAGATGATATACAAGATACAGAAGAACCTGATGGAGCAAATGCTACTTTATTAACAGCACCACCAGAAAATCAGTGAGACTGAACATAATTTATCAATTTTTTACAAATATATGTTTTCTTTGCAATAGAGTTACGTATTTATGCAAGGCTGATTATATGATTGAATCTAATGCATTTACAACCATAGAATTAAGATTGAAATAGAAGCGTATAATCTCTCTTGCAGGTGGTATCATGGTAGATTAGATAGATTTACTGCAGAGGAAAGACTATGGGATGTGATTAAAATGGGTAGTTATCTGGTTCGTGAAAGTGACAGAAAACCTGGAAGTTATGTTCTGTCTTACTTGGGGAGAACTGGAATAAATCACTTTCGAATTACAGCTGTTTGTGGAGATTATTATATTGGTAGGGACTAAGATGTAATTTAACAATCCTCAGTCATACATAACATAATATATTTAAAGCAACTTGGAGAGATATATGTGTTTTGATTAGTTATATATTGTTTGAGAGATATTTTATTTTAGCACATGAGATCAATTTATTCTATAATGCAAGTCAAATTTTGAGGTATAATGTTAAAATAAGACATATTTGTAAAATGTTTCCAATGTACAAATTAAATGACACATATAAAAACTTTTTACATTTGCATTATTTTGTGTGCAAAAATCTTGGTCAAATGGATACTTTCTAATCTGAAATAATGTTGTAGGCGGTCGTCAATTTAATAGCTTATCAGATCTGGTTGCATATTATACTCATTGTTCGGATCTGCTAAAGAGAGAAAGACTTATACATCCAACACCACCCCCTGAGCCAGTAAATGATAAGAAACGAATTGTCGCGATATTGCCATATACGAAAATGCCAGATACTGACGAATTGAGCTTTCAAAAAGGCGATATATTTTTCGTGCACAATGATATGGGTGACGGGTGGTTGTGGGTCACTGCCCATAGAACTGGCGAACAGGGTTTAATATTTCGGGAATTAGTGGAGGATCTCGACGATTCGATCGATCCTAACACGGTGTTTTCCTGGTTTCATCCTAATGTCACCAAAAGCGAAGCGGTGGACATGTTGGTAAAAGCAGGACCTGGAAGTTTCCTAGTAAGCAAATAATAATTTCTTTTATTTTGTAAATAATATTTCTTCTATTTTATATTCCTTTTTTTATTTACTTTTGTAAACTCTCTATATCTTATATCATAGGTCAGACCATCGGACAATAGTCCGGGAGATTACTCACTTTTTTTCCACATAAACAACCAGATACAAAGATTCAGAATCGAAAAAAAAGGAGTAAGATATCTAATGGGAGGTAGAACATTTGAATGTCTCGATGCTGTAATTAACAGGTATATCTTCTGTCTTGATTTTGCACAGAAATAATAGTTGAAACATAACTTTATGCTAATATCATATCATAGATATCGAAAAGAACAAATTGTGGAGGGACACACTTTAGTTCAAGCGATGGTAACCGAGCCTGATGGTAGCGTCAGAGTAAATAGAGAAATTCAACATGCCGAGAAAATATACGCGACTCTAAGGGAATGTCGGGAACAATCGGGAGCGAAGAAAAACAAAGGAATTAAAATGCAGGGATATCTGGAAAAGAAATCTGAGAAAAATAAAAAATGGAAAGCATTGTATTTTGTGTTGTTGGTGGATGCCACCGACACGCATCTTTATTTGTATGACAATCCTAAGAGGACTAAGCCAAAAGGTCTCATCGACTTGAGTTGCGCTTACTTATACCAGGTAAGAAATGTACATTGGAACAATATGTCATATATTGGCATATTGAAACCTTAGATCCTATTGAAGTTAATAACAAAAATAATTGTTGTAACACGCATGACATACATGTACAATATTTCATGGGCAAATGGAGGAAATAACAACCTTAGAGTAATAAATGCGGGATAAGTTATTCAAATGTCTTTTTAGGTCCACGAAAGTGTATTTGATAGGCCTCATTGTTTCCAATTAGTTGAACGCGCTTTACCTTGTCTGGCCACCATAACTTACTTGGCTGCCCCGAATTCCGAGAACGCATTAGACTGGATTAATGCCTTGAAACCATTATGTGTATCACAGCTCACTCGTGCTCCAAAAGTCGCTCGTCTCCGTGAATTACGTTCGTTGCACCTGCATATCTTAGACGCGCTTAGGCTTCCATACAAGCTAGTTCCGAATCCATTTATTATAGTGGCTCTAAACAATGTTAAAGTTGCTCGCACGAAAGTTAAAACGGGAATACATCCGCTCTGGGATGAGGAATTCATTCTAGAGTACGTATGCGATTTTTATATATAAAATAACATCTCTATATACAAATCTTATTCAACTGCGTTTATTAATATGCTCAATAGGGACGTACCGCCGGATGTTATGTCCTTCTCGCTGACTTTATACAATAAGGGTAAGCGTAGCAAAGACACAGAAGTTGCGGAATTAACGGTTGAATTGGCAAGTTTGATTAACGGCGAAGAAATGGACGAATGGTATCCGTTATCGGGAGTTACACCTATCGGTGAATGGGGAGCATTACGTTTACGCATACGGTGAAGATTAAAAACCTTTTTTAAGACATTAATATATATTTCAAAAACACACATTGTTTATTTTTTTCTCTTATTAATATAGTCTTTTATATTAAAAATAATAATAAAAATAGAATATATATATATATATATGTATGTATGTATGTATATATATGTATTTATGTATTTTACAGATACAGACACGATTTAGCTATGCCTCCCGAAGAGTACAGTCCTCTTCAACAGTTACTGCTAGATCCGGAACTGCATGTAGTCAAGGCTTTAGCGGATGTATGCCACTTAGATAGAGTACCTCTGGCAAATAGTCTTCTTAGAATTTTTAGGTATAAATAATTGTCTCATGTGATTATTTAATTATAAAAATTAATTTTGATATTAATCTTTTAGGCATGAAAGAAAAGAGGCAGATCTTCTACGATCATTGAATCAAGCAGAAGTAAGTTATGATTTGGCTATTTAAGTGTAAAATATAAGCATATAATTATAAAATGCATTTTATTTAGGTCGAAAAAGAGGATGAAACACCAACATTGTTTAGAGCTGCCAGTCTTACTACTACTTTGATGGATTTATATATGAAATCCGTTTGTACTTCGTTTTTAAAAGCTGCTTTGCGTGATACGATCGTGAAACTAATTGAAAGTAAACAGAGCTGCGAATTAAATCCAACAAAAATGGATTCTCCGGAAGATGCTTGCAGTAATGCAGAATTTTTATTACAAGTATATAATTTTCTTCGCAATATTGTACTTTGATGTGATTAGTGACAATTATATTAATGCATAATACTTCTTTTGTTGTTCTAGGTATTGGACGAAGTTACATTGAGTATTTTCACGAGTCCTGACGCTTGTCCGAGGACTCTCAGATACATTTGTGGATGCTTACAAAGAGCAGTAGTTGCTAAGTGGCCACATGAAAGACTAGTCAGAACTCGGGTAGTCAGTGGATTTATATTTCTGCGCCTTCTCTGCCCTGCCATATTAAATCCTAGGTCGTTTAATCTAATAGCTGAGCCACCACCTCCATCTGCTGCAAGGTACATTATACATAAATTGAAATTACACAAATGTCGGATTAATATATAGTTTTGAATTTCTACAATTTGTCGTATTTTAAAAAAAAAATCGAAGGTTCTGATAATGAATATCTGATAATAAATAAATAGAAGAAACGGGCTAATTGAGAGTTAAGCGGGGTAATCAATGCGCAAATTCTTTTTCTTCAAATATGATTTGTTGATAGTTCAAATTTATACATTTTGATCTTATATTTGAATTATCATCAACAACTGTCAAAAATAAATACAACAGCACAGCATGGATTATAAATAAGTAAAATTCGCATATAAACACATATGGAATAACTACGGAATATTTTCGCATAAAATAAAATTATAATTTTTCGCAAAATATAAAATTACAATACGAGCTATACAAAAGTAAAATTTGCATATGAAAATACATAATCCGCATCACGCTTTTCTCACGATGGTAGACAATTTATCTAAAGTTTAAATCTGACGCATGTTGTTGATGTCAACAAATGTTGGCAGGTCTTGTTTGTTTTGCACACATTGTTAATGTCATGCGATTATGGTTAAAATACTTTCGGTCGAATAACTGACAGTTATGTTCCGTCTCGTGTGGCTCGCGGTGTCTTGCGATGAATATGGTGAGTCGCCTCCGTGTTACAACTTCAATTTCATTTTTTTCTCTAATGTTTAACACTATTCTCCAGTTTACGCGATGTCAATTGTGTGGACATTATATAATGTTTCCGAACAACCGTAAACCTTCCTTAACGGCTGGAACCGGAGGAAGGTTTATTTTGATTGTCCGTCGTAAAGATTGTCGAGAGTCACAAAAGGACGTACATGCATGTTTTTACCCAATTTTGTGTATGTATTTTCATATGCGAATTTTATTTTTGTACAGCCCATATTGTATGTAATTTTATATGCGAAAGTATTCCGTAGTTATTCCGTATATATTTATATGCGAATTTTACTTATTTATAGTCCATACTAACTATACTGTTGTATTTATTTTTTGACAGTTACTGGTAATGGTTCAAATATATGAGAAACGTATGAATTTGAACAATTAATAAAACATATTTTTAAAAAAAGAATTTGCGCATTGATTATCGCGACTCTCAATTAATCCGTTTCCCCTATTTGTGGGGTTTTTTTGTTTGTTAATTTGGATTATTCGTAGATCATTAGTCATGGTGGCAAAGTGTTTACAAAATCTGGCTAATTTAGTAGAATTTGGTGGAAAAGAACCATACATGGAAGTTGTAAATCCGTTCATACTCAAAAATAAAGAACGAATGGTGGTGTTTCTTGACCAGCTATCTGTAAGTTTACTTTATATATTTATTTTAATACTATATTTCTATATTCTTTTATTTATCTATAGTTTTGATATTGCATCATCTATAAAAATTTCAACATTGATGCAGTAAAAAATAAAGATTTGAATTTATATAATTTACAGAATGTTGCTGAGAAGCCAGAATCGGAGGGTACAGATCCAAGAACCAAAAGCGTATCCGACACTGCAAGAGACTTGGCGACATTACATCATATTTGTGTTTCACATTTGAAAGAACTCCAAGTTCTGTCAAAGACACAGGTATGTCTATATTTTATATATGTAAGTGTGCACACATGGCATATGCATATAAAAAAATATATTTATTACTTATAGCCGACGATTAAACAACTAGTAACAGTGACTGAAATGTTGAGCAAACACAAGCAGAAGTATATGGAGATGATACGGTAGTGCTAGAGCCATCAGCCATGAATAATGCCAAACACAATAAAACGATTTATAAGATTTGACGGATAACATATAGTAGTATTTAAAATTATAATTAAGTAATTAAACGTACAGACTGACGTGCCATATATATTACTATATACACACTCAAGCCTACATTTACTATTTCATATGTAATTAGAAGTAATTAGTTTATATATATGGTGACACACACACATATATATATATATATATATATATATATATATATATATATATAGTGACACACATATATATATATAGTGACACAGTAACATGACAGTGATATAGATACATACAGAATCATATAGGCGTATAACAATTTTATATTTACTTAGGTGCTCGAATAAATGCAACTTTAATCGAAATATTTCAATATTTTTAGTAATTCTAAGCCCACTATCCCAAGAGTATTAAAATCGCGCACTCTTGCATACAATTTCTATAAAATGTTTATAATATTGAATGTAAAACGCATATATCAAGGTAAAAAAAGTAAGCCTGATATTATCTCGATATTATTGTATATTTCAAGAATAGATATAACTTTATTGTGAACATTTTCACATATCGTATATCAGATGGGAGATGAAATATATTAAATATAAGTTTATATATCTATATATGTATACCTTAATACATTTTTAAAGAACTTTAACAAATATTTAATATAATCGAACTTTACATAAAATTTTTTTATTTACGAATTTCGATTATAATATAGCTGAAACATGAATATCATTGAGTAGTATTATATATGAATCATTTATTTCTATATAAAGATTCACGTATCAATGACAAAATATTGTTAGATGAAGTTACAAAGATGATTTTATATAATTAATGTTACAAAAGTAAATAGTGCATGTATACACATGAGCCATAACGATCTTATAGGCAAGCATTCGACAAGTGAATGCTATATAACAAACGGGTTTTATACAAAGTTTTATTATGAAATTGAATTGTATGTAATATCTCTATACCATGTGTACTTATATATACACACAGATATACATTTCCTCATTAATCAACAAGGAAACATTAATATTAAAAAATATTATATATATATGAGAATATGCGCGTTTGTATACATTAATATTAAAAAATTACATGTATATGAGAATATGGAAGTTTGTAATGTTTGCATTGTTTAACGAAGGATTTAACCCTTGATTGTTCCTTGAACATATAAAACCTAGCCACCAATATTTACGTTGTATATTGATTGTAAAGAATAAATTCATTATATGTCGAAATTATTTTATTGTCAGAAATAAAAACTCAATTAACTTGAGTACTGTATTACTATAGTGTTCGTCGTTTATAATAATTTTACTTCTTAAATTATGAGTATATCGCAATGAAACGTGGTTAATATATTTTAATTAATTATTCTATTATCTATGATATTATATAGTGAATTAGCAAATTATCAATGAGGCAGAAACGTAAGAGTTTATTTCTCATTACCTTAACTCTTTGCGGTCTCGAGCCGTTTGGGACAAAGATCTTTGCCGAAAATAGCTCCCGACTTGAGATCGCAAAGGGATAACTTTGTCCAATAGCAGTGTCTATCTTTTACTTTTCTTTTAAAGCTTAAAAGAAGATTATAGTTTTAATATATTTAAATTCTTATATAAACTGGATAGGAAGATACATTTACATGCATACGCTATCAGTAATTACAGCAAATATAGCTTTCTTGCAATAAATTCGTTATCTCTAGAAATAAATGTACATTAGTTGAATATTTAAGCCTTTGGTTAATAATATGTAGGTAGCACGAAAAATTAATACAAGAAAGCGATATTCTGTTCAAGTTCAACAATCGATGTTGCGAGTTTATTTTGATATTGTTGTACAATATACTCGCGTAATTTGATCCAAATCTATTTTCAAAAGAAAGAAAGTTCCTTAGAGGATACATCTACATATTTGCGCGCGCGCGTATACTTTTCTATATAGTTACTAAATAAAAAGTACTATTTATATATATACATACATATATACATATATATGTATATATAATATAAATTGCAGACTTAATCACACAGTAACTCCTTAACTAACCTGATGTACTTAAGAATATCTAATCACAGCACATAATGAATTAAGTTTGTAATATCTTTTCTGTGACTCAGAGCTTCTTTTTTGTTTTAGAATGATAGTTTTATTTGCTTAGCAAATATTCACGATAAAAAATGGCAATTGATTAAAAAACTTAATTCATAAATTATAAAATTTATACAGCAATTAAATTTTACTTTACTAACATATTATAATATTGCTGTTTGATTAAAATCCATTAGTGTGCGACAAGTGAATAGTTACAAATATTGACTAAATATCTATAAGATAAAAATATTTACATGTCACATTTTATGCCACATGTCATGTTATCAATGGCCTATTTGTGTCCTGTAATAAAATTTCTATATTCGTCTCTATATAAAAATGACAGTAACATTGACAAATATGAATATCAGCATCAAATATAATATTTGCAAATTAAGCTATTGTTTTGCAATTCTATAATTTTATACGTATATATATAATTTAACATGTTTTTGTACCAACACCGTACATATGTAACAAAGAAAATCAGCATTATTCTTTCATTCAATCAAGGGTTAAGATACTTCAATATAATGGAATTGCCCGGCAAACTGTCAGATAAACGTTTCTTATATGAAACATAAATCGATTAATAAAAACTATTACATAATTTGTTCTTCTCTCTCAATATATAGAAAAAATTGTGCTTGCAATTTATTACAATTTATTGTAATTTATTCTATAGTGTAAGCTGCAAATATTTGTGCACTGTGAACATAATGTAAGGCTTTTCTCATATTCTATTTCTGCGTTGTAATAGAGTTTTGAGTGAAAATATATTGGTGTTATCCAAGGATTTATAAAATACAGCATCGTCGTTTTTTGTGTCCACTACTACCAGGTGGCTTTCCTGTACGTTCTTTATCTTTCCGTATTTCTCTAACCTGCAATGCATGTATGATGAATTTTCGTTGTTTGAAATTTTTCGCAAAATCTCACTTGAAACATAATAGAAATGTAATACTGCTTATACATAAAAGTTTTCAATTTGTAATATTATGTTATGCCATATTGAAATAACTACTAACAAAGATATCTGTGCTTACTCACCAAAGTATAAAATGCATCATCTACACCCATTCTTGTTTTCGCCGAAGTTTCTACAAATGGCACACCATACTGTCGCGCGACTTCTCTCGCTTGGGTCATATTTACTGCCCAAGATTGCTGAAGATCACATTTATTTCCAACTAATACCATTGGCACTTCCTCTGCATCTTTTACTCGTTTTATTTGTTCCCTATATGTTCCAATGTCCTATTAAACACATAATGCAATTATTTCAAAAATCAGATGGATAAGATTATATAATATACTTACCTCAAAACTTTTAGCAGAGTTTACAGCAAAGACTAACAAGAATCCTTCTCCTGTTCTCATATACTGATCTCTCATTGCACTATATTCCTCTTGTCCAGCTGTGTCTAATATATCTAGAAGGCACGTTTCACCATCGATCACTACCTGTTTGACAACAACATATGGATATATTCAATGGACTAAGAAAAAAAATACTGTACTTGTAATGTTAAATTTTTTTAACTCTCTGGGACGATGAACGATTCTGACACACTTACAGACTACAGTGCTACTTGGGTCTAAAAAGACCCAGGCATCACTGTTAATGTTTCGTTATGATATATTGATTATGACTGGATTAATAATTTAAATATTTCAATACAGAATAACGAGTTATTGTAAATTATTATAAAACCTTGAATAAAATTAAATTGGTATGCTTACTTGTTTTCTATATGAATCTTCTATAGTAGGATCATATTCGTCAACAAAGTGATTCTGTATCAATTGAATGGTAAGTGCTGATTTTCCAACACCTCCAGCTCCAACTACCACAAGCTTGTATTCCGTCATGATGCAGTTTCTTAATGTACAATTTATAGTTTTTATTATTTTTCTTTAAGAAGTTCCTTGGATTATCTACAAAAAAAGTACTGTAATATAATATACATTTATATCAGCTTAAATTTCTTTGATAAGACTTCTATATATAATCAACAAGAAATCTCATCATAATTAATTTTTGTGGAAGTCTTATCAGAGAGATTGAAAAAAGTGAGAGATAAAGTATGTAATAAAATTATATTTATATCTTTTAATATATATGTTTGATGTAAAGCCTAGTCTCAGAGTATTAATTTTATCAATTGATCCACTTGATTATCAAATTCAATATTAACTCTACTTATTTCTTAAAAACAACTTATCAAATATAATTACATTGCATAGTTTAAAAACTTTAATTGTTGTTTTATTATTACTAGTGTTCACAAAAGGAAGAGCAACTTTACAACTGTTGTGTAATCTTCTACTAAACTTTTATCCTTTAAATTTGATCTGCTATTTTTCAATATGTTAGCTAAATGAATACCAATTTTTTCAGTGTATTAGAATTAAATACAATTAATAAATGCATCGTAGAACACATAAATAAACGTAATTTAATAAGGAAAGAGCATTTAGCAGAAACAGTTTTCAAGCAATTGGCAATATAATATTAAGTGTTAGCTTAGTGCTGTCTTCTGCTGAAAGCGAACATTGTATAATCATTGGTATTAGTCATCCAATTATTACATATACTTAATAGAACCAGATGCACGATGTTTGTTACTCATATAAACGCAAACTTTTTCGCGTTACTCGTAATAATTTCGAAGGCGCGTTTTAGACAACTGAAAAGAATATATAAATAAGACATATATAAATAAAAACGATCCGTTTTCAGCAGATCCGACAATCATGCAACGAAACGTGCAAACAGACGTAACAGATCGATCGTAGCCGACATATCAACGTCGACCGAGCCGCGAGGAGGAATCATCCGATGAAGTGTATCCACGACGAGTCATCGACTGCGTGCTATGCGCGGCGTTGCATTTCGGAGTAAACAGTGCGCGCACTGGGAGAGATTACGAGACTTGCCGAGAAGAAGAGGAGGACACACAGGGACGCGACGACGGCGCAGACGATGCGTTCCCACATCACACTTACCGAGACTCAAAAAATGCTCATTTCATGGGATTGCACCGGGGTCGTTGAAACACTCCACCTCACCGTGGACCGCACCGTCACGAATTAGTCACTGGAGACTGGAGATACCATCTGGAAAGGAGCATCGTCAGTGTTGCCAATGTCACACTCCCCCCGACGACGACGACGAAGACGACGACGACGACGACGGCGACGGCGACGATGCGGAAATGTCGGAAAGGGTGTTGACCGTCTCGCGCGACTCACGGACGGCTTTCACAGATGGTGCGATTATCGCCAATTATTCGCGATACGAATGTGCTCGAGAGAATTCCTCTGTACATCAGCCTCCTCTCGAGATATATATAAGAAATCGAATAAGCCATATGATGGATCTTTACGTTCTTTTTTTTATTATATCTGTTATCTCTATTTCTTTCTTTTATATTTGGAAATTTCTAGAAGCACAAAATATCCTCTTATTTATCACTTACATCGTCTCTTTATATTTGAAAATGATACTTTTTAAAAGAGGAAAATACTTTTTTATTTACTTTTTGGATATCATCTTTGTCAAATAATATTTCGCAATTGTTTTGATTAGTATAATGAATTATAGATTCATATATTTCGTAGCCGCTTAAATCAGACTTACTTTTAGAGTTTGATAGTAATATTAATGAATGTATTATAATATTGATTACATCTATCATTATATATTAAATCACGGAGAAATAAATAAGAACCTTTACGGTTTCGTATAATTCAACAGTTGGTACGATTTATCTAGTGCTGATAAAATAGCGTCAATCATTCGAAGATCTGTATTATCAATGGCAGCGAAATAATGTATATATTCTCTCTCTCTCTCTCTCTCTTCTCTCTCTCTCTCTCTCTCTCTCTCTCTCTCTCTCTCTCTCTCTCTAATTATGGTGATTATAATGGTGAAAAACTCGCGAAAACAGACTTTCAATTTGGTGAATATCACGATATCTCTTTTAAAACTTTCTGTTTCTATCTTAATTCTGCATTCAGTTGGAACTATGAATCTGTTCCTTTTTTTTTCTTTTATCTCTCACACAAATAGAACTAGCTTATATTTGTGTATGTACATTCTCAATATTTTGCAGTTAGTGACTGTTCAGTCGCAGTTCATAATTTGAAGAAATAATATCACGTCGTTTATTTTCTAATCTCTACTGCTTTTTAGAATAATTTTGACATTCACGTAAGTTTAATTATTGATCCATTAATGAAAATAATTTCTATCTTTGCGCGTAATAATAAAGAATAAATACAAGATCTGAATATGTCAATATAAGTCAATAAAAAGCAGCTAATAAGAGCTAAACGCGAGATAAAGGCGCGAATAGAAAACCGACCGATTTGGCTCTTATTAGCCTCTTTTTATTACTTAAATAAAGAATAATCTTCACTTTTATATCTTATTGTTAATAATAACGAAAATGTGTAATTTACTCGTTCTCAAAATACATATATATAATTAACAAGAATACATTTTGCGATCGATTCAAAATAATATTCCAGTTATTTATTCGTCGAGTGTATTTGTTTGATATATGTATATATTTGCATGGGACGCGTTATCACACTCGAATATATATCCCGTGAGTAATCGTTTAATTATAGTATCGGAGTGTCGTTATGAACTAGCGCGATCGTTGCTACGTATTAATTGTGCACACGTGTGTGCAATAAGCTGTCGGTGCTGTTATATGATAGGAATTAATAATACTATTATATACAATTATATATACTAAATTTTGAAAATTATTTGTCACATTAATTCTAGTCACATTAATTCTAGTCACATTAATTCTAGTCACATTAATTCTAGTAAGATTTAAATGATGGCAATCGACGTGCGCCAATTTTTAGATTACTATCATTAATGTAAGTACACCGTGACGTACGTTGCCGCGATTGTTGACATAAGACGGCTATCTTTTCTTTTGGATTTTTCATGGTCGCGAGGGCGTCGTTGGCGCGCGACCGTCAACTACTGTCTCGCGTTATTTGTTGTTTTGGGGCGGAGTGCGTGCCAAGTAATCTGTGGTGCGTGCTGCGTATAATACGCATCGGGAACGTTGCACGAGATGAGTCGCGAGTGTCGCGAAGTTGCGATGAGCGAGTACGCGATCGTAATTAGTCGCAGTATATGTGTAACACGCGTCGGGAGTACAATACAAAGAGAGCTGCGAATATCGTGCAGTGTTAATTAGCGAATGTACGAGCGCGTAATTAGTTTTCCGCTCGAATATCAACAAGTACTTGAACCGTAACAAATCATGTGTAGGATGGTATAATTCGCGCCGTAAAATTATGCCAATCAGTGTTGCCAATTGTTAGGATACGACTTTCATCGGCCATGAGAAATTATGCCGCAAAATTATATTGCGTTGGTCAACATGAGACAACCATCTTGTTTCTTTGAGTTCGTTACTTTTCGATCGCGGATGTGAAGAATGTCGTAATTGATGCGCGATCGTCGCGTTTCGCGTTATTTATTTGCACGGAGTGCGTGCTGCGTGTAATACGCGTCGGGAGTATCGTACGGTAACTTGAGCCGCGAGTATCGCGAGGTGTTAATTAGCGAGTGCGCGATCATAATCAGCCGCGGTTTATATGTAACACGCCGGGAGTGTCGTACAAAGTGAGTCGCGAGTATCGGAGAGTATTAATTAACGAGTGCGTGATTGTAATTAGCCGCGGTTTATATGCAACACGCGTCGGGAGTGCCGTACAAAGTGAGTCGCGAGTGTCGTAAAGTATTCACGCGAACGAGTGCGCGATTCTAATTAGCCGTAGTTTTCTCTTCGACTCGCATTGGCGTGAACCTATTGAATTATCCGGGACAGCTGTGATAAGGCGAGCGGCGGTGATTCGGCCAGGAGGTGCATCATCGGTGAGTAATTATTTGTCTAGTCATTAATTTTCTAATTAATTATTTACTTATTTGCAATGATTAAGGCATATTAGTGAATGGCTGAACATCTAAAAATAATTGCAGAATTTGTCTTTATAAAAATACTTATATTAGATATTTTATAAAAATATTTATATTAAATTATATTTGATAGAGAAAAAGAGACAATATTTTATATATGTATATATAATATATTAAAAACAAGTCAAGAGATTATGAATTTTTAATTAGTATATTATTTTTTCTATTTTAATATATTACAAATAAAAATATGTAAATAAGCATATATAATGTATTGAAAAATTTTTTTATTTTAAGAACTGTTGATGGCACAGCATCACTAATATATGAGTGAATATGTTGATGTCGATGAGTGTAAATATGAATTATACTTGTATAATTAATTATATGGTCTTATTCTGCAGTGAACCCATTGGATTACCCGGGACAGCTGTGATAAGGCGAGCGGCGGTGATTACGGCGAGGGGGTGCATCATCGGTGAGTAATTATTTGTCTAGTTTTCTAATTAATTATTTACTTATTTGCAATGATTAAGGCATATTAGTGAATGGCTGAACACCTAAAAATAATTGCAGAATTTGTCTTTTTATAAAGATATTTATATTAGATATTTTATAAAAATATTTATATTAGATATTTTATAAAAATATTTATATTAGATTATATTTGATAGAGAAAAAGAGACAATATTTTATATATGTATATATAATATATTAAAAACAAGTCAAGAGATTATGAATTTTTAATTAGTATATTATTTTTTCTATTTTAATATATTACAAATAAAAATATGTAAATAAGCATATATAATGTATTGAAAAATTTTCTTATTTTAAGAACTGTTGATGGCACAGCATCACTAATATATGAGTGAATATGTTGATGTCGATGAGTGTAAATATGAATTATACTTGTATAATTAATTATATGGTCTTATTCTGCAGTGAACCCATTGGATTACCCGGGACAGCTGTGATAAGGCGAGCGGCGGTGATTACGGCGAGGGGGTGCATCATCGGTGAGTAATTATTTGTCTAGTTTTCTAATTAATTATTTACTTATTTGCAATGATTAAGGCATATTAGTGAATGGCTGAACACCTAAAAATAATTGCAGAATTTGTCTTTTTATAAAGATATTTATATTAGATATTTTATAAAAATATTTATATTAGATATTTTATAAAAATATTTATATTAGATGTTTTATAAAAATATTTATATTAGATTATATTAGATAGAGAAAAAGAGACAATATTTTTTATATGTGTATATATAATATATTAAAAACAAGTCAAGAGATTATAAATTTTTAATTAGTATATTATTTTTTCTAATTTAATATATGCAAATAAAAATATGTAAATAAACATATATAATGTATTAAAAAAATTTTTCTTTTAAGAAATGGTGGCACAGCATCACTAATATGTGAGTGAATATATTGATGTTGATGAGTGTAAATATGAATTGTACTTGTATAATTAATTATATGGTCTTATTTTGCAATGAAGTGAAAGTTTTATTTTAAATTATCATTGAGTAAATGCAATAAACTATATATATTACTAGTATATATATTAACTATATATATATTATAAATTATATTATAATATATTAATTATATATTAATAAACAATATATTACTAATAACTATATATTACTAATCACATATCATAAAGAAATGTAGTATTAACGTAAAATAATATTTCTGTTTTGTACAATTTAATAATGATTTATAAAATATAATGATAATTCCAGTGGTTTTAGAAATTATATATATATATATATATATATATATAATTCACTGCAATATATGTAACTATATAATTGATTTTTTCTGTAACTGAGATATTGAAGATATACTATATCGCAAATAATGCATACTTTAGAGAGACTGTAGTCTGACTAAATCATATGTTGATTTTGCTCTCTCTTTTGTCATGATCTTTTTAATTAACATGTTCAATTAATATTGCTGAAACAAGATAAAATAATTTAGAATTTGCCTCTATTATGCGCAATTTTATTATTTGAAACTTATATATTTTTCGACGCGCCGCGCTTGTCGGAGGCAGCGTTCGAAGATAATTGTTTTCCGAGAATTCATCCGTTTATCTAAATACATATAGATCTATGCTATCGTTTCGAGCGCGCATTTTTCGCTGCTTGAAGTTAACGACACCCGTGTAGAGAATAAAGGGGGGGGGGGAAAAACATGGAAATATATATAATGCTATCGCGCGCTGCCGATCGGCGAGCGAACATACATATCCCGCGGGTCCTATTCGCGGCACTCGGGGGATAGATCTTGATTTTCCCACGCGCCAGTATATCATTAACGCGTTATCGTTCAGCGCGTACGGCGAATGATCAATTAGTACGTATATACATGCGTATACGTTTGCAGTCTCGATGGTTATTAGATACATGGTATAATTCGATTCGCTCAATTATCGTAACAGCGCGTGCTGCGCGCGAACGCGACTAAAAATCATTCGACACATCGATACGTCCCTTCCGTCGCCTCCTAGTGACGCGGGTGCGATGTTCCTCCTCATAACGCGGCACGCCCGAAAACGGGCGGGAGCCGTGTGATGCCCATTTACAACGACGATTATTCATTCACTCAATAATTCATAATTCGCCCGTCAGCCTGCGATACACCGCGCGCGAGTGACAGCCACCGCGTACGGTCGACAGGGAATACCCGGTATATAATTTAGGTGATTTAAAGCGGGCGATAATACGGCACATAGCGTCACATAGCGTCACATAGCTAACCAAATTGATTCAATGGCGAGGCTCGCGTAATTGCACGCGGAGAACAACCGCAATGTAAATACGATCGGGCGGGGTAAAAGGGGGAAAGAGGAGATCCCGTCCTCGTTATTTAGCTGAACCATCTTCACATCGATGATATTATTTCTGATTGATTATACACGGGATTTCTCTCTGAGAATGTCCTTCGTATTAAATCTCGATGATAGATTCTTCAACCGATCGCCACATATAATAATTTTATCTGTTGCATATTTGATCTCGTATATAATTTTTTATACTAGACACAAGCGCGCGCTCTTTTTTACGGAGATTGTTTAATTTTCAATAAATTATTATTCCTCTCTAAAAAAAAAGCATTATGTCAATACTCGAAAGTCTCAAAGTGTATTGTTGCCGCTTTTTCGCGGCTCTGATTGATTTTTATTGTGTCGCATACTTCGCGTTAAGGGCTATTTGATATCGCGAAGATTATCTTGACAGTTTTGAAGTCAATTAGTAGATATATTAATAATAGTAGAGATATTAAAGAAGAGGAATCTTTAAGAGTGCTTCGAAGAATGGCAAATAATATTCTTTTTAAATATAAAAAAATATCTCTAATTGACTTCAGAACTGTCAAAATAACTTTTGCGATGTCAAATAACCCTTAACACTACGAAGCATGCGACACAATAAAAACCAATCAGAGCGGAAAAGAGACAATTCACTTCAAGACTTTCGAGTAATGTGCTTCGATATAATGTGCCTTTTTAGAGAGGGATACATACATATTGGTAAAAATTCTTGGAATAATAATAAAAATTTGTATGCTTTGAGATTCCATTACTTTAGTAATAAAAAGTTAATAGAAATTTTATGATAGCTAATTATTTGCAAGTTTTCGATTATTAGCTTCTAAATAAAATTTGCATTAGAATAATTTAAAGAAATTAAGAAATACAGCGATTTTTAAAACTTACATATATATTTTACACAACTTACAACTTACATTTTTATTAAAACTAAATATTAAATTAAATATTTATTTAATTATTTAATTATTCGATATTTACTTAAAATTGAATATCAACAGTTTTAAATATATAAATTAAACATGATTTGGTCTTTTTCGAAACTTTTACTAAGGAAATATGAATGGCAATGATTGAAGAACCTATTATCAAAAGTTAAATTGTGATACACACACTTTGTATATATACTTCATTTTGGGTGTGTGAAGTTGGCACCTCTATGTTATGATATCATAGTTCTGTTAAGAGTTCTGAGTTATTTAGAACTAAAGGAAGAGTTCTTCATAATTTTTAGAAATAGTTCCGGCCATTATGATAATGAAAATTGACTTCGGAAAATGGGGGTGTCAACTTCACAATTTTTTTACACATCGTGTTCCAATAATTTTGAACATAGTTCTAAGGTTCTTTTGAATAGTTCCTGATACTTTTTTGGAAGAATTCAGCGGTTTTTAGTTTTAAAAACATACTTCCGTAATATCGAAGATATTTAAAAAATAACAAGTTCTGGTAAAAAATGTAAGAGTTCTGAATCATACTCAATAAGACAAGCAAAAGTGGAAACCGCATGGCTCTAACTATTTCCGAGATATTCGATTTTTTAAAATTAATAATTTTTTAAAATTAACACTTTTACGAAACATTTTAAAAATCACTAGTTCTGATCGAAAATATTAGAGATCGCGATTGTACTGGATAAGACAAGAAAAATAGTGAAAACTATACTGATCTAGCTATTATATTTTGTAAGATATCGATTTTTAAAAATTTTCACTCCTATGGGACTTAGAAAATTTTTGAAGTCCTGACTTCAACCAGTCAGTACTTTTTTATTCGATATCTTGCAAAATATAATAGCTAGATCAGTGCAGTTTCCACTATTTTTGTCTTATCGAGTATGATCGAGATCTCTAACAGTGTCGATCAAAACTCGTGATTTTTAAAATGCTTCGTGAAAGTGTATTAATTTTAAAACATGGATATCTCGGAAACTATAATAGTTAGAGCCATGCAGTTTGCACTTTTTTTCTTATCTTATCGAGTGTGATTCAGAACTCTAAAAATTTTTACCAGAACTTGTTATTTTTAAAATATCTTCGATATTGAAAGTACGTTTTTTAAACTAAAAACCGCGGAACTCTTCCAAAAAATATCAAAAACTATGGAACTACTCAAAAGAACCTTAGAACTATGCTCAGAACTATTGGAATTTGTGTAAAAAAATCGTGAAGTTGACACCCCCATTTTTCGAAGTCAACTTTCATTATCATAATGACCGGAACTATTTCTAAAAATTATCAAGAACTCTTTCTTTGATTCTAAATAACTCAGAACTCTTAACAGAACTATGATATCGTAACATAGGGGTGCTAACTTCACGCACCCCTTCATTTTTACTTTTATCAAGATTTAAAACATCACAGATTTAAAACATAAAACTCTGCACATTATTATATCAAATACTTCAAATTAAATTTATGAATCATCACGAATATAGAGACAATAGCCAGGGAAAAATGCGCAATGCTCTTATCGGCTTTTATTACGTAGATAGGGGAAATTTGCGCGATTGTCGCCCCTCGGGAACGAAATGCGAGATGATACCTCGGATAAAGTCAGCTTAGCCTGTTGCGGATAGCGTCACGAGTTTATGTCGCGCCTAGAAATCGAGAGACGGTGTATTTTTCCGAAATCGATGCTGCGATCAGATAATTCGTGTCGCCGCAACCGATTCGCTTGTCCGCCACTTTAACTATAGATAGATATCACGAAACAGCACGCGAAGCCGGTAAAATATGTGAACACAGTAGATCTATGTACACAGAATGCATACAGAGGGGAGGAGGCGGAGCGCGTGCAAGTAATTCCGGGCTTTATTGCGGAAAAGCACGGTAATTTTACGAGTTTTCCAGTGAGAGGCGAATTAAGATTTGCATAACGCGCCGAACCACCGCCCGCATCTAAGTGTTGAGAAATGCAAATAACCTCATCTTTAGGACTATCTCTCTCTTTCTTTCTCTTTCCTTGCGCGCGGATTGTGTCGAGAGAGCGTGCAATGTAGAGAGACTCAGTGGTTATATCTCGCTATACCGGTACATAAGATGCGAGGAATCTCCTTTCTGCCAGCGGCTCGTCTCCGCCAACTGAAACCAAAATCTCGCTAAGAACCGCAGTCTCAAAAGCGAAGAGCCATCTACTTAGAATCTTACAGATCCCCTTTGCATTGCTTACTATCGAAAGCATCGTCGATTCTCCTTTGTGCCTCGCGATACTTGACGAGACAGTAACTTGATACATGTTAAAGCGAGCGAGAGAAATTTTGAAATGTTCTACCACGATATTGTCGCGGAATTCGCGGACGGTTTTGTACTGCGTAAAATACGAGGGATTATGAGAGAGGAGAAATATAGGTAGATAAATACATAGTTATATCATATTATATACATATATATATAAATGTAGGGAAATATAAAATGATAAATTTATTTTTTTAGACGAGATTAAAAATATTTCGAAAAATTATTAAATTCATGTAATAATTTAAATGAATAAAATCATTTCTTGACGCTCCGAGGATACAGTTAATTTATCTTTGCTTAATACTCGCGTTTCACATTCGGACGTTCGATAATTCGCACATTTTGCAATCGAATATTACTCGGAAATATTCGCGTTTCGCATACTAATATTCACGTTACCGGGAAATAATTGTGTTTCGAGCGGGGACAGGCACAATTTATCGAAACGTTGGAAAATTTTCGATCTGTTCGATTTGTTGCGCGACGCGGTGCGAATTAGCGTGGTATTTTTTAGATAATGGACCGGGAGCTCATTATCGAGCACGATACAATCGAGAACTATCCGATGGGGTAATGTACAACGACTCCGGTCTATCGGCAGCGGACGCGATCGTTAACGTTCGCGTTGAGGCGTATTCATGCATGGCTCAGCTACATCTGATTACGTTAATAATGAACACAATTGGTGCTCACCTGCGTGCTCGCCGAATGCGCTTTAATCTGTTTACCGATTGCTCGTCGTCGGTATTATTATCATGGCGCGAAAGCGCAAACGTGCGTATATTCGGCGCGAAAGCCATGTCGTCCGTCCGTTTTGCGCGCTGAATTCGCTCGATTCCACCGATTGCCCTAAAATCGACAATGGGGACGACGCGTTTACCGTGCTGAACAATAAGGTAAAACAACAATATACGGAAATCGACTCTACAAAGCGGATTCCCTGCATCTCGCGATGCGACGTCAAGTATACTTGTAGTTGCGTCGGTAAATGAATGATCTCGTATTTATTTATGTAAATAATAAATAAAAAAACATACGAAATAATGTGATAACATTTTCGCGCACGATTTTTATCAATAATTACTATTATTTTGGAATTCTTCTTTTCACGCGTAAGGAGTTAGTAATTGTTCAGGAATTTAAATTTTATTTTATATCTGAGAAATAAGCGATAAATTTAACGATAAATATATCCAGATTATATATTCATCAGACTAATAATTAAAAATAAATAAAATTTAACGATAAATATATTGAGACATTGTTTCCGATTGCATCTATAGAACGAAGAAGAAATTGAAACTATATGTCATCATTTGAATGATATATATGTATATAATCATTTGAAACTATATATCTTCTCGAGATAATACAACGCGATATTACTATTCGCGAAGCGATTATTCGGTCTTATCGGTGATACGCTCGGTGCGCAAATACCATCGAGAAACATACGCGTCGTCGGTGGCGGAAAATATCGGAAAAGTGCGTGAAAGCGGAAAATAAGATCAATTTCGTTGTGCGTTCACCGATACGTGTACAATTGGGTCTCTCTTTCTCTTCCGGCGTCGTCGAACGTCGGTCGTTGTCGTCATCGGCGTCGTCGGCTCGGTCAACTGTCGACTTTCGTCGTCGCGTATTCTCGGCACGCCGCAGAGAGAAACAGCAGCGGGTTTATTTTCCGCTGAAAATCACATGTTCGGATAACGTCGGTTATCGCGCGGCACACTGAATACAATGTCCCGTGTACTTACGGAAGAATCGGAATCTGCCCAGCTTCCTAGCTCCTGTGTCGAGAAGGTATATAAATGTACATTCGCCCCACACGATTATAAGCTTGCACTTTGGAATGTAAGAGTTCTCGGAAAAAATTATTTAAACAATGATAGAATGATACAGTAGTGTTTGTAAATTTGATTTGTAAAAATGTCTTGAGCGAAATTTAAAATTAATAACTTATTTAACATGTATAAAAACATGCTAAATGGATGTATTCTTTTATAAATATACTTAGAAAAACATGTATATGAAAGACTTTTAAAATGCATATGAATTCTAACAAATCCGAGCAATTGCGCGCAAGGCAATAAATTCAAATCTTATTGAATTATACAATAGGAAAGAGAGATTTAAACAACACGCGAATGCTTTCACGTTCATCACGGCAGCGTTGAATTTCGGGTTTTTCCATTCGATTCTGTACGTACAAGTTCATATTTTAGAATGTAGCGGATTTAAAACGATCAAACCTGATATTGATAAAATTGTCAATTTACTATAATTAATCGTAGTTTTACGATAATATTATAATGATAAAAGCTGATTATAATCGAAGACTAAAATAGTAGACATAAAATTAAGGCATATTTAGATATATGCTCTTTTTACTTTTTAGAAGTGCGCTTTTGTGTTAGTTGTTTTCTTAATTTTCTCAAATTATTTCAAGCAGTTATTACATATACTATATATCGACTCAAATAAATTTAATATCCTCATGAATTTTTTTTTAAATTTTTTTTACCTTCTATAGACAGTTGACGAGTTATTATCTATTCTGCGTTTAATTACGATACAGTGTCTGATTTAATTATTCTTTTAATTAATCTCTATATTATATTTCTGTCTGTAATGTATGTGGACGGAATTATACGGTACATTTTCTATCGCGCGCAGAGACATACATCGATTTCGCATTCGTTATTCGAGCGTGTGTGACCAGTGAATCGCGTGAATAATTTTGCATACCGATTTCGCATTTGGTGTCACTATCAGATTTCCGATTATGCTTATTGTCTTTGTTACTCGTTAATGTGTGAGCGGCTTACCCGAAGTACACGGATGAGTTGTTCCTGCATTGAAAACATAGGTTACAAAGACTTTTATAATATTTACGAGTCCATTAGGTACGCTTTTAATAAGCCTTTCATTTTGTATCGCCGTGATTATACGCTTTTAAATCTCATTATTTTTTACTCTTTTCTACTCTTCTCTACTCTACTCCTCTAAATTATATTATTACCGCTTTTTGCAATGAAAATAGCAACCACGGTAGGTTACGGCAAATTGCGCATAATATTTAACTCCAGGGCATTAAAATATCTCTATGACAGCGTTTATTACACAGAATTTTACACTCTTATTTTACACTCTCATTAAGATTTAAATACAAATTCTTTCAATCTAGAGTCGATTCTTTGAAAATATATAGGAACGTCGACAGCTTACGACTCCAAATTTCTACGGATTTTAATTAAAAGAATTAATTGAAAAAATATGCGAATAAAACTTTAAGCAAAAGCAATTCTAAAAGCATTATCATCTAGAAATAGATTTAGGCCTTTGGTATCATGATCATCAATTCCGTTTGTACTAAGACCCTCCATTAGCCAGACTATAGCCATGCTGCGTTAAGGGCAGTACGTGGCGCATGTAAATTGCGGTTCCACCAGCTTTGCTCAACGTCGAATTCGATACCCAGCCAGTTCGTGTTATGGTTAGGATGGTCTTAAATGTGGCAACGGAAATTTCTGCCCCTGGTTACACCAGATTACGGGTACGCACGCATATTACGGGTACGCACGCATATTACGGAGATACAATGCGCGCATGAGAGAATCCTACGCACGTTTATGCGGGTATATTGTGGTAGGTTCACGAGATAATGCTGCGAAAGGAATTAATCGTAAATAATAATTTACGTGTAACGCGTAGAATTTCTTGAGTTATCAACAGTAAGCGAAAGAGCAGCTACGACGTAGCTTTAAATAAATGTTTAAAAATCGTTATCGGATTTTTTCGTAAATTCAATGATAATATTCCGCATACTTTTATTTTTTTTTTTTTTTTTTTACGTCGACTTCGATGCCCATGTGTTGTTTTACATGGCGTTGCACGTTTACAGTTTAGATTAATGGCCACGTTTAATCATGATTTATCTCTCGGCCGTTTAAGGCCCTAAACGCGGCAATGAATTCTGTAACCAGCGCCCAATTACAGCCATCCACTGCACAGACTAACACTTGTGCATGCATTCGCGCGCCTTCGGAACAAGCGAATGCATTTGTCGTTGCCAGGCTTTTACGGTTTCGCAACCGCGCCCGATGTTCTTCGTGTGTGAGTATTTTGGGCCCGCAGTGACAAATGATACGCATTTCATCATTCCAACCTTTTTCTCGATTACAGATGTATCTTACGCGCCGAGACCCACCGAAATAGTATAGTAATCTCTCTCCTATTTTCGAGTGTAACTACAGCATCTTTTTCCGGCAACGATTTGTCACTCGTTACGTCATTACGAAAACGTCACGCGCGCGATCTTTTATCGGCTCATGCTCGTTATATTCTTGCTTTTTCCCCTCATTTTTTTCTTTGTCACAAATCATAGTACTCGTAAGTACGTGTGATTCATGAGGGGGGATGAAACTCAAAGCTCAAGTCGCAAAGATCTAGAGACGCAAATATAACATAACAAAAGTAAACGAAGCTTTGGCAGCTAGAAAAGTTTATTTTTTCATTTTTCCAGAAGAAGATTCTAAATAAGAAACATTAAAATAAAAGAATTTGTTTTATTTGAATCTTATTTAGATATTTAGATATTAATTTAGATATTATTTAGATATTAAATGCAGATTAAAGAAAGAGAAAAGTAAAGGTAGAGAGGGAATTAAAACAAGTTCTTTCTTTCTCTTTTTCTCTTTTCCTCTGTTTTTATATAAGAATCCAGAAATTCTAAAACTATATCATCGAAGAAGTTTCCGATTTCGCGACGCCAACCGACAATGAATACTTTACACGTACCGAAAAATAGCTCTCTTTGTCACGCCGTCCGTATCGATTTTCTCACATTTCTCCATTTGATCTCACATTTCTTTCCGTTACCACATACTCCTTGGCTTCCTTTGGAAGCAATACGAGCGACGAGTGATACTTTATACACCGGCTCTTAGCGTGCGCGTACTAATGGAATATTTGCGGAGATCTCTCCCTTTTCAAACCCTTTATCGAAGAGCTGATTTCTTTTGAACCCGCCCGTGTTCACGTTTTCCTTAGCACGCAAGGTAAAATCATCGTGATTTATCGGCAAGAGGGTGGAAACTTAAAGCGCGGCTTAAAAAGGTCACCGCCGTCACGGCGACGGTGGGCGACAATGGGTCCCAAAAACGGTTTAATACCAGCGTATAAGCGATATGATCTATTGTTTCCCAAGACGAGCAAGAATATAATACCGCCAGTGATTCATCGCTCCGTTATATTTGACTCCGCGCTTGCCACTGTGTTTCCGACAAAGTGGCGAACGCTTTAACTTCGCGCAACTCGTAAATCTATAAGACGTTCGTGCCTAACGTCGAACTTGTTCGTTCTGTCGCAATAATGGCGAAAGTATGGGCGACATAAATGAATATTGCTACGTCCATCGTTATAATTGTCGCATACATACATACACACTTTATTGTAATAGTTTTGGAATGGAGTAATAAAGCATTTCTATTGTAAGTGAATCTTAAATATATTTTTAGAAATTAAAATATTTTTTTAAAAAATTTTATTTTGCGTGATTTTATAATATCAATTGGCTGTTTTTCTCTATCGTTGTAAGTAAATTGAGGATTTTCCTACAGATTTTTTACACTTTCAAGTAAAATTCTTACACAGATGGTGTCTTTGAAAACTTTGTTCGATGTTTATCTTTATTGTTTTACTTTTTTTTCTTGCTTTTATCTTCAAGCTTCTTCACGATAATAGGTTCTTTCGGAATAATTATTGGCGGGGGAGGACCCGGATCTGGTAACGGGATATAATTTCGTGGTGATTTAAATTCCATCTCAAGACTGTGCATTATATCGTCGGTGAGGGTAATTTGCCTTGTTGTTTTTAGTAATAACATTTCTTCCTCCGGTTTTTTCGAGATAGGCGCTTCATTATGTATTACATGGACTTTTGGACAGCCTTTTTTGCATGTCTTGCCTTGTAGAAAGAGAAAAATATATCTTATAATAAATTTAATATATATATATATATGTGTGTGTGTATTATGACACACACATATGTGCAATTATATATTAAAATATATAATTATTTCAATTTTATATAAATATTGCTGCTCTAGCAGTGTTTTATTGCTATAGTAACTTATAATACTGATTAATAATAATACATATATATATATATAATAAATAATATATATTTTACCATATTTATCCAAACAATTAACATCGATGATAGGTTCGGCAGCTTTTCCGTTCACAGCTTGAATACGACGTCGGTCCTTGGGTAATTTAACAGATAAAATATTATTGTCAATCTCGTGCGATACTTCGTCGTATATCGATTCTATATTAGTAGGACACATGCGTTGACGATTCATCATTCTTTAATGAAATAATTAAAAGTCGATTATTTTTATTTTTATAAATATGAGTTACATATGTGTCATTTGGAATTTTTTCGCGCATTTAAGGTTATTCAAAATATAGCTTAGGCATTTACATCGCTTTGAAACAAATTCACGCATCTCGCGTTAGTATATTATAGTATCATCGTGATTACTTTATTTTTTATGCTATATTATTGAATTTGTATCTCGCACACGTTAGCTCAATTTTTTATCAAATATTTAAGTCAAGTCAGCCGTATTAATTTACAATCCGGTTTTATTTCTCTTTAAGTTGGTTATCACGCTTGGATACACAATAGTAGCTACTGTCTTCGAAGCATTGTTTATTCGAATTATTCTCACCGTTGAAATTTTTACATGTTAAGTGTATATAAAGAGAAATATCTTATACGAGCGAAGTGCTTTTCTTCCTTCTGCCTCGCCTCGCCTCGCTATGTAAAGATGACGCGGAAATAAAGAGACAGAAAGTATATATAAAAATGCAGATGACAAAAAGACTGTAACGGGAACGGCTCCGTTCTCATAGAACCGTAAGATTAGGAGCGGCAGCGGAGCAGTCGTCGGAATGGCTTCGCTATTTTCACTCGGAAATTTCTTCTGGACATAAGACGATACTGTCGAAATATCTCCACCCATTCGCAAAGCGCTTTCATTGTTTCGCTCTCTTCCTGACGTTTGCCGGTATTGCGGTGAAAGAGCCCACGTCATTCCGCGAAGTGCGTGGAATCGCGCTTCACGGATAAATATGCAAATATTGTCTCAGTTTTGTTCTCCCGTCCAGCTTCGGAGAAATATATCCCACCGTTCCTTCAACGCTCGGCTTTAATTTTTCTCTCTCTCTTTCCCCGACATTCCTTCATTTTTTCTTTTATTCTCATTTTTTCCTTTTTTTTTTTTTTTTAAGCGCACGCCTCGCTAGGAGAACTTAATATTCTTGGCACCTAAACTTCTCTTTTGTTACGTAACTTCGTTACTTCTACATAACGTTCTTAATGTCCGCGCTTTTAAAAGATAATATTTCAGCTTCTTCCGCTGACTTATTCTCTCTCGCGTGCGCGACATGGTTATTCCTGGTTCTTTCCGCGATGATGACAACGACGAACGTTTTACTGAAAACAAGGCTTTTTTTTCAAGAAAATATATTAAATGTGTGTAGTCCGGGAGACGGTAAAGTAAAACATTTTCATGCATTTGTGCAACACGCGTGTACGTCATAAATTTGAAGCGATATGCGTGAGCTCACGTGCGAAGGGTAGTATTATACGTGTCGGTTGATACGATGCACCGACAGAATGGAGGAGAGAGGAGGCGAATATATTTGGGCGAACTTAAAAATTCCATTAATCTCTCCCAGCTCATTCTTTGGTCGCGCGATATTCGACGTACTCTATCGTAGAAATACGCTTCATGTGCGGCCGAAGGGGTATGCTAATATTATGCGGCTCTTTCATAACGCGGGGCCACACACGCGTGTTTTACTTTCATGAAGTTCCTCGGTTCGGTTAATACTTTTTCCACAAAAGGAACGAGAAGAGAACGCTTCTTTTTCCTCTAACGGTAGGAGAACGCGCGGTCCAATAATTCGCTCGTGGAATCTGGTGAAACGAATCGATAGTTGTTACTGTGCGATGCATAATCAGCTTTTAAAACATTCTCCTTTAGAACGGCACAACCGGCGCCCCGCTCGACTTTGGCCGCTTTGTACGAAGTGGCTGAAAAGTTCGGGCTGTTAAACTTTTAATCGGTAATCCGGCGGAAAGTCCTGCACACAGGTCGGCATGCAGCAGCAAGTTTAGCCCTTTAACTTACGAACTTCTTCTCGTCATTAAATACCGGCTCGACGTAAATACCTTGTGCTCTTCGAATTCGCGCGTTGACGCAGTTTGTATAGCATTAAAGTTAAGAAACATTGTTTTAATCCTTCGGATTAGTTTGCAATAACGCGCTTTCAGTAGTTACGATATTTATTATTGCCCCTATAAATTCTATTATTTGCGTATATTATCAGGGCAGTTTTTACTCTTTTTTTTTATGGAGATATTCAAGATTTTTTATAGATGGAAATTATATTATGCCCAATCTCATATTATTCTGCCTTCAGCACCATATTTTAATACGTAAACTCTGAATTCTGAATTGTAGGAAATTAGTTAACATTATATGCCGGTATGCAGTTGATTAGTCGTTTACAAACCTAATGCTGCAGGCTAAATGCATCGTGATTCGATAGCTAATGTACATTGAATATATGATGTTTTTGAATCATTGATTTATCAATTGTTAGCTTTGCCGATGTTCGTATCTTTAATATCCATTAGATACTTAAAACGACATATGCGTCGTTATTATCGTGATCAATATGTTAAAAATTTTGGGTACGCGCATAATTACGCGTACATGATACTAAATTTGCGCCTCTGATCGAACGTAGCCACATTTGTGAAAATAACGTTGAACGTGATCGTGCAAATTCCGGAAACGTTGATTCACTCTCTTGAATAATCAGGGTGCTAATAATCATGGGATGTTAATAATTGCTCGTATTCCGTCAACCCGCGTTGCCCAGCTTATGCTTCGTTTAACTTATTTCGATCAAACATTACACACATGATTTATTAATGAATGTTAAACCAATTGCGTTCCAAAGGTATATAATTTCGAAATAATGTATTTGATTGAAAACGGTGGAGGGGGACGGAGGAAGAAAAACACGATGCGCGCCATCGAACATTATATTCATCGATTTGTTACCAAGCTTTCTACGCGAATTAATACAAACGTAAAAGAGATTATTGTCTCTGGTTTGCAATAAAATTACATTTTTTTAATGCGCACCGTTACAAATGTAATCGTTAATCGCGAATGACAGGAACATTGCAAGTCGATTCGAGCGTGAAAAATGTATTCTTCTAAAGTGGATCGAGCGAAATCGGCAAGATACAAATTATGATCGATTGTTCTTATCACGCTACATATATTACCGTACTATGTATACCGCGCGGAGTTTGCTGCGTCGAATAAATAATGTTGCGATATTTATATTTACTTTTTTCGATATCGACAACGCAACATATTTAAAAGCGAATTTTAAATTCTATTTTGACGTCTTATATGACAGTTTCAGTCATGATGCGTGATATTTGTTTCCTCGATATCTACGTCTCGATATCGGCGATTGTTTATCTTCGAGGGAATCTAATATACTTCCAGCGTCGCGGTTTCTATTTCGTTGAACGTGGGGATGAAAGCGTTTCCTTTCTACTTCTTGAAACTTCGTACCTCTCACAGAGTATTCAATGTATAGTAGAGAGACTGTTTCAAGAAATAAAACCTCATAGAAAATTAAGTCCTCGGGAACTTTTATATAAACACCGAACATTTTACGATACTATGTAAAGTTTAACTTGGAGCACACGTAGAAAAAGAGTCCGTAGTTTCTTCTCAGATTTCCTTCGATAGAATGCATCTAGTGTGCATACAGTCCCGGAAAAAATAATACATAAATAACGTAAAAAATATATGAGAAAAGTACGAACGATCAATGTTGAGCTTCAAAATTTATAGTATAATTATACGTTCATTTTTTTTTACAAAAGATATTTTAGTAAAGGTAAAAATATCCTAGAAGCTAAAATGTCGTAGCGGAAATGCGCGGTGATATTTTATTTCTCGATGACTTATTATCTATCTAAATTTATATCGGCGGGGATCCCGCGAAAACCCGCCAATACGTTATTTTGCAAGAAGCCGTCGCGATGGATATCGCGATGCCTGAAAAACGCGCTATCGCTCAACGTAATAAGTTCATCACTTTGCATAGGAGAGGATGCGTGAAAAATATATTTGTCCCGGACTCTCGTAGCGCCTCGGGGTAACATTTGTCGTCGTCGTCGTGGCGGGATACATAGACAGAAGCTACTTCAGTAAAAGTTCAGTAGCTCTCTCCCTTTTCTTCTCTGCAGTCTCATGGCTTTTTTTCACCGCGTCGACGAAACTACTGCTTGTTATGTTTCTCCTGTGTTTCCATATATCCGGAAGTACTATAACTTCCGCAAGTAGCCCACGCAAGTCCGTACTCTCATGATTTCACGCGACATTGGAGTTGTTAGGATGCAAATGCTATCCGGCGAATAAAAACAGAAATAGAACAAATATAGCCTTCTAAAACTGTAATTGTGTGAGCTTTTATATATTACCAAAATAAAATTCGATATTAGAGAGAAAGTGTTAGTACATATTAAAAAATAAAAAAAAAAATAAAAAAAATAAAGATCTTCAAATTTCTTCATGTTTTATTTGAAAAATCAAGAAGATTGCGCCATGTTCTTTGACTAAATAAGTTTCGATTCATTCCCTTTAAATATGCCTAACAACAAGCATTGATATCCTTATATACCGTAAAAATAACATTATTATAGATAATGTATAATTTATAACATGTACTCACTTGGTTTACACATTGATACTTATTTCGGAAACTTCCGTAAATTTTCATATTCGTGTTACCTAAGTGCGGGCGAATTTACGACGTCGCCAATGAATTCGGCCGTTGTTATAATCAATGCGAAGGTAACTCTCGGCTCAATGAATACAAAGTTTAAAGACCCAAAGTCGATGCTAATCAATTACCGCGCTTAAAGCAATATCTTTATTGAGCTGCTACTGTGCGAGACTATCGTCTAATTGGAATTTTCCTCGTAGTTTAAGAAATTATTCTTGCGTAATTGTTCGCTACGGCTTATTCATTATGACGAAGAGGAAGGAATTGTTCTTCGACTCACTGTTTATGGCAAGAGAATGGAGGAAAATTTATTGTCGATTCGATGGAAGTAAAGTCGGCTGGCCACTTATCGGATTAAAAATTATTCAGCGCCAATAATGAAGACGTAACGAACTACATTTCCATTCGTTATTAACTCAAATTACTTTATACAGATAATTCTTATATTTCGCTCCAGTGATTCGTGTAATAGTTGCATATAATTATAGCTCCACGATTTATACGGTTGACTTAATAAAAATTTAGATTGCTATCATTTAGCAACCATTTTTTATGTAATGGCTCATCGATAATGAACGTCTAGACTCGTGGTCGCTGAGGTCACTTTGATCGCTGCCACATTTAGAGAGCGCTCATGTATTATCATTAATTACGAAATATAAAAATACAGTACATAATATAATATAAAGTACATCGGAAAAAACGTACAGAATAAATAACATTAAAAAAATGATATAATCCCATTTTTGTGCATGTTAGGCACTATACAATGTTATTTATTTTTCGCGCGGAAAAATATTAATTACTATTAATTATATTGTAGATAGTATTATTTGTGGAAAGACTTTAAAGCTAACAATTTAAAAATATATAAGATATAAAAATATTATTTAAAAAGTAATTAATACTTCTGTGAGTGCTTCTACATATAAAACTAATAGTAAAAAAAAATATCAATAATAGTAATTTTAATAATTAATAGTAGTTTTAATAATAAGTTGTTTCGGTCAAGAATGTGTAAAAGTATTATAATCTTTATTAATTATCATTTCATAGTTCACGCGAATGGTCCATTTTTACTTTAATTAATTTCTAAGATTTGTGATTTTGCTAGCGGCGCCGTTAAAACAGCGGACGCGGTCGCGCCAATTTACGGAAGTAAAAAGTCGGTCGTTCGTAATTAATCTCAGACCGCTCTTTCTTTTTTCCGTTTTCCCTTATTAAAGCTGGCAAGGCGACAAAGGGAGCATGAATCGACTGTTTTTCGAGATACGCGCAAGTATTTCGCGTTCGTGATGTTTTACGAGATAAGCCAAGCGGATTTTTCTCGCAAAAGAAATGTTCGTAAATCCTCTGAATTTTAAAAGCTGGTGAAAAATAATTTGAACGTGCGTTTTACAAGCATTCAAAGCTGTAACCACTCACGGCTATATTGAGAGCCATCAAAGTTAAAAAAATTTTTTTTTACCCTATACAAGTTTTAGACATGCAGAAAAAATGTTGGAAAATTCACAAATAAATGGTATCTCTGACTTCCGGCAATATGCGAATAAAGTATATACTTTCCAGAGATTTTTGCAATAATGAATGAATAACACACATAAGGAAATGGTTCGAAATTATTTTTGTTTAAAAAAAAAAATAAGAGTAAACAAAAGTGAGAGCAAACAAAAATGAGAGTATCAAAGATGTATTATAATTTTTGGTGGATAGAAAAAACATTTCTCGTTGGACTATCGAGTAATCGAAGAAATGAGAGAAGACGGAATGAATAGATAGCTTGATAAGGAAATCGACAAACGAAGCTGTTTGTTTTAGCTTGCTACACATAGACATACATATAACGAGTAGCTTCGAATCTTTCCATGGCGTACTTACATGTCCCTTTTGTCAATGGGCTTGCCTTTCTCGGCTTTCTCTTCTTGCTGTCGTACGTCTGTTTCCTCAAACAGATGACGAAAATTGCATGCCTTAAATTCAGCGGCCACCCCTTAATCCACGAGTGCGCTGTCGTGTCTAATTGACGCAGTAATTAGCGACGAGACGGACTATTTGGTAATTAGCGAAAGGTCAACTTGCCGCGCGTAGCTCGTGGTAAGGAATGCTCATTACTCTTGTGTATGTCGACGTACCTATGTAAGTAGTTCCGAGAAATATGACATTCCTATGTCAAGGGGGCCATCGAGACATTCTTCTTATCCCATTTTCCTTATTATTTATTACTTACCTGTCAAATGTGCTTTTTTTTCATTAAGATTTAAATTATTAAAATAAAATTAGTAAAATTTTATCTTATTGAAATTTGGAGAGATCTTAGAACGAAAATTTGCTATTACGACATATAAAATTATAATAAAATCTATGATAAAAACATAAATGTAAGTAAATAATTGAAAACTTAAAAAACATCGAGATTTCGAAACTTCAAAAAAAATTCAACATTATATATTAATGTAAATGTGTTAACACACACAATCACACACTCAACACAGACATCATTTTTTAATGTTTTCTCTTTCTCAACTGCACTAATTAATTCCCGACGATTTAATCTTTATATATATATAAATATGTTAGACATATGCAATATATACATAGTGTATATGTACGTATTTATACATAATGTATATGTATGTATATATTATAAAATAAAACAATTTTACTCACTGGTACGATGCGCAACCGAGGAGTTATAGTATACAACGTTGATCTGTAAAATAAAAATATATTCAAACTAGTTGTATATTTAAATTATATTTAAAAATATATTTAAAACAATGTTATAAAATGAATAATGTTTCAAAAAATAATTATTGCTCAATTATATTTTTTATTTGTTTTTTTTTAAATAGATATTTAATTAAAAAATTACATAATTTTCGGAAAACAATTTTTTTAAATATAAATTTTTATAATATACATATATGTATAAATGTAATAATTCTTATATATAAAATATAATTTAAATCATTATATTATACAATAGTAGAAGATTATTACTACCGCGGAAATAAACGAGTAATTAATTTCACAAATAATACGTAATAAATTAAGTAAATTTTGGGTTACTTATCCTCCACGATTGTTCCTCCGTCATTCAACATCTTCCCGAGTTTGTTTCTCTCTTGTTCATTTTTTTCTTTGTAGTATTCACTCGCAAAAACATGGATAATTATAGTGCGGGCAAACTAATAAAATTCGATGATTGCGTATCACTTTGCATTCCCGATTAATCGCACGCACATTTTATTATATTACGGAAATACGATGCAAAACTCTCTCACTAAGCTTCCATTTATTGAAACATTGCACGAGCAAATTCATGCCGCCATTCAGCAATGCTATTTCGATTGTTAACAAATATACGTTTTAGTACAATTTTAATATCGCGCGTTATATAAGTGAACAAATACATAATTTGAAGAATTTGAAAAAATGACTATCGGCAATATTTATCCTAATACTATACGTGAATCGAGTTAATGGCACATCGGGCGACGATAGAGCAATTGTGGAGTAAGTTATTCATAATTTATTACTTGTTACTTGTGAAATTAATTGTTTGTTTATTATTGTTTGTTTATATACATATACAGAGAGATTAAATCGCGTTTTTGTCTGATTAGTATCAACAAAATTAAATTTTTACTTTAAGAATACTTCAACGAGATAGAATTTTTCAGTTAAATTTTTAAGTTATTAGACACAGTTGTGAACTAACAAATATAATTTTGATTAGAATTGCGACAACATCGATAATGTACTATCATTCTACCCTATTCTTTCAGAGTAAAAAATATGAATTTTTATACAATCAAAGCGTCACGTTATTAAGATAATATAAAGAATCGATTAATGATTTTCAAACAAAGTGAGATATGTACGAAATATCTATAGTAATTTTTCTTTATGTATCATTCGTTTATCTAACGTGAGTGAGATAGAGAGAAAGAGAGAGAGAGAGAGAGAGAAAGAAATGTGTGTGTGTGTGTATGTATAACGAGGTTCAATTTTTTGTACAAAATTTTTTCGCAAAGAGCCCGATGTGACGGAAGGGGTTAATGCTCGTCGATCATACGGGCGATGGATACGGGTTACGAGAAAAAAGAGAGAGAGAGAGGAGGATCCCGTAATCGACGGCAAATTGAATGGACGCATGGACGGCGGTCTGACATCCGGGCGCGTCCTTTAAATTCGAATCTTTTTTATCGTCCTGTAACTCCCGGTGGTCCGAATTTTAATATACGTACCAACGCGACAGCTTTCACGATAGAATGGCGGGATTTGCGAGTGAAGGAGAGACGACCGTTCGGTAGGGGTAGTGCGATAATCTGCGAATAAATTCTGCCGGGCTTTTCTTGACATGACGGTAATTTATGCGTTATCTTATCACCGATATCAAGACATTTCGGCGGTAATCATATAGACACGCTAGTAAATGTATATCTAATCTTTATTATAATTATATAGTATATCATTTAATTACATCTTCAAATAAATTTAATATAAATAAATAACTAATTTTGTTCTCTCTTTAAAATTAGATATCAAATTTTAATTATTATTACGGATGTGATTTAGATCGTGATTTATAAATGAGTGAAGAGATTTTTTTGTGTAAAAATAATAAAAAATTATCTTTTTTCTTCTGGTTATTTCACGACTTTTTGGCTATATAATGCTAGACATAAATTAAAGGAGATATTGTTAATGGAAAGAAATTATTCAAGAACAGAAAGAATAGTGCTGATAACTGAAAAAAGCTAAATTACTTGAGAAAAAAGATGAAAATATTATATAGAGCAATAATCGATAAATGGAACGTTTCGCGGAAAAGAATTTTTGTCAGCACATTATCAGAAAGATAGATTTCTACTGAATTGTCGATGTAATACTCTGCGAGAGAATATTAAATTTATTGTCAGCATTGCATATCTCTCTCTCTCTCTTTCTCTCTCTCTCTCTTGAAAAAATAACGATGTCTTGCTGTATCGTCTTGGTGATTAATATATCTCGTGCCCCACACACGCACATACACACACACACACACACACACACACACACGTCGCAATGGCACTTGAAGTATTTAAGACTCGGCAATAGTTCGCTGTGAAATGTGACGCATGTAATGTCACATCGGTAGGAACTCTAGATATACATAAAGGGAATGGGGAAGCACTGCGAGTTAACAAAGTATAACCGCAAATAAGTAGCACTTAATTGAGGATATATTCGAGGAACGTTTCATGTTATAATTAATATTTCGTGTAGTAATATATGAAACTAATATCGTCGGGAGCGTAATTGGAGACTGCGCACAGCAAGAATTTAATTTAATCACACAGCATAGTTTCGCTATTTCGTGCATCGTAGCTATTTCCGATTTCTCTCCCTCTCTCCCCCTTCGCCCTTCTCTCTCTCTCTCTCTCTCTCTATTTAACTATCTTTGTCGTCAAATTATTCGTCAGACATGAATGAATAAACTAACGATAGGGACAGCGTATTTAAAATGGATGAAGTTAAGGATAGTAAGATTTTAAAGGACGTAGAAGATTATCACGGATAGTCAAAACTCGATAAATCATTTGACGCTCGCTCCTCGATGACGTTCGTCATCGATCATAGCCGATACAGAAGGAGAAGACCGTTGACCTCACGGTCGCTGACACATCCGAAGCTGATCGATAATCGATCGTTAAGTAAAGACCTTTAATTATGGTCGATAACACTTTGATGCGTGTTATTATGACGATATGGCCATTCACTTCGACGCATTCATAACAGCATCTCGATAGTCTGGCGCAACTACTGTTTATCAATACGCGCTTATTTGCACTTCCAGTCTTTGAGGGCGATTCGCATTGATGCAGCAAAATAAATATTAATTGTTTATCTTTGTATGCATTGACATATTTCGAAGTAGCTTCGGAGTAGCTTCGAAGCTTGCGTGGCTCTCTGCAAAATTGTACGTATTTCCGCAAAATGCTGTCTATTATTACTCGTAATAAGCGTAGCTTCCCTCTTTGGAAGAGAAATATTTATTTATAATAAATATTTTATTTCGCGGAAAAAATTGTCAACGTTGTACAATATCCTTTTTAGCGAGCAACTCTATTGCTAAATATTCCTGTTATTATAACGTTTTCTATTGTAAAAGGGCACAGAATATCTCTATTGATATCGCTTGCGTGATATTAAAAATTTCAATTTGAGAGAAATACAATTATCTTTTTTTAAATTCGTGTCTTTTTCCTCCCGTCTCTTCAATATATCTTTGATATTCTGTGAAAGGAGAAACGAGACACTCAGCAATAAAACAATAAGATCCCGGCTAGAAAAGCATAGTGCGGAGACAAGAAAAAATATAATTTCGTGAAACGTCATTTAATTAAAGGAAACTTTGATATTTTTCTGACATATGGCTTAATTAATCTGTGCTCGAAAAATACGCGATAAAATATATCTGTAACGTTTCGTCGAAACATGATGCAATATTTCGAGTCGTAACGATGATATGGCGCGCGCAATATTTCATCTTCTTTGACGTACAAAAATTGCGCGTCTCACAAATGTATTCTTAGCGAAAAACGCGCTAAACTATTATACAGCGGTATGTATGAGAACTCGCGGTTAAGAAGAATTTCACTCCAAGTAACATGAAGAACGTTATTGTACGTAATATTTCTTCAGTGTGTATGTGTATGTGTGGCGTGCATTCTACAGTATTAAATTCTTTTGCACATGTAAGAACATATTGTGCCGTACGCGATAAATCCCGCGGGAACGAAGTAATATTGGATACAGCAAGTGCTGACAGTTGGACATTATTTATGGAGAATGTTTTATTGTATTTACGTGAAAACGCGCCCGAGTCTCGCCATCCTTCACATATAAACTGGCAAGATTTCGATTTTGTCCCGTTCTTAATACTACACTGAATTTATATTATATGAAATATTGCTGATAGAAATATCTTTCGCTACATTGTTACGACGATTTTATCTGAAATTTTATCTAAAATAGAAACATACATATATATTCAAATCGATACCACGTTTGCCGATGCAAAGATAACTATTATAGAAGAGCCTCGTGCGTTCATTTCTGATTTTCCAAATCTTTCTTTCCTTTGCATCTGCATAATGGCATTCGCGCAATCTAATTAACACGCTTTAGTGTAGTATAAACGCGCCTCGCCTTTTTCATTTTTAGCTCGCAATGAAATACGGTTAAACGTTTAAGCATACTACTATACTTTGCGAACGAAGATTTGATAGAAATGGTGAATGAGATTGGCGAGATTTAATACCACCTCTGCATGAATTAATAAACAGACTGAAAAGAGTGAACGAATAAGGCTGACGAATTAATTATTGCCAGAAGCTTAAAGTTAATTGACTACTGGCTTCAATCTGATTAGCTACTGCTTACACGTGTCCTTTCAATGTAGCCCTGTTTTCTTTGGCTTGATCCTTTGCGTTTTTTATTTGGGTCCAATTAAATTGGCTGACTTAGACGATAATTTTATTAGTTTGACGTATATGTTGTCAGATATCGTGTTGTTAAAAAATATTGTAAGAGAAAGAAATTTTTGTTACCTTTTAATTTATTACTAAATTTTAACTCTGCACATTTATCAATAATATAATTAGCAGACTTTGAAAACTTAATTCCCAATTAATATTTCTGAAGATATGTGTATATGTATTTATACATTTATATACATATATATACATATATATATTCAACATTTCAATTTGTATTCAACACACACACCCACACACACACAGATATATATATTGAAAATAATTCCATTTGATGAAGAAGTTGATATAGTATCTAAAAAAGAATTAGTAACTAAATGTGCATTTATTAATACATCTCTATTGTCTTCTCGAAGATCTAATTAAATAGTTTTGTGAAAGTATGCGCAAGATTAATATATACGGGAAATTAACGACGTTCTGTCTCGGCGAACCACGCTATCAACCATTTATTTCCCATAGGTGACATTATAAATTAAAGTACGAGTTACGCGGTATCGATATACGTCGGGTACAGCACAGCATCACGGTAGGCAGATATTAACGTGTCGGACAGGCGCACACATAGTGGCTCTTACATTTATTTATATTCGTCAGGCCTGTGCAGACCGCAGCCACGGACTCATTACTGCGGCGCATTACCCAAATTGCCGACATTTCCTAGCGCGCTGTATGGCCCTGCTGTTATCCCCTTCCCCCGTTCTTACACTCTCGTTTGTTGGCAACCTCTTTCGCCACCAGAGCAGAAAATTTATGGGATTCTTGCATGAGATCACTCGCAAACATAATCCTTGTCCTTTAAGACGAATGTCTCGCCGATTGTTACGGCGGCAGTTTCATTCCTTTCGCCCTCTTGCACGGCTCCGTCTCTCTTTTAGCCTTTTTGCGCGGTTCTCGCTCCTCTCGCCAGTCTTTTCCGTGTTTTATCCGCGCGCTTTTATTCATCTGATCGCTCCTGAAACTTGACGGCAGTTTTACTACGGAATTTAATCTGTATGTTCCCGCGCGTAGTTATGCGCGCACATAGAAAATTTCGTAACGATCGAGAAATTTGAGACTCGGGCAACTCATATTTCCGCGAACTAACGAAAACGAGATCAAAAGCGAAGGAATATTGATTCTTCTATTATATTGCCAACATAATATTATCGGTTTGCGTAATATCATGTAACGTGTATTATCTGTTGTAACCACGCCAATTGATTTTAATGCTACTTTTATTATTTCTTTTTTTGTTTCTTTCATGAAGTGCGCGAAGCGACGTGCTAAATTGATGTAAATTATCCAGTATCAATCATGTAATTGTCGCCGTGTCGGCTCAACGAACGGCTGACTGGTGTCGGAAGTTGCGCGACACGGCGATTTAAACGATGTCCAAACTACGGAGACTTACGAGTCTGACCTATATGAACCTCGCGGCACAGCTAAAGTTACAGCTACGGAAATAAATCCAGTTTAGTCCCGCGGGAAGAGACAGATTTATTTCCGAGCGAGGCTCGGACCGTTCAACCGCCGACCCACCCTTCCGGTATCGTACCGGCAATTTACCACGATTCACCCTCTCTATGGGAAAAGAACCGATTACGAGAGCATATACTTCAAGCATCGGGTTTATTTTCGCGGATCGGCGCAACGGCCAATCAGTTCTTATCTCCGTCGATTTTTCACGCTTCTGTTAAACCCCCATTCGCAGCGCGAAATCTATTTTATTCCATAAATATTTTAATATAATATAACGCAGTGAATATCTTTTTGTAATAATATTCTTTTACATATACGTATATAGTTTCAAAAAAGCAAATTATATATTAATATATTAGTGCGCGGGAAAAAAATGATTGTTTATTGTACTGAATATAATTATACAATATTTAAAAATGATAAAGTTCTTGATCAAATTTTTCTTTAAAGTGTTTTCTGTTTTAAGATTTATTTATACATATTAAATGATAGTGCGAGATAAATCTCTTCATCTATAAGACCGTGAAATGTTACCGTAACTTTAGGCTCAGTGCAGAATAGCGTTAAGCGCGACATATTTATTCCCGTTATACGTCGCCCATATTCCACCCGTTTATAGAGTTACATCAAGATATTCTTTATAGGAACATTTCATATATATATTTCTACGAGAACTTGGGAAAAAATATTAGATATTGCACGGTATCAATAACAAAAAAAATTGGATAGTCGCCGTTTATCTCGATTATCCGATATAAATGATTGAAATAAAATAAAATCGCCTGGCAGGCTCAGAAACGTCGCGCTTGTATCCGGCTGCATGTCGTCGTCGTAAGGACGACAGCCAGAGTTAACACCGCGTCGAAATCTCCTTTTACATCCGCCAAAATAACAGATTTACGAGGCAGAATCCCCTACGTGGTCTCGGAATGACGCCGGTAACCCTTGAGGATATAGCGAGCGAATACATATGTACACACGTCTGCGTCTGGGGAGACAAGGGGAAGACAAGGCGAGAGCGGTGAAAGCTGGTGACTGTAGATACACAGATACATGACACACACATACACAGCGAATGAAAACACGAAGCTGCGTCCACGTCTTCTTCGCGGCGAATGTCTCGTGCGATTAAGACCGGGGTAAAGGGAGATGTGGCGAAGAAGGTCGAGGACGTAAGAGGAGAAGCTTCACCCACTTAAGCCGTCCACAGTCCACGGTAGATTTCAAGATAAATCCCCCAACGTGATGCTCGTACTAACTAACGGGATTGCTCGAAATGGCGCGCTTAGTTACGAGCACGTTCGCGACGACGACTTCTCTCTCGTCGCCGCGATGCGCTTCATGACCTTCCTCCATCGCTCTCTGCTCGATCCCGCGATAGCGTCTACCATTGCAACCCTTTCCGTCTCCCTCTCGCTCCCTATTTATCCATCTCGACGTCGCGGGACGCTGAGAAGCCACGGCGTTTTACGATGGCGAAGGTGATGATGACGGTATTGTCGCGGTGAGAGTTTCTTGCGAGGGCGGGTTCTCCCTTGGCTGCTGCGGAAGAGCGATTAGTTTTTGTGGGTCACTCGGTTGTGGTTGATGAGGCGGAAGCATTCGTCTTAAGACCGTGGCGTTCCAATTACTCGGAGACCTAAAACGGATGTCGTGTCAATTTTCGACGATTCTTTCTCATGAGGAAGGAGACACTGGCAGCATCAGACATGGGATTAAGATTTGCTGACCTCCGTCCTTTGTCTCGCGAAATAGGATGCATAAAGATAAACGTAGAACGAAGAAACATAACGTAGCGAAATTACGACACAAGCGCGTTACCAAAGTCCCGACAATGCGGTATATAAACTAAAATGCGAATTTAATTTCGCGATAAACGCAAGACACGAGAATTAGAATAACAAAGCGATATCATGGAGTTGCGCGTTACATTTAGACAAATTGAATTGAGACGTTTGTTTCCCGTTTTTCCTCGAAATCCGTTTCCCGTCGTGTTGCCGCGAATTTTCTTCCGAAATTCCACCGGTTACAGTTACAGGTATTTCAAGGATTATTCCGCCAAGGGATAATACGCGCGATGGAAAATACGCGTGTCAGACAAATAATGAATACCGCGGATGCGCACGGAGTTTCCAGTTACACGGTTTGATCCGGTAAACCCGTTTTATATCCAACTGCGCACTATTTCATTTCCGTGACGAGTATGCATTCGGATCTTAACTTTGTTACGGCGTTAGTCCGGTTGATTTTAGAACGCGCGCACGCTTCGATACTGTGTGCGTGTTTCGATTTTTTTTTTTTTTTTTTCCTTTTTCGTTTTTTGCCGCGCCGCGATGCGTTCCGTTCGCGAATGGAAAGGAAATAACGAAAATTCTCCATGCTTAATTTTTTTTTTTTTAATTTCATGTGCCCCCGTCTCGGTGGGGGCTGATTCACGGACAGAGTAGCGCCGCACGCATAATTGTTCGCTCATTACCTGTTTGATAAAGCGACGGAGTAAACGGACTGACTGAACGCGGTAGATGAGAAGGAGGGGCAACCTCAGGATTTCGTTGTTTTATTTGAAAGCCCGGGACACGGTTTTGCCCAACGATGCTCGTAAAAATGTAAATTTTGCCGGACGATTAAACTTCCATGGCCGCAATTAGTGAGCAAACACGACGGTCAGAATTTATCCGTTTATAATTACGATTTATGCTGCTCTGACCCCGCGAGACGAGTCGCTCGCTTTTTGCGAAATTTAAGCGGTACTCATGGTAGATCGGAAAGAGTTACGTACTGTCATGAGTCACCGTAATTACCGATTCCTACAGATTAGTTCAAAAACTCTCTCGTTTCCGAGTCGTTAAAATTAAACTTTCTTAAGTCGTGGTACTTGTTGTTTAATGGCACGTGTAATCGGATATTCGAGACGCTGCGAATGCTCCGGTATCGGAAGCTTGCTGTCGATACTTTACGAGAAAGATGATACAAGCAAATTCGAGCTCGCTTTTTCCATGTTCTTATGTGTGCGAATACGCATACGTTTCTTCAGTATGCGCCGTATCGAGTAAATATTGATCAGCTGATCGTAACGCGTTAAATATTTATGTCGCGCACGTTCGAAAGTAATTAATTAGGAAACTGATAAAGTGATTTCTATCTCGCGATGTTTAATATTGATTAGATTTCTTCTGTTCGCGACAATTTCAAGCACTGATATGATCTTTTCTTGCTTCTATATAGGTATCCTATAATTCCGCGGGAATTCATCGGCATAAACTGAGAATAGTGCCTATAAACATCCTAAATGCATCTATCTTATCGCGTGATATTGTGACGTATAGCCGATCATATAAGCGATCTGCTATACAAATCGAGATATAGAAAGTACTGCAGAGTACTGCGAAATTGTTTTCCATGAAACGCAGTCGTTTCAATCCAAAATTTTTCTTCTGCGCGCGAGTCACTATCTGACATATTGATATATGAGTTACATTAGTTGTGTAAATGTTATTAGAATTTAATGAAGGAAAAAAATGCAGAGATATTTTTTACATAATCTTTTTATATATAATTACATTTCTATACATAATTATTTTTTAAAATTATATTTTTATCATTTTTTTATTAACTTTATTATATGTTCTTGAGAATGTGTGTGTGTGTGTGTGTGTGTGTGTGTGTGTGTGTGTGTGTGTGTGTCTTTCATCATTATTCTCATGTTACACAATTTATATCACATCATCATTTTTTAAAAAGAAATTTAGATTACATAGATAACCAAGGAAACTTGCGTGTGTATTTAATGATGGGGAAAATATATACGTTATTATTAAACAAGAACATATGATCTGTACCATAATAGCGATGAACCATGTAATACAATCCAGTAATCCTAATTTTATACCGGGAGTTGGATGGTACTATGCAATTAATTTCGCGAAACGTGATTCACGAGAATATTTAAGAGCGAGTACGTGTAGAGCGAGGGAAGAACGTTGTGTGAAACGTAGCAAAACCGGAGCCACATATACACAGATAAACAATACCTCATAATTAAAAAGAAAGCAGATTGCATACTTTTGCGAGGAGCACCGCTTGCATTATCATACACCACAAACAAACAAGCAAATTCCTTGTCGGCACTTAATCTTCGTATCTGCTTAATGCATGCAAATGCTAAAAAATGCACTAACGCCCAACCCAACAGTCGTTATTCAGCGTTACTCACGTGATTCACGTTCCGACCTTCCCGTTCGTCCATCCCCTTCGTCCCGCGACGTAACTTTGCGTTTCCCTTCTTTTTTTTTTTGTACTTGCGGCCCGCGGATAAATCGACGGCGACCTCCATCCTTTGCGTTCCCGCCTCCTCTCTTCCCGCAAGGTTATTATTTATGCACTACGCGGTACGCGTCGCAGCATAATTTTCTCGTTCATTTTTGTCCGCCCCCTCAACTCTTATGTCCCGCACGCCGCGGGGGTGGCGAGATACCGGTTGTGCCCGCGTCAGGAAAACTCCGGCACGGGACGAGCGGCTCGTTTCGCTCGGCGCACATGCAGATGTAACCGTAGCTAAGCATGTTTTAATTATATGCAAGCGCAAGCAAGTCGGGCCCCGGGTGTTTCTGCGCACTTGTGCTGGTGATGATTGTCGCGAGGTCAATCAGTTGGCGTCACGTTATAACGCTTAAAATTTTATTTATTAATCGCCGTATTTGTTAACGCGAGACATTGGCTGGAAAAACATCGAAAACCTCATTTCGCTAATTGATGAATGTTATTTTACATATTTCGTGACGAGAAAATAATTTCAACGTGGATGATATAAATTTCTGTATTGTTGTATAGGAGAGAAATATCGCGTTACATTTATATGATTTTATGTAATTATTTTGTATGAATTTATGAAATTGATATAATTTAATGATTGTGCAGTTTATGCGTTAATTACGCATGGAGGACGATGCGAGACTTTGTTGTATATCGAAACTGCGCTGAATTCTACATGTAATATTTGCGGACCGTTGGGCAATGATCTATTAGGCTTCGAATTGTGCATGATTGGCAGAGAGCGTTCTACGATAAGCTCAGATATCAATCAATGTTCTACCGCATTGTAATCCGGCATCCGTGTAGGTATATCCAGGTGATTTTTCACTCGCGCGTTACGAATTTCCAGTTGCTCCATTTCAGAAGCAACTAGATCGGCGAGAAATTTTAATATACGTTTGCATCCGCGGCGAGATGTCAGAATTAATAACGGGGCCTACACTGATTTCGAATATACACCGACCTCACCAAAAAGAACACGCATGGCTGGCCGTTTTTAATTTTATCCGTGACGTTTCTCCGCGCGTTTCTTCTCTCCTTCGTGGTTCTAACTTTTTTTCTCTCTACTCTCGCCGTGTCTCGTGTTTCTACGCTCTCTTGATCTCTCTCTCTCTCTCTCTCTCTCTCTCTCTCTCTCTCTCTCTCTCTCTCTCTCTCTCTCTCTCATTTCCTCTTTCACATTTTTTCACCGTTCGCCACGTTTCTCTCGATTTTCTCTCCCGCCGTTCCCATGTTCCCGCCGTCATCTTCTCCCCACTGGCTGCTCTCTTTCCCTATTTCATTTTAGCATCGCCGAGGGAAAAATTATATACTTCTCCGCCACATTTCTCTTGCCCACTATACTGGTCGCAGTTACGTGCCGGTGCAACATTGCCTTGCAGTCGGCGACGAAGACCTCTTGGCAGTTTTTCGCTCGTTTCACGAGAGAGATATGTCTCGCGTCGCAGACCTTGCCCGAAAACTATGCGACTGTCACCTCGGTGTATTTACTAACGTTTACGGCATGTAAACAGCCAGAAGAGCTTGATAAAACTTTTTATACGATATATCTTGTGGTGAGCGCTATTTCGGCTTTGTTCATATAAGCATGCAACAGAAACTAACAGTCTATCTCATGAGATTTTATTAATTTGCATTTTTTTGCAAGCACCAACAAAAAAATAATTGAATTAATTTTTTAATTAATTAATTAATTGATCCCCTGAAAAGTATCATGTTTATTTTACATAACACATACACTTTTATAAATTTTCTTGCATACTTTTTTTTTCAAGGCATGGAAAAGTGTTTTGCGATGTTAATATTTATTTTCATTTTGCATCCTACGTTGTTTTCACGTCTCGTTTTTCTATGCACTGCGATATTGAGAGATCTAGTTCCCTTCTTTCTACGCCACTCTTGTGTGGAGATTATTTCGAAGTTTTAGTATACCATCTTCGAAGTAACACTCCAAGTATTTTACGTACAATATGGCAATTTCCTAAATCGTGTCAATTTTTATAGATCGCATACGGTCGAAATATTACAATCATGAGCTTCGTCGATCGACAAAGGTTTGCGTTTCGTATACCTATCTGGCGTACGCGATTTACAAGGGTCGCTTTATTCGCGCTCGTGACGTTGCACACGTATTTTTACTCAGCGCGTAAAAATACGCGCGCCAGGAAAAATTTTTCCCTCACGCGAAATCTTAGAGAAGCCGCCGGAATAACGCGCTGTGCAAAACAGTTTCCAGTGTCTAGAGAAAACTCGATCTAAGCACCGAATAAATTCTCAGACACGTACTCAATTTTTCTCTTTAAAATGTGTTAAGATTTTTATCTCGACGAAAGTATGAAAGTTTGTACCGGAAAGCAGATTCTGCAATTGCACGTAAATTTTCCTTTAAATATAGCTTGAATTATTTTCGACAGCGCGTATTGTAGATGCGACGGAGTCTTCAACATTTATACGCCGTTCATGTAGCATATGAAACGTTTCTATAAATCTTTCACTCCATCGCGTCTCTCTCTCTCTCTCTCTCTCTCTCTCTCTCTCACTCACTCATAATGTATTGATTACGTAAATATGATATGTTTTATCGATTAATATCTCAATAATTATAGCGTATTTCACGTATGTGATTTGTGCAACGTGTCGCGTGTGAATAAGCTTCGGGCAGAAATCCATCACAGTTATAACAAAAAGCGACACTCGATATAGGCGAAACGAAGAGTATCCAGCTTTCACAACAGCTTTTGAAGCTCAATTGCGCACGTTTATTGGCAACGAAACGTCCCCTCCTTCCATCCCTTTCCTTTTTTTAATGGCGCACAGTTATTTATCTGCATTTTATTGTCGAGCAAAAATGACTTTCAATTAATAAACATGAATGTGCTTGACACGAACGCAGCTCTTTCACTACTCGTTTGCTTCAATAACTACGTAAAATTGGGTCATATGAACAAAAGTGGTATATACAAATGCATTTTATTACTTTCATCGAATGCGCCTCGAAATGATTTTGAAAAGCACATATATAAATACTAGAGCATTTGTGTATGTGTTTACGCTTTAAGTCGATGCATTTTGTTCAATAAACGATACATTATAGCAAATAATGCGTAAATATATGAATAAATCAATATTATGAAATTATATATTCATATATCTCTTTTATTACATAATCCAAAACATCGGATGATTTCGACTGTGTGTATTCACGGGGCACTTCCTCTAGAATTTAATATATGAATATTTGTTTCAATATCAAATTTATTTTCTATATTTTTATCATCCGAAGCAAAAGAAAAATATTTATTTGTTGCGTGCAAATGAATATATAGCTGTGTACGTTAATGCCAATAAATTTGCGCAGCGGCCTGGTTTCCATGTAATATCCTTTATCGATTACACAGCTAACGGTCTCGAAGAAGCGTTAATAAACCGCGGTAGACACCCGTTCACAAATGGAGCTATATATTATCAACGTCTCGTTAAAGCAACGGTTACGGTAGAACGAGCGAGCGATGGTTTCTCTCGGTCCGTGCGAAATCATAAAGACGAACGCAAAACACGCTGCACGCATCCCGGATGGCAGCTTGAAGCGTTCATTATTAAATATTTCGCGCATGGTACTATCGTGTTTCTTTGTACACGAACGTGCATGGAACAATCTTGCACAAAGGAGATTTATGGCATCGAAGCCGCGCGCGTCCAAGTTATTTTCTGATGCATTTTTCAGAAAGAATTTTCCGAAAAAAATAAAACAGAAACAACAATTCTTTATTCTCAAAATTCATATTTTCGTGTTATAATAATTCGTGTAAAACAATGCATACATATATGCAGATTAAATATGAATAATATCAAAATTTTTGGTATAATTAGGAAATTTCGCGTCTGGAATTTCGTAAAATCGTGATATTAAATTCCGGGACTATTTGTCGCGGTTGAGATTTCGAGATTGGCAGCGGTGAGAATTCTTAGCCGTTGAAAAATGGTGAAGTTTCCATTCGCGGAAGACTGAGTGAAAACCGGCGAAAAGCGCCATTCGTTCTCATCGACGTGCCTTGACAAAACCACTTTGAGAACGTCAGCCAGACGAATAACGTCCCCAGTCCTTTCGTACAGATGATGCACGGCCGCCATTGCTTCTCCGTGAATCCTCCGTAGCTATCCCTGACAGGGAATTCCCGAGGTGGAATAGAGGTGAAGTTACTCTTCGACCTCTCCGTTTCCACAACGGTGGCGGGGGCCGTCGCCTCGCTTCCCGCCGTCGTATTTCATCCCTCCGACCCAGACTCACGTGTGTGCAAACGTATCGTATAGTGCCACTTCTGACTATAATTCCGTTTAAGAGCGGTACTCTCGAGTAGCGCGAGCATCACGCTTGAGGAACGATGCGGAACAACTCGGGAGGACGGCGGGAGAATACGACGACGAGTCCAGATAGTACGAGTTGTAGGTCGGATTCCGTCGAGTAGTCTCTGGTAAGGAAGGGAGGCGGAGCGCGAGAGATGACGGAAAGAGGGAAAAAAAGAGAGGAATTATATGGAGAGATGGTGGATGAAGAGATACGCGGCGTGCAAGTCTCGAAAGAGATAATTGTATTTTATGAATTTGAGATAAAAACGCGGGGAGAGAGAATAAGGCGACCGCTTTCGCGCGTCCCCCCCCCCCCTCCCCCCGTGTCGTCGGAGGTCAGAGGGTCAGAGAGGATATAAGGGCAACGGCACAGTGGTGGTGTGGTGATGACGGCGCGAAAAGGGGGATGCGGCATAACATCAACATAATTTTCAAGAGACGCGCGAGGTCGCATTACCATAATGGAATGCATCGAAAGCTTGGGTGCTCGGCTGGTGCTCGCTTTTCATCCCCTCCGGCTCCGTCTCTCCTGTGTCTCCGCCGTCATCCTCGGCTCTAGGATCTGGAGCAAAACGCGCCGAAAAGGGGGTTACCCCTTCTGCGTCCGCAGATGACACCGCAGAGATCGTTCTCCCTCTCCTTCTCCCATGCGAATTCTCGCGTTCTTGTGTGATGGATGAGGCTCGGGGACTCTCCTTTCGTGTTCTCATCTCGACGCGAGAGAGAAGCGGTATCGGTATTACGTACATTCCGGACACGTGTCTCGGTCCCGCACCATTTGCATTCTCCCGTCTGCCATGCGATTTCATTAGACGCGACGATGCGCGATTTCTCTCGCTGCGGTTTTTCACTGTTTCTCTTGCCGTCGTGTCGACGGCGCGTTTGCGTCGAACTGATGTCGTTTAATGTCGGATTTAATCGAGACGGCTGGTTCGGTGGTCTGTCGTCCTGTCAGTGCATCGGCCGGACGTCACGTTGCTTTCACGTTGTCACGCTAATTGAAACGATAGAATCTTTCTAATACGACACATTCCACGAGATGCTGTTGCGAACGACTGAAAGTTATGGCTACGATCATAAATTCATCTTCGTTTCTTCTGACGATAAATGTTAAATCTTACTACACATCGTTTTACATACTGCTTTATATCGCGCTTACAATAAAGAAAGTCGCATCTAAAAAACGTCGCTATTTTTGGAAAACTATATAATCTAATATACATATATCTGTATATATGTATGTATGTATGTATATATGCATGCATGCATGTATATACGCGGAGTATTAAATTATATAAGTATTTTAAAGTATAGAGATTAATTATTTAGACGATTAATGAATCACGCAGCTTATCCTTATTTTATTTACTCGATCCTGCGATTCGATTATTTTATTGCGCGTTCTCAATCCGAATTATATTTAGATTATCGAAAAATTGAACGATAAAAACATTGGATGAAATATATTTGACTCTAGCATTGCTGAAATATTTTACGTAATATGACATATACATACGCGGAATATTAAATTATACAAGCATTTTTAAGTAACGATTAATGTATCACGGAGTTTATCTTTATTACTCGACTTTGCGATTCGTTTTACTGTCGCAAGATTGAGTACCTAAATAAAATAAGGATAAGCTCCGTGATACATTAATCGTCTAATAAATAATTAATCTCTATATTTTAAAATATTTGTATAATTTAATACTTTGCGTACATGTATACATATATGTATATATAATTTTTCTTATTTTTGTGATATTTATCACTAAATGCGTAATATGAATATACATCGTAATTATTACACCTTGTTCCCATAGCAATAATACATTATAGCCGTAAGATAGAAATGTTATGTAATTATGCATTAATTTGCAACAAACTGAAGTTTGTTAATTGAACGTTACACGTTTAGCGTTACGATCTATTTAGGCTCTGACATAACTTATGGCATAATTTACATCAAATTTGCTCGCCACCGTAGCAAAATTATGTCGTCGCCGGGAAATCACGCGTGACGATATTTTTAATTAAAAATAAACGGCTAATATACACGAGATGAAATTTTATATGAGGCGCCCCTCTCGCACGTGCCGCTTTCGATCGATCCGCTCTACGAACGATACAATATTGCGTCTCGCAATACACTTGCGGGAAAATTTGCTACGTCGGCATGCTTCCGGTATATTTTTTTATCAACCCTCGACACTTTCTACGCTAGGCTTCCCTCGCGGATATAAAGTTCCATCAGAGAGATATCTGCTGCAGATAACGGGACGCGGTCCAATGGAGGATGGTCGTCACGAAACGTCTGCGGACATGTGATTGTGCTGTCAATCGCGATGATCGGACACTTGGAGCAATTGATAAATCTCTTTCGATTTGCGGTTAGCGTACCGTCGCATCGACGAATCCATTCCGCGTGGCGGTTCTTTAAAGGGGATCGTACGGAATCGACGACGAGAACAATTGCCGATCTCGCCCACCGTTGCGTCGTGGTCTCGATATCGCGCGCGAAAATCGGAAGCGGATTTTCTCATTGTATTTTCCTCGGCAGCCTGGGAAGCACGCCTGTGCCATCACGGGACGCGAAAGGATTTTCTTCGCAACGGAAACGGAAACGGAAACGCATTGAATGAGAAAAGGATACCCCGCACTACCGGTGTGCCTGTGGAAAATAGAAAGGGGGGAGGAAAGGGGGGGGGGGAAGAGTGAAGGAAAAAAGAGAAGACACGATTTAAGTGGCACTCTCGTTTCTGTAACGATCGCGCCCGTGGAAGGGAACGGGTATATTCGTTCAGCTACCGGTGCACTCTTGCTATCGTAGCTACCGCAAACAGTCTCTTCCATTCGCAGTTTGAACTGTAGGGAGAAATATAGCAATGCGCTTACTGTACACGGGACTTTCAGGGATTTGCAGAATTGAATCAGTATGCATAGTTTTCTCGCGGGACTGAATCTAGACGCGGATATTTAGAGTCGGTTAATATTAAACAATATATCGGTTAAACAATGAGAAAGTTTCGCCATTTCCACCATTGTTTTATTCGATATGAGAAAAGGTAAGTGTATATATAACGAATGTGTGATGGAATTTTATTCAACGAGTAAAATAATGAAATTTACGATTATAATTATTACATCTAATTACGCAATCATTAAAAATAGTGATTATGTTGGAAAACAACGCAGTGTCAGTGTAATTTATCCCGATCAACTCCGATCTATTATTTGTCAAGTTTTTGACAGATCACAATATGTGAGAAAGTTCCATCATTTCGTTATCATTATTTTATTCGCGAGGGAGGCGTACGCGTAAGAGTATAACAAAGCGGAACGAAAGCTTTTGAAACGCTCGGGGTAACAAGCAAAGTTTCATAATGAGTACGCCCAAGCATCGTCAGCATAGATATATCATGACGTGAATCGGGTTTCCAAATTCCGATTTCATTAAGAAACGATTGTGTGAGACACGATCCGCGGATTCACCAATCTCGAAGGGCACCCTTTGCCAAATTTCCTGCCCGCACGAAACCACAGCAAATAAACCGTCGCACTTAAGGATCTTTGGCGAACAGATTGATCGCGCGCGGTGTCAACGTGAATTTGCTCGAGGCGACAGATAGAGCGAAGATGAAAGAGAACCGAAGTAATTACGTTGGGAGTCGCGCGGGTAAGACTTTAATCTTCGATCGTGGAGCCGAGAGTACGAGGAGAAAGAGGAAAAGGAAAGGGGGGAGGGGGAAAGAAAAGAGGTAAGCGGAGAAGGCGAGAGAAGGAAAAAAGAAGAAGGTGACCGACCGGCATCATCGCGTCGCCATTTCCGCTTTCTCGCTTCCGACCTTCCTTTAGAACTTTGCCCATTTTTGCGGCATCGTCGGTTGCGTCTCGCGTCGGCCTTTCGCGTTTTCGCTCCATCTTTCCCTCCCATCGCATCGCCGTTCTCTTCTCTCCACCCTTTAAGACCGTAACGTGCCGCCGCCCTCGCATTTCCCTCGGAATAGAAGCGGATCCATTCTTTCTGCTTTTCATTCATGATGCTTGAATCGCGGAAAATGCAGTTTCCAGAGAGAATAATACTTGTATCTTTCTTTCGCTCATCCCTCCCTCTTTCTCTCTCCGCGAAGTTCCTTTGGCTACGGTAACCTGGGACCAAGCGACCCCCGAGTATCGTTTTAAATAGGAGTATTTAGTTTCGTCAGCCTTTTGCCTCGACGGCCTCTTCTTCCCGCGATTTATTTCGCAAACATATTAAAGCTAAAAGCTATTAACTCGTTTTTACTGCAAACATTTGTTAACTTGTATTAAAGAGTACCCCTTTAACCCGAACAAATTACGTTTAATTTGTGTTCTTGCAATATTATGAGTGTTAATCCAAAAGTTTTGTATGTTAAATTGCCAAATGAGTTTAAATTAATGAGATTAATGATGCAAACACTATGTTTGGCAAGATTGTTCGAAATTATTCTTTCATTGATTATAGCGCTTTGTAGCGCGGCTTAACAGATTAAAACTGTAATTACTGCGTAGCAGTGATGTTTATCAAGAATTCTCTATTGCAGCTGTTGAAATAGCTAGATTCACAAGAGTATGGCATAGCAGTCTGACAAATACATCTGTGTAATTACCGTAAGCCGCAGGCAGTCTGCTAGAGTTTCGTAAATAAACTTCATTTGCTATTTGCGGACTTTAATGTGATGAAAAGATGATTTGAAGGAAGGTAGAATTTTGCCTATAACATTTACATCTAATATAATAAATACAGTATAAATTTCACGAGAAATAAATAATACAAGTATGTATGATCGCGACATATCCATATATTTATTGGAACGATAAAATTTTAATAAAATAATTGTATTTTACGTTAGGATTTTGATACAACTTACACAAATAAGGATAAGTATCCAAATTTTTAAAAAACTTTAACGTAAATTATAGTTTCTTTTATTAAATAATAATACTGATAATTTCTTGTAATTCTTTAGTAAAATAATTGGCAATATCGTTTTCCAATTTTAGTAATTTTAAATTAAACTAATCTTTATTGTCTATCAAGAGAAACAAAATCTATAAGAGAAAGAGAGTACATATAAATATACTAAAATATATTACAGAATTAAAACAGGATTGTATGTCGAATTTTACGTCGCGCCATTTTACTCGGGAGAGAAAATCACGCTAGCGTGAAACAGCGAAAGTTCAAAATTATTAACCGAACTTTGTAGACGATAGATAGGGTTAAAACGTGCTACATCGGCGTTACGCGCGCGATCGTGACGCGAGATCGTATTCTTCAGCGTCGGCATACGATTTCGAGCATATTCTGTTTGGCTATAAGTAAAAGAAAAGAAAGGTGTATTATATATATTACATATAACATACGTGTAGTTGAGAAAAAATGCAGGGGACGTTAACAGTGATTGACCGATAATAGGCATTTAAACCGTGTATGATGCGCTACATAAATTATGGTCGTAGAGTATGCGCATAAATTACACAGTATGAACTATTAACGCCGAGGCCCTTCCCCCCTCTCCCCCCTTCCTCTCCCGGGTACAGAGAGAGAGAGAGAGAGAGAGAGAGAGAGAGAGAGAGAGAGAGAGAGAGAGAGAGAGAGAGAAGCCGGAACGTAGAGAGCGTTGACTCTCCATTAACCATCAGGGCGATTGAACAATCTGGTGGAAGCTGCTAAAATCCCGCTATAGAGAATATTATATTAAAATTAGTCCGGCGTGTAGTCTATATGGCGTCTAAATTTAACCGGGCACAATGTCCAATCTGCCGCGTGATCCGCCGGCACCCGCGCTATTCCATTTCGCTCCAGCGAAAGCAATTAGTTCCACGGTTTACGTTGGAGATGATAACGGCGCGCCATAGTGACTCGATTCGTTAAACTTACGCCGGTAAGGCTACGAGATTACACGGGCCGTTCGTTCGCATTCGGAAGCCGGAAGAAAGATCCGGTCCCGTCGCGTCGCGTCGGCACGAAAATTAACCGAAGTTTCTTCTTGGTCAATTTGCGGGTTAAAATACCGTACCGAAGTTATCCGAGTTTATGACTTAACAGCGAGGACTTTCACTATCTTTTTCTCTCTCTCTCTCTCTCTCTCTTTCGCTTTCTCTATTTCTATCTCTCCCCCCCTCTCTCTCTCTCTCTCTCTCTCTCTCGCGTCACGCTAAGAAGGGAAACACGTCAACGCACGAGCGGGCATATTCATCTTATAGTACAGTTTCATTAGTGCCAACGAGCATTATCAAATAATAACTTCGTTCACCGACAGGGATGAGGGAGGAGGCGTCACGGATCCCTACACCGCGTCGCGGCATCCCTATACAGCCTAGACACGGAGATCGATAACAACACGCTCTATGCACAGCTCGTCTCGCCCCGCTAAATTCGCTCTGCGAACATCTTCGCCGTAGTACGTTATCTACGGTGTGTTTCAATGCGATTTCGCGTTTATGTCTCGCTAAATACGCGACCGTCGTTATTACGCAAGGTGTTACCTCGCGCGCGCGTTAAACCGTTGACGGGCATTACCTTCTGATATTAATCGCGCTTTATCTCGCTAAATAACGCCACCGGTTATTATTCGCGTTAACGTTCGCGTAATCTTGTTCCCTCTCGGAATATCTTTTTCTCTCTCATCGAGAGAGATTACTTCTAATATCTCACATCTCGGAGAGAGAGAACGACATTTCGTCGGATTTCGTTGCTTGTCCGACTGTAAAGAATCTGCCCGGAAGCTGTCAGCTTTTAGCCGGTGGTAAATTTTAGCACCCGTTTTACGCGAGTCTCGGAAAAATATCTCTCTCGTGATTATACGCGAATCTAAGAAATTCCTTTCGTATATCGAGACTGCCCATCCTGTGGTATTGCTTTATATATACTTTTATGAACCGATCATTTTTCGTGTACCGATTATGCATAATCGTCTCAACACGTACGTGTAGTCGCAGGAAAGTAGTAGATCTACCAAATCTAAATGTGGAGTAGCTTTGAATGGTCTCATAAAAAAACTCGAAAGAAAGCTTAAGGTATTTTTCGCATCATTCGTTCGCTCGCTCTCTCTCTCTCTCTTTCTGTCTTTCTCTCTGTAAACTCAATACGTGGATTTTTTTGTATACTTGTTATCGGATATAAAACCCGGCTAAATATCTCTATGATAAAATTGCGAAATAAAAACATGAAAGCATTGTCAAATATTGCCTTCGCGGAGTTCTGCGCGTAAGATTTGTTTGAGCGAAATCACATTGTGGGTGAAGAAACACGCTGGCTGTTTACACGAGTAGCAAAACGCGGCCGGTATCTGTGTTCGTGCGTTCGAAAAATTTGCATTTTATTTAATATCGGAACCGGACGTGGATATTAAAGTCCCGCGTTTTTTCCCTCGCGTGTTTACCTCGAGGATTGAAATTGAAAGAGAGACCGAGAGATATACGCGGCGCGCGCGTTCATATAGTTCACGGAGTACATGTGCATGGACCGGTATTCGCCTAAGGGACTTTGAAATACGGTTAAAAGAAAATATCCCGCGGTTTTCAGGCAGAATTTCACCGCGGAAACGCTCTCTCTCTCTCTCTCTCTCTCTCTCGTGTTCTCCTCCCACACGCTCTCTGTTACCGACCTTGTCAAAAATACGGAATAAAAGACCGCGGAGTGAATCAAAGCGATGGCACAAACATAGGATCTCTCCGAGAGGACGGAACACGGAGCGGAGAGGGAGCTACGAGGGCTGAGAGAGCCGTTCGTAAGATTTGTCAAGATTTACGTGCCCGGAATTCTCCGCATGGATGCCCCGAGTGCAAGGAATTCTTCGTGCCCCTTTCGCTCGTCCTCAATGCTGCTGCAGCTGCAATGTCCGTGAAAACCGTTCCTTAGGCGACGGTTACGCGTTCACGTATGCTGTGCCCATCTTTTGCCAGTGCGCGCGTGACTGTAAACTATTCTTTGACAATAAACCCTCGCCGCTATCGCAAACTTCGTGTCGGACTGCATGTATCGTTTGCGGCGGGAACGTGCCCTTCTCCTTATTCCGCGAGTTCAACCTTATAGTTCAACCTTAAAGTAAATGTCTTCTCTCGCGACTGCGTCGAAGTTACATTTTTTTTTTTTTTAACTTATCTCGCGGATATCCGGACCGGGGAACTTGTCAGACACAGTAAATATTTGTTTCGTAATTGAATTTATACGACGCTGATCTCTACATACTGCAACAATTCTCTTGTTGACTGTGATTTTGCAAGTTTGTGATAGCATCAAGATAATACACAAGCAGCTGATAATTACTGTACGAAGTGTAATATGTTATTATAATAATTTATTGAAAAATTTAAAATTCAGAATTGATAGATTATTAATTGCTAGAATAACTAATGCCTAATATAACATATTATATATCGATGCTAATATAATCTGTATTATTTATGGAATACGAGTATATGATTATATATTCTGTATAGGATGTGTCTCAAAATTACAGGATGTTCTCTTAATAGTAGATTCTTTGGTTAGTTAAAATTAAAATAAAAATTTTATCAAAGTAAACTCCACCTGAATTTAACTGAAGAATATAGTTTTGTTAATCTTTTAACTCCACAAAGTTTAGTTTGCGGAAAGCCTTTCTTTTTCGATCGCTTATAACTCGATAATTCTGAATCTATCGATGTCTCGAGATTTTCCTTAAAGAAAAATTGTCTCAAAATTGTCTCTAAATCTAGAAAATCTGCTATGAAACATAAGGACACGATATAGTTTTTGGACACTTTGTATAGCGTAATTATCCTGTTGCAGTAATTATCGGCGCTTTGTGAAAACGTCGGTTTAAACATTGACAAATTGCTTATTCACCCGGATAATTCTTGTTCATATTCATTACGGGTTGAATATCATTTGTCACCCGATACAGACGCGCATATTTTATGCGCATTTAAAGTGCAGCTAACCGATAGTCTGCGGTAGACACGCAATATCAGGGTGCGGCTAGTGAAATTGTGGACAGCGCGATGCCAAGTCCGCGGTAATTACGTCCGATTGTCAACAAGTTAACGCAACGGGACGTGTATAGCGTTTTGCTAACTGCGCAGATTGTCCTATCAGTACCGACGAGTAATATTTTGTATCCTCGACAATGTGAGCTTTCGGTTGCAATAGACTACGCTGAGAGAGTTGGACCTGCATGCAGATCTAATAGTTACATTGCACCGTGCGGTATAACTCGCGCGTTCTAACATTTTTTTTTATTTATATAAGAATTGAATAGCGGGGACGAATTCTTACGAAAGAACATTTAAATTTGATTTCTGGGTACTTGTAATCGCGTAACAAGAGTTTACGCTTTAAATTATTAATTCACGAAATTTTATTCACTCGCAGTTTATATCGAACGATTTGATACGTGGCGAGAATTATGAATACACCATTGATCAGCTTGTTGTCGATGCGTCTGTTCACTCGATTGGTTTTCCGAGCTTAAATTATTACGGCTGCACGAGATTTCCTTCCACGCCGGGGAAACAATCGATAGCATAGGTATCGAAAGTGAATATAAATCATACAATGCATGCGCGCGGTACGATAACAATCCTCCGTTATGACAACTATGCGCCTATACATTTTCGGGAGATATATAGGAACAGTCGCGAAGGAGAACTCGCGCTATCCTCTTACTATCCGTTGCAAACGCGATGCAGTAGTAATCCTCGAAGGGAGGTCAATCCGCGAAACGATATTACGTTTGATTTCTCGAGCCAGTATTCTATCGAAATAGCCGCACCTCCTAGGCTGCATTGTGCTTGATAATTTTACTTGTGAGGGTCTCCGTTGGAGCGTGAACTAATATACGTTCGCGAGAGAGAGAAAGGGACCGAAAGACATAAAACATCGTTTTAGGGATAACGTGGCGCTGGCAGCGTGAGATGACAAATTGCCACCGCGGTTGTTAATCTATCGTTTTTGCTCTAGTTGGTCGAGGTCAAACGTGTCGTGATGTATTTTCTTTCCAGCAAGGCCACGATAAATCCTCGTTACGTCCAACCCGCCATCTTATAACTCCGCGGCTAGCGCGAACTTGCACGAGTCGCAGCAAATCTTCGTAACAAATGGATCCGTGGTCGCGCTATGGCCGATAAACGCGATTCCCACGACGGTTGAGCGAAATGAAGAGATAAGCTTGGAGGAGAAAATGTCCATGCCTAGAACGAACGTTCTGCGTTCGTCGGAGATCGGTCGGTCGGTCCAGGATGCGCGATCTATCTTGTTTTGTCTTGACGCGATATATCGCGTCGACTCGCGCTCGATCTTCATAATCAAATTCTTATATAAATGAACGCGCGAGATGCGTCCGGGGCAACATTTTTCTCCGGATCTCTTCGGAAGTACGTGCAACCTTCATCCGTCTTGTTTTATCTCCGACCGAGTGCTCTTTCCGCGATTCTCTGCGCTCGCGCGCGCGCGATGTTGATGAAATGTCAAGCAGCTTGATATCCTTATGATTAATGCGAAGCCTGATAAATAACTCTCTCATTTCTGATGAAGAGTACCCGCGCGTGTCTCGCGCAATCTCTCTTGGACGATGTGAGTGTCTGCTGACGCGCATATTGCGGTAGCGGGCGTACAACCGCTCTCATAAACTACTCGTATATTCGTATTATTTCGATGCAAAAATGACTTATACATACTTGATCAATGAAGCAGTTGTATGTTGATGTGTCGTGTTATTATCGTGTTGTACGAGAAAAAAGTGCGCTATCAATTTATACGACCATAAAGTCCCGATTATATTTCGGACAATTCCAGATCTCTTCACGTTCCATTGTTCCGATCGGTGTTAAAAAAAAAAAAATTTCGAATTTTACATTCACACGAGAGGAAACATGTCTTCTAAAATAACCCCACTCGTGTTCCCGGCTCGCTTGCAAAATCGCGAAATGGAATTCTCTTTTTGTACATTCGCGCGGCGCTTCTCCTCGTTAATTCGTGACTCTCTCTCTCTCAACGCGATCAATATTCTGAGCGGTTGCACGATTGAAACTAAATTTAGCTCAATGCGCAGATGTGATCTTCCCTTTAGAGTTCTCTATCAGCACAGGAATCGCTCCGCGTTCTCCCGCAGTGGTGCAAAAGGTTGTCAGCTAGGAAGGGAGAAGGGGAGGGATGGACGGAATTGCACGAATCGGTCATCCGTCGGCAGTTTCACGACGTGTGAACTGTAAATTGTGGTGGCATAGCCGTGACGTTCCACTCGAGTTCGTAATGCAAACGCAATCCAACTAAGGTCAGCGTACGCTGCTTTGTAGGCACTCGCTGATACGGAATTAATGTCGGTTTAACAATCCGTCCAACACTGTCTAAATTTTCACGTTGTTGTAGATTTACAAGGTAACACTCTTGAAGAGAGATTGATTAATTAAAATATGTAGATTAAATTCACATTGTGCGGATGAAATAAATATTTTAATTTAAATTTCTGATTTTGGTGATTAGAATTTTACAACTTGACAATTTTATGAAAAATAATTTTTCTATAAAATTTTTTAATTTCCTTATTTTTCATATAGATAGATCAAACTTTATAGAATAATTAAAAAGGATAATAATTAATTATCTGAAAGTTTTCGACGTCATTGTAAATTAAGAGTCAACGTCATGGTCAATATTATTCCTAGCTGTCGTGAAAGTTCGTTATTATTTCTTCGAGTAGAAGAATGCGGATGCACACGTGTAAATAGCCGTGGGAACGATCAAAGGGAGCGCGAAATTATTCTACTTCCCATGAGGGATACGTTTCTCCTAATCCCGCAAAGAGCGTTAGTTGGCCTCCAGGAAGGAAATTGTGGAATTACGGAGCGCGGACTCTCCTTTGACATTATCCGATCGTGGTACATTTATCTCTTTGTCGCGAAAGTTGCTGCTTCTATTCGGAGATGCACGGATTTCTAAGTGATACGCATGCACATCGCTATGGCAGCACGTGCAGCTATGTTGAGACCTTTATATCGCGAATTTCTAACGACTGATTTAGAAACCACATTATTGCATAATTATCAACGTCAGTTAGCTACCAGTGACAGATTATATACTGCAAATAGATAATTATAATAAACGCAATGCACGCATATATTTTTTTAAAGCTATTTTCTACTAGCTTTACAATTAATTATATTTTCAGAGTTTTTTGTTTTATTATCTGAATTTTTGTATTTAATTTTTTTTCCCATTAATTTTATAAGTAAAATTTTCCCGATTTTTAGTTCAACTCGCTTTTTTAATCTTAATTTATATATTTGTATTATTATAAAAATAAAGAATTGTATATGAGAGGAAACCGTGCAGATTTCGATGAGACGATGAGACTGCTAAATTGCGCGCTTCATTGCGCGGTGTTTTTTCATACAGAAAATAGATTGCAATCTGGCGATCCTTTGAGCTCGCCAATTCAAGGTAGAGACAACCGAGATTTCGCGACCGAGATATTCTAAACGGAGCATTAAAATACAGCATACCGTAAGCGCCGCAGTAAGATGCCTCTCGACTTTGCGGTCTCGTGTTTGCGGAGAGGCGCGCGGCTCTCATGCCATTACACCGAGCATGGAATTACCGTAAGCTGGTCGGTGATGTTTATAACTGCTGTGGATTTAATCCCGCCCGTTATGCCGCATCCCGCGGGCTTGCAGCGAGTTTCACAAGCGGTACGTATCCTTTGACTCCTTTGACTCCGCGGATTTAAACAACTATATCGTTTTGCATGGTCGCATTGTCGTCGCGAAGTTAAATGGATATATACAGAACCCGGAAACTTTACACCCATCCCTGAAATGTTTTCTGTTGGTTTTATTTTATATCACGCACACATTATATTCATTATTTAAAAACAAAATAAGAATACAGCGGAAAATGAATGAAGCTGTATTGATATTTCTGGAAAGTTTGACAAATAACTGATTAATCGGACGCGGTATAAATTGCCTTGGAAGTCCTGGATAGCATCGATAACACGATCTCTCAGACTATTACGTTCATATTGGATCACTCGAATCGCGAGCCACGCATTACACGGCGATCCAGCGATTCGGCAAGAGAGTGATTCGAACGAGCGCGACGAATCGATCTCTCGTCGGAATCGAGTCAATTTAAAATATGCCAATTCTTGCCCCGACACCGTCCTACTTGTACATGCAGACACATATATATGTATACGTGCACGTATATTCTACCATGCAGAGAAAAGCCCAACTATATTATATATCGTAGAAATTCCTGATTCGCGCGATCGAATATGGCGAGGCGCGACGCGGCGTGTCCCGACTTTCATTTCGTCCGAACGTGCACCGTCAAACGCAAACTTTCATTCCAACCTCGCCGGCTTTAAATTGAACCCCTAATCGGGCATTGGAATCTTGCGAACTCTTATTCTCTCCTTCGCATAGACGCGAAACGTCTGGCTGCAACCGGGAAATGTCACTACCATCCGCTGCATTTGACTCTCTCTCTTTCACTTCTTAACTGCCTCTCTCTCTCGCACAATCCATCTATCTCTCCGCATTGAGTCTAATCCCTCTATGGGACCAATTTAATTAACAAAATAGCGTACTTCATTAATGAGATCATGCAGTAACATTGCTGAGACAATCTTTCGCAAAACGACAATCTCCATATTTTAATGATAGATTAGAGAAAAATTAGAGAACATATTAAAGCGTTTTCCTCTATATTTTATTTCCACATCCTCTCTCTCTCTCTCTCGCGTGTGAATCGTAAATTCTTCCATCGAGGAGAATTTTTATCTATAAAAGAAAATTTGATTGACAGCTGTGGTTTTTCAATGGTATCTTCGGCACGTCTATACCGGTGTACGAATAATAGCGAAAAACATTTTTTCAACAGATCACATATGTGTCACATACCAAAATATAAAAATATAAAATACATTCGCCATGTAGTCATGAATTCGTAAAATAGTGAAAATGGTACGACCGAAAATTCGCAAAATATTTCGCAACTTTTATATTTGAAAAATTGCATTTCATCCATTTTAATATAAAAGTTTCTCATTCATTAATTTGATTTCTAATAATTCTTATTCCTAAGAGAAACAAAATTTTGTCCGAGCTAATTTAGATAAGGTACATTTGGTAATTACGAAAGTTGATGCACGTTCGATAATTAAACGAATGTTATAGTACGAGCTGAAAAGGGCTTATGTCAATTGCAATTAATCCCTCCGAGAATGATGGACTCCGGTGCATTTCATTCTGCTAGACAGTCGGTCGATACGAGTCAGTCGGTTGGCTGCCAACATCGTGCAGGATAAGCGCGCCGAGCAAAATTAAACAAAATAGAACTTGCACGCACTCATCCCTCTCCCGAGGGTCAATTACCCCATCTGCTGACTTCCGTTTATTTGCTCGTCGCTCGTCTCTGCTCGGCGTTGGTAGCACTAACACGGGACCACGGTCGTAGCAGTCTCTTTCTTCAATGCGATTTCAATTTTGGGACGTATACGAGACGCGCGAAACTGGCTGGTTACATTGAAGAAAACTTGGGCACGATTATTTATTACATCTTGGAAAAATATATCAGCTTGATGTAGTACCTAACTATGTAACTATAATGTACATACTCGTATATAGACACGATTTATTATCCATCATAAATAATTACATAATAAATTACATAAATAATTACATAATAATTACATAATAAATTGTATTTTTTTGTTGCGCATTTCTCTCATTTGGAAGTTTAAATTCAAAATCTTTAAACTTTGGTTAAAGAATATATTATAGGAAAACAGAATGTATATAAATTTTTTTTTCACGATCGCATATACATATAACTCATATATGTAATGCAACATTCTACAACACTTGACATCTACGACATTTATTTTCTCCTTGAATTATATTTCGAGTTAAAGATTTCACGTATCATGCAAATAAGAATGCTTTGTCGCCATTTGTCTTCAGAACGTTTCTTAACTTGTTTTTCTCCAAATTGTTTCCGAATCATTCCGATGTTAATGTTCTCGTAACGGCGAGATTATCGGCTCTCAATCGCGCTTATTTACAATACAATTGCGGATTTTAGGTGAGACTTATCTACTTGGGGGATACAATCGGCTAATGGAAAAGAAGCGGGAAGGACGAGACTGCGAAGGAAATGAAAATACGATTGAAAATGGCTATGGAATGGGATATTTTCTTTTCGTTCTCTTTTCCGCGCGTTTTCCATTCGTCTTCTCTCTTTTCTTACTTGTCGTAGTTTCGATATATATATACACATGCACACACGCACAATACACGCGAAGACCCACTTTTCGATACCGCATGTCGTCGGTCAAAAACGTATGGTCGGATTTTCGAGCTGTCCGAAGACGAACGAATGTGGCGATGGCGCACTTAGAGCTTCGTATTTGCTCGTTCTCTCGGGATTAAGCTTTATCGTGTCACCAAGAAAATTTTCAGGGATGAAACTCAGTCTTTTAACGTGCAATTTGATGCATTTTACGGTCTATTTAGTAGAACGATGATATCAAACCTCATTAAACCGACTATGTCGCTTCTTCATGGCATTAGCAATTAGAGCGATTATTGCTGTTGCGTCGATAATGCCCTAATCAGGATGCTTTATCAACTGCATTTAATGGAAACGCGGTATAATTAGGATATCACAGCTTTATCGTAATGTATCGTGTAAAATTATGCGAATAGAGATTCATATACAGTTATAATCGCAAAAATATAATTGATGGACAATCATTTTAATTATAAAAATTATGCATTGAGAGAAAAGATTAATGTGTGTATATTGCCGGGAATATTTTATTTTATTTAAACTAGGCGATATATATTTTGTAATGATTAAAGATCAATTTAGTATTTGTATTTTACACTACAAAATAATTACCAGTAAGCGAGGTTAATGTATGCGCTTATATATCCGTTGGTCGTGCAAATATCGCGAGCGCAAATAATCCGCATTTTAATGCGTTCGACAAAAACTGAGTATTCATGCTGCTGGTTAACGTAAGCCAGATTAAGCCGCATTATTTCCATGTAAAACGCTGGAAGATTGAATGGACGAGAGGCGACGCCGAGATGTTTTACGAGAATTACTTGTGGGAACGCTAGCAAAGTGGGACGCATGTGGAGTTTCTCGCGCATAAACGGGGTAAATCGCACATTGACAAATCCTTTAGCTTAAAGCGACTTTGAGTTGATTATAGAACCTGCAAATGAATGAACCGCCGGGAGAGGAACTCGAACGCTGTCGTTGCTCGTAATTATTCGAGCCATCTCGCGCAGCATAAATCGATCAATCGACAAAGCGAACAGCGTCGCGTCGGCCGGCGGCTGTGTCTCTCTATTCGTAGACCTATTCGGAATCTATACATGGCGGCATGGAACGTGATCGTGATCGTGATCGTAATCGCGGCGAACCGCTCATGCAGGCAGATTTGCCTTGTGCCCATCTCTATTATTTGCGTCCGCGATTGTAGGCCGTGTGGCAAGACCATCGGGCAATAAATCGATCCAGGAGCTAATTCCGCTTCGATCAGCTGACGCCGAATCGTTTCGGAGTACGATTTTATCGGAATTCTATAAAGAATCCTGGTCTCTCTCTCTCTCTCTCTCTCTCTCTCTCTCTCTCTCTCTCTCTCTCTCTCTTTGCGTGTCGTGGATCGTGGTTTCATTCCCCTCGCATCCTCTACGTTCTATTCTCTCCCTTCTCCCCACGTATTCGGCTGATATTTTATACATTAGCGTACGTCTTCTAGCACCTTATAAATCAATTTTTGCACTGTCTCCTGAATCGAATTTAAGTATCTCAGCGGGATCGGGACCGGCGACCGTAGACGCAGGACAGGGAAACGCTTTTGAATACAAAACAGATTCGATCTTCGTATCGTTTCGCCGTCGGTTACGAGTGTCCTCTTGTGAAATCTGTTTCCAAGGATATTGTTGCTCGAAGCCTTCGGTGGACGACTATATGGCGAACTCATATTGTTCGAGACAAGCATCGATTTGAATACAACACCGTGTCACGAGGGAATCTTGTCCGCGTTTCTTCTTCGGTAAAATCGATAATGGTGCTTTCAGCTTTAAGGAGGATTGAAAATAAAGAAGATATTACGACGAGAGCAACGGATTATATCAATGCTGAAAATCATACAATATCTTAATGAGACGCGTATACGTACGATGCTGCTTTAATTTATGTGTTTGTAGCATATAAAATAAAAATAATATATTATAAAGATTTAATTATGTATTTTCTTGAGGACTAATTTTCATGTATGTATATCAGTATATCGTATTAACTCGCGTTAATGCATCCTTTAGATTCATTAACAAAGAGATATCATTCGCGAAATGAAATTTATCAGCCGCATTAACATGCGGCATTCACATAATTGGTGTAATCCCGCCATTGGAATTACGCCCGAAAGGGTTGCTGCGCACCATTCGTGTTGTTCGAGAAGGGGTATAATTGTGCTAGTTACGCGATACAATGAATGATGATGCTCGTGGAGAGGGATGGAGAGAAAGAGGAGGGAGAAGGTTTGACTAAGCGCGCAATCCGATACTCTTAGAAGAGGGATAGGGATAGGAAGCTGCTTCCTATTTGTGCGCAAATTAATCATCTGTTATATTATTCGCTATCCGATAAAGGTGTATCTCCCGTAATTGCTTCGCAGATTGTGACCTTTCATACGGTATCGTACGACATCATCGTTCGTACAACGAAAATCGATAACTGTACATCGAATTAATGGAGTATGCAAAATACCATTAACGGAGCAAGATAACTTTTAGACATTTCGTATTTCGTATTGCGAGCGCAGTTCTCTCTACGCTCGCATTAACGCAATCCGATTAGTTTATCCCGTTTAATTAATTCGCGGTCACTCAAAGATACTGTCGCCGACGGCTTAATAATCCGCGAGATTCTCTATTATCCGCGTGTTTCTCGCGCACCGCGCGATAAAGAGACGGCGGTATCGTCCTTCGGCCACATTTTACAAGGTTCGTGTAAAATAGGGAGGGTAATCCGCGATATCATTGTTACCGCAAAAGCACACCGCGCGAATATTATATTACGTTGGCGAACACAAGAACCCTGGTCGTTCTTTCAAGTAGAAACTATATACGGTTCGAGAGAGAGAAAGAGAGGGGGGAGGGAAAGAGAGGGAGAGAATTCGTATTACCTCGCTAAACATGGTCGAGCATCCGAGTCGGACAAAGTCGGTGTCCTGCGTCTCCCGTAAATGCGTCCGTTTTCGCATTGTAGTAATGCGCTTTGAACGGGCACACACGGAACAACGGAAATACTGCTCTTTGTAAGATGTTTCGCATTATGTTTCAACTGGAGACGCCGCGTTTTTTTTTCTGCGCATTTGCACAGTGACATTTTTTATTTTAGCAATACAAATGTATTATCAATTGCTACGATTATTATTATCTCGCTTGATACTATAAGCACGTTATTAGACATTTTCATGAGGAAGGAAAAAGGGAACGCGACCGTCGTTATTTTCAGGCGCATAGTGTTAATGGATACGCGAGAGCTTAACGAAATCACAGAAACGAGAAACCACGCAAGGCTAACACACCGGATCAGAGTTTCCGACTCGTTATAACGTGTCCGAATGATAGAACGGACTGAGTGCGCGTTTTTCCTTAAACTTGTTCATGATGAAAAATGATTTCTCGCCAGGTTTTATATGTTTTATGTGAGATTAGTAAAAAGAAGGATGAATTATCATTGATTTGTCGAAGTACTATAAAATTCATCTCGCAGGTACGTTTTTAAACTCTCTTGACAGAAGAGACATGCGAGATCGCGTCGCAATGGAAATATCATATTCTCTTGTCACATTCTGTAAACAAACGTGTTTGGGCGATTTTATGGAACACGTACGCTATATGACAAATAGCGCGGATAACGCAAAATATTATGGAGATAGAAATCGCGATGGCAATATTCTAAATAGCGAGATTATATATTTCTTTTATAGCAGAAAACGCACCCATGCAAGGAATCTCGCATATAGGGTGCCTAATGTATCCTAAAGACGCTCTCTTCTCCTCCGCACACGTGTCAGTGTTACGCGTAAATGTGTAACGTTGCGCGCCTGCGATTTTCCTTACACGTCGCGCGCATTGCAAGGATATTAACACGTTGTAACAAGCACCCATTGTGGAATAGCGTGTACGTGATGTGCGTGTACAAATTGAATGAGGCGCGCGCGTGTATTCGCCAGGCGAAAGCTCGGCAAAATAGTTAACGGTGTGCACTCGAAACATGTACACTCGCTATCATAAATACTCGCTTCTCGTTACTTGATGGATAGCCCTCCAACTTAGAAATCCATTAATTCTAATCGCAATTGTTTACGAAGGGAAAATCGATAAAATTGTCTGGGTGTCGCGATCAATTACACATCAAATATTTTCATATTAAATTCGAATATAGTGAATATTATATTTATTTTTAAAATAATTCATTCGATTACGCAATAAGAGAAACTACGAGACTTATTTTGCTTCTTAATCTTATTTCTGCTGTTGCACATGTATTAAATATTTGTGGTCAATTATTTCGCAATGGTTATCTGTTAATATTAAACGTTTCCTGCGTTTTTCCAACCACCGGTAATCATGATTTACAAGTATCTGTACATGTTGTAATCTTCCTAAAAGCGCGCAGGCATTTATAACGCCTGGTGTACATCCAAGCTTCATCGCGGCGATATTACCACCGCTGTTCTCTCTAGCTCGTTTGGGGTAGGTATGGATCCGACAGGCCGCAGGAAAACTCAGTTTCCGCGGTGCGGAAGTGACTTGAAGTCGACACAAAAGCGTCCGAGCATCCGAGCGAAAAAGTACTCTTGGCTACGGGAAATTGGCGTTTTGGATTATTTAGCGACGCAAAGCGGTCCGGATGGAACGTGCTTTATATATTGGGCAGGATTAAACACGTCGACAAATATTTTTATGCCTTGCCATTTTATGCACATCATTTCATTTGTTACGAAATTGTTCGTTTACCGCGAGATAATTCGCACAAGAGTCTCGTCTCGTTCGAGAGAGCGGAATTATATTTTCGTCGTTATTCTCGGTATTTGGAGTATAGTATAATAAATTTGCATAATAATTATTATATATTATTATATTATTGTATATAAAAAATGAGCTTTAAAAGAACAATAACAATATACGCAATCTCTAGCAAACTCTTTTTCATGTGTACGAGAATAATAGCGGGAGAGAAATATTTTAATAATAGGCGAATTGCAAATTTTATGTCAGGCACATATACAAAAATATCTTTCATAAAAGATGATATATAATTATAATTGTTCATAATGACACAAGAAACTTTGAAAATTTACAAAGGCACTTAAAGTTACGAAAGAAAGTGGCGGTCGATTAGATTTTCGCCGAGGAAAAATTGGCTGCAATTTCGCCAAAGAAGATGAAGTGACGAGGAAGTGTAGGATAGCTTGTATACATTCCTTATAGGTACATTTATAGAGCGACGGTGAAGGAAGAGCGATGAAGTGAGTGCTAACATCCTGATTCTGCGGCGTCGGGTATTGTGGCGACGGTTTTCCCTCGTTTCCTCCGCCAGTCCTGGCTGGTCCACGGGAAGAGATCCTCCATCCGGACGCTTACCCGCCCGGACTTCACCGGAAGGCGGTACAAAAGCTCGGCGGACGGACGATGCCAAGTCGGTGTGGTGCGGAGGAACACGAGGGGAAAGCGGGAAGAATCGCCAGGAAATACATGTTTCTCGGCTATCTATCGCTCGGGACTATTATTGTCGCGTTTTCTAGCTTCGGACTTAATTTCGTTTCGCGAGCAACGTGTAGAGCTTGTGCGTGTGGATAATAAATAGATTCTAGCCACTTTAAATGTATCACTGGGTTTCAGGAAAAATTAGCGCGTTAATTTTCAATTACAATATATACAATATAAATATTATAAAAGCGGATAAAATATTGTCGCATCTCAAGAATTTACGAAAGCTCCTTTATAGTTTCAGCATAATTCTATTATTATGAATTCATAGTCAAAGTCTCGCTGAGGAAAAAATCCTATTCATCTAATATCCTTAGAGAGATCAGCATTTCTAGTAATAGATCTCATGGAGCATCCTGTATAATTTACGAATGTCTTCCGTTCTACAAATGAAACACATCATGAAATACGTTCCACGCAGCAGCGCAGCGGGGGAAGCCAAGAGGAAGCTGGTAATTCGCGTAAGGCTGGCGCAGACAGCCGGACGAATCGCTTGCACTGTGTCGCTACACGGGTGCTCGTAGATATCGCGGTCGAAAGGTCAGGTCGGTGATAAACGAGGCCGTTAATCTGCTCCCCGGATGTAAGAAAATGAAGTTTCCTTCCCGCGCGCGCCGCGTCGCTTTGTTTCGTCGGACGCGCGCGCTTTATCCGCTGTAAATTAATCTCGACTGCCGAGCGCATGCGTGCGCGAGGTAAACCGGTAACCGCAATTGCAGCGAGATCATCTGGGACCGTTAAATTCGACAGGAACCGACGGCACCGCGGAACGGTATTAATATCGAATACCGCCTGTTGTTCGTCTGTCGGTGGTATTGCGCAAATCGATCGTATGCGAGAAAAGCATAACGAAATTGCTAGGCAATAGCCCGTGCAGGCAAAGCACAGCAACATTCTGTTTTGTTTTGGAGATTGTTTCGATGTAACATGAAAATGCTTTTCAGACTCGACTAAAATATTATTTTTTCCCCACACTTGTTTTTTTACAGATAGCAGTTTTATAATAGCATAAAAAAACTGATTGATACATTTAATTGACGTTCATTAAATTGACGTTACATTTAACTGACATTACATTTAACTGACATTACATTGAGTTTGTTCATTTTGGTGCAAACTGTATACACATTAGGACGCTCTTATATATATAGGTGTATTTTTATTAATAATATATCTACTTTATCATTTATATTATATTGTTATATTTATATTATATTATTATTAATTTTGAATTTTTAATTGACGAGATATGCGATAATTCATAACGAATTTTCAAAACTGGGCAAGTAGAGGCTATTAGTGGACACGGATATTATTCATGCATGAGAATCAGTTAACTCGTGTATCGTAAACTTTGATAATGGCTTATCGATATCGTGACATAAATGTTACTTTACTCACATACGATACAACTACAAATATATAATTGTCCGATAGATGATTTTTTTTGCTCAATCTATATTATATAATATACGCCACATATTATATACGACGGCCGTGTGCCATGTGATATAATATCATGATGGTGATACACTACAAAAATACGCATTTAATTGAATATATAGAAAAAAATCCAATTTGTACATGTTCAAAACGCCAATTTAAAATACTATTAAACAGAAAACGTGTATATAAAAAAAGAGGGAACAAAACAGATTCGTTAACAAACATCAATTCTATCTATTACAAACATCAATTCACAAATATTTTACTGCCAGTGCAGTTTGATTTCACCTAAAAAACCATTTATCGGGTATCTTTTAGAAATTAATTCCGCACGCGTGATTGTACATGTAAATATAATATGTATGGTGTAGCTTAGTTAACGACTATACCGAATCGAGCGAAATTTTATTTAATCCCTAGTCATACCAAAGCAATATGAAATCCACATTTAATTTGAACATTCTCTGCAGTTTATTGGAACTTTATCATTTCGCGGAGCTAAATTTGTATAAGATAAATGCATAAGCACGTAATATATATATAATAATGTTAAAAAAGATTGTTCGATACACTATTGATTTCTTGAAAGTAGAGACTAAGGTTTGTCGCCAAGAAAAGCAAGGATAGATTCGTTAACGGTCTCCGGACAACGACCTTAGCTTCTTCTTCTTCTTCAGGTTGGGAAAAAAAGAAGCAACTCGGTTATGCAAAAGTGAGAAATTATGCAAAGTACTCGTAGGGTTTGACGCGACTGGTCGCTGAACAAAGGACGCGGGGCAAACTACGTGAGGTCGCGCCGGGGAACGAAGGAGTAACAGCGAAAGAGAGGAGAAACGGGACAGACGTCGAGGGTTGTTTTTGCACGGCGGGTTATTCGGCGCGAAACTCTGACGCCACCGTCGTCGCCGGGCGCGGGGTTGAATTATCGGGCCGCGAAACAGGGCTTCCCGGGTCGAAACGCGTTAAATCTTAAGCTCCCTTAATTCCAGACTCGCGACGCGGAAGCATTTCGCCGGTCCGGCTTGGTGCAGACCATGGTTGGCTATGCAAATTCTTTGGCGAGAATTCTCATGTAAGTGTCGGACGCGTGCAGTTTCCCACGCGGCTTTCCGAGCGAAAGGAGATTCCTGAAGGATATGTATCTAACGTCGGGGATTTATTGAATATCACTACGGTTTTTAAAAGGATGAATATACAACAATAATCGCATTGTGATGTAGATAAACAGTGGAAGTATTTTTTTCTGAAAAAATACTTTTACATTTTTCATATAAACGCGTGCACTTTTTTTATTATTACAAAATTTATTAATATTTTTCTCACACACCTACACATACACACATTTTTATTTATGTATTTATTCGAAGAAACAATTCTGAATTTTTATAATTTATAAAATTTTAATTTTTTGAATTTATAAAATTATTTTTTATAACGGTTGCGTTGTGTTTTAACTATTGATACAAATATTGTTCACATATAAGTCCGTACGTTACACATTTCTTTTAAGAATCGTTCCACTCGATCGATCATTCAGCAACTTCTCGACCGATTGTGTTCGCAAAACGAAAAATGCTTTTTCTCGAGTGGATATTATTTTGAAACTTCTTAAAGAACTAGTCTTGCGGAATTAGTGGCAGAGTAAGAGCGGCATGTGTAAGAGTTCGCAATCATCGTGAACTTAACAAGTTTACTCCTCAGAGTTCAGTTACATAAAGTGGTCCGAAGGCGTTGCTAGTTGCAAAGCGTCCAGTTCGACCATTTGTAATTTTCCACTCGATGTAGCATAAGCTTGCTGGCATGATTCAGAGTACTTTCCGTTATTTGCCGAAGCCCGCCAGAGAATATTTCATTTTGTCGTGAAAGAGGAGGGGAATGTCGCGCGTAAACAGTGAAGGAAGAATTCGTGGATAAGAAACTTGTAACGTTCCACGTAGTACGTCTTTTATTGAAGGGCAATAGATTCTTAATTTTTTTATTTCAATGAGATAATGTACTTGTAATAAGTTCAAGAAAATTAATATCGTAATACTTTATAAGTAAGAAAGGAAATCTAAATATTTCATGATTTATTTTTACAAGAATACAAATATTTAAAAAAAAATTTAACATTTAGAAAAAAATTTAATATTTTAAAAGATTCGTGATATATGTGTTTTATACGGCGATCACACCGAAGAATATTTTGGGCTTGGCAATTCCACGCATCAGTCGAGATATGGCGAACGAAACTCATTTAGATCCGTCGATGTATCACGAGAACCGGTAGCAGCGATCAGGTAGAGAAAAGCGCGGCGGGTGTTTACCATCGAATTTGCATTGTAAAAGGAAAGCGGTTGCGCGATTTTGCATGAAAACCTCCCATACGATTGCGAGAGTGAGCTTCCAATCGTGCATAATTCAGGCTTCCACCTCCGTTCGTCCTGAACCTCCGTTCTGCCACCGATTCCTATCGGTTGCGGGAGTAGGAGATAAACTCCGGGCAGTATTTTATTGGATAGGTGACTTTTTTACCCCGCTAAAAGTAATTTATGTTTTGAATATGCTAAAACTCTCTCTCTTCCCTCTCTCATAAATATGAAACAAGTGTCACGAGTGTCGCCGCGAAGATAACGAATTTTACAAACGAGTCCGTCTCTCTTACTACTTTCCCGTTCGCTTGGGTGGCTTCGACATGTCACACCAGTGATAGATGCGATCGCGATAAACGCGCCTGTGATGTCGATCACACCGGTAAAACCCAATTTTAAACTCTTATTTCCTATTTTTCTGCCAATCGTCTATAAATGTAATAAAAAAAGGCATGATATTTTGAATTTTATTTTATACCAACAATAAGATGTTTTAACAAATAAAGTATTTATAAAAAGCATGTATATAATTTGGAGGTCTAATTTAGACGAGTCTTCATATTTAAAGCGCATATTACAAATTATGGATTTCTCTCTGATTTAATTTTTGCATTTTTATTTTGTATGAATCACATTATTTCTTTCACTATTTAAATAATGCACACTGTGTGTTGCGCGATTCTTGTCGCTCTGACATAAGTGATGGAAAGGTCGACGCTCTGATTTTATACTCCGAGCATAGAACGCACCCAAAGTGTATCTTCCTGGTCAAAGTTTGCGACGTCGATCATCACCGAGAGTCACTGCGGTTCTGGATCTCCGTCGCCGATGCGCGATCGATGACGAAAACGCACAGGATACGTATGTATATAATCGGATTAAATTAATTGACGGATGGACGGCTGCGGGGTGGTCTCTAAATCCCGAGAGTACGGTACCGTGTGTGATGTGTACGCTGTAAAATAAATCTGCGTGGCGAATTACGGTATGTGCGCGCGGACATGGATGCGAATGCTCCTGTCCCCGTGTGTGTACACGCATGTTACGTGACTACGGCGGTGTCCCAGCTGACATTAATTCTTGGTCGAATTGCGTGTACTCGAATCGTCGCCCCGCGGTGGTTTATTACCGGTAATCATATTTGTTATACGAAGTGCAATTGCGTTTAAGCCCGTTAATATATACGGGTGATCTCGGACCGATATCGCGCACCGGCCCCGCCCGTGTCTTATTTAAGGATTTTTGCGTACGTTCGACCGCGAGATAATCTAAATAAATAACGTAATATTTCAGAGCAATGATTTTCGCACTTTTATGATATATTTTAGATATTTACATTTTTTTTTTTTTTTTAATCGAAACTTCTTTTTACATTAGTAATACACAATATCGCTTTTAGTACATTTCAACTAGTTTATGGCGAAATTTCAAACATCGTCAACTACCGCTTACATATTCGCTTAGACGCAATGAATTACATTGACATAAATCAGCTGGAACGCTCCTTTAGTATAATCTTAATGGAATTAACCGCGGCTTTGTTATAGTTTCACAATGCCGTACGTCGTAGTCTTCCTTAATTGTATGAAATATAGACGAGAAGGAATTATGTGCACAGCTTAACGATAAATAATTATTCACGCATCGTCGCGTTAATTCAATCGCGCCCATCGACGCGAAATTACACATACTTATTTGCCTCTTAGTTGTCAATTATCATTTTGCGATAATTGTCTTCATTATTCTGCTCATTGTGCGGTCATTTAACGATTAATAATTTCTTTATTCGAGTATATCGGCACGTTCTGTCAAAATTAATACTATTACAGCAATATATACATGCGTATATTTTTAATCCGCTGCTCTGTTCGCGGTTAACATTTTACAGTAATCATCTCGATCGCACTTTGCTCGCGCGAATATCTCCAACGAAATTCTGCAGGACCAGCAGTACTCGATTATCTTAATTCATCGGCGAGCGACACGGCGTTGGCGGACCGGTGTTGTCAGCGAACCAGCGTAATTTCCGTATAATAAGCCCGTGTAATGGCAGGGGTGAACCCCGCTGGCCTTTGCGTTTTCATTACCTCATAAAACATCACTCGACCCTCAACCGCGCGAACACGAGGCATTCAGGTGTCGGCACGTGTATTCACTTTTCCGCGTCGTATAAAAGCGCTTACACGTTAGGATTTAGAACATCGTTCGATGGGTCGAATTATACAGCGTATAAAATGCTCAGGAAGCATCTCCTTTCCGGGGTTGCTACAGGTGTGGAAAAGCGTGAAAGAGACAGGAGAAGAGTCGGAGAAATTGAAAATACAAACGCGTAATTGAGAATCGCGAAGAAAATTCTTTTTCCCAGATGTTACTACAAGGTTATTACTCATTTAATTTTTGCGAATATAACATCCGTGTTTTTTTGTAAATGTTTGACGACACGAAAAATATCGAAATGGCGAAAAACACGATTTTTCGGAGTATTGGGAATATTTTGCAAGTACGAAAAGATTAAATAACGGAGGGAATGTTGGTTTAAACTAGCCTTTAGGGGAGGATATTGGGTGCGGAACCGCAAAACATCGATCTCCGTTTAAAGTCGTTATCGCGATCGTGAAAAATATTCCATAAAACACAAATGCCCGATGGTTAAACGCGCGACAGCAAATGAAAAAATATCTAACCAGGTGCAGTAAATGTTTCGCTCGCTTTACATCGTACATCGCCGGGACGTGTGAGAACGCTTCATACAGTTTACATAGAGAGTCCTCCGTATCTCTTCTACTAATATGAGAATTTGCGAAACGCTTATATAAGCTGTTCTCCATTCAGGGACGAGTCATTATCGTGTTTCGCGATTTCTCATACTACGAAATCGATTCATTAGATTACACTTGCGTTGAAACTCACACCAAACTTTTAACCTGTTTTTTTTCGCAAGATTTTTTATGCATATCTTATTTAATATTATTAAAATAATTTACTTTTTCTGAAAATTATCTATTATTTTTGTTGCATATATTTACATCTCTGACATCAATCACAAAGTTTTTATTGTAATTAATATTAATTTAATTATAATGTAATTAAATAAAATTAAAACTATAATTATAATATAATTATATTTAATTATATTATATTTAATTTTAATTAATTTTAATTAGTTTTAATTAGTTATTGTGCAAATTTATATGATCACGGAAAGAAATAAGTATAGATTCAGCAGCAGCTTCATGTATCTATTTCTTGTATCTTCTTTACTCTTTTTCGACACACAAGCGAACGGGATTTCGCGAAGATAAGCGCGAGGATAAAGATAAGAATAGTCCGTATTTTCCCGCTATACAATGAAAGCGCTGCTTGGCGATAGGTAGGAGAGATTAAGTACCATTAATACGACCAGCTAAAGTACGCGCGAAGGATCCTGCATTGCCGCGCTACGTAAAATCGTCTAATCTGTTACCGACGTCTGACCGCTCGTATTTTTTGTGGAAGCAGCTACACAAGGATCTACAAACACCGTAAATCTGCGTCCTTCTTTAGCTTCTTAGCCCCTGCCATCGCGTTTCTGTATCGCCAATCCGGAAAAACGGCATCGATAAAAATAGCGGAATCTTTTCTTCGCGGTCGCAAATTTTTGAAATATTTTCCTCTCTCATTCGTTTCTGTCTGACAATCGATTCACACATTTTCACGAATATTTTACACTAGTGACGATTTCCATGGAGCGTTCTTGTATTTGCTTCACGAGATTGTCTTGAATTAAATTCACGACGAGGTTTGCTTTATTGCATCGCCGTGTAATACGTCGCGGAAGATATATGTAAATAGCGTATTTAAAATTCGATCGCGTATATCTCGCAATTGTACTCGCACCTCAGAGAGATGTGTTTAGTCTCTTAATCGTCGCGAAACTGGAAATTTAATTTTCACATGTTGGTAAATTGTATACATGACGTAATACTGCGACGAACTTTCTTGGAATGTGTACTGGACTCATTCCGTATTACATGGGTTACCGTGGATTATAACAGATTGTAATGAGATCCCCGGCATTTCTCATGCGTGGAGAGTTGCGAAATTTTGATGTAGCCGGTTTGTTGAAGGATGTGAAAATTTAATGGATGTTGAAATATTAAAGCAGCTAATAAAATACGGTTAATTACTTGGAAGCTTTTTAATATACGGATAAAGCGCAAAGAGCTGCTTGTGATTTTAATCGATATTTGGAAGTGAATAGCGGGAACAAAACGAAAGAATACGGCGGTGAAGGTAGTATAAAGCGGCATTACGATATGTATGTATTTTCCGCATTTCCAATTTCGTCTCTTCCTTTGGGACGAAAAATGTGCTTTATCTTAGCCGCGTTTGCCGATGTAATTCGTGCGATTTAATTACCGAGCGAAGCTCGAAACGAGTGTCGGAGGTTTTACATCGGCGAAACATCGCCGCTTAGCTCGGAGCGATTTTCATTTCGTGTTAATCACTTCGCAGCGCCGCTCTTTACTTTGGCGGGTCCGTTTTTCACGGAAATCGATAAATGCCAGTTGTGGAACGGTGAGCAGTTCCGTTTAGCGAGCCAGTGAATATAACAGTAGGATATGAGTGGTTGTAATATGAAACACAACTTTACTTGTTTGGATAAAAATGCACATCGTAATTTGCCTTTTAATTTTTACTTGATTGAAATATGATATTATTTTTAAATATTTTTATTTACATATGATTATATGTGATTATATGTAAAAAAATTTTAATCTTGACAAATAGTTTTCTATATGATTTTATAGTGTAAATAAAATATGTGACTACAGAATGATAAGGAATTAATTAAGTTACAAATAATCAAAATTGATCTTAAAAAAGAAATAAGAGTTAATGATATAAAAATTTTGAAATTATTTTCGAAAGATATATTCCTGTCTGTTGCTGCGCGGGGATCAAGGGAATAAAAAAATATATGAATGTAAGAGTGAGATGTGCCACTCAATGAGAAAGCAACGCAACAAATCGGATGGCGATCTAATGGAATTTTATTCGCCTTTACTTCTGTTTTCGCTGTTTACCATTCAAAGTGTCTGCTCACCCAATCCTTTTTCTCTCTAAATTTACTGCTATTCGTAAAATTGTGGTGGGATCTTTTTTACTTAAATCTCACACACACATACATATGTATAAAAATCTGTAATTTATTTTACAATGACAAATGACATTTCCCTGAAGAAATATTTTGTGACAGACAATATGAAGGATGATATTTGACATATTGTATCCTACCTGAAAGCTGCTAGTTACACAGATGTTACAAGAAACATCTCTCTCGCTTGTTCATTCATGCAAATAAATTATATCGACACGTAATAGTCGTCGCGTCGCTGTCGAAGAGTAATCGCTTCGATTGCATCGCCCGACTGGTTCTCAAGTACATTTCGCGCGCAGGTTTTAGCTATAATTGTCCTCTTCCCTTTCCGTAGATATGTCCGAAAATGTCCGTTGTCGACTCGCTTGAATAGACGCGGTCGCTTCGATCGATCCCTTATCCCGCCGCTCGATGTCGGGGCGATTAATTGATCAAGCGACGGGACGGCAAGGTCGTTTGTCGGAGACGTTGTTAGGATCTCCTCCAGGATCAGGGGGGATCTGCCGTCGCCGTATCGGCTTGCCTCCGAATCCCATCGCTTCTATGCGCGCGGCAATTCCTCTCCGTTGACGGAACGCGAGAGACGATGGCAGCGGATTGTCGTATAACTGGCGTTGTCGTAACTTCCAGCAAATTGACACGACGCGACCGGTCCAATAAGCAACACGGGAATATCGGACTGTAGCTAGGCATTCTTGTGTGCCGGACAGATTGTGCTGATAACATGTTATTGGGAAAGAGCTGACATCCGTGCTGTCCCCGGTTAGGTGGAGACAGCTTGCAAGAAACGGTCGTTTATGCGCTTTCGGTATATAGGTTGCCCCAGATTTCTCTGCCTTTTCTTTCACAGATCTTTTTTTTTATGTCAAGTTGGAGATTACGCTTTTTCTTTATAAAGATAAAATTAAATTCAGAAAGTTTTTTAGTCGTAAGCAGAAAAAATTGGTGTAAAATTTTCGTAACTTAATATATATCGGATTTCTCTCTCATTCAAATTTTAATTAACTTTGCGATTCGCTAGAGGTAATTTTGATATTTTTCCAATCGTTCTTCAGTGATTATTTTTTATAACCGGATGAATCGATGAAGATAGCTAAGATGTAGCGAAATCCATTCGCGGATTATTGCTGTTGTGATCATCAAAACATGATCCTTCTATAGGAGAACGATAGTTCGTTGCGTTAAACAACAAACTAGGAGACGAAACTAGGAGTATCGAAGAGTAGAATTTGTTTTCCTTCTATTTGGATTTTAAAATCCGCACGACTTAGAAACAAATTCAGAGGGTCGCAGTCGCAGTGCGATAAAAATAATGCTCTGCTCGTTGTAAACAGCGCGTAAATGAAAAAGATATGAGATGGCAGTTGGATATAGTTAGAAGAATCTCTTATTTTGCTTTCTCGCCCCCAGCCTCTCGGCTTTCCCTCTACGCAAGCTCTCATAAACTCATAAACTTTTCTCGTGGACCCCCTACACTTCATGTCACTTCTTGGCCTCCCTTTTCTCTCCTCATCTTTCACTCTGTCGCTTCGCCTCTGTTACGCTCTGTTATTTTCTCTTTGCGAGTTACTTTTGCATTTCCAGACCACAGATTTATCATTGTAAATCAGTCTCATGTGTTAACGTGCGATAAGCGAAAATGCAGAAAATCTTAAAAATTATTTCTCACTCTCTAGATTTCAAGAATCTAGAGAGGAGGGGAGGGAGACTCGTGATATTAAATTAGAAACATCAATTTTTCTACCAAATTTCTACTAAAAAATTAGCGAAATTAGCGAAATAGCCATTTTTGCACCTCACCTTAATTTTACGTTAATAATGTATATACATTATCGTTCTACATATCAAAAATAATACATGAATAATATATGAAAGGATTTAATTTTTTAGTTTGAAATTTCTCCATGTATGCGTGGTATAATTTTATTATTCTTTTCCTCCTTGTTAATAAAAAAATTAATTAAACTGTAACCATAAAAAATCGGAATTCTTCGCCGACTGCTGATTCCAATTATATTTTCGTTATAGATAGATACGTTTATTTAATCGTTAGAGAGATAATCTTATTAGAAATTGAGCGTGAGTCAAATATATTCTATTCAATGAAAAATAATTTCAGAACAAAGGGACAGAACAGGTTCAAAGGGTTTTATATATAATATTTTCCTTTCTCTTTCTCCAGCTATTATATTTTAATGCGCTTCGTTTAATCTTTATTCGCAGTTTAGTTTGCATATTAAACAAGAAGAGATTACATTTAAGTGATATTATTTCTACTATACGATGTAATCTATAAGAATATCTATCCAACGCGCGTCTAGCGATTACTACGATTGGTTCTGTTGATTAATCACGACGTTGATATTTCGCGATCGTTTTTGTTTTTGCTGCTCGTACCGTGCCGCAACAGAAAGACAAGTTTTCGTTATTTTGTTAAGGCAAAAATGATTCTCTGTGAGATACGCCGTCGGGCAGATGGCCGTTAAACGATAATTGATCGCGTCTAGCGCATCAGAAAAATGCAGAGGTTGCTGAATGGCGCAGCTCGTTAATTTGGAATGCTGTTTGACGCGAAACACGAGAAGAGAATGAAACTGAACCACGATACTAATCACGTCAGCGACAATGAAAAAGTTAATTGGGCCACGCTCGCGAAATGTCCGATTGGCTTCGCGTTCGACGGTCGCTACGCAAATCTAAGCCGCGAATCGTTTGCGAAATACTCTGTGTATGTGTATGTTGGGGTATAATACATTGATGCGGAAATTTTACTTTCTCTCCGAAGTGAGCATGAATATTGATGATCGTGCAAAGTGTGCGTTCCCGTATCGCTATTATATTATGAACGCTAATGGATCACGATCGAATATTTGTAACATGATCTCGGCGATATATCTCGCATTAATTGAGTAGGTACTTCGCAGAATAAATAGCAAATCGAGATAGCTATTTATATACTCACGGTATCAAGCTCGCGGCGAATAAATCGTCGAGAGATCTCCAATTTTCCCTGGGTTAATTAATTTAACTACGGAACTTAAATGCGATAAAGTTACGAGAAAAAAAATGGACGTTACGGATACGGAGTAAAATTTTATAATGAGATTCTAAAAGATACATAATTGAGTTCGTCGCAATGAATTACGCATGCGATGAATTTCATAGAATTTAACTTTTGGATTTCTCATTTATATATATGAACGTTAATTAAATATCGATCGCATTTCCGTATCAATTTTTAAATGATTTCTTTTATGGCTTCCGCGATTATTGCGGGAAAATTGATCGGAATCTGAAAAGTTGTAATTGACAATTTTTGCGAAAGTTAAAGAGAGCGATTGTCATCTACAAATTGAAAGTGTATTGTACATAGCGAATTATCCAGCGCAAAACGTGATCAGCTGATTGTGAATCATTCTGGCTTGCGTTCGCTCGCGCGCGCGCAAATGTGTGCACTTTTTCTTCGAGATTAATGCGTCCGGGTTTTGGCATTGCCAAGTCGTATCTACTTGTATACCGTACGCAGTAGCGTGCTCTACACTTTAGAGGTTTACAGGGACTCGCTGAACAGTACAAGGCCGCTCTGCGCGTGTTCAACAAAGTTATCTCTACTAGCTCGTGTAACAAATCCGCGTCTCGAATGTTCGCGCCTACATACACTTAGCCATTCACGCACACATACACACGTAGGCGTAGGCACAATTGCGACTGTTTCAAAAGCGCATCACTCGGATTTCAATTGTTTCAGTGTCGATTGCATTCCTGATGCCTAGGGCGTTACAGAAGTACTGAAGGAATTTGCAAACAGAACTGGCATAGCTAGTTCAGTTACATGGCGATAATAATTGTGAAATTCTATATATTATATGTGTATATATATATATATATATATATATATATATATGTACAATATATGTATATACATATATTAATATATATTCTGCGGATAAGATATGAAAATTATAAATTCAAAACATATTCCCCTTACGCAAACTATTTATATTTGTTATTTAAAATATACAACAAATATATGCAAAATATATTAAAGAATATAAGACACAAAATTTGCAGGTCAAATGACCTATATTTTATAAAGATTAATATACGAATTGTTAGGCTTTGATATACAAATGCGCAGCATAATAGTTCGGTAAATTGGCAGACACGTCGGCTGACTAAAGCAAGAATACTCTCCTTGTTTCTGAATACTCTCCCTGTGATTGACCGTGTTCCATCGATGCCCTTTGTACGATTACGTAGCGAGAGCAAAGAATAAGATCGACAACGTTGAAAATAGCGAAGTAGCAAAGTGTCGGGAAATGCGAGTGATATCTCATTCGCGCGATAACTCTTGACAGTAACGAGAAATCGCTTCAGTTAGAGGCACGTCGCGAGGAAAGCTCGATGGATATCGCGCGCGCACGCTTTTAGAAAGCGCATCGATTGGACGAGTCGTTCTTTCTCTCGTCTATATCCTGCCACTTTGAATTTCCGTCGTAAAACAGACGTACCACGGGATACGTTAAAATAGATCTTGTAACGCATACACGTCGGTCCGCAAATACAGTCGGACCCGCGATATCAAATGCCTCGCTCCAGGGTATGATATTACGGTGTGCATCTTCTCGAGAGCACTAACAAAAATGAGCTTGAACCTTTAAGCATATTATATCGGAGACGAAAGCTCTCGCCAGATGAATCTTGTGAAATACAAGACACACATAGGATCGCGCTATTTAAATTCGATTTCGATGAGTATCTTCGGAATAAGCTGTTTGCATAAAAGAAATCTATATAATAAACTTTTTTTCGTATATGCAATATTTGTGCATGCTTAAAATAATTTTTTCGACCAGGAGGGGGAATCAATTCTTATAATATAAAATTATTTTACTGATTAGAAGCGAATTCGAATCGGAACAAAATTCTTTTTAACGTCTTAAAGAGAATCATCTCATGTCAATCGTGTATATTGAACTTTGATCGAAGATTCGATTTTTTATATATGTTGTAATTAACAGTGGAGATATACTGTACGTATCTTTACGAAATTTTATTACTATACGTATCTTCTTCGATAAGCATATTAAATATACCAAATAAATTTTATTTGTTACACAAAAGTAACACGTACTGGTTCACGCGACAACAATGGATGGAATTATTATTCTATCCATTAAACGCAGCGTCTTTGATGCCTTCGAGGCGAAAGCCCAGGCCGCTCTCTCGTTCGAACACCGAGCTCGAAGAAGGACGTGTCGTCTTTCGTAACGAAATCAATGTTCAAGGTGCAGGGCTCGAGCTCCGGCATGTAGAGCTCTCTCTCGTCGTCGTTGCTTTTCCTCCGCCGTTCTCGCTTCCGCCATGCCGGCCGGAAACGAAAGGAAACGCCGTATCGCCCCATGTCGAGACGGGGTCAAAGGAAAATCGGGAGAAGGGCGTCGCGCGCGACAGAAAGGCCCTTTCGTCCTTGTTTGCGCGCTCCAGGAAGAGGTTCTGTCATTCGCATGTACTCCCAAGTCGTGCGGTGCATTGCCGCTCGTCTTCTACTTCGCGCGACCGAAATAGCTTCCGCCCATTTTCCCTGGCATCTGGGCCTCTCTTCTTCAGCCGCTCGCTCGCTCTTTCGCGAAACATCCCCTGCAACGTTTCCTGCATCCTCGTCGGTTCGTCTTCCCAGCTCCTGCGGCCCGGTCGCATTTCACCCTGCAATCATGCATAAAACAGACGTTCGCACTTCCATGTCGGCCTTGACGCCCTGGAAGCATTTCGCGAACGCGTACGCGTATGCATTATATGTGCTCAGAACTGGATACCAGGTAGCGAAATTTAGGGTCGTTAAATTTCGATTCAAGTGGCATAAATCATACGTATGCGCAAGAGGTTCCGAAATTGCCGATTAATTTCTCCTGAGAGATTTTTCCACCAATGTTGAATCTATTTTCCGTTTAATTAAAATATCTCTGAATTTTTGAAATATGCGTAAAATATTTATATCTAAAATATATATTATTAAAATAGAAAGTGTAGAGACGATAGAAAAGCTATTTGATGTACTATTATAGTATAAAGAGATTTTGAACGCGAACGAGAAAGAAGAAACATGTAGTTTTTCTCGTGCAAGCGTTATGTGTACATATCCAAAAAGGTTAACTAGATAAATTCTTTGACAAACTCGCGAAGCTGCCGTTTTTATAATTAAAATGTCGAGGTACCCAACAATTTCTGAATTAAGTGAATTAAAACCGCACTTTTCGCGAACTTTTCATATTTATTAAGTGTGTAGTAATGAAATATTAAAATGTGGTAATGTAATTAAAAAATAACAAACGGAAACATTAGTTGTTGAAGCTTTAAAATTGAAAAGAATTGCAACAAAGCATCATTTCGTTTTAGAAATCCTCGGTCATGGTTCTGTATAGAACATAAGCGTATGCGTTTATGATTGTGCGTAGATATAAATACGTAGGTACATACAGGGTGTTTCAAAATCGCCGGAAATAATGCCTTTTAATAGTAGATTTTCTGGCTGATTTGTAGATGATCTTTCCTTAGCGTAATTGTCGAGGTATCAATAATTTTCGAGTTGTAAACGATTGAAAAAAAAGCTTTACACAAACTTTGCGGAATCAAAAAATTAACAAAACTGCATCCTTCAGTTAATTTCAGGTGGAGTTTACTTTAATCGAATTTTAATTATTTGAGACTTAGTTATAAAGATATACGAGTATGATGAAAAATAAATTGCAAGAAAAAATGATAACCTCTCTCACATTTTTACTAAAGAAAAATCGACTTCAAATTGGCCAGAGAATTTACTGTTGAAAGGACATCCGGTGTTTTGGTTATTGCAAAATTATCGATGCCTTAACATTTTATATGAGGGAATGAATAACGATGGTCATCGCTTTCGCGAATAATCGTACTACTGTGTTTCTCGGCACGCGGGGAAACAAAAGCCGCATCGAATGCGTTCGACGCTGCGAGGGAAAGAGGGAGTACATACACATATGTATGTGCACAGTTAACACACGTTACCGCGCTTAATTAATTTAGTAGGTCACATTATCGTGCCTGCGACCACGCTGGTAAATGTAGGTAAGCGCGCGCGCGTGCACCATGTGAATCGCTGTCGCTAATTTTCGATAAACTCTCGTTTCCGTGCGCTACATCTCGCCCTCATATTTCAGTTTTTTCACGTACAAATTGTCGGGCAAAAAACGAAAGAGGTGAAGATTGTCGATACCATTAATTAACACATTAGAAATTATATATAACGCTCTCATATTTATAATAAATCGGAAAGGCTCCTATATTTGTTGAAAGAGACATACATATATTGTGTGTGTAACTTAATATCCATTATTTAGTTTTCATCGAGATATCACTTCGCTATTTTGTTCCCTAGTTGAAAAGATTCGTGAGAAGCTCCCTGGTGTATTACATGCGAAATATTATAACAATCATATTAGAAATATTATTCGCGCATATCAATCACGCGAACAATATCTTGGATAATTAAGAGGAGTAATATAGCGTCCGGTAATAATGTGTCCGATACAACTGATCACAGGGTCCTTTGATATGATAATTGACATAACTAATTGACGATCGATATTGTCATTGCTTGAGAATGAGCCGGTAATACTTCCATGAGCGACACCTTGATACGAGGATTACAAAATAATTAGTGGCTCTAATTTAGAAACTTCGTAGGACTTTACGAGCAATTTCTTCAGCGTAATTATCATTAGCTACTGGCAGATACCTTTTGCAAAATACGTTTTGCGAAATTCTTCGAACTTCCGCTCAGATACTACACAGTCCGCGCAATGAAGACGCGCATTTTCTCGTTTCAACCTGCTTCTCTGTTGGTTTTGCTCTCTTTATGGCGCGGGTGCCTCGCGATATATATATATATATATATATATATATATGTAAGATTACTTCCGAGTCAATTGAGGAGGAACGAGAGAATCCGCGCGAGTTCGACGGGCATCCTCTTTCTCTCCCTCCCCTATCGTATAATTTAAATAGACTACTTCCGCCAACGAGCGGAGACATCCCAAGAAGGATGGGACAACCCGAACGATCGGGGATGACGAGGACGGCGGAAGGGACAAGAAGAAGAGGATGGGACACCGTTCTCCTGAAAGGACGTCGTTCTAATTCCGCTATTGTTGCGACGGTTAAACGCATGGTCTGCCTGCCAATTACTGTAGGAATCTCAGGACGAAGGAACGTGAGACGCGCGGTATAGTCGGCGACAGGAGTGGTTTGCGCCACCACGAGGGGGATGGAAGGGAGACTGGCGCTGTCCGCCGGCGAGAGCAGCGGGAGATATGTGGCTCGTGGAGACGAGGGAAAAAGGGGGAGAGGGGTGAGGCGAAGTCCGGGAAATTAGTTGTTCCCGCGATAAATTGGAGTTTCTGATTTTCGTTTTGCGGTCATCAACGTCACGTCCCCGATGGCCATTGCGACCTCCGTCCCCGTCACCCTCCGCTTTCCCTACCTCCGAGCACCTTTGGCCGCCGCCGGGCACATGGGCCAACCTATTTACCAATCTCTGATAAATTGAGTTTCGCCCTGCGTCATCCTTTCTCGTCGTATCGAGCGCCCGGCGTTTGTATGTATATGGTCACGCATGCGGAGAAATTCGGGAGAAGAGCACTTATATAAAAGAAAATAAGGTTGCATTGCAGAATCGGTAAAAGAGTATCCAGTGTTGAGGTATCCTCTGAAACGTCATCCGCTTATCTCGCATGATTACGATCGGTCGCTTAGAGAGATCTTTCGATAGCATACACGGTATATTGCTCGTACCTTGTAACGTGCATTTATTAGAGAGACAGATTGATATATTTACAGTGTAGTGAAGATTGAAAAACAATATTATGCTTTAATTAACTGTATCTTCCCTTTTCTGATTACTATTTTTTTTATCAGCATTATAATGCACTTGTAATAGAAAAAGGAACGGGTTGAAACTAACACATCAAAGTTCTAAAAAAGATTGTTTTATCTACTCAACTATATACTATATAGTTACGATATTTTACACCGAATATAAAACAAGTGTCTTAAATATAGTTATTTTCAACAATAATCAAACATTGTTTTTAGTGTTTTTTTTTTAAATTAAGTGTTATATGGGTTAAAATGTCTGAAGTCTTGATAATCTTCGATTTTGCTGTATCATGAACTGCATTATATAGTGATATTCGATGGCTATCTTCAAATCCAGACATGCCACGTACATTAGCTTAATTTCACTCGCTTGCTGCCTGATAATGATCTTGCATAAACCGTTACAGCGCAGTTATGATCTAATCTACATCGCCATTTACGAAAATTAGAGATGCGTAAAATTCGATGATTTAAGCTTAAGCTTAAAGCACGTAAAAAATATTACACATTTTTTATTAAAAAATAATATAAAATTAGCTCAAAGAAAAAAAAAATATTTTATACAGAATACAAATGTATTCTATAGGAATATGTAACATAAAAATATAATAAAACAGAATTAATGTGTGCATCATAATATAATCAGTGAAATAATGTCACTTCATTATCCAAGTATTGTATGAAGATCTGCATTAAGTTATCTATATCTGTAGCGATAAAATTGCTTTTGCATGAACTCTCATGCAAAATACTCTATTGAGCAAACGTGTACTAAAATGGAAATGGATATCCGCACGCAAAACCGATGACGTTAAGGTACTCGAATGGAATTCGCATCAGGAGTCAACTATTTGGTGTATCGGATTGCCTCGCGAAAGTATCAATCAATATTCGGGCATCACGTAGTATTGAAAGCGCGATTATATCGGGTAGTTCTTATTTCCTCGAATAATATTGTATATCAAAGTGAAGGAAAAAATATCGACATGCTTTCTTATCTTTTATTGAAATATCTACACATTTCTCTAGTTATATATTATTATTCATTAATTTCACTTTGTAAGCACTTTGTATCCGTTAAGTTAGTTACAACAATTTTACATGCTTTACATTCTTATCTCGGATGCATCTCAATTTCATCAAAGACGGAGATTGACTTTCGATAAATTCCTCGCGAAATTCCGCGTCACCCTGTGTAACTGTATGCGACTGCCCGGCGTACACAAGCCCCCGTGATGGAAACCGAATGTCTCGCCAATAACTTTGGAACGTGGCTATTTTATCGAATCGTATTTCCTCGGCAACAACAGTGAGTCGGAAGGGTCTTCAGTAACATAATGACAAAATCGTTAAAACGGTTGGCGCCACGCGCGACTTTTGTTCGCCATTGGCAAGCGCGGAATGAAGAAGTGGTGTAAAAGTTAGTTACATCGTATATATCGTACATATACGTTTATAAATAAGAGAGCAGAGGCATAATGCGTGATAGAAATATTCGAGTCAGAATTCGGCATTTCCAGTCAATATGAAATTTTCTACCAATATTATAAGATCTGGCTAAAAAAAAAACCCGAGAATGATCACGTAACTCCCTTCCCACATAAAAAAAATGTTTTAAAAAACATATGATTGTGTAGAATAATTCTTCACGAGTTTAAATAAACTCATAATTTCTTTATCGTTTTTACCCGGTTTTGTTAAAAATTTAATAATGATGCGTTGCTCCAAACTTCGCTTCAAACACATTTTTGATGACAAAGCGGAAAAATAATCACTTATTCTAACGGCTATACAAAATAGAAAACGAAGTAAAAATGTTACAAAATTGGTATGAAAAAACTTGTGAAAAATCACTCTACACGATCATGTGTTTTTTTTTAAACATTTTTTTTGTGTAGGAGAGAAGTTACGTGATCATTCTCGTTTCTTTTTAGTCAGACCTTGTATATCGTTTTCGATCAAGTAAGATTTAATTAGGAATTTGCTGCAGATTTGTAAAGAATTTTTTAAATAGAATGATACATGCTCTAAACAATTATATACAATAAATTATGTCGTGGACTGAGAACGGGCTTGTTTTTATTACAGATGCGATAAGACAGCAAGTATTGAGCGTTTTAGTAGCGGATACGCATGCTTTCGCGTCATACTTGCGCTCTTGCAAACTTTTGTGCGCGGTGACTCTAAGTGATACACCCAGTAAAATACCGACAAAGTCCGTAACGATAATAAAGCCGCGAGGTATCTTATCTAAAGTCAACGCAGAAAAGTAAAACGGGACGGTTTCAACGCATCGCGTTGTAATTGCGGGAAAGAGGACTCGCGAAAGAGAACACGGTTTCGTGGCTGAAGGGCTGAAGATAGGTAAAGTGAAGTTTTTATCGTTGAAACTTTCCTCGCAAGTTGTATTGCGATGAGGTTTTAACGCAACTGTACCCGCTTAACGAGTTTTTAACGTAACGATATCAAACTGTATTACGAGACCCTCGCAGATCCGGCTGAGATACTACGTTCGTAAGAATATGATAATTACTAAAAACCCTTTCGACTTACGCACATGAAAATGAATTTTGCAGCGCGTAGCTGCAAATTTCTCGCTATAACTAGTTAGTCGCTTCATCGACTGCCTCGTTAACTTGATTATGTTAATGTTTTGTGGCCGCGTACCAGCTCTTCCAACTCGAGAGTTCTTAAAATATTTTTCTCGAAATTTTACAACTTTCTTCTATACAAATTAACTGGCTAATTTATTCGATGATATTAATTATTTGATTTTCTCCATGTTTTAACGAAAGAACGCCATTTAAATAATTTGGGGTTTTTGTCGACTCATTTACCCGAACATAAAAGGTTAAGGAAGCTCACATGGAGGCGATCGATCAGCAACAATGAGTTGCGGTTAGAAGAAAGATTATACCGCTCGAACGGCGATGCACTTTCCAGGGAAATGGAAGTCGATTCCCTTTAATATCCCGGGGAGCGGTTATATCACCACGCCGTCGCAATAGGTGACGAAAAGAGGCAAAAAGGGACGTATAATTCCGAACTTCCGTTTATTCATAAGGAGAAAGAAAAGTATTTTTAACAAGCGGCGCGGTCTCGTACTTTATCGTGACTTTTTTCCGGCATATTTTTAATAGTATTCAGTCGTAATTTTACCTCGTATGCGTGTACATATACCAGCGGCAAATCTACACGTACGATCGATAATTATTAAAATAAGGACCGACGGTGATCGCGATCATGTTATTGTCATATACATATATATATGCAAAGATAAAGTTATAACGTTGCATTTTTGATGAATTTGAACATATTATATGAAGTTAAGAATTCTCAAATAGAAGACTATTCTCTCTCTACATTCTTGAAATTAATATAACATACATACGTAACATATTGCAGAACTGCATTTTTAGCAATCAAACGATATTCTGAAATATTTATCGTTTCTTAAAGCTGCAACTTTACTATCATGTCAACGATATTTCTGCATCTGAATTTAGCGTACTGCTTTATGCAACAGAAGATAAAATATTTTCTTACGTGGACGAATACAGTACGAGATTTTCACGAAATTTTATTACTCTCGAGGTTGTTCCCTCGACCTTCCATGACTTATGTCTTATTTAAAAGTATCCAATAGGAAGAATGTGCATTACGGACACAGACATTTCAACGCATTAAATGTGGCATGAGACTCCGTCACTTTTCGCAGTTAACTGTAGCGATAGCGGAGAATACGCGTAAATTACGTGTATTTCGAGTGATTCTCCTAAAAGACCGAAAGTGAGGCGGAGGGAAAACAAGCCGGCTGGCATAATTTTATAAGTGTTCGCGAAGAGAGCGGCCCGCAGAATGGCGGATGTAAGGCAGTTACAGGGAGTGCGGAGCAGCCGAGGCAGTATTGCATTAAAATTTACATAATAGCCGACTCTAACCTCGGTGCATCGCCCGACCAAGCACTATCCATCCCCTTCTTATTCACCCCCTTATCCTACTCGCTTTGCCGCCCTTCGCGCCTTTTCTCGACTGCATCGGACACGAACGTCAGTTTGTGTGTGTGTGTGTGTGTGTGTGTGTGTGTACACACACACACACACACACACACATGTATATATATAAAACGTACATTCTCATCCTTAATTCTCAAGATTTTAGTTCGCGAAGAGATTCTTTTTTTCCGTTTTCCGTCACTTAGTCGAGAGATCTTACCATTTCTCTTCCGTCTTGAAAATAAATTAAAATAAGAGCAAGAACTCTTGATTCTGAACGCTGCAAAACGTATGAAAATAAATCTGCTTCTGATAGCGAGAGTATCCTCCTTCCGCGTATCTCTGATATCCCTGATATTCATGTTGAATTAACGAGTATTAATTAATAAAAGGAAACTCTTGTAAATTTAATCTGTTCGCTTATTTAATGAATGCAAAAGTGTAGCTCAAGCAGAACTATGCGGCTACATGATTCCGAGGGGACTGAATAATCGTATTATGTAACGCTATATCTCTGATATAATATGTAAAAAGTAATATGGAGAATATCCTATGGAAATATTCATGAGATACCTTTGGCATCTATCTTTAGCAAACTGTGGATTATTAAATTCATCTAATAAATGTTACCGGCAGAGAAAGTTTTAGCTCGAAATTACGAACGAGATTGTACATAGGTAAAACAGCCGTTCGAAATAAAATTAATTCTCCATTTATTATTACATCACGAGTAAACTGTATGACAAGGAGTAATCTGATGCGAGGATCAAGTCGCTCAGAGATGATTAACGAGAGCTCCGCCGCACCTGCACGGATCTTCACAATAACGCGCATCGAGGGTACGAGAAAGTTTCCATCGGGATGCCGCGCCCGGTATCCTCCGTAAGAGAAAGAGAATAAGAGAGAGAAAGAGAGGGAGAGAGAGAAACGCGGTGTTTCCTCTCGTCCGTGTCTAAACGTATCTGCACCCTCGTACGCCGGAAACACACCCCAGGGATGTGTAGAAACACGAACCTTCCTGCCATGCCTCTGGGTCGAAACATTGCTCTTCTCGCGCGAGTGTAACAGCCAAGCGTAGCGCCGTGATATATGTTACAGCGAATAAAAATCACACGTATTGCGCGAGCTAAGCGGGCTTCAGTTGCTCGAAACGGCAGAACTGAAATTTTAATCAAACTCGCGCGATCCCAATGGCATCGTCGAATTGCGGGGTCGAATTCTTGCTTCGTATTTAATTCCGGAATTATTCCTGCATCTCGGAGTATAATGCCATTCCAAAATTGCATTTATCTTATATTTACGATTATTCCTCGGAGTCAGCGTTTTACGCGAAATCTGATAAGAGGAAAATTCATTAGTGTTGTTTAATCATTTGCAATATAATAGAATCTTAAAAGTAATATAATGAAAATTTTTATAATACGCGATATATATGTATATTTATATATTATTTATTTTAAAGATAAAATTTAAATAAATATTGATTTTTAAATAAAGAAAAAAAATTTCCGTCAAATAAATTTAAATTGAATAATATAATATCACAATATGTGTTTCATCTTTTTGGACAGTCAGACGTATAGATTTGCAAGAATGCCATTCATGTAGTTCGACGCAGCTGTTTCGAAGAACTACATTTTTGAAATCGAAATCATTCTCTATTGTGCTCGCAATAGACATCGTACACATGAATTCTACAAAGCAAATGTCGCGCCATTGTATATGTAACACACATAAAATATCAAACCGAAATATCGAACAAAGCGCGAAAGCGATTAAAGATCACATCCCATAAAATTTGTAAAGTGATGCAAATGGAGTTTTTTTTTTTTCCCAGGAAAAGCAATTTTTTCGCGCAAGTCGTTTCTTGTCGGGAATCGGGACAAAAATGCGCTCTTAGTTCATTAAAGATCATCTTTGCTGTACCCCTCGGTAGTGAAAGTTTCTTGTCCTTTCGGCTGGGGAAACAAAACCCGCAGAGAAAAGCTCTAACGAGGAAACTCCTTCCGCTTGACTTGATCGCGAAAGAGAATGCGGCGCGGCAACCATTCGATTCTCTCTCCATTGGGTTTATTGCGATTCCCCAATCCTTTCCTTAGCTTGTTCTTTTTTAGACACGCGCCGTCGACGACAATAGACGAACTTGCAATTTCCAATGCTGCGATCAGAAACGGGAAAGAAATGTAGAAAGCAATAAAGAAATCGATGGATAGCAGTAGCTGCAAACGTTTTCTTCTTTTTTTTTCCTCCCCCGCTTTATTGGTTTGCCTTATCGCGTCTGATATGAACTGCGCTCAAACTCAGCATTGCACGAAATTTCTTTCATTTAAAGTATACGATATAGAAATTTTTACTTAGGCTATCGATTTACAGTTGTAGAATTTAATAACATTAACATGGTATTTCTCTGAAAATATATAAAAATAATTTTTTTTTTTTTCGATAATGTATATATTCTGTGGTATTATTTCCTATATTTCTATATTATGCAGAATCAAGCGTATTCTATTTGATAAAATTTGATATTCAATATAACACGGTTCAATGGTATATTGTTACTTCGTAAATATTAATCAACGCCGGTTTAATACAGTCCCTTGTTATTGAATACGCTAATTATTCTCGCTCCGTATCATTTGGTATGAAAGTTTTAATCGGCTATATATAATCAGATACCATATGACTAAAATTATGAATCTACTATTCGTTTGTTTCCGGGCAAATTAAAATTAAAATTACAGTGCGTGTATTATAGTACACAAATGCACGGTATATTAGCGAAATGTTAGAATCATAATGTGCGAATGAACCTTTCGAGCAAACGTTTCTCGTATTGATGCATCATAGACATTCTATATTACAATGCAATGCCATTACATTTCAAAATAGATATTTTTTTATATTTTATATCGAAAGCGCGATAGAAAGATACATTGTGAAGACATAAAATTATGAAATTTAGTTTTTCATTTCTTAATAATTGTAGACGCACTAAAGTAAAAAGATGAAATTTTTTTTTTAAATACATATACAAAGTTTACATTGAAGAGTAATCTTTTAATCTAAGGCATTCTTGTTTTGTATGTCCCACTTTTCTCACTATGCGCTTTAATATAAATTCTGCAATTTTTTTTACAATCTTTGAAATCACAACCCTTCTCTGAAAGAAAGTATATTCTAGTTTTCGGGTGCGTGGTCAATTTATCGTTCAAACACATCACTGTATTAAATCCTTGCGTCGTCGCCGTCGCTCTAGCGTGCATAAATGTATGAGAAAAGAAGCGGCGGATTGATCTTTTGGAAAGTGAAGGGCCAAGCGTAGCACACACGTGTAAGTATGTGCTACGTTTTTCCATTCTGGTCAGTACTCCTGACAAATATAGGCGATATCAGAAGCGAAAGCGTACATGACATAAACAAGATCCGTGCACGGCGTACTGGGGCGAACAAAGCCGCCATGCCGGTCGATGGCTGCACGTATTTCGTCGATTGCGTTTTATTTATTCCAGGTAGGATACGCGGGTCCGTTATTTTTTTGCTCCAACTTTATTTGAAATATTCGGGGGAGATTCGATCTATCAAATTTTACGATCCTACAAATTTGTCTTCGTGTTTTACCTTCGTTATCGTTATTTCTTTCAAAGAAGCTTTATACCGGCATAAATGTAAATTAGAGTGTCGATTTATTTTACTTACTTTTCGGAAATTTAGATGAAATTAATATTACGTGCTGTTTAAATAGCTCTTCCAACATACATGTGTTATACCCTCTTCTTCCTGTGTATTTAAGTTATTATTTGCGCTACTGTCGTAGACACAGCGCAGCCGGAATAGGGATGCCAGTTCACATTTTCAATAAAAGAATTGTAATCGCGATCATATTTGCGGTTCACAGATTGATTTCCCTCTCGATTCGCGTGCTACGTGCAAATCTCCCATTCGGTTACACAGAGGTAGAGAGCAGCGCCGTTACACGATTTCAAAATAAATATACGAGAAACGCCCGCGTCGTAATAACGTGCAACGTTCCAGCCTGTAGTACCGCTATTTTATTGCCTACCGCAACAGTAACAGAAGCAAGCGCTCGACATTTTACGAGCATTCGTGCCGCAATGTTCACCTCGTACTGAGATCTAGTACGATCTCGCGAACCGAAAATTATCGGTATGTTTCTCATCTGTGTCCCACTTTTTTCTCTTCCTAAATTTCTTTCTTGAGTCAGAAACATGCAGCGTTGAACTAGGTTGGTTCGGAATGTATCTGCTAACAAAAATAAATGACCATTTTTAAACTTTATATTCTTTATTTAGTCAATTTTTTCACACGAGTTTTACTTTAAACAAACAATTTGTAATTATTAAGAATTACATAGATATATACAGAATATCGAGGATCGTGAAAAGAAAAACCTTGACCCACATGAACTCTTTTGCCGAGCAAATAGATTTTAGGTTCTTCACAGATGAATATCATTAAAGATCGATAACGTTGTGATGAATTACTTTGCGCAATATTTTACTGTTAAACTATAACTCTTCCGAGGGTGGATTACTGTCATTGTACGAAAATCGCCACGTGATTCTGAAACCTTCGCGTCGTACGCGCAATGATTTATCGATATAGCTTGCGATACGTCGCCGATACGTCGCGGCGTCGGCGAGGACAGACGGTCTCCAATAGCGAAATATTTTTATACGCGATTCGGAACAACGAATAGCGTTTTTCCTTCCGAGTCGTTTGCTTTTAGTGGCACCGTACATTTTACCACACCGGTCTCAGCATAAGTATATTATACCTGTCCCACGACAGGCACATAATATACTTATTTAAAATATTTAACTTTATTTTAAATATTTTACAACACATCATAAATGTCTTCGTGTACGAAATGTGTAGTGTACAAAGTGTGAGATTTTGGTAAAAGACGGCATTCGATGACTCCGAGAGATGCATTCGAGGTATATATGTACAACTTTCATTCGAGGTATATATGTACCATATGTATATATGTACAACTTTCTATATATCTCCGATTCGAAATACAGCCGCTATATTCCCGTATATCTTAAAGAATGCGAGGCTTACCGTTGCCTTATATCTAAAGAATTCTCGAAGCTCTAGGTATATCCTCCGGAATTCCATCGGGGAATGGTCACCGAGAGACTTTCGGAATAGCGTTGCGAACAGAAAATGATATTGAGAAATTTTTATTATTTATAAGCCAATTTTATTTGCGAGTTAAACTTAGTGAAATATGCGTTTCGTATTTTCCGTCCATATTTTAGGAACTTTTAATGTTTCCAGGGCGATAAAGTTCCTGTCCATTCCGTTGAAAAATAGCATATGTATTATATTATCTCAGATACATCCTGTACATCAGATACGCGCAACGGCATCACAGACAATAGTAAATTTCAGTTAGAATAACCAGATTATAAAAAATTCAAGGAATATTTTCTATTCTCGATTATATATTTTTTATATCAAATAATGCAAAACTATATTTACACAAGCAAAATTATACTTATACGAAGCTGTAAGAAATATCAAGTAATTTTACAAATATTCCTATGTAGTTGCTATGCTTACGATAGATGCTTGTATCTAAATATTCAGATTCATTAAATATTTATACAGATGTATTCATTTGCTGCAGTTTCAGTAACGTGTCAGCGAGCGATTATACGGGCAAACGCGTGTTGCACAAACGTTGCATCCCGTTGCAATCGTTACAACCACCGTGAATGTCCGGTCGTTGTCGTACGCGTGCAAGAAATTCGCGAAACGGACGTGTCGGTTTGTCATTTTCACCCGGTACCGCTTAATGATCGCGTTTCCCATTTCTCTGTAAGCTCTGCCGATTACCCGCTCGGCGCATCCGCCTCTAATCCGCTACCCAGTCATTTGCGACATTCGCTAACTACTCGTCGGCACCTCGGCCGGTTTACATGGATCAAAGCAAAACATACTATTTGCCAAATTATTCAACGACGTTATATATATATATATATATATATATATAATATTATATACTGTCGCCTTGTAATTTTTAATGGAAGAAAAACTGGCAGAATGAAATTTGTTATGTTTCTGTGTGATGCATACAGAATTGTAAATATAAATAATGTAAATTTCACTGCATATTTATATTTTTATCAAAAGAAAAAAAAATATATTGCACTCTCTTTTCGCTCTGCCTTGGAATTTTTACTACGTGTCATATTTTTATCAGTTTTGATATTCTGATATTTTTATGACGGTTTTCTCTATTTCTATTATGTTTCAAGATGCACGATCTCTTGGAACTTGAATCGTAACGCCTCATATATACATACCTTCTGCCAAGCGGGACTTATACATGGAGCTCTCTCGTCCGTTTGCTCATTTTTCGCGCAATGTTTAAAGTCGCGTCTTCGTGGCGTTTTCCAACGATGCGCGAAATATCCACAGCCCATATTTCCTTTGAAAGCTTCCTACATTTTCCCTCGTCTGCGCAAATATACAGACGAATTCATGCAAAATTTCTGATGAATAGAGGTTGCCTACGTCGAGGTCTACGTCTTCTAATATTTGTTTTTGAAAGAGGCATATTTATTATCGTATAATCGTGCCGTTTCGAGTCGATAATCCTTGACACAAGAATGAAATTGTTTCTGTTAGACAAGATTCTTAATCTTTTTCCATCACAGACGGAAATTTCGCGTTCCCAACAGTAACTTTCAAAGAAGTTGTTAGTTTCCTACACGATGCAATGTATATTACACATGACGTGATGTAATTAGACTTGCTTCCACTTGTTTTACGCTGCATATGTATGTGCTTTGTATGTTTTAAATAATAAAATTGTATAAATATTTCTGCGTGTGTGGAGTTATGTATATATATTTATGTACGTTATGTACGTTAATTTATTTCTTTCAATTAATTTTGACGAACTTTCTCATAGGAGACAAATGATCAAACGGAATGCTCAGAGTTCAAATATTCTTGAATTAAGATCGGACACATGCATAGAGCTATTTTCATTTCGCAGTTTCTCTCTTTGCTTTTCATTTAATTTAGATCGTAGATCCGTTTTACCGAGACTTCCGCGGTGATACAGAGCCAATAAGTTTTTGCTCAGTTTGAACGCGAACCAAGAAGTTCTCGCGGGAAAGAAAAGAAGATCGATTACACTGACATACAAAGACATGATTCATTTCCATGCGACATTCATTTTAAGCGAATAATAATAATGGTTCAAGAGAGATGCGACATTTCTGCAAAGCTCGATAATTTCAAAAACGAAATAATCTTATAAAATAAAACATACAATATTTATATCTAATTACAAATCATTATTAGCTCAAATTATCAATGTTAGACTAACATTTTGTGTAACAAATGATAAATTAATTTAAAGTTGTTTCTCTCTTTCGAGCTATATTTATTTTTATATTATATAACCGTAATTATATGTGCAGCAATTCATCCGTAAATTTATTACGATGAAAGGCAGAATTTCTTTCTTCCTGCACATATGCGTCTACTGGCGTTACAAAAATCAAACATCAGAAACGGAGCATTCGTTTCCATCTATCTATTTGCCCGTTTGAATCTCTTCGCTGTTTTCCCGTTCTACACTTATATCTCCTTTACATATAAGACAGTCAAAGGACTTATTGCGCAAGTTTCGATCGTATGCGAGTTTACAGACAGCTTAGTGCCGGGCATAGCAAAATTCTGCGTCTCAGTTGGCGAAATTGAATCCAGCCTCCGGGGAAATGTTCCTGGAGTCCGATTCCTACCGGTCCGGACCAAAGAAACTTGATTACCGGAGACGTTGTGTACGCTACCTCGTTTGCGCACTCACATAAGAGAGCGAGTACATTGAAACTCGAAAAAAGAATTGAAGATTACGTTTTATATCTTGGATAAATAAGTTAAAATTATTATTTATAAACGAATATTGTAATTTATCTTTTATCTAGGCTTGGCTATATAAATTGAAAGATATATACATAATTCTGCAATATCATATGATATGACACGTGCATATTATTATCTGTACGTCAGAGTAAAGTGTATTAAGTCCATTTTTGTCAGTTACGCTTTTATTCGATCGATGTATTAAATTAAGGATCTTTTAAGTGCTACAGAATATTAAGTCTTATGTGTAATATTGACTGAGAACATTTTGCGGAAAATTGTCCAAATAATGTTATAATAAGGTCTACTTATATATAATTTTTAAATTCTTTCTTCTGTAAAATTTCGAGTTTGATGCTTAATACACTTTAGCTCTAAGGTACAGTTATAAGAAATTAAATATTAACTAGAAATTAAATATTATTTTAATGTATTTATTTATTAATTATATATTCTATAATCGCGTTGTGTGTGTCCAACGTGAAACATATTACAAAAAATATAACAGCCCGTCAAATTTTGTGTGCAATATTCGGTCCTTTGTTACTATCACATGACGTGAACGGCCCATAATGTTATCTCTCAAATATAATAGTATTTTAACTTTATGCATTTCTGGACAATTCGCGAGTGTGTATATACGTAGGTTCACTTTCCATGGCGACGTCGCGTCGGGATAGTATCTTCGCGGGACGCGTATCTCCATCCGCTGTCACATACGGAATCCATAGAGCGGATATATCCCGTTATGCCGTCTATCTTGCATAATACTTTTCCTTATCCGGCCGCGTCATCTATGCGATTTCCGTCGCGTGGAGGCGCGGTCTCGATCCACGACGGCGGATATCCGCGGTTGTATTGCCTTTGATGTTCGCCATCGGGTCCATATTCGATGCGCGGAATACTCGTTTCCGCGGAAACGGGATGTCGGATGTTGCCGGTACCTTCCGGCTGGCTGTCTCTGTGTCGCCCGCCGGGGGATTGTAATATGTTTTTCATATCTTCGCGACCGGCAAATATAATTTTGCCGTGATCGCGACGAGCTGTCTGCAATGACGGTCTCGAAATAATACCGATATAAGACAAAAGTTGAGAGAAAGAGAAAAAAAGATTAATATATTTTTTCGACTTTTTTTTTCTTTTCAATTTCTTTAATTTTAATAGTGTTGTTGAAACCTTTCCATATAAATCCGAAATAATTCTTTCATATAGATGAAAAGTTATGTCTTTTTCTTCTTCTTAAAAACAAATATTATTCTATCAGCACCGAACTTTTAGATTGTGAAATAGAATATTTTCCTCTGCTAGTCATAGAGAAATATATTTTATAATTAAATTTAATAAGTAATTATAAAAAAAGTTAAACTAATACAATAATAAATTTTCTTAATCTTTTTGAAATAAATCTCTTTGTAAATCAAAATTTTACTGGAATTATGTGTGATAAATTTCTTCAGAGAATTGTCAGTACATTTTGAAATATGAGAAGAGTACAGAGCAAACCCTTTCAAAATATAAAAGGATTTGATGGAAGAGCTAGCTTGGAACTTACTGTTCCATGCATGCACCATGCATGTTTGTATTCGCTGTAAAAAGCTCGTCGACTTTCGAAGAGGCAAAGAAGCGCGCTATGCCGATAACATATACTGTAACCCGCAAAGAAATATTTTTCAAACGAAAACGCCGCGCCTCTCTCGAGTATAAAAGCTCTGATTTCTTATCTATCATGTACCATTATGAATTTTTCTGTGGGATGAGCATCATAAAGGAAAATATTCTCTATCGCGTGCTACATAAATTATAAATTGTCTCTTATACTTTCAAAATATAGCTGAAGTTGATAGAATTGCGTATGCAGAAACATGTCACATTGTATTAGTATATATCTCTCTTGACTCTTGCATAAAACCTTTATTTCATTCTTATAAAAAATATGAACCTTGCGAATACATGCCAGATTTTTCGCGAGATAATATTTTACGATATATTTAAGCATGATTTTTTTTTAACTTGTGGAGAATATTTTATATATATTAACATAACTTTTTAAAGTAATTTATATATGCGCATGTTAATAAGCAATTCTGGTTATTGAACAGAAAATATGACGTATATAAAAAGAAGACGACAATGGAGGAGTGCACATTTCTTTTTGTCCTTTCTCGCGATCCATTTCAGAAGCAGTTTTTCATATTTCAATGTATAATCTCGCCATATTTTATTTTAAGTGATCTTAAATGGCAGTCAGGATAATAGCCGATAACGAATACGTAAAATCTTCCGTTTTTTGCTGGCTTGAGAGAGGCATTCAAGCACGCGTTGAAAAACATGATTGTTATTTATATATGCAATATGATAAAATAAAAGCCATATATTTGTGTATGGAATGCAGCAATAGGATTACAATTTATACAAAATAAAATGCTTATATAAAGCATATATCATTGATAAATTTTAATACTTTTGTAAGAGTACAGAATTATATGTATTACTATATTAAATAATAGAATAAAAAAATAGTTTAGTTTATATATATTGCATAATAATGACAAGTTGGCAAACGTATTTTTATATCGTTTAAAATAAGCTATCAAGAAGCGCAAAATACGTTTCTGCGCTTAATATACTCGAGTTGATTCTTTTGAACGATGCTTCTCATTTCCTCTTAAATCGATTTTGAAGCTTCGCGACTGAAATATTTTCCTTCACATACACCAACATATATTAGGCCTCTCTCAATCGAATCTATCCCCTCTAAGTCTGCGTCCTCCGGCGTTCGCCGGAAATCAGCTGTAAGGACCGACAGGAAGTTGGTAATGTCTATATCGCAAAGATGGGAGCTTAATTCGATCGCGAAACTCATCTCGTGGAAGCATCGTGTAACTATATAACGGATATATCGGGGAACTTTGACCGTAAATCAATCGGATCTGCGGGCAAGACATGTCAGGGCAGGGTAGATCCGTCGATCGGCAAAAAGAGAGACGAATTTTTGGTCGACCTATTCACGCACAACGAAATTACACGCCGTCGTAAATGAGCGTCGGGGACGACGAGGTGTGTCATCGTTTTTACGCAGGTTGTCGCGTACGGTTCGCGATGTTACCATTTTTCACCGTAGAACTCGCAACAGGTGTAAACTTCGCGAGGAACGCCCGCTGTTATGTAATCTACCAGCCAGATAAGTTCTCCTTAAAGAAGACGCAGTAAATAATGGCTTCTTCTTCTCGTAGAAGCGCGCTCGCAACTAGAAAACTTGGAAACTCGGATAAACGTAGAGTCGCAACGAGTATAAGATTTACGACGATATTATAATAGCGGAATCATGGGCGATTTACTCGGCTGTGATTCTCTCGCCTTGCAAAATTAAATCTGGAAAGTAATCTTCGCAAATAGAATAATCTCTTATTACTCTTCGCGTATTATCGGCGCAGAGTCCATGATAATCACAATAGTCATTTCTGTAAAAAGTTAAATTCTCATCTAACTATACACATTAAAATTAAGTCGATATTTTCGAGAGGAAAAGAAATTATTGCAATGAATATTGACATTATATTGACATGGAGAAGTGAAGTCGGTTTCTCAATTATAATTTATATACTTTAGGTATCATTCATAAGTCGCTTTTTTTCTATACTGGATAACGCGTGACTGATTGAATAATAACGTTAATTCTGATTTATTTTCTCGTTTGAGATGTAATTTGTCGGTGGGAAAGATCGCGATGCGACACCGTTTGTATACGCCGTTATGCAACGCCGAACTTTCGGATGCAAGTTAATTTCGAGCTCGTTCGACCGTTGCTCCCGTAAACAAAAGTTCGTCGTGCACGAGAATGAAAGAAAGAGAGAGAAAGGGAAGAGAGGAGAGAGGGGGGGGGGAGAGAGAGATCGGAAACACCGGCAGACAGCGGACAAAAGGAAGCGAAAGGGTAGAGAAAGGATGTTTGGAGGCAAGATTTCGATGTGCGCGCTAAGAAGAGCTCTCGAACTTCGAAACTTAGCACGCCTATAAATAAGATCTTTTCTCCTCTCGTCACAGTGCATTCTCTCTCGGCCGAACTTAGCGGGACCGGTGTAAAGGAGAGGCTACCGGTTATTCTCAGACAACCGTGGATAACGAGCGAATAAAACTTTACCCTCGACCGTATTGTCCGTCTCCCTCTTCCTCCCCGCGAGCCTGCCATTTATTTCCCCGTATATCTCGTCTAGATACGATGCACTTTGTGCGGCGCAAAGATGAATGCGATCTTTAGACTAGGACGATGCAGCATTCCTTTTAAAGTTTCGAGTTTTCGAGTCAATTGTTTTTGAGCAAATTTACAAACTACTTGGAAAAGGAATGTATAAATTGCTGTTTTAATATATCTTAATACCGACGATTGTGCGTAAACTACAGAACTGAAAATCCAGAGAAGCTGCCAGATTTATATCTTGATAAATCATTCTGTACACTCAAGCAGTTCCTGACAATTTCAATCGCGCGAGGTCGAGCTAATTAAAAACAGCAGGGATTAAAGTCAGGCGAGAGAGCGGAGAGATTCGAACTAAACCGCGCGGCGCGACAGAACAATTAAATGAAAGTCGGATAATCCGGGTTTAACCGTCCGCTTTTACACTCGGCGGAAAAGCGTTAAACAAATGGGCGGGTGAGGATACTACGCGTCACTTATTCCCCGTATTCCTCTTCTCGTGATACATAAATGTCGCCGGCTGATTATAGCCGTGTTTCGCTACTGCGACGTTTCGCGTACGTTATGCGTATTATCGTGCGGGAATATCGAGTGATAAAGACGCTCGTTATATATTCCGCCGGCGAGTATATTCCGCGGAAACGACGCCTCTCTGTGTGCTTCACCTTCGCGTTATATTTCAACCTATCTTCGGCATCCCGAGTAATTACGACGTGATATATTGTCTTCATCCCCCGGGGGTTCCGTGAATGCTCTCGGGGGCCGCTATCAGACTTCACGATGGCAGTTTTCCATCTCCGGGTATTATACGCGTCCAACGCGCGATTATCCACTTTTAAGGGGATATCTTTCCGGCAGTTCGCGTTATAATGCTCGCAGCTTACCGTTATTTACATGTTTGATCTCTCTCGAGGCATTTTTATGGTTCCCGTAAAACGCTTGATTTATTATTATCGCTGCAAATGCGTGGCTTCAAAGTATTGTGCGAAAAATTATATATCGAATAAAATAAATCCATGTACAACTAAAATTATGAACGAAGATTACAATGTAAAATGAAGTAACTCGATATATCCATTTTCCAAGAATCAAATATTTCAAAATTACACACAAAAATAATATTTTTCGATTAAAATAGAATATTGATCGCGCGCCCTCGCATCGTCAATTTATATCTATGTCGTTATAAGTGTAAAATGACGTGAAGAACGTAATAGAGCGTGAAGAGGAGCGATAAGTTATAAGCAGCGAGAATATAAAGAAAATTAACAAAACACTGCGCTAAAAGTCAATAACGTGGTCGCTCGATTCGATAAAGTATATTTTTATACTCGAAGAAACATACTTTTCTGAACGTAGTCGGGAGTAACATAAAGCTCATGGACTCCGCGTCGAGCTGCAATCAGATTCTGTCTGGAGATTCGAGGATGACGTCCAAATCCCTCGGAGTGGAGTTTCGTAGCGCTCGACGCGGAAAGCCTTTCCTTTCCAGTAAGTTGGCAAAACTTTACGAGTTATGAGGCGGACATAAAAAAATGTCAACCGTCACATTACGACATATCCCAGCTGTCCCCCTTCCCCTCCTTCCTCCTTTCCTTTGTTTAGCATGGCGAGTCTATTATTTCAAGACGATATTCCGGCTATCACAGCTCATCTCTGAGCTGTGAGAGCTAAATTAAACTGCCGTTAAACTAACTTATCGCTCTATTTATGCCTTCACATAACGATCACTTAGCGAGATTTGTGTATTGAGTTATATATATAAAGGTAAAAAAAAATCTAAAGAGGCGTGCATTTATCAATGCTAATCCGATTTCTCGTTTCGTTTATATCACAGATAGAATCGCTAATTTAAAAAGATCCATCGCAGAAATCGCTACGGGGAGGAGAGGGAGGAGAGAGAGAGAGAGAGGGGTTTTGGTTCTGTCCGACTGTCAGCGCAATTCGATCTGAAGCTTTTGCATCGTGAAAATTGGCGCTTTTTGCGGCCACGACGGCATTTGGTATTCCACGGACAAAACGTGAAAATAGTGACAAGTCGCGATTCGCGGACGGAGTCAAACGGAAAAATATCGATGACGGAAGGGCGAGATGTTCCTCCCTCGTCTATATCCCAGAGACAAATATATTGCTTTATTATCGATTGCGATCTATATTTCCACGCGTGTATGTATATATCGCGTCGCGAGTATCCTCGTGGCAACCCTGTTAGCATGATACACATCGTACGTATCATTGACGTCATACTATTGGACGGCCGGATGTCATCGTGACTCGCGTTGTGGACCGTTGAATGCCGCAGAAAGATTAATAGGCTGCCGTAAAGTTGAAACTTCATCGACACATTCCTAAATATTTGCGCTGTGTATGTGTGCGTTTTTATAGCCGTTCGAAACTTTGTCCCGCAAAGGGCGCGTCGCGTTATTTCATGGGTCTATTACGATTCCTTTCTTTTTGTCTCTTCCTCTTTCCACCCCTTTCTCCCTTTTCTATTTACCTGCTCTACCGTGTCCTCTTCCACTCTATTATCCGCATCAAGCGCGCGAAATCGATGAAATACTCCAGCTATTGTCACGAATATTGACTTTACTTCGCTTACGTTGGAAAGTAACTTTCGCAGATCCCAATGTTTAACTTCGAGTAACTGCTAATCGCTTTTGAACCAGAGTTCGAGAATACAACAAAGGAAACCAATTTCCTTATTCACGGTGAATATAGCAAACTGTACGTCGCTCTGTGATAATTTCGCGATAGTTAATTATCAATCGAAGGATAGACATTTCATTAAAATAAAGCGGCGATAAATTTAGATAAAATTTAATTTATTTACTTTACATTTTACAACGTAATGATATTATTAGAGAGCTCATCGTTAAAATTTTTCCGCCGTTAAAAGAGCCATTATGAGACACTTGAATTATTTGAAGAAAAATAGAACGCAAAAAGAGAGGAAAAAATCTTTTAGTTTTTCAAATAGCTTGAATATTATAAATTTTTTTGTATATTTTATATTTTGCTGCCTAGTGTGTTTCTGATATATCCGTTTTAATGATAATCGCGCGCAGGTGGTTAATGACCGTTTCATTGCAGCGTATCGTGTTCGCATTTTACTTGCCCGTCTGTCATTCCTCCGTCCGACGACGGACGGCCACTTTACGCTTATACTCGTCTGCAGACAGGTTCCATACAAGCCGTGTACAATGGCATACCGCGCGCCCGGGCAGAATCTCGCAGAATATCTCGTCGGCGGCACTTAAACGGAGCGGCATCAGAGAGCGGGATGGGAGAGGTAAAATTTCCCCCGCGGGTGTAATCTGGCTGCGAAGTCGACGGTTGGGGCCGGTTGGTTGCTTGCTTGGTCGGACGGTCGGTCTCGAGGTTCGCAAAGGCAGGGCGAGGGAGGGTGGATGGGGCGAAGAGGCATCAGGAGTCAGCCGAGCGATAATAGTGGGTTGAAGAGGATTGAGAAGGAGGACCTCTCGTAGAGATGGGAGAGAAAGGAGGAAAGATGAAGGAAAGAAAAAGGAAAGAGGAAGGGAGATGGAAAGAGAGAGAGAGAGAGAGAAAGATAGAAAGAGTTTCTTCGACCGCCGACCGATCTCGGCGAAGCGAAGAAAAGAAAATGCCTAAAGCAAAGGGAAGCAAGCTTTAACGAGAGAGATCGATGAAGCTACTGTTCGCCCCGTTCGAACGTTGTTCACTGTCCTCCGGAACTATCTAACCCTCCCGCGCGATTCCTACCGACCATCCCCGTTTGTCGGTCTTTCTCGAGATAGATCCCTGAAACAACTCTTCTGCCACTGCGCATCTGCGATGCCGGCGCAGTTGGGCCATGTTAACATCAATTTAATGATAGCTCGTTAAGAGAGTGCGCGGACCTTTAGCGATTAAATAAACCGACGTAATGCACCATCATGGCCGGCTCTTTTTCACTACGAGCACGTAGGGAAGTACAAGTAACAGGGGGATAAATCGTAAGCTCGCTAAAAAAAATTCGTTCCTCTGTTATTCTGTTACTGACGAAGCTTTTGTATACGAATTTTATTCATGGACGCAATATCTATTGACGGAATTCGTCAGAGATGCTCTGTAATTCTCAAAAAATTTTTTCCAAAATATTTGTCAATTTTATTGTTTCTGATTTGTATGAAAATGTACAAAAATTGTGCAAATTAGAGGCTTGGCTATATAAATTGAGAAGAAATCGTTGGAGCGACAACTCATCATTTTTGTCAAAACTCCTTTCCATATTTTGCGCGCTTTCTATATTTTATTATCTTTGGAATGGCATATCTAGATAAAAGTAAAAAACGGCACTATGTCGTCATTCTTTGGTAATACTGTACTTTATAAGGATACGTGAGGAGTAAATGGTGTAATAAAGTTAGCTTAATGTTCAGTAACATTCTTTTTTCTTTTTTTTTTCAGGTAAGTGAGCGATCTTTTTTCTCGACGGGGGTACTTTCCCCTAAGGAGCTGTTTCGACCTAATTTCGTCGTAATGCGAGCGTAACGTGTTTGCGGACCATTGCATATTGCTACGTAACAAGCAAGTATTGCAAGTTTAATTGGCATCTTTATATCAAAACTCTAAGAGTACTTGTAGTCAAGTTCGCATGAGATGCTGTTTTAAACATATTTTAATTTAATGCGACGTGAATATAAAGGAGAATAGGTTGCATCGTATAGCGGTATAGTGTTTTCGCTTAGATAATCTTATATGCATGTCAGGATAACGCTCATCCGCGTAGATGTGATCGTCCATGTTTATCGTCGGATATTTTATCTACTCGTTTCATTGCGTATGAGCATGCGCTCGAAAAATTCGCGTTATTTTTCACACATGTACGGTTACCACGCAAAGTATCTCGACGATACATTTAAATGAATGACATACGCGAATATAATAAGTAGCATATTAATTAATCCAATTAAAAAATCATACAATATTTCCTTTATTACAGAGAGCGCATTAGTTTACTACTTTTCGATTAATACTTATTGATATTAACCCGCGTATACATAAAATTCGCACCGATAATTAATTTTTGTAATCTAAGGTTTCCTTTCCCTGCAACGCGCGGAATTTCAAGATGCGTAGAATTATCTTGAGAAGAAATTTCGCCAAGATCAAAAGATTAACGTAGAACTCTCGCGTTGCAGCTGAGTTCAAGTGCAGCTTATTAAATGCGGCAATTTTGAAGTTCTCTTTTGCTTACTTCGTCAGTGACGAATTAATATGGTTTAAACTTCCTTAAAGTCTCGTACCATCCTTTGTTTCGTAGGCGTCCGCAATAATAGAATTCCATTTAAGCAGCCTCAGCGTGGGAAGTTTTAATCTTTATATAATCTTAATCTTTATATAACTTTAATTTATCCTTATTTTTATGATATACGCAAATTTATTTATTTTTTAATCCCAAATTCGAGAAGCTGAATCGATATAACAGAGACGTTGCGTATTTTGCGTTCTTTTTTATTCCCGCAATAAACTTCTCATTTTATCATCAAACTATTGTCGAACGTAAATTGCAACGCATGAATTGCAATTGGGTGAAATTCCGTTTGTTTTTCCGTTTACAAGTGCAGTTACGATCGTGAGAACGAATGGCACGCAGGAGTGATGTTGCGGCTCTCGTTTCCGATATTTCAGTCTGCGAATAAATTTTGCAAATTTCTGTAAACATAATTTCACTACTTTGCATGGCAAAAGTATTATTATAACAAACAACATTTAAAACAGATAGTTAAAATTGATAAATTGAAAAAAATGAGAGGATGGGGTACGTCATCAGCTTTTTTCGGAGAGCATTAGATTTATTATTTTGCGCTTCATAATATAATATTGTAAAAATGATTATTCTACGCGTAAATGACTAATCATATTCGTTAAAATATCTACTACGTACGTTGGACGTGCGAACGTGAATCGCATACACTCGCAGCCGTAATAGATGCAATGCGCATAATATCGTTTGCATCGTGTATTATACGCGGAAACCTTCCTTTGTATGCAACATTTACGACCCGGATATGGAGCTCGCGAATGCGACCGGCACAATAATGTAATTTTCCGAGTAATACCTCTCGCGCTAAGTTTTCGTCTGTAATGACAAAGCGATCGTTCGAAAGCGGTTTTTCTTTCGAGTCTCACGGTTTCGAAAAGTAAATATCCTAGCAGTTTATATCAAAGTAATTATATGAAAGTAATTATGCATGGTTGACGCATGACGTCGTTTTGTTGGACTTGTGCACGTGTCGTTTAATTATGCTTAAACCTATTTAGCCTGCTCAAACTCTCGATTCGTAGTACCTGAACAGCTATGGAGAGTTGAAACATTAACAACTTAAATCAATCAACAGTACGCCGAGATGTTTTCCCATCTATCGAATTTTTACCACATAGCCGGAAGCAATTTATTTAAGCGTCGTATCGTTTACCTCCGCTATGATCCTCAATAAAACTTTGGAACGCGAAACTCATCCAACAAGCAAAACAATTCCGCCATATATTTCCGTTATGAGAATTTCCGTATTTTTTATGCAGCTTTTTTTAAAAGAACTTTCAGGGTGGTTTACTTTTTAGTGGAAACACTAGTTAATGTACCGTAATATATTACGTTTAATTAATTATCTTTCGAGAAATTTCGTTTGTACATTCAATTAAACGCCTGCTTTCCGAAAGCGATAGCCAATAGATTTATGTCGAGCGTGTTGGTCGGTACATAGAGGAGACTTAACGTAACTTCACAGGACTGGTTTCGAACTAGTCTCGTCTGTAGTTACTGCTTTCTGGCGTGGACGTTCCAAGAATAATTAGTAGCTATAACAACGGACGCGCTGAAAACTAAGTTCAAGAACAGAAACTGCGCGGAGACGGGATTGACCTCAAAGTAACGAACAGTGGTTCTGGCAATGTATCGCCTCGTATTTTGACTCGACGCTCTTTGTGCGTGTTTCCTCTATTGTACGTCAGAATGTCATAATTCATTTATTTTGCGAGACGATTAATATACGTTAATTCGTAATATTTTATGCAATCCAACATTTTCGTGTAAAAATAATTTTCACAAGATTTGTTATTCTCTGAAAGGAATAATATCTATAATATAAACTGTTTAATATTACAAATAATATCATAAATTTATTATAATATTAATATTAATTAATATTATATAATAATAATTTAATTATTAATATATTAATATTATAATTGTAAATTGTCGAGTGGCTTCAGACGAATAATTCGCATATCGTTCTAATCACGTACATTGAAGTTTGAAATTAATCGATAGGTGTTCACTTGGAAAAACAAGTTTTTACACGAAATTATGTTCATAATCGGTCCTTGTTTCCGCGAAAATCTTTTTAACGACATCCTCTCTTGTCCGCACTCGTTTCACTATTCATACAGGATCTTCATTCAAATCGTTTTCGCGAGCCCTTGCGAGCCCCGACTATACGACGTAGGATTTGCATTATGTTTGGCTGATGGCTGCGCAAAGCCAATCAACGTGCAAATGCGGCGAGGCTCCCGCCGTTTTTAGCAAGCTTCAACGCGCAAATCACCGGGATATAGACAGAGGCATGCGATATTTATGTATGTGCCTCGAACAATTTTATATTTTATTTACGCATCATACATATTGCATTATTCCAATTATTTTTCTCGTTATTAATGAGTTTTTTCTCTATTTGAAAATATTTTTTTAATTTACATTATACTAACAATAATAATTTCATTGATAGTGCGTGTGCACTTAAATCTCTTTTAAAAATACTTATATTTTTGTCATCCCTCGTATTTCGATTGTCGCTATTTATGAGACTCTACTTACATTAAATAATCGCGCATTTGTTTTAAATTAAAATCGATATCCATCACATGGCGCGTGAGGCGGCGCGCTTAGCGATGGCGTCTAGGTTTATTGAAACTCTGGCTTTCGAGCAATTTCGCGGAGCTTTGCTTTAATCCTACAGGATATGCTTCGTCTATACCTCTCTCGCCCTTATTATTCTTCCTTTTCTCCGTTGCGGCTAACGCATTCGTGAAACCGCTTACATTTTTCACGTGTCGCTAAGCACATATAAATAAAATTAATTACAATCCATGGACACGTACGGAATATCACACGTAATATTTTAATTTACGACATTTTACGTAGGAATTTATATTCGTCCGAGGGAATATTTCTTGGAAATTTATTCAAAATGCGCGTAAGAAGAGCCTTAAGGCGGAAACCAATAACCGTATAACTGCATACATCTCAGATAACCAAACTCAGAGGTTCGGGCAAGAAAGTGCTCTTTCACATCCGGGCGAGGGAAGATGCGGCGGCGCGAAGCGAAGAGAATGGGTGAAGAATTCGCGGAGGAGGGTGCGTGTAAAGGTGAAATAAGAGCAGCACGATGATGCTTTCGACGGAAGAACGTAGGGGAAAGGGCAGAAAGATTGCATCGCGGTAGGCAGGAAAGTTAGCTTCGTGTGTAAACCGGCATGCGATTCCACGGCAGGCGTTAGACATTCCCGGCGAACTACGACGAGCCGCGCCGCGCGCGAGAGAAGAACCGTAAAACTTTATTGAAAGCACGCGCACTCTCGCACAATTTTGCCCCTCTTCCTTCCCTCTTTGCCCCGTCGAAGCAAGAGAAGCCGATGTCGGAAACGCCTCGGCCGCGGAATGCTGCTGCGGTTTCTGTCTTCGAACATTGCCTTCCCATCGCTTTTCCATCACTCCGGTACATGTCAGTTTATTGAAATACTGTGAGTTGCGGTCCAAAAACCCGTCGAAACTCATTACACGCTCTCTCTCTCTCTCTCTCTCTCTCTCTCTCTCTCTCTCTCTCTCTCTCACACACACACACACACACACACACACACACACACACACACACACACACACACACACACATTTCGCGCAAAGGATCGCCACTCGCCACGTTCGTTTCTGCATGATTGATGCTACCTTACATTTGTCGAACATACGCTCATTTTCGCTCAACATTTCACATCGAGAATTGCGAGTTTTTACCTCTCAAAAATCCGGAATTTCCTGAGATTTTTTGACGAAACTACATTAATTTTGGCTTTGTGAAAATACAACAAATGGATATATTTTTACATAGAATCTTTACATTGACAATTTCAAAAGAAGCAAAATCATGGTAATCAAAGTTGTCAGGGTTTAATGGGCTTTATTTTATACAATATTCTCTCCACCTTCCCCCCGAAATTCCTGCTTTTGACTTTTCACACAATAACATATTTTCTGGACTAAAATTCTCTTTAATTCCTCAATAATTTACAGACAATTTTTAATGACATTTTTCTAAAATTAAAATATCGGGATGCTGACATTTTGAAGTTACAAATCGTTTAAGATAAAAAGCATTTTACTAAGCTTTAATTAATTCGAATTTAAATGTGATTTTCAGGATTTTAAGTCGTATGATTTAATTGTCAAATTTTTAAACGCTAATTTACCGCGCCTGTTTTTCACTCCGCGAACGATCGATTGTCGAATGTATATTGCCGCGCCCGAAGATTACGGCTTTACGGTACATTATTGTCATATTATATATTTATGCAACACGCTCTCGCGAAGACGAGCACGCAAAATTGCGGCTGTAAAGATGAAACTTCGGGCACGAAGGGAAGGAGATGGCTATGCGGTGTGTTTAGTATATTGAAGTTGCCACCGCGAGTTCTCTCCTATATTCAGCACCAAGTATTATTTCGCGAAAAGTGTCGTTCAGAGTCCACGAAGGGATGGTGAGCGAGCCATTTTTGCAATATACGAGAAAACAAGGGGAAGCCACTTCGTGGCGCCGATATTTCAGTCTTGGCTTTACCAAATTTACTCCTGGTTTTCCAAATTTTACGTCACGTGGAACGTACTTTGTCGTCGCAAATATTTTTGATCGAAGCGCCGTGATATCAAACAAATCGTCCGATATATCTCTGACTGTTTGCCAAAAAAAAAAGAGGAAACCGCGGACACATGGAAACTCGACAACATCCGTGTTTTCTATCTACGATGATAGGTACGTGCGATGGTATCGACGTATGCAGGTTCATGACGAGTGTTTTTCTCCTTTCGCTTTTATCGCTACATCCCGTTACATTTCAACCATAGGATTCTCGCGCTAGGTCGCGGTCTCACCGCGAACTATTTGTAATTTTCCGCTCGGTATGTTCCAGGAATTTCGAGATATTTTATACTCAACCCTATGTTCTCCCCTGCGCCGTATGACCTGTCGCCGAAGAGAACGGCGACGCGATAAATCTCGGGCAGTCGCCGTCGTTCCTTCCGCGAGAAGGAAACCGCCGCTTTCCCCCTTTTTCTCCGTTTTCTGCGTTTTCTGCGTTCTCGTCTCTCCCCGTTCCACCCTCGAACGGCAATCGAATCGCAAACGAACCGGCTACACGCAGAATACATAGTTACCCCCGTATCGCGTACTCTCGTATGCGACGCGTTCAACAGCTAGTTACATTGGCAGTGTGGTACATTACTTTAATTAGCGCAATGCCCTCGAACGGTTCTTTTGGATAAATAAGAGAATAAAATGGAAGAATAATATATTTATTTGGAAAAAAATAGAATTAATTTACTTATAATAATGTTCTGTAATTCTGTATATATCAAAGTCATTGATGTTATTAATAATGCACTTCCATTCTATAGAGTTAGAGAACAGTGCAAGCTATATTTAAGGCTTGTTTCGAAAACATGTTAAAGATTTCTATTCTAATCTCCATTATTTTACTGTTCCGTAATTTTTCGCAATCATCGATAATCAATGCAAACTGTATGCTAACTACATCGCCGCGGTAACCGAAAGATTGAACTTTCGCAATTTATACTTTTGGATTGACAAGGTAGCAGCAGTGGCGAGGAAAACAGAGAAAGAGAGATAAGGGAAAACGATATTAGAGCGAGACGCTCGCTCTCTCAAACACTCGGATCATTTCGTCGCCGGAGTTGAACCGACAGGTTTCGCGTTTCAATTTTCTACCTCGATGAAATTCGACGAAAATTAAAGTCACGTAAAACTCGAGTCGCTCTCACCGAGTCGCTTTCGCCGAGTCGCTTTTGACGAAACGCGGTCGCTCGCGTATTCAATTGGACGAGGCTGTGCCGGTTAAATGCACGTCGTATTTTCTTTCCCTCCTTCTAGATAATCGCAATCAGCTTTGCGACTCTGTAGGGGCCAACCCTAGAGGCAACCAGCGCGATATTTGCGCGTTTGTTTGCCCATTACGGACTCGGCAATGATCGCCGTCCAAAGTTGGATCAGAAATTGGATCCGGTACGTTCCCTGAAAATATTCGCGATTGTCGCATTTTCAATTTGTCCTTCGATTGCCGTATATTTCTCGATAATCAAGCTTGAATGCATCAAAATTACGCTGATTTTATACAATAGTATACTTTCTAGTATATATGACAATTTTGATCCTTTGTTGAATTCTCTTTGTTTAATTACCTTTAATCACAGATATTGTAATATAGTATCATAATTAATAATAATAATAATAATAATAATAATAATAATAATAATAATAATTAATACGCTTGGTGTTTCTATTTTCTGAAAATAATAGACCGTATAATGTGCAATTATATAGGGAATCGTATACGCGAAAACCGAGCCTGCGGCGATTCATTTGGTATTCGGCAGGTACACATTTGCGATCGATATTATATATATTTAGATCTTCCGCAATGTGAGAGGATTCGCCGGATATTAAAATTTCAGATGGTCGGATTTATAATCGGCGTCGGTTAATTATATTTGGCAGGACGAAACTTCTCGTAAGGTAAATGTCACAGATCGGCGAATAAACGAATAAACGTCCGGGGCGAAGATTCCCGGCGCACAGACGGCGCGATGTGATCCGACTGTTCGTTTAATTATTCAACGACATCGATGAACGCGAGATTGATCCACGATGGAATATTGTTCATTTGTAGAGACTCACACACGTGCACTCCTTGAACGAAGCGATAGCTCGAGGATTTTTACATCAAGAATTTTTCATCCGCGATTTTATCTAGAGAAATTTGATAATTTTGCAATATAGAGCCAATTTTTCTTGACTTTTGCATTATTTGCAATTACAATGATATTACAAAGACATATCTGTTCACTCGCTGTAACGAATACGATCGTTTTCTCTAAGAGCATATTTTCTCTAAGAGGCATATTTTCAGGCATAAATATCGTGATTGAACAAGCATTATTCACATATTACGGCCGTTTGTAATTCTCACAGTAATATTTGACAAATCTATATAATGGCGTAATGTTAATAAACAATAACTGTGTAACATGTCAATAATTAATTTATATGGTAATTATTATAAAGAGCATGTATATGTATTTTGATTAATACATCGAGATTATAAAATGCAAACGTCAAATTGCCAATCTGTCAAATAATGCTTAAAAGACTAAAATGCTTTGGGAAGTAATTATTTTCTTGAATAATAAACTATGAGCATAACAATGAACAATGAATGAATGATTTAATGTGAATATTTAAACGTTGTAATGCATTTATTTTGAAAATATTTATTCGAAGAAAGAAAATGTTCCGAGAATGTGAAAATTTTCTTAGAGTCGTGTACTTGCACAGAGGGAGAGGGAGAGAGAAAGAGAGAGAGAGAGAGACTACGCGTGCAGATTACAGATAGAGGAGCAAGCACAGCTTAGCTCGGCATTTCTCGTAGAAACTGCTGTTTCGAATTTTAAGTCTATCATAATACGGCAAGTTGGTTGGTGTGCATTATTCCACCTCAGGCTATACGGCGTCGAGCGCCGGGAATTACGAATTTTCCTTCATCAGGCCGGATATCCAATCTCGGGCGTTACTTCAAGACCGGTAACCGCGTTCAACCGTCTGGATTATCGCTCGACTCTCTTACAATCAAACGCAAGAAATCGGGATAATATACATGCTATGGGAATTTCGGAGAAAAGTGTTTTTTTATCTATTATTTATACGATCTCGACCGTCAATGTCTTTCAGTAAACTAATTCACAACTAATAGATATTAATTTCTCGCTATATGCTGCGCACACTCTCTTACAGTTTTTGATACGTTCTCTTATATTTTTTGTAAGCTGTACATTAGTCACGACTAATTGCGATTGAAGATTTATAGTTTCTGTAAAGAAATCTGATAGAGAAAAAGGAAAATTTGAGGGTCTATATAAATTAAGATTAATATTCACAGTGGTTTTTTTATTCCGTTTTATTCATTTTTTATTTTTCTAAATACATTTGATTTTTACACAAGTACTTAAATTATCATCGTGAATTTTGTCGAAAAAATTACGCGATTACGCCGACTTTATTTATCAGGAGAGATTAGGCAACAGCAAGTGGTAAAACATCGAGTCATCGATGGATGTTGGGCGGAGGTCTAATTTTCTCATTTGACAGACTTGAAAGGCTTAATGGCATATTCCTCTTTCCTTTCACGCGGAGAGTTTCCTGAAACGTATAGATAGCGTAGTGACAGTAGTGTGCGCCGGGCGGTAAATGCGGTCCGTATCTGCAAGTTCGCCTCGCAGAGATGGCAAAGGTTCTAATCGGCTTCGAAACGAGCTCACCTTCTCGGGTTCAATTAAGCAATCGACTTTGGTACGCGAGTAAATTAGCAAGAGCGATCAAAGTTATCGTTCCGCGCTATTTAATTTGGCCTTTACGTATTCTTTGCTTTTTTCTGTGCGGAAATTATTATATTTAGATTTACTTCTTCCAACAAAGAAAATTTTCGCAATTATTGCAATATGTTCATAATATTAAAAGACAAATGTGGATATATATATATATATATATTTATATAGCTTTATATTGAAAATAGAGATCGGAGGAGACAAAGGAAAGCTATAGAATGGACAAACGTGTTCGAAGAGAAATGAAGAAAGTTTGATAACACGCGTCGTTGACTTAGATAGAAGAGTTGTCTCTCTCTCTGAATATATACCCGAGATGTATATCTTCCGTAAAACTTCTACAACACGAGTTCGCGGTTTCTAGTAGGCAAAGTTAAAAGTGTTATCTGCAGAGCCGGTGAATAAATAAGACATCTATACGGTCAACATATGTTATTTTTGCCTACGCATTTAACTCTGTACTTTGTGTGTGCAAATTTCAGGGAACTCTTCTTGTTTATACAACTTTCGTCGACGTTTACTGAAGTCTGAAAGATGATCTCTCCGCGGAGATGAGGTTTGATCCTACCTCTATCCCATTTCGCGTCTCCTATTTCGCGCAAATAGAATTCTCGAAATAGAAAAACGGACTTATCCTACTCGTCATCCTCTGTGTTGGCGGCGATTGATACTACTCGACAAGTGTCTCGACTCCCGACTTTGCCTTTATCCGTATTAGCTCGTCCGTAGTTCGAACGAGGATATTATCGAGGCATTCACGACGAAGCAAAGAGAGCCACTCTTCCATGTCGCCGCAGGATAAGATGATTCTGTTTATCCTGCCAGGAATACGTTTCTCTCTCCTCGAGAGACGACAATCCTCGTCTTTCCCTTTAATCCGACGACTCGCCCGTCGGTTTTTCATGCGCTCTCTCATTTCGTATTCCTCTCCTCGCGTCTTGCTTATTCGTGTCGAAGCTCGTCGCTCCATTCCGCGGCGCTTTTAATTTGACGTTACTTTGCGGTTCCCCATCTTACTTGTGCGGTCGCCTCCCAGCACGGATATTATGTTTATTAAGTTGACTATTTGCGAGACGATTTTCTAAAATACGATGGCGGGTGCCGAAGCGTTTTATAACGAAACCGCGCACGCGTTACATTTCATCACTAAATAAATTATACTTTAAAAGTAATTCTGAATATCCTTTTAGTATTTTTCTGAAATATTTTGCACGCTATATATATATGTGTATGTGTGTGTGTGTGTGTGTGCTTGTATAGTAGTGCAGAGTATTCCGTAAGACAACTGAAAATGTATTCTTAGAGCGGTTAAGAGACAGTTTTGTTTCAACGAAAATTTGGTTGGTCGCGTCATGGTATGCTTCACAACTCTTGAACTCTCCACATTAAAGAAGTCGGTAAGTCTCAAATTAACTTTAGTTGAATAGGACCCTTTTTATTTTAAACTTAAAATCCACTTGACATTAACTGAAGACTAAGTTTTTGCTCTTTATTTGTGTGTTAGGAAAGTTTAATTTGTCAGAGTTCTTTAAATCGTAGCGGTAAAAAGTTGCTCCGTAATTATTTCTCGATCTAAATTTTTAGAAACATTTATCATTGAAATAGAAACGACGAAATAAAAAAACCGATTTATGAACATTAATAATATTAAATGAAGATTTAGATATTTAATTGCGTTTTTCCTTAATTAAATAAATTTCGATAAACGGTACTTCTTGAAAAAAGATAATAGATTTCAATTTTTTCTTAATAGATTTTTGAGATATGAAATTTCCTTTCGAATTGTAGCGTACATCTAAGATTTACTGTTCTACGATGTAATTTATTTCTTCAACTCGGTGCACTTAACTTTCCGCGATCACAGCAGGATAACGAATTTCATCGGGTTAATCGCTCTTCCGGTGCGAGAACACGCGCAGAATACACCCGGGAGAGACAATTTCGCGCTTCCGGGCTGAACAATTTTCCGGAGGGCGGCAGGGAGGGAGGGAGGGTGGTCGACAAGATTTTACAGCCTGTCGTTTCGCGAAAATCCTCCGAGGACGAATTTCATTAGGATCACCAGGATTAATCCAAGCTTTTCGCTCGCCGATCGCGTGCTCGCTCGTTTCGCGGGATTATATCGCTGGCGGATCGCGCACACCCCCCCCCCCTCTCCCCTCCCCCCTTTTCTCTCCCCCTGACGGAGGAGACGCGGGTTAGGTTTGATTATGTGCGGTTGATTATACTAGCTTAGAGGACCCTTTGGCCTTTCGGACTAGTAGTCAGTCCTGACGCGATCTTTTGTGAGGCCGTGGAATTGCCAATCAAATATTCAGGTTCGCTTGTTTAACTGCCGCAATAAAGAATAGACGGCTCGAGCGCGGGCGTGAGCGGGCTCTTCCCTCGTCACGACCACCGTCACTAGGGCCATTCGCACCCTCGTCGCTTCCACGGGGGCTTTTCAGCTCGATGCTTGAATGCCGTAAGGTGGGTGGTGCGGTACTGTGTGTCGGGCACGAGTGTTTACACGAAACACCAACGCCGGATGTTCTATTGTTAATGCAAGAGGAAAGATACGGCGTAACCCGGCCTTATACCCTGTTGATTGAAGTCGAACTTTTTGCGGTCCCCTATACGAAAGCGAACAATTGGAGGGACAACTTTCGGAAAAGCTCCTCCTTAAAAATTCTTCATGAATTCTTCGTGAATTTTTTTTTATACGGTGTTACTATTTTTTGATAAACAGAAAGATCTTACGAGATCTTCAATGATACCAATCGAAACTCTCAATACATACTTTTCTTCGAAAACGAGACAACTTTAAAATTTTAATCATTTTAACAAGTGAATAAAATTGTTTCTTAACTACGCGATAAGATTGCAGTTGTCGATAACAGTTGATGTTTACAGTAAAGTATTTGCTAATAGCAGCATTTCAACAAAGACGAGCGGGATAAAGGACGCAATTAGCAGAAATAGAAAGATTTCGTTAGCAAAGCACGTAAAAGAGAATGTAGTGAGGCAAAATATATAATCGAGAGCGGGATTAAATTCTTTTCGCAATCAGAATTATCTTCTGAACGCGGGAGAGGGAGGGTTTAGAGTCGCCTCCTCGAGTTGCCTTACACACCGTCAGATGATCTCATTTGATGAGAATTAACGAGCTATCTTGTTATATGAATTGCATCTGTATATGTGTCTCTGTACATCAAACTTTCCTGAGACAAGGCGGCATCCTCTCATTTGCGATTTGCGCTTATACTAAGAAGCGGGACCAGTCGCCTTCAACTCTCAGACAACGTTAATTTCCTGATTGCCGGGAGTTGGAAAATTAAACGTGGAAGCACAGATGAGCTCTTGTTTATTTCTCATTATAGAATAGGACAAAGCGTCGTCGTCTTTTGCCGTATTTTGCCGCATTATGCAGTGTCTCAGAGCCGCGCAATTCATCTCGTTCAATGTGGTTTAACGTTAATTTAAATTTTGCGCAATTGTGTGTGCATGATCTTCTTTTTCACGCGTAATATTTATTCGATAAAATTTCATCTACTCCATTGATTAACAAAATATCTATGTGAATTAACGGTATATTATCCTATAATAACGGAATGTAATGATGAGGGAAAAAAAATTTGCTTTCGACACGACCCTTGTCTCTCGCGAGATCATCTAAAAAAAGCAATTAACCTATTGAATGTAAACAATGAGGAGACCGAAGTAATGGCGAAGAGCAGCACAACTCATTATGCGCTGCTTTAATTGTTTTTGAGATAAGAGCATACGCGATATTTAGATGACGAGAACAAGCCGTGGTACTCTTTTCAAGATGGTTCTCTTTCTCGCTGCTCGCAATTACCGACTCCGTGTTATTTGCATGTCTTTGTGCGACGGAACAAGAGCCTCGCGAATCTTTGATTTAAATTCTGTCATTAGTTAATTAACTCGATTTAAATGTCTCGAGTAAACCCCGGCTCGAGTGAATCCACCGTCAATTATAATTATGATTTTCTCACGCTTCTCGCGCAAATTTCAAACACTGCGCGCTGATACAATACCGTCCGAGAATTGTTACCATTTGTCAGACTTGTCTCATTTCGCAATCGGATCATATTTCACGCGGACAATAACAGCGAGCATAATATCGAGACTGTTTTTAGACCTGTGCACCGCGGCGAATGCAAACGTGCTCGAATTCACGCTCGCGCTTCCTTGCCCGACATCGTTAAAATTTCATGAAACTCATACGCCATGCCATTCTCATCGCGAGCCACATTGTACGGTTTCGCAGAAGTTCTCTTACAGCAATACCGCGTCACGAGTATCCGGGGCCTGCGCGAACTATTTTTATGCGCGTTTCCCTTTTTCCCGTTTTAAAGTATTCACGATTTATACGTACTGTGTGTGCACGCCAGTTGTTATTATATATTACGGGCAAAACGCAGACAGCAACGAAACGGGTTATCGCGCAAATAATAAGCGCGACAGCGTTGCTTGTTACTTGAAAAATGCATTATCTTGCATGTGAACGATCTCTCGAAAATTGACTTGAGATTTCGCGATTAATCGTAGAGTAAGGATAAAAAGACGACGCTGTCGTCGGTGTAGATTTTTACGTCGCCCGTTACACCTATTTTCACGAATATCCGAGAATCAAGGAGCGAAGGAACTTGATTCGCTCGAGAGTCGAGTGCAATTAATGGAATCTATGAGCGCACGTCTTCGTTTAGCTCTCGCCGTTCTTTCGTACTCTCTCTGTCTTTCTCTTTTTCTCTCTCTTTTTAGCTTGGCAGAGATCGAACTCAGTAATCGTTACTCATCCTCTTGAGACTCGGCCGGCTCACCCTATCTTCTTCTATTTTTATGTTTTGCTCTGCTATTCTTTGATGGCTTAAAAGTTTTATTTCCTACGAGCTATCTGATTTCTCTCTATAAATACTGCAAGATAATTCCAATCGAACAGTTAACTAGGGAAAAAGGGGTTCGAACACTGCCCATACTCAGTTCTTTTTAAGTTGCGTCGCGCATAATGTTACTAAATTCTAATTAAACGATTAGTTAATTCAGGAAAAATTCGAAGTTAATGAATAATATAATATTTAACAGAATTTTGCAGGAAAAAGTATGAGATTTTCAGAGAGGATGTATCAGTGATTAAGCATTATTTCGTAATTACAGATTTCTTTTAATTAAAAAAAAAGTGTATTAGATCTCATTTCTTTATTACAATTAAATTTTTAAGAAACGCATAATTTTACGTTACATGTGGATGTCGCTCGCGTCTCTTTTTTGTTTTTTATTACAACTTGCCAGAGAGCACTCTCGACGCGAATGGCTCTCTGGTGTAGTGAGTTGCTTCGTCTTGTAAAGTAACTGCCCGGGATCAAAACCCCTTGTACCCTGTTCGCACCCTCGGCACGTCTTTCAGCCGGGTTCCATGAGTTAACGAAGCACTCTCGGCCGACTAGAGGACCGCCGCTACCGTTAATTCTGCGTATACAGAGAAGGCGAGATCGAGCTTGGTCGGCCTGTCTGTCTGGCGAAACTGCGCTTCTCCACTGGAACGTGGCTGCCTGGGACGGGTGGGTGATCGTTCGTGTGGATAGTCCGCAATTTTGCAAGGTCGGTTTGCATTTAACTCGATAAGTCGCCCTCGCGCAATCAGCAAATACTTGCGCTATCGTCAACACGGCGCAAGTCCGCGATGAATTCCGGATCCTCCGTGCTCTCGCACGAGTTCCCGCAAAGACGACATCGTCGATCTCAAACCGACCGCTTAAAGATCGCGCGCTCTTTAATGAGATTTCATTTACTTGTCGTCGGCACGAGAGCAGATCGAGAGCTCTTTGCGCGTCACTGCACTCTCCGTTGCTTTACGTAATTTTCGCGACGCGAACGCTGCAGAGATGAGAGATGTTTCCGGGGAAAGTGACGAAACATAGATTTTCTTAATATGTAATCAATTAAAAACTGAAACAAAAAATCTCAATTTTTTGATTGGCTTTTAATTGGCTGATTTTCCTCTATATATATTGCTACAAATATATTATATTACATTACTAAAATATACATAAGATAAATTTAAATAACTATTTTTTTTTTCTCGTTAAATTAACATTTTAACGTTGCGTTAATAATTGCAACATTCGTAAGATACACAGATAGCTTGCGTACAATATTTTCAGCTACTGAAAATTATAAGCTTATAAATATATTTAGGAAAGCATGGCGCGCGCTTACAAATGTCGCATCCGCTAAATGACATTGAGATATATCTAAAGCTTAATCACGCAGTTGTCCAGACATGAGGCGGAAATGCGATGTCAGCCGTATGTCATACTGCTATTTGATGATGATTTAAATCCAAAACAGTGGATAGGGAGATAACTGTGATTATTGTCTGACAGCTGGAGAGTATCACGCCCATCGCATTATTGCATCGTTTCCGCTTTTCCATTACTGCAACATTTCCACCAAAAATATCGCCTCAACATGCTTGTCAGAATATCATATTTTCGAAGATTTGACATTGACTTCAATCGCCGGATCGAGCAAATTCGGAAATACGCATAAATCACGATCGTGCAATTTCAAGTTAGTTGGAGATTTAACAAGTATATGTGTATGAATGAGACATTCTTTGCTTGTTAATTTCTCGTTGATTGGTTGAATAAGCGACGAACGACAGCGCTGGGCAAATTTAAAGAATAATTGAATTAGAGTGGATGGTAAAACGGATAAACGCAAATATTACGCGTCCCAGAGTAATTGTGTATAAATACTTCAGCATTCTTTTCGCACGGACCGCATTTAGTATGAATTAAAACAAACATCGGTAAAAATTGAAAACGTACATACATACAGCATCTCTCCTCTCATATCTACACATAGATAACATTCGGTTTTATTAAATGAATAAGTCATTTATATGCCGATTAATCAATTAATTTAAAGATAACTTCGATTAAAAGAAAGAAAAATGACATTAGTTAAAACACTTGCTCATAAATATGCCGTTCGTTTTACTTACAATATTAATTCACAAATATTTTCTTAAATGCTTGAATTTAAATTTAAGGTTAATCAAATTTTTTGAGAAACGTGGAGATGCACAATTCAATTGTCTGCAATTTTGTTGCATTTCACAGAGAGATAATTAATCGTGTATGTACCTGCTAATCGAAAGTTGTTTCAATAAATATGCAACAAATAATCATAGTTAATGAATTGATTTATGGAAAAATAATATCTGTCATGATTATATGTTTCGCCATCGGTTCTGCATCAAATATTTTTGTTTATTACCTTTTTATCATTCTGTATGTGTATTTAAATTACATTCCGTAAAAGCAGATACATTAATTCGCTGCCTTTTGAAACACATATCGAATTGCCGTAAAATGTAATTTGCTTAAAATGCATCGTGTTGAAAATGAAACCATTGCTGTTCGAATAATTAAACTTGTCGTTCATTAAATTAACGCAATAGCTAGAATGGATAATTTATGATCACGGAATATCTGTATCAATCGTTCCTAATTAAATAGGGAGCCATTATATTATATTAAAATACTCTTAATCAGCTTAGACACATAAACACTTAAATTTAATATAGTTTAATCTTAAATTTTTATTAAATCAGATTTTCCAGAGAGAGAGAGAGAGAGAGAGAGAGAGAGAGAGAGAGAGAGAGAGAGAGAGAGAGAGAGAGAGTAGGGTATAATATATCAGTTATTAACATGTTGTGGTGATTTTTTTCTAACAAATTTAATATATGTATAAAGACATATGCAAGGCATGAGAAAAATGTTTCGTAAAAATAAATTACCTATAATGTGTGGATACTCGAGAAATTGAGCGACGGATTTTAGATGTTTCCGAAGGCGGTTCCAAATGCGGTAACGCAAATCAGTCTTCGTTGTCAAAAACACGATACGATTTAATAAACGTGGTGATAGCACTGAACGTTTCCAAGAATTACCTGTTGTACTGGAAACTCCGTCGATCGGCAGCGCCATTTATCAAATTTAGCCCATATCTCTCGGTCCGGCCTCGAACGAGAAAGGAACAAATGGCCGGCGAAGGTTAGCGGACAGGAAGCGGTGTGGACTGCGGACGAAAGGTAGAACTATTTGTAATTACGTTTCTTTCCACTCCATCTGTGCCGGCAACCTGAGCCCCCCCGGGCTCCGTTATATCTCTCCGCTGTCTTCGTTACTCCCTTTACATCGTATTTCACTTACATTTTTCCGGCCACCTTCCTCTTTCCTCTCGCGTCGTTGCAGGACACACGGTCGCGTCGAAGGCAGACATTCGTCGTTCTATCGATACTTTTCGCTCTGGCAACATATAATATAAAGCTATACGGAATTCCGATACTCGCGATTCTGCGGAAACATCGGGACCTTTGTAACAAGAATTTTCATTAAAAATCCAATCTGCGCGTTATTTAACAATCAAACGTGTATCTCTCTCTCTCTCTCTCTCTCTCTCTCTCTCTCTCTCTCTTCACAAAGGTGAAGTACTTTTGACAATGTACAATCGTTGTATTTGAGCGATAATATTATTATTTGCGCGGTGAATATAGAAGAGTACATTTAGAGCTGTGAGATATACAGCTCGTGACGTATATAGCAATCCCTCTCGGATAATGGCATTTAGCTGTCGATCTTCAGCGTGGGATTTCTACGTTCCTAGCACGTATTATCAATTTCGCGACGTCGCCGGCGTTTGAGGACGCTTCCGCCGCCGAGCGGGATTCGCGCGCGTATATACGACTTTTATGCAATCGGTTCTTGATTAAGATTAATTGGATTTTTCGGTGAATTTACGTGCGCCGGACGAGCGCGCGGCGCTAGGTGATTGCTTTGACGGGTTGTCGGAAAAAGTCGACATAGGAATGAAAAAAAAAAGAGGGAAAAAACGCCATACCGTGATTGTGCCGACATTTCTATTATACTAAAACGCCGCGCCGATGTGGACAGAGGACGTGACACAGAATGAAATACGAAGTTTTCGCGTAGTGCGCTTTATTATTATTATTTTTTTTTTTTTACATTGCACTTCCGATGATATTCATTACACTCCCACCGCTCCCCCTCCCCCTACTTTTTGCGACAGAAAATATCACGATTGACACGCGTTGTTTTATCTTCTGTATTATCGTTTTATTTAAGTCGTAGCGAGTGTGACACTAGCGATAATTGTGATATCATCACTTTTGAAGTCGCAATTAAAGATTTTAATATTAGAAGAATAAAGAGTTAGAGGAGAGTAAAATAGAATTGTCTGCATAATTAAAAACACAATCCCTTTTTTTTTTAATTTTACAGTTTTTAGAGAACACTTAATAGAAATGACTTTTCTATCAACAAAATTGCATGTTTTTGCTTTGTAATTTGATCTCGCGCAAAATTGGATGAACTCGATAAAAGCAGCTCTCTCTTCTACTCTTTCCGACCATTTTTTTCCGTTGATATTTGAGCTTACGTGGTCACAGCATTGATCGACAACCGTTTTATTTGTACCGACATATTCGATTGTGCTTTATGGGAATTTCGCGTGCTCTCTTCTTGCCGCGCTCTCTTCTTGCCGCGCTATGCGGTATGTACCCGTTTCTTCGTTGCTCCTTTCGCGAAAACTGCAAAGAATTTTCGCCATTTCCGCTTCCCTACTACTTCAATCTCTTTCTACGTACACCTCCCTTGATAAGCTACACAAACTTCTAGCCGCGAGATAGGAAATCCGTCCAAGTTTCTCGCCGTGATATTGAGCTGCGTTACGTCTTTTCCTCCAAGTCGGTTTAAATCAAATGAAACTGACTTGCATGCCTTAGATGGGATTAAGATAAGACCGTATATTTTGGGAAAGTACAAACAATACTCGTACAATAAACGTACACATTATGGAATATTAGATTGTCAATATTGCAGCGTTAAATTTTATACATTTGATTGACATTATATTCGTGATACCTTTATCGGGAAAAAGCGGATATTCCGTTGAGAAAAGAAGAAATAAATACGAGAATGGGACTTTTATCCCATCGAAAAAGAGATTTATTCTAGTTAAAAGAGAACATTCGGTAACTCCGAATACAGTTTACAGGATGTAGGTAGAGTCCCATTCTCGTATTTATTTCTTCTTTTCAACGGAATATCCGCTTTTTCCCGATAAAGGCAGCGTAATTAGCGATTCGGCTGTACCTGATAAAACTGTAGCTCAGTAAGGGCATTTTCGAAAGGAAGCGGATCCGCTTCCGTTCCGAGCGAGCAACAGTATTACTTTGGACAAAATGCTCGATTTCGGAATAGAATCGCTAGAGGTTTAGCGAAGTCTATCCGTGTAAATTGCGCCTACATGCTTGCTCGCGATTCGTTAGTCACGGAGTACATGATATATGTTTCATACATGCGAGCACGTACGCGCGATTCGTGATACGTGTTGCCTAATACGGACGATGTTAAAATGAAATTAATGCGAATGATATCGTCCGAGCAACTTGGGCGCCTTCGTGATTGACGCTAGTTGAATAAGTTAATACATTTGCGTTAAAATATCGCTTTTACGCTTATAGAATTTTTACTCTACGTTACGATAAAATGCTCCTGTAGATCATATCCGAAGGAAATAACATTCCGAGGAAATTTCAACCGTATAAAAGTAACTTAAGTACTCTTCACTACGCGACAGGTAATATTGAGCGTCATAAAATGTGATTTATAAATGGAAATACTTATAAAATATTAATTATTAAGATTATTTGAGAGAGAATTATTTATAGCGAATAGAGCGCCTTTGCATTCGCGATTTTAATGCGCTGAAGATAGATAGCGTTGATTGGAGGAAAATTTATACATCATAGCGGAGATACTTCCTGAAAATTGTTGCAAGTAATAAGCGCGCGCGCGTACGGGTAATCGCTCCATTAACGAACGCCGCAAGGATCAAAATAATGTCCGCAAGGTGCAAGACTGGTGGAGACGCCGCCACACCGTGAATCCTTTGATAATTATAATTAGAGGTGTGGTGAGCAGACACGAGCCTGTCGCCGTCGCGAGAGCAGCCTTGCGTTATTATGTTACAACATTATACAACATCGATGCACGCGCGCGCGAAAGAGGAGGAGCCAGAGGCCGAAGCAAGGACGAAGGGACAAAGTAGCTTCTCCGAGGCTTCCTTCCCTATTATCCGTGCTTGGCGGTCCGCTTACTCGGCATGCATACAAAGCAGTATTTATAGCCGTCGTATACCGGGACAGTGCCTGCCCGATCTATCTCCCGGAAGGGAGAAGTCGAGCAAATATTCATTCAGGTCTCGAAACATAATCGTTCTACCTGCCAGTAAAGTTGCTGCCAGTTGTTACGCTAGCGGAAACGACGATGACATGCAAGATGACGCGGTGGAGATGTCCGAGATTTGACGGCAGCGCGAAAGAAAAGTATCCGAGGGAAGCCATCGCGACGATTATTTTACTTTCGGTATATACTGATCTCTTTTAGCTATCAATCGAGATATAAGTCTTACCGCAAAAATATGTTATTAAAGAAAAAATAATAGGAGCATAGAAAATTAAGGTATCAATTAGATAGACGTAGCTTTTTTTCAATTTTTTTTATATAATTATTTTCAACTTATAATTATAAAAGAATTGAAAATTGTGCGCTAATATTGTGCCCATTTATTTTTGAAGAAAAAATATTTACTTTTTGCAAGAACCACGGAAGACAGAGAATGTTTATAATGTCACGGTGATCTCTCGATACACTCTCGCCATTATACGCACGTAAGTAGTAAAGCTGCGCGCGTGGTCGTACAAGTCGCGCCGTGTATGCACTTTCGAAGATTTGCGTTCGCGTTGCATAAGCGAAAGGTTATTGCACGCTGCGACCGGCAGTAAACGTTACAAGCAATTTATGCCGAAAGTAAAGTAATTAAAAACAAACTTCTGCCGACATGGGGGAGGGGGGGGGGGCAAAACAATATCGGCGAACAGGTGAGGCGGATTTAAGGCGAGACGAGGACGAGGAATAAGAGCCGCGAATGTCTCGTGCGCTGGAACGCGAGGAGTATACAGTGCCGCCGTATCCGTTTAATTCATTTACCTCGATCTCGAGAAAGTTTTTACTTCCGCCAGGTGGTGGTCGAGGCGAAGTTTCACGCGCCGAATGAAGAAAAGGAATACCGTCGCAGGCACAGTGAATTTAAATCGCCAGAACAAAGTATTTCGTTTCACACAGTCGTCTCCGCGAATAGAAGATGCACTTCCCGACTATAATAAAAGCCTCACCCCCCCTCCCCCTTCGCCGGAACTTGCGCCGTGACGAAAATAACAATCTGCGAACAAACATCGAGGGAACGTTTAAGGATCCCTTCACAGAGAACCGCGGTGCCCCTATCGCGGTTTCCTTCGAAAGAGCCTTTAAGAGCTTCCGCCGTTTTAATGGATGCACCGTCGCGTGGAGAACCTCGCGTACGCGTAGATCCTTCGTCTGTTTACTTTGAAAATGCCATCGTTCTCGATGGCATCTTGTCGATATTTCGTATACGAGTTATAACGAATTTATAACTTCCATCCCCTTCGCCCCGGTTCGATCATCGAACTCAAACTAAGTTCATAAGCCGCGATAAAACCGCTCGCAGTAGACACGATACTCGGTAAACAGCTTAAAAAGTTCACGCAGTCACGTAGTCCGCGGCTGGTGTATGGACCATTGGCGGGAGACGCGAGAAGATGGAGATAGCTGTGGACTCTGCGAAAAATACCTCTTCGCCGCAGAGCAAAGAGCAAAGCCCAGCACGCGCAAATTGTACCGCCCTGAAAACTGGCTGCCTTAATGAACACGAGTAAATATTAGGCGACGACGAGGTCTGAATAGCAATGGTACCGTGGTCAATTAGTTACGTAAATTTTTAATCTCTCGCGTCCTTTTTTTTTTCTTTTTGTAAGCACGTTTTACTTATTTTCGCACGCGAAAGTAGATTTAAACTATTTTTGTAAAATTGAAAATTGAGAGAAATATTGTGCACTTAAATTTTTGCACCGATAAAAAGAAATCAATTTTAATGATTTTGAATCTCCTCGTCCTTCTCGACATCATCGACAATGTTGGAATTAAATCATATTCTGGGTCTTTTAATTTTGAGCTTTAAAACTCCGTTCTTTGTGATTTCGAGGATTGATGTCATTACAACTGAACCATTCGAGCACGAAAGGAGAGGACAGGAATTGGCAGGGACCTACGTTTTTCGAGAGAAGCTACGGACAAGCTCTCCATCCACTCGAATCACTTTGCGAGTTAAGCGGCACTTTTCACGTTGTACATACGTGACGTGCCGGGCAAATGTATATATTGTATACACACATCAGCACACACGTAGCAGTGCTCTCTTCCACTTTCTCACGAAGTAGGAATAAATCTTTGAATAAACGAATATAACACTTTACGCCGTTCAGAGAGTACGATTCAAGATTTGAAAGATTAAGGAGATGTACGCGCACATAATTCAGTAGACGATACACAAAGTGAATAATTTCGAATGTCAGAAATTTTTTTATAAACGGTGGCTGTCTTATTAAATTGCAGCTGCGTGATAGCTGCATAGAATAGAGATTATATCTCCGCGCGTCCAACGAATTAAGTTAATTCAGTTATATAAATAAAATTTACTTTACGCGTCCTTTGTTTTCACAACGCGCAAGCTTTTTAACTTTCTATTTTTTTGCGAAGCACAAAGATGTACAGATTTAAATCTATTCCGGAGAAAATAAAGAAGGAGAAAATACACGTTTTATACGAGAATCCTCGGCATACGTATTTTGCATATCGGATTACCGAATTCATAACTTACAAGCTAGAAGTTGTGCCGTTACATTAAGCCGTTCCAGACAAATTGACAGGAGCAAGAGAACCATAATGACTTCATAACTGCATAACATATGTATAACTATGTATACAAGAGACGCTCTACCATGAAGATTGCACAAAGAACAGAGATTGTAATCGTACATTCCGATCAAATAACTTTGCGATGAATAACTTTGTTATATCCCACTATACAAGAGTTTGCATAATTTTATTTATAATTTATTTATATAACGCTTGCATATAATATTTTTCATGTACGTCTCTCCCTTTAACATTTTAGAGTTATAAACAAGAAAGCACAGACTTACACTTTCGGGAAGAATGATTTCTTTTAGATGATTATATTATATTCCCTACGGAATAACCAGCTGAGATAGTTGAGCGTGGCGAAAGCCGAGGCCATAAAATTCGAGAGCGGTCTAGTTTCTCGGGTTTTACCTTCCTTAAAGTAATTCGGTACGCGCGATTTTTCGTTGCAGGCCGCGGGGATTCGGGTTCGGGCGCGAGCTGGAAAAGTGTAAAGAGGAAAGATATTATCGGCATCGGAGAGAAGGAATGCAGCGACAAGTGTTACTTCGCACGTAGATTCCAGTTTCCAATCTCCTTAGCAATGCGGTATCTCGGCTCGCGACGAACTCGCCTTTCCGTTTTGCATTATCGGGACTTTGCCTCGACGGCAGCGCAAAGTCTGCCTGATGCTTTGCATTACTTCGCGAAGGTACGACCTTTACGCTCGTCTCCTAAGTGGAGTTTATCGAGCGCTCGAGACGGACGCGAGAGAAACGTTGAAGAGGTTGATCCGCGTTGCCGAGACATCAGAATGCAATCAGAGATTCGTAATGAATCTCTGTCTATACTAAAGCATGATTCGTGTTTTTTTTTTTTTTAATTTATCTTATCATCTTATCATTTTTATCGAACATTAACGTCTCTTTTTATATATAATGTCATATATTAAGTAATATACGTGTATGTCGACGCAAAGTCTTCATCTTTAGCTGACGAAAGAGATTTGAAGAAACGTGAGAGAGATTGAGAAAGAATAGTCATAATGAAACATCATAAATCAATTGGATGTAAAACGTTACGATGGTAATTTAATATAGCTGACAATTTTCCATTGTTAATTACAATTTGCTCAAGAAGCGTGCCGCACAGCTATCAGCAAATGTCGACTAATTCTGCCGTCTGTTCTCCGCGATTGTTCTAACGAGCAAACTCTAATAAGCGTTAGCGTTCTTGCGGAGTTCTGAACACGAATCGCGTAGCCCGCCGGGATCTTACCGTAGTCACGGATTATCTTACCTTACCTTACCTTACCTTACCTTACCTCCGGACTTCTATAGAACGTCTGGTCTGCAGCCGCGAGAAATCTTCTTATTATCGCGTATCAATTTTTGCGAGTGGCCTTGGCTTTCTTCCAAGTTAGCAGTCAGATCATATCTATATATCTATGTGGAAACCGCGCGAGAAAACGACTTTCAATATTTTTCGAGTTCTCTTTTTTTTAGTCCAGCCTCTCTTTTTATTTTCTCTCGCGGATCAGTTTTTCATATAAGTAAAGTTTTAAGTTAAATTTTATCCCATTATTGAGAGCTAAGTATTATTACATTTCTTCTCACAATAATCGCATTTAGCAAAAAAATTGCTCTTCATTATTCGCACTTTTATCATCTCGTTAAACGATTTCTTAATACACGCAATCGAAGAAGCGTGCCTTTGGAAAACACGTACTATTGAGATAACGCAATTCTTTTCTCGTGTATTTTATTTTATTTTGTTTTATATTTTAATATTACTCATCGCTGCATCACGTTTATTACTTTTACCTCATTCTTGCATGCCTCTCTGTATATCAAATATTGAGTATATCAAATATCGAGTTAATGAAGCAGAAATTTTTCTCCGCGATCGTTATCGATCCCAATTCATTCACCTGCATACAATACAGCTTCCTCTATTCTCACTTATCTCGTCATCTGTTTTTATCGTGGCATTGATTCGCCGCGTTACCACGTTCCTCTCTTCCACTTTTCTCTCCCTCTCTCTGTTTCAATGTCATTATCCTTCTCTACTCCGTTACACTAGTCCGCTTATAGGAAACTACTTCATGCCGTAAGAGCATTTGCTCTCGAAAGCGATCTTTCTCATAAATCCTCTCATCTCATCCCCCCTGTTTAGGAGAAGATGATGCGATTGGCAAAGATTACGTTCGCAATTAGGTTGCTATCACATGATAATTAGACGATTATTTATAAATACATATACATGTGTACATAGAATGGATGTAAAATGAAAAGTATGTTAAAGTATTTAAAATTAATGTATTAATATTGTAAACTGGATAAAACTAAAAAGATAAATTTTAAATCATGTTATAATGAAAAATATGAAAGAATAATTTTTAAATTGATTTACTTTTATCGGACACACGTATAATTATCTGGAAGGAAAGAATCGACGGGAAAATATCGATGCGCGATAATTCATTGTTTTATATATATATTTCCTTTTTATTATAAAATATATTAATACCTAACAAAAAATTTACATCAGATGATTACATGTAATAGTATGTACACAAATGTCGTTTACAAGGAAACAGTCACGAGTGACGGTACGAAGGAAGAACCAGTTCTATAATAATGTGCCCTATATCGTAAATGACATGTCGTACAGCATATATCACTAATTTTTGCAATCAGTGATGTGTGAAAATAAAAACGGATGATCCCAATTAATCGTGTGTCGGATTGCACATCGAACAGCATTTATTTACCTTCACGTTGTATGCATATGCACGCGCTGTTATTTACACGAGCTCTAACTAAACGCACGTTCGTTACGCTCCTTTGCATTTCACATAGGATACGGATCACGCGGATCTCCAAATATTTTATATACGCTCGATCTGCTCTGCGAATGCAACCGATGAGATCTGATTAATATTTTTTTTCCGAACAAATTATAATAATATTACATAAACGCGTTTGATGTTATGTATTACAAAAAATTACACATAACAAATCTTGCTAGCCGAAATTAACATTGCAGAGATGCACACTGAGGTCCAACAAATCTCAACATTTTTTTTTTTCATATTTCTTCTCTCCTCTTTTTCTTTCCCTATAACTATTCTTAAAACTTCAACGAATAAATTTCCATTCTTTTCGTTCTAAAGAAAAAAGCTAGGAAAAAGTTGGAAGCAACTCTGAATGTCTCGTGGGTTTTGTTAGATCTTAATATGCACCATATCAGAAGATGTACATTTTTAGGATCAAAAGCGAATATCGTTAGTTCGAAAATCCTTCTTCAGCATATCCGCTTAAAAAAAAATACCGCTATCAGCGAAATATTGTTATTATGTTCCAGGATCTAATCATGTGCGCGGTTAATACATATTAAAGAAACGATTACCTTTGACGCTGAAACGTATTGATTGTAACGTTATTGTAACGATACGACGGAATTCCACGATATGAAACACGTTATGCAAAACAATGAAAATTTACATAAGAGAAAAATTATACTTATTATAGAATTAAAAGAAAACTGTACACATTTAGTACTATTGAGCTTAAAATCAATGTTAAAATGACGTTTATTATTTTAATGAAAAATTTATTGCCTATCTATTTATATTTTAAGAGTCTGCCTATCGATTTATATTTTTAGAATTTTATAACTTTTAGTTATAAAACTCTAGAGACTAATCGGGTATGCATATTATTATCGAATATTATTTTGTGCAACGTGATTCTCCGCGAATGTCGTAAAATAGTTTGATAAAACTATGATGCTTGCTTACTAACGCACAATCGTCTTTTTCTTTTTTTTTTTTTTTTTTACAAAATGATAGATATAACCGCAATGGCCTCTCTTTTTTCTTCAAGAATTCTTATTTACACGCGCACTTTTACAATGTACCGATCGAATTAGCGTGGTCCTTAACTCCTCCAATATGAAGTCGCACTAGATGACAATATACGTTAATATAGTTAATACTCGGTACACTGATTCTGATAATATGGTTGAAGATGAAAAATGTACATATAATGACATTTGGGAAGCACGATAGATTACGGCTGTCCATAATTTGCCTCGTCGATTTTATATATACGCGCGTCGCTCGGATATATCGATCATGGCTTGGCAAATTTAGACGAAAAGAGGAATAGAAAAACCTAATCTTAAGAAATCTTATCCTCATTCTCGGACATTTTCTCCTTTTTTTATATAATAGTCCTCTTAACATTCAATACCTCATATTTTTCATACTTTCAATACTGTCGAGAGTTCAAGAATCATGTAGCCTGTAACACTAATTGACAATTGTCTTCCTCCGAGAATGAACAAACAATTAAGGATGCGGTAGATAATAACCGATCGATCAATCGACTCCTTATTGCCGACAATGATAATCGTCTTACAGAGCTGCTAGCAATTCGACAGGATTAATCACAATCACTCAGCCATCGCTCAGGCGCTCGGGAAACACCGTCAACCAATATCCTTCATTATTGGATCGCGCATCGAAAGTGTCAAATTAGCGAGAAAGCTTTACGCTGTTCGATCACAGGCAGAAGCTAATCAAAGGGCACATCGCTCCGCACGAAAGATGAATTAGCATGGCTCTTTCGCGCGATCTTGCATTCAAACAGTTCAAGTTGTAATTATTCTGTTAAATCAATAATCGCATAATTGAAGAATGAAAATTAAATTGCAATTAATTAAGACTGTTAAGTACTGTAAGAATCTCTGAATTTTATATGCGCAAAATTTAAAATATCGAATGAACAACATAACCAGGAGGAAATTAACACGTATCCTCCAAAAAAATTACATCCGCGGTATATAGCATAGATTTAAAATTAGAATATAAGAAAGTGGAAATACATAGAAAAGTGTAGTTGAATTTTGCAAGAATAGTAAAACGGGGCCAAGTCAGTGAAACGAATAAGCCACAAATTACGTAAACAGTAATTAATAACTGCAGTAGCAGTTTAGATTAATAACAGCAGAATCAATAAGCATCTAGATACTTTAGAAATACTTAATAAATAGCACGGGACGAAGAGGAAATTGTTCGATTGCACGACCAACCGCTATAAATTGTTTCGCGGCCGCGAGATATAACGGAAACTTCGCGAACAATCGGAGGTATCGAAATCGTTTAAGATATAAGAAGTTTCTTCTTCGCTATCGAAATTGACATTTCTCGATATACCGTCGTACGAGCTATATGTAATCGCGTTAACTATTTTCACATTATCTGTCATTACCGCTCGCGACAAAGTGCGAGAGCAATAATACTCTTGGATCTGGTTATTCTTCATGTATTTTTGCCACGACAAAAATGAATATAAATGTATATGGAACAGGAAATTCTCGCAGACGTTTTTAAGTAAGATGTAGTCTATCGTTGTTCTCACTTTTCGTTGCCGAGAGACCGAATTACGGTAGATGGAAACGGTTTTCAGCGAAATTAAGATTAAACGATGGAGCGGCCAGAGATTAAACCGACACACAGGAATTCGCTCGCGACCCTTACGGCCTCTCTAAGGACAACTAGGCAAGGTAACAAAACGGTTACAAAACGGTACTTTTATGGAGACAGTGAAATGGCCGCCACTTGCTCTGTCCGGTCACGCGATAAGTGCTCGTGAGTCGAGCGAGCGAAAACACAAGGACGAAGAAAGGGGAACGATGGGTTGGCTGGCTCGCCTGAGACATTCCTCGTTCTACTCCTGAATCGTTCCTTTCCCCTCGAGCCGTCGCATCTCTCTCTCTCTCTCTCTCTCTCTCTCTCTCTCTCTCTATCTCCTCTCTTTCTTTCTCTCGCAGGTAAACCGATAGCTCAATTAGTCACGAGAACGAACTCGCTTTTCCGGCTATCTCTTTTCCCCACCTTCTGCACCGGCCGGCGATGGTCGCAGAGAGAAATGGTCGGGCGAGTCCTTAGGTTAGGAAGGAAGGCGGAAGTCGATAAGAGGCAAAGTGGAATCGGGTAGCGGCATGTGAAAGCGCGTAGCGAAAAATGGAAGAGGGAAAGGGACCGACGTGATACGAGTGGAGGAGAGCGGAGGGCGAGAGAAAAAAAAGCAGAGAGGAAGAGGACGAATGTAAGGGACGGGATGCTGAAGAATGCGCATGCGAATGGGAAAGGTTTTACCGCGAAAGTTTCTCAAGGGAGACGGTACATCCGTTCTACGAGCGAACAAACCGCATCGATCGATAGATCCGGAACCAGTAGCTCGTTTCCTTCCCATTTTTTCTCTCTTTCTCTCTTTTTTTTTCTAAGTTTTACTCGGGGGACGTTACGCCGACGAAGCCTAAAGTTATAGCTCGTGAGAAAAACACGATGCAGTAGTTCCACCTCTTGGTACTGTGAGCGAATCACGAGTTAACGAACGAATCGAGTTAAGGACTTGAGATGCGAAAGTCACTAAAAGTCTTGTAGGAAAATAAGGATATGACGCGCGCTGACAGATGTCAGAGAAGAAAATTCAAATAGGGCTAATAACATCGATTGTCAGCTATATACATATGTGTATATGTATAATACTATTGTCGATTTTATTCGATATAATATTTAAATTCGAACTTTCCATTTTTTTTTTTTTTTAAGGAGCGGTATCCTTTCGATCCGTGACTCATTTACGCATTTTGATAACGCTATGCATTGATAAGTACTCTATCCAGATTGAAGCCGCGAAGCATGTAATCCAAAAAGCTTTCAGCAGTTTTACGACACCTTTGCCAATTGCGTTCTAGGTTATCTTCGGGAAAGCCGGATCGACGCATGCAACATGACTTCGTTTTGCGTCAATAACGGGTAACCGAGATATTTTCGATATTTGCGGCGATCTCCATGGTTCGCATATTTCGGATGCGTATCGATGAAAAGAAAGAGAGAAAGAGAGAGGGAGAAACGAAAGAGAGTGCGAACCCCCCACAAAACCAGTAACCATATCACCACAGATTCTTTTATTCACTGCGAAACAATTTTTATCAGACACATAACCACGACGAGAACGTTATTTCGTGCGCAACAATGCACGTGTACGCTTGTGTGTGCGGCAGAAAAAAAGCCGCGATTATATAATCCCCGATGCAAGAAGTAAGCGGTGCGTGGAGATCTCATGCGAGAGCGGAGCGTGCTCCGATCTGTTTGTTCAGCTTGGATTTTTATTCGGCCAATAGCGATGCCTTCACCGAATAACGCGCTCCATTGTTTGTGCGCGCCATTCCGTCAACACGTAAAATTCAACCGCGTCCGCAATTGTGAATTTCACTGAGGCTACACCTATATACCTCGGTCACATATACGCATCCGGAATATTACATATTTTATATCGCGCACAAATACCGCGGGCTATTTTTTACCTGAGAGTCATACAGGGCGATTCACTATTCGTGAATGCGCATCGTGTATAGTGAGATTCCGCGAATTGCACAACCCTTTTTTCCTCAACAAAAATTCCGAAAGCACTGATTGTTTCCGAATTTTCGAGAGCAACGAAAAATAAAGCATCTTTGTTAAAGTATATTGTTCCCATAAAGGTTATATCATTTATAAATATCACGACTCGTAATTAAATCATCGATAAATTCAAACGAGATAGATCAAATATAAAAGGAGAAAATACTTCTCTTTTCTTAACTAGTCGACTCAATCTTTTGATTCTTTCGTTTGGAAAAGAGAACGAAGTCAAGAAGATTCGGATGGTTTAGATAGGAGTCACGATACAAATAAACTACTACCCGCAGCTATAGAAGCCCAGAACTTCGACCTTGTCTCTCTCTCTCTCTCTCTCTCTCTCTCTCTCTCTCTCTCTCTCTCTCTCTCTCTCTGTTCCCTTTATCTTTTAATTACGCGGATTTCGCTAGCCGCTAAATTTTCCACGTCTGGCTTAAACCCAATTTTCTCAACACTTTCTCTCGCACGCGCGCGATTTAATATAGACAACAATTACTTGTTTGATAGAGTGGCTCCACACGTGAGAATTTCCCATATATAAAACGCAACGCTTCTCTGTCATCTTACAAGATTGTCAGGCAAAAAGATATATTTTGTGCGAAAAGTAAATATGATATATATTATCCAAACAAATCTGGGATCTTAGATTTGGATAAATTCTAAGAGAAAAAGCCTAAACACACAATGACAATCATCGTTAAACCAATATCATTATTTTCACGAAAGAAATAGCATCCTGAAGAGAGAATCCGAGACGAGGATAAATAAGAGAAACGTGCAAATCTCTGGAGAGTCGAACGTTCTCTATGTCTGTGCGATCGATATATCCGAAGGGCTTCTTCGAAGGGTTGTGGGATATACATAGCGATTTTCCGGTCTTCGAAAGGAGTGTGCTGCAGTCCACCTGGATACCGTGATCGTTACGACGCATCTGAATACGGAGTCCCGGCGCGAAAGAGGCGTGTATGTGTGTTCGTATTTCTTTCGGTCCGAATCCTTTCGCGCCACCTTGTATACGCCCGACGAGCGAATTGAAAGTGCTGAAAGGCGAATTGCCAATTGCTTCTTCGTCGCTTCCAGCCGGGGCTTACTACGGCATCAAATTGGAAATACCGTAACAGCTCTCGAACAGTCTGTGCCGCGAAATAAGACTATAAGATTCACTCTAAGCGCGGTATATACATACGTACATATACAGGTCACGTATACTATTATATATATATACAGAGGATTTGCCTCGAGAGGGTAGATATGCGTTAACCTGTCAAAAGTTTAATCAATCTTCCGAGATGAATTTCGGATGCAATTTTGGGATTTTTTCGCAGGAAAATATCTAGTCATATTTAAAAAAAAAAAAGATTACCGAGATAGCAGAAATTTTTTAAAAACTCTTACATCTTCGTAAAGGAAAATTTCTTTATAATTTAATAGAAACGTTCTCTCTCTTGGGAAATACGCTTATAAAGTTATTTACCAAGTTCAGACCGCTCTATGGATCGTATACTTCCTCCTTCCTTCGACAGATGTGTGATACATTCAGAGTACGCAGAAAAATTAATTTTTTCAAATTGTCAACTCGTATCTACCTACCCGCTTAATCGTTCAATAATTTCATCTATGGATGAATAATGAGCGCGACGCTCATTTATAGCGTTCACATTCACGTCACGCCGACCGTAGCGTGAGATGTGTCAAGGGGTTAGTCACGCAGGTGGCGCGTTTTGCGTTAAACCATGCATTAAACCGACGTGAAATCGCGCAAAAATTTGCATTCTCGCCCCGAATCGAAAAATACATGTACGTAAAATACATACGTATGAGATACGAGTCTCGCGCAACTTGCAGTCGTCACGCTAGTAAGCCGCGACACACGCGAAATCGTTTCGCGCATGACAGATTCCTCGCAAATATACGAGGTGTTTATATGTGCGCGGTGACATATGTATGTATCTCTCTCGTTTCGCGCCGCGAACGTGGATGGACGACGACAGGCGACGGCAGCGACGGTCGCATACTTACGCACGCACGCACGCAACAGGCGCGACGATCAACAGACCGTGACGATGGAGAGCGTGGTGGTTGTCTTCGGCGAGGCGTAGGCGTGAATCGACTGCGAGTATCTCGATTGTCAAATGCGCAGGGGATCCGTGTGCGGGTTCGTGGGCTTGTGCCGCGCCGCGCAGAAGCTCAGGCCGAAGCACAGCATCAGCAACGCCACTGAGCCGACCAGCAAGTGGCTCGACCAGGACACCGAGCACTTCCCTGAAACAGATAGCATCCGTCTGTCATCGACTCGGCGTGTATTCTGCGGCGTCGTCACCCCCGAGAATTCCCCCCGAATAGCTCGGCGGCCTAATCGTCGTGCCGAGGTTGAATCTTGATCGTCGCCGTAATGACTTAATCAGTGGCTCGCGGAGTAGATTAATAAACCGACATGAACGGATTCATTCCACGAGATATATTGCCCCGAATGGAAAAAGTAATTTGTAAAAGTTATTTCTCGACAAATTGCAATTAGGAAAAGAATTATTTTTTCTTAATGAATTCTTTTTTTCTAAATGATTAGTAACAGCCGAATAGGAAAGGAGACATATCGCTGCGATATTTTTTAGTTACCGGTATTTTCTTAACAATAGCTTATCTTGTTTTCACTTTATAAATAAATGTTTTCGCGATAAGCAAAGAGAAATAAGCAAAGAGATGCGATTTGATTTAAACAAAATAATGATATAAATACACATAATCGACGTAACCGATATCAGCGTTGACGCAAAAATGAAACATACCTACATTTTTAATTCAGCACTCAAATAATAGAAATGTTAATTGCGAATGTGGGGTGACTGGGAATGTATATACTCGTGATCGAGTTGGTTGGCTTTAAATAATTGGAGCTACGAGATTTGTTCGTATTTCTATCAAAGTTTATAAATAAGTCAAATTTAACCCACAGGAGATATATCGTTTAACCGACGGAACGTGCTATTGAAATATATATGATCTCGTCATCGCTTCGACATTTGGTTTGACGTTGGTTTTATCCACCAACCAATCTATTCTCATCTGAGTATTCACGTGGGGACGCTTGTCACCTGTGCATCGAATACACAGAGCATATAGATTATATTATCTCGGTCAGATAATTCTACAAAATCTTGTCGATATAAAAAAAATAAACGCAACTAAAATGTCCCGGAATTTTCGGAATTAATTTCACATCGATTAATTTTTCACAGATACATATCGCCTTTCTGCAATTCTGTTTACAAGATATCGAAGCGTCGATAGAGTTTTTGAATTACAAGAGAAAGATTAAAAAAATTTTTAATACGAGAATTCGAGGCGGCCGAATATATATAGAACAAATATTTTCCCCTAGTTATATCACGTGGCAAATCTATTGGATGCAAATTTAGTATCAGGGATGATCCTGCGGAATACAACAACGTACGCATTCGCAGTCACGGCAGCAAATCCGCAGCAAATCAATAACAATCCCCCGGGTATTGAAAGGCAAATCACCACCGGATCGCCGATGTCGAATCAGATCGTTACGGGCATGCTGGAAAATTACGGGAAAATCAGAGGAATTGCGTTCGAGACCGGCGTGACGTGGATTGCGCGCCCCGCAGAGTTACAAGAGCCATAAGTCTCGACCGGTCTACGTAAAGTCCCGGAATGGCTGTAGGTCGTTGAGTGCTCCGTAAAACGCTTCGGGAATTCGCCTGCGAAAATGCGGAAACTTCCACCACCGATGCTAGTACGTCGTCGTCCTTGTCGTCGTCGTCGTCGTCGTCGTCGTCGTCGAGTGTAACGTCTTAAGAGTAATCACGTACAGACACACGTCCGCGGATTTCTGCTGCGCCACATCGGAACGGCAATTTCTCGTTGAAGACGTCGTTAAACTAGGAAACGAGCAACTAAAGCTCAACTCTCTCCCTCTTTCCGCCCCCCCCCCTACCCTCTCCCGCGCGCGTACTACGAGTTCGTCGAGCGTTAATTAGTTATCGAATTAGATCGATAACTCGCGCCGCATTCCGCCGGAATTAAGTTCCGGGGCTGCCATTCTCCGCTGCTCCCCATATCGCTGTACTGAATACGAGTACTGAATACGAACGGGAGAGAGTACTCACCGAGATTGTAAACATTGGCCCCTTTTCCGCAGGATTCGCGTACCTCCCGATTATCCCAGCCGATCGGATACATGACCAGACCGCCGCATATCATCGCTGCTGTAACAAACAGATAAAAATAGTCAACGAATTATAAACTATGCGACCGAGAGATCAATCTGCTATCGAGAAGCGTGTTAATAGATTCTATTTATCCATTTTTTTCCGTTAAGATACTCTTTGCAGTTTTCTCGATGGTATTATGTCTAAATTATATAAAAATGAGAAACACACACACACACACACGTTCAAGTTGCAGAATTGCGCGTCGCGTTTACTTGCAAATTAAAAATATTTTAGAAGGAAGAAATAGTGACGAATTTTGCGACTTCAACATTATGTCACGCATTTTTCTTCTGAGAAATCAGTATTACGAGATCCCCAACGTCATCCCGCATCGATCATGTCGTACAGAGCCTGCGGGCGATTCTGTCATTTTTCGAAAGCGACCCTCGAACGCGGATGGAAGCAAATCGAGAACAACGAACTAACTTGAAGCGCGTAAATGGAATACGTCAATGCGCTGGAAGAAGGATGACGTTACCATGATATCTATTTTATTCGGGGACAGTTCATTATTTCGCTGCGAGATGTGAATTTCTCGCCGGTCCGTTACCTTCATCTCGCATCAATTTGATGTGACCAGACGGATTGTCATTTTTAAAAGTGCATCGTCTTTTTTTTGTGCTCGAGATATAAAGACAGGCTTAAATTATGTATCTTATACAATTCAATATGAAATGTATTTTTCTCTTTTAAATAGTATTCGCGGCACATTGACGCGACGTTGGTAACGGCACGTTTTGACACGTATAATAAATGAAATTAATTTCGAATTGAATTATTGAATTTAATTACAAAGTGTCAAAAATGCGCGTATAAGACACTCACCAGCGAGCAGTTGCAAGGAACCAAGAATTCTTGTGTGTTTCGGCGTTTTCAGAATGTGTGGGAGGAATGATGACGCCGCTGCCAAAAGTGTCAAGGCGCCGATCACTGCGATCGCGACGCCGATTCCCATTGTCACTGTACTCGCCTGCCACCAGGCACTCGGTATATCCCAAAAGCTGTAATGTAACATCACTCACGATAAATTTCTGAAATCAGTAGCCGTCCGTCGTTAAATATTCACATTTTATATTTCGAAAATTATTTAATTTTGTTCAACAGAAAAAATACTTATGAGCTTAAAATCGTAAAATAGGTAAATATTTGTTACACCTAAGATATTTCCGCGTAACATTAAATTACAATTAAAAGGAAAGAGAAAACGTCAAATCGGATAAGAGAGTCACTTGCGCGAAATTAATGTTTTATTAATATAATGGAACAATTCGAATGAAGCTCTAATCGGCATATTTATCGGAAATAAGCTTTATTTATTATATTATTTACGTATTTGTAGTTGTTCTACATTAATTAATATAACAACGTGTGCGGCTTATACGACAAAATTAGCGCGGATTTATCCAACCAGCTTTAAGCAAAACGAAAAAGCAAATATATTTTATTCTAATTACATCCCGATATAATAATATTACGAGAACTAACTCAAATGTGAAATTATATTGTATTTTGATGTAGGTAATGAGTTATAATTCTCATAGCGAAATTAAACAAAGTTCAGCCAAATTATATTATTGGTTCGCAGAATTTTGAGTAAATGCGATAATTAGTAATTTAATTGCATTATTTCGTAAATTGGCATGTTAAAACGATTTTTCAGTTGATATTTTCCTGTCATAGGTTTGACTCAAATTTTTTAAATGTAGAAAATATTTCGTTACAACGATATTTTCGAGATTGATGTAAAATATGATTAACAATCTATGGCACAAACAATTACGTAAGATGCAATGTAATATTATATTACTATTATAGTAATTTGAAAAATATATATTGGATATTGAAAAAAATCAGTGAGGTTATTGATGTCGAAAAAATGCACGTAACTATGCAGAATATTTTTCGTTCTACGCAAATATTTTTCGCGGGAGATATCGTGGCGTAAAATATCGTATTATCTGTTTTTAGCTTCCTGAAGTTTTGACCCGTTAAACACGACCAAATGCAATATTTTTTTCGCGGCGCGCATTCTGACGTAAAATATCGTATCGTTCGCTCTTTTGTTTCGAAAAAAATGGAATATTAATCGTAGCCAACGCTACATTGTTATAAATATTCCCCGTTACTCTCGTAAAGATTTTTGAGATTATTTCCTATTAATTATATTATATTATGATTCTAATGAGCTAATTCACACACACACATACATACAATTTTTGTGCTTTTTATTAGTAAAACTTTGATTCTAATTGTCTCAAATATACACATATTTCAATCTCATTAAATAATAGAAAAGCAGATAACATCTAGCAATGTAAAAATAATATGATTGTCTTTTTACAATTTATTTAAAATTATTTTTTCTGTAAGATTTGTAATGTGTGAAACGAGTACATAAATTTTCGAGTTACACCATGCTGAGAGATAATCTATCGTAAAAACAGATGGAATTATCGAATTATCCCGGTTTACAGAGAACAAGCTTGCTATTAGCACTTATCGTGCTTATACCGAATACATTGGGATGAGAAGGGAAAAGTCATAGAAGCGGATTTTGCGTGCATACAATTATATTATCACATGCGCTTAACCAATCGAGAAATCGCTTGTTGTATCCAACTCATTGTTGAAAATTATATACCGCAGCAAGTATGATCTCGATGTATTCAGATTGCGATACTGCAGACTTACATAAATCATATTGACACGCAAGATACATTTTTCCATGACAAAAAAAAGAAAAACGATACTAAATTCAGCAAAGAATTTATTATTAAAATTAAGGACAGACATTATCGAAAACTTACCGGCATTTTACCGGAAAATCGAACGCGAGATTATACGAATCGCTGGAGCACACACCGTCTCGCTATATTCAATTGACTCTCCATCGGATCAAATCTGACGGAGTTAAGTAAAACTTCGCCCGAGTCGAGCACATCGCCATCGTGATGAAAAAGAAAGAAGAATGAGGAGCTTCGTCGGATGGTACTGACACCGACGAAGCCGACCTACATACGAATTTGCGAAAATTAAATCAGAGATCGCATACGCAAGGTATACATTTTTATCGTTTTTCCGTAGCGCGCTAGTGAGATCTCGTATGCAAAAGTGTATACTCGGAATTAAATTTGCGGGTGACTCATTGTTAGCGCTTGCAGTATCCCCGTGCAGTATTCTCGACGAGAGAAATACATTTTATTACGATACCTTTTGTAGATGAAAATGTATATAAACAAAGTAATATATATGTTATAATTTCAATCCTTAGCTTACCTTGTAATTCTTTAAAAGACTTTAATATTATGTATTAACGTCAAAATTTTTATTACGTTCTCTTTGAAAATGATTTAAAAACGAAGTGTATTAAAAAAAAAAAAATAAATAAATAAAGTTTCCATTGACGAGCGCTTTGAAAAATACGCAATAGTAGTGCACGCGTTAACTTTATTTTCTATGCTTTCCATCATTGCACATGTGCTGTCATGAAGTAGGTTGTCGGAACAATTTCCATACAATTCTCCGCTACCGACGTCGTCAATATATATCGCTGAACCGACCATCATGTTGCCTGTTACAATTCGTATGACGTGAAAGTTTTAATTCTCGCAAGTGTTTGCGAAACATGGATTAACTGTAGCAAAGTATATTATCGATTCAAGTAAAATCAAACTCGACGTAAATTATTCTCGCACGACCACGTTGTGCGAAACGCGTGTGATCTCGTCGACCTTACGCGAATGCACAGTGTCAGACGTCGGATCGTTAAAAAAAGAAGATGGATTAATTTTCCATAATTTATCGCGGGTCGTTGCGTCACTTTTACCGTGTAAAATTTCGCGTGTATTTTTGACCGCGTCTATCGAAATCCTCTTCGGCAAACGGGCGATAGTCGATAACGGGCGGTAATACGAATTCGCGGAATAGCCCAATCCTTGTTTTTAACGCTTTCGCTGATTCTACGAAGCGAATACGGGGATTTGGTATGCATCGTTTAGCTGCCGCGATCGGATAGAACGGTACTCGAAAAACACATGACTCATGGATACCTTAATACATCGCGTTCCCAAAACGCAATCCAATCCTATTAATCTCGCGCGCTTACACGCCGTTATCGTGATAATTGTTATTCCCGTTATTATCATTATCAGTGCCATAACAGAGGTAGAGCACGAACAAATCTATATTTCCTCCGATTAATTTACTGTATTGATATTAATACTATTGCAATTACTATTAATAATAGGAAAATTTGTTTTAACACATGCTTAATGCAAGTTACATGTAACCTCTCTGCATATATTTTTAATGAAATAATATAATTTAGAGTTATCATCGTTTATTATTCGTTTTAGAGGAGAGAAAGAGATATAGCTGTTGAAAATATACACAGATGATCAAACGACTGACATTTAATTTAATTATTCGCACGCATTCAAAAGTTAAAATAAACGAGTCCCGAATTAATTCCTGTATTAATAAGCGAGAGATCTCTTTTATTTGAGTAAAACAATCAAAGAGTTATATTATTTTGACTGAACTTGTGATATTTCATATAATTCCTCGCTCCGTACGCAAAAAAAAAAAATGATCGCGCCATTTCTCTATCCTCCCGCTTTTTATAATTTCCTTTGTTAATAATGGTGCTCTCTCTGTATAGTTTTAATGCCGCAGGCCAACCGCGATTTTCACAATTCTCACGAAGAAAGTTCTTACACCCTTTTTCCTCGGCCTGTACAAGTATACGAGTATTAGCGCGGAATTATTCTGATCGCGCGACACAAATTATACAAACCACTTGAGCTTGGTTGAAATTATTCGAATTCGTTTCTCGAGCTTGAATTAACCCGCACGTTGTCGAACTTTAAATATTCATTTCCGCGCCTGGAACGCGAATACGAATGTGAAAAATTCTTCTTTTCATGCATAGAATAATTAAGATGTCACATAATTTACGATAAATGCCCATTTCTTTTAAACTCTTAATTCTCGATTATGTACATATATATATATATATATATATATATATATATATATTTTTCGTTCTCGGTAAATTATATATTATACTATATACTAATTATTTATTAATCCAAAAATATATATGTCTAACAAATATACGTCCTATCACATTTAATATTATTTTGAAATATGTTTTATTTATTTCTTTTATATTCTTTTACATATCTTTAATTTTTTATTTTTCCTAAACTTTATTCCGTATCACTTAAACAATTTGATGTAACTTTAATTACTTATATAAAAATTTATGCATATTATGCTGCGCTGTGTGTGTGATTATTAAAAGTACGTTTTCTCTAATTACAGTCTCACGGGATAATTAAAATCGTATTCAATCTGATAATTTGAAAAAAACGACCGAGCAAATTTGCAATTTGTCGATTGCTCTTTAAAATCTCGCGCAACCTAAGAGACGCTTGGCGCGCGAGTTTCGCTCTTCTCGCACCTTATGTAGGAATCTCGCGGGCGTAGGGGGGAGGCTGCCTACACCCGGTTATGCTTTGATATGGGAATACATTAATGCGAAAATACGTACCTGGAGTACCTCGCGCACTCGTAAACTATCTCGGGCGTGGCGTTGGGGGCCCTGATTCGCGGGTAGTTGCAACGCCGAAAGGAACTGAAGTACGCGTCCGCCTTTCCCAGTAGTCGTCCCTGAAATACACAAGGCCGCGGAAACGGTGGCGATTACGCTACTGCGTTTTAGCGCCAGATTCTATAATAAGATTCTATAAAGTCGAAGAAGCTCGCTAAACACATGGTAAGATTTAGAGGAGAGGCATACTTAAAATTATATAATATTAATATATAAAAAAGTTAAATGGAATTCATAAATATTACAAGAAATTTTGCAGCTTTATATTACATTTCTTTTTAACGTAATCTTCTGAATCGCGCATTTATGAAATAGAAAATAAAAAGTGATAAATGAAAAGTTTGAATAAATATAAGATAAATGTTGTGTTAATATTATATTAAACGCTGCGCTCATTTCTGGCATGGAAATCTTTGCATCGATCGAGCGTGCAATAACATCTGGGGCAAGACACTTAGGCGTTCTATGAATATTTCATTTATATACATTTATATGCGAAACCGTATTACAGTGTGTATTGAGAAAAATTTTCTCCACTTTCTAACAAATTTTACAAGCGGCGCCAAAGAAACGGGAAATGTCTCGCCGCCTTGTTTGAATGCTTTTGATTGCTTCTCTTAATATGGAAAAAATATAACGCAACCGTCTGCCGGAAAAGGACAAGCAGTAGGAAGGAGATCGTAATAAGCTTGCTTGTCGTTTACCAAATGCCGTTTTCTTTCAGAAAGTTCGTTCTTTTCGCATTTATTTTCATTAACAAACCGTAATAAAAAGTCCCCGGGTAAAATTGCGCGATTTTGCAAACAAGCTCTTTTTTAAAATATTTCAATATTTGATATCCATAAATAAATTTAAAATATCGAAAAGCTATTTTTAATAATTAACATTACAATAGAAATGTATCAATAATTTTTTTATTCTTTTTTTTATTGAATTTAATTTTTCAACGTAATAATAGAAAAAGATTAAAAAATAAACTGCTAATCAAATGAAGCTCTGAAAATTATGTTATACAAAAATAATATATTAAAATATATAAAAACGTTAATATATTAAAAATTTATTTTGGAGTGTTGATGTAAAATACAATAAAAATTATATATAACATGAAAAATTTATTTACAAATGCTTGATCTATAATTTATAAAATATTGAGGAAATTTATGTACATTTTTTATAAAATTAACGAAATCTAGAAGAGATAATAAATGTTAGCAATAGAAATTGCATAGAGAAAATAATTGGTTTTAAAGAGAAGCACCACTAAATAATTAAACGTTTTCGATAACTTTTTTTTTTGCAAGCTCCCCTTATAAGTCTATGTAAATTCTTTCAGTGACTCGCTATAAGACAAACTACTACATTATCAATTTTAAACAGTATAAACAAACTCTTAGAAAGAAATAGAGTATTCAAAATCAATAATATAAGATTTTAGAGAAAATAAAATTGTATGCTAATTTTGTCATTATTCGCAAACTTATAAAAAAAGTTTGTTAAGAAAGTATACAAATTAGCTGCCTAAGAGAGGAAAAATAAATTTATCGTATGAAAAGAGTCATAGAGCCATAATCATATAATTGATAGATAGAACTTTATTTTTCAAGAGCGCTTTGTTTATCATGCGATGCGGAGAATATGAACAATTTGGTCTGTCGTTGGGACTTGTTTTATTTAACTTTGTTTCATTTGAATAAGACTTCGCTTGTAAACTGTATTTTGTATCTGCAACAACATTGGCCAGGCCAGGATCAAGCTAAAGGCAAGTAGTCGCGCGAAGTACAAAGTTACCCTATCGACGGTATTCGTCTCATCAACTTCCCTCCCGACCAAGTTGCCGGTGCCCCGAGCGTTCTTGTCTCGTTCAAGAATCTTGTACGCGTAACGAACGTCTCGGTAAGTTTCAAGGACCGAAATTTTGCCTCGCATCACGGTCAGGACGTTGTTACACTTGTTGACAACGCTTGCTACACAGTTACATCATTCAATCGCGAAATCATTCAATTATTCGAATTACACTATACTACAAAGTAAACGCTATAGCGTTCCGATACATAATCATTATTGTCACAACGATCATTTTGTACAAAAGTACATTTTTTAATTCTAGTTTCGTGCTTTATTAACATTGCGCAGTTGATTCTTGACATTAATAAAAAATGCGTAAATAGGCTTTCGATTCTTTTTTTTATCGTATTTGTTAGAGATATATTTCTTGCATATCTTTCATCATTTCATTCTTCTTCGTTTCTCAGCTTTTTTTCGTTACGGTTAAGTTACAACGCGGAACAAAGATCCGTATTAAGACGCGTAGAATTAATGTTTTAGTTTCGTTGTTTCGTTCGCCGGTTAGAACGAAGAATCCGATTACTATCGCCGCTCCACGATCCATCTTGTCAGACGACTCGAGCTTGTTCGATTTCTCACGTTTTCTTTGCCATCCTCTTTCTCTTATTTTTCTAGCTTTTCTGCTTTTCCTATTTTTCCCCGAGTTGCTCTTTTATCACTACGTTTCCCCGTGTTTCGCTTCTTTGTCGCAGACGCTGGTATCTCATTTTACATCTCGCGCACACTAACGAGACGATGTGAAAATGAAATGTAAATAGCACGTGCAAGGTAATATTATATCCTCTCGAATAACATTGCAATCTTAACATTAAAGCTCAGGTGCTTAAAGCAAAAATCCGGCGCTTTAAAGCAAAAATCCGTTAATCTGAATTCTAACGGAGGTACACGCTCTATCTCCGACTTTTAACTAATTTATTGAAATACATCGATATACGTATAATCGGATTACACTTAATTACGCGGCAGGAATCAAGAATTAATGGATATTATTGTGGAGTATAACAGCCGTTGCGCGTTGCTCTCGACATTTTGCACGAAACTCGACCTCGGCAAGTCTTGAAATTCAAGTTTGCGAGTTTTAGCCATTCGATTTCCCGATGAATGCCCCGGGAGTGATAAATGGACCTCCGGTTGTTTTACTCGATTGTACAAAGTGCAGACCGAAATAACGTAAAAATATATATATATATATATATATATATATATATATATATATACACACTAACTCTATCTTCTCTTCTAAATTAGAACTTTCACGTGGATGGATATTACATCGAGATAGAATCGTTCGTTAGTATCAATAAACTTAACGTGTCTTATTGCAATCGTGAAACATTCTCGGCGTGTCATAGAATCTTACGAGAGTCTCGATATTGATGTTTTACTGGCCGAGCACGCAAATTTCACCGCGATTTTATCGCGATGCCTGTTAAATTGCTTTACGATCGTTCCGAAGAAATTGTCGGAGTCATCAAAATCGTCGATATGAAACCCCCTCGACGACTCCCCGGAGAGGAAAAACGACTTTCTTCGCGTCTTCGCATAAGTCGTCGTGTACACGTGTATGTTACACGAATAAAAGTCCTGAAGATGCGCGAACTATGATCGTACAAAATCCAGAATGATCCTTCGGCGAAGTTGCACGAACGCGAGAACGACGTCGTACAGTTGCACGACGATGGAACGAGGAAGTGTCGCTACGGCAAAGTTCCTCTACGCACTCGATAAGTATAATTTTAAAAGTTGCCAGTTATCGGCTAAAAGTTATCGGTTATTTTGTAGCTGTTCGCCATGTCATGTGGAAATTGAACGCAGTAAATCGTCAACATGCGTATCGTCGCGGGGAAAAACTAACTCGGTTATAACGGGTAATAATGCTATTCTATCGTGTTATTTGATTCGACAGTATATCGCTTTCATATTTATCGACACGTTGCTTTATCGCTCCATTAATATCACACGTTAATGACCATCAAACATCGGAGCGCCGCACGATGCAATAGAGAGATATTGATTTAATTATAAGGGGAACATGTATTTATAGTGCTAGTTTAATATCTAAGGGCACGAGAGAAAGAAAACGAGCAAGAGCGAGGAAAATTTCGCATTTCATTAATTATCTACGGCTGCTTCGTAACTTTCTTAAATTCCGAGATTATCTAACTCTACTCCAATCTTCGAAAAATTATTCTAAATTAACGACGCTAAAAAAGTTAAGGAACACTTCCGGAAGATAGGTCTGGTCTTTTTTTTTCGTGGCATAACACAATTAAGAGCAGAACTATCGCTTACCTGAATCCAGTAAGGCAAGTAAAAACCGGAGCACGCCAGAATCGAGGCCACGGTGGACAGAGTAGCCCACAGAACGCACAGCACTGTCATCTCATCGGTTTAAAAACGTCCGCCTCTCTCCCTCACGCACCGATGTTCATCCTCCATTCGTGGATAATTATCAAGGTCTCCGAAAGTGGCGCCGGGGAATCTCGATTACATACTTCGTCCGCTCGAAGAGCGTTCTTTCGTCCGATCGCGATCCAACATCGACAGCCGTTTTCGACAACGTTGACCCGTCGTCTCTGTCGCTTTTTAAATCGCCCCCTCTTTATGTCATGGCTGGCAAAAGGCACCGATCGATCAGTGCAAGTGACATTTATTAGGGTATTGACGGTCTTGTGTCGCGGCACGTTTGACGCTCGCAAGAGGAGAGGAGGACGAGCGTGTTCGATCGGGATCAATTGATCTTCTAATCGCGGATTAGGGCATGCCGGCGATGCGTTCTCTCTTCAAGCACGAATGCTTTAATCATCGTTCCCGATCTGCTTCGTCGTTTTCCGCCGGTGAAAACCTTGGGCTCGTCGTGGTTAATTCTGCCTCCACGAGATTATCCTGCTCGTAAAACGTGACCGAAAGTATCGCTTCTTCTCGAATGAGTCACGCGGTTAATTCCGATTCCCGTTCCGTAATACGCTTCGCACTTCGAAAATTGATATTGAACGACGACGAAACGAGGGCGAGATCTCTCAACTTCCTACGTATTTATGTATGTGCGGAAACTAATAAGAAAGTTATCCTTCCAGACAATCACCCGCTGCATTAAGTTTCGCGACCGATCTGCTCCGTTTTGACACCATAATACTGCCAACAAGATTCGAGAAGTTCATTATTCAGTACTAAAACTTGCCAACGCCGTTCGTTAATAATCCTCTCTCCCGATGTATATTCTAAAGAGATTGCCTTATTATTTCATGTCAATCTTAGTTGAGCGATCGGAGCGCTTGTTGAAACAAGTGATAAATCCCGCAATTCGTCGGCCACATCCTTCACTTTTTCACTTTGCGTCACGTTGCTGATTTATCGTGAGATGTTTTCATCGAGACTCGCTCCCAGCTTGCGCGGCTTAATTTCTTGCAGAGATGGTACCTCGTTCCGCTGCCAGACGCGTTCTCCGCGGTTAATTATAGACTCTACCACCACACCGTGGTTCACCACCCACGCTGCGTGCCCGTGATAAGTATTCGCGCCATCCGAGACGATCCGTTTCGGAGCACACCGCGCACTCACGTCCCGCACGATGCGGGAGATGTCGAAGAAATCGCGCGCGTTCGTTCGTTCGTTCGAAGGTCGATGAATGAGATTGCGCGACGGTCGAAATTTAATTTCAATCTCGGGTAATCCTTCCGAACGAACAGAGACGAGAGACGAGAGACGATCGACGACGAGAAGAAATGTAAACGTGCGCGGATGTCCGACGTCGCCGTCGTCGTTCTCGTTCTCGTTCTCGTCGTCGTCGTCGTCGCGCACGGCGCCGCTTCGTGGCTGCGACTGAACGGTTCTCCACATTCAGCTTCGTTCCTCCTCTCTCTCTCTCTCTCTCTCTCTCTCTTTCCTGCTCACCCGCGCCGCGCCGCAACCGCACTGCGTGGGAGAACGGAGAGCGCCGCGACGCAGCATCCCGCCTCTCGGACATCTGGCGGGCACACGGGTGACGGTGTACACGCCACACGCGTGTATACCACACAGACGTGTGCGTGCGCAATGTAACACGTGTACGAATCACCTCTCCGACATAGCCGTTTGTTAATGCAGATCAAATAATCGCGCAACCTTGTCTCGAAGTTTCCGGCGCGATGAATGCGCGATGTGGTAGACCGCGAAGAAGTAAATGATGATTACGGAACATTGTCTCGTGTTGGTCTATTTTTCGTGCTGATTATTTACACGCGACGAGACAGAGTTCATTGTTATCCCGCTGGTATTTGAGCATTAATCATGCTTGCATTTTTTTATTTTTTTTTTCAACACGTACAACGACATGCCAATCGATAGACTGACGGACTTTAACAGGGTCCCTAGTGTATCAATTTAGGGATGAAGGGCTCGACGCTTCAGTTGTTATGCGCTAAGCCAAAATAATTGATAGTTTATACATACTACATACTACTACTCGTTAATAATATCGCGACACATATTGTACAATCGCGATTTATCGCAAGAAACGTTTCGACTATTTTATAATTTGCTATACATAGGATGTGCTACAATTGGAGAGATTTATTATTATTAGAGATTATAAGCGGTTGTGCACAGTCCACGGAAAATGAACGGATGAGAAAGTAAGGCAATTTTTGATAACCGAACTCTCTGCACAAATTCAGAAATAATAGCATAAAGAGTGATTTTGTTTCTCTACAATAGATATCAGAATTTTTTGTTGTAAAAAAAAATTCTCTATACAGCTTAAAATACAGAAGCTTATAATTGTCAATGAAACTATGTAAGTCCCAATTCCAAGTCGATATATCGATTTGAGACGTTAATGCTACGTCACGCCCTCCTGCCGTAAAGCCCATAAAATCCCCAAGGTCGAAATTGAGAATCCATTGACCTATGTCAATATAACTGAGCCAATAGAAATTGGAGAAGCTCGTGAGTCCAGTAATAGTGCGTGGCTGGCAAAGAATCGAGATATCTCGAGCAATAAAAATATTATTTGAAGATTAAAAAGATGAACCGTTCAATAGATTAATAATTTTTCCTTAACATTAAATTGTATGCCATATATTTTTCCAATATATATAGATTCATATTACTTATTTATATCTCTTAAACTTATATATACACACACACACACATATACAGACCTCTTGGTTGATGAATCTGTTAGCGCATTATTGTTTCCGTAACTCTGCTCCACGTCCATCGTGGAATCTCGTTAATATTTCCATCATCCATCATAGAGACATAGAGATGCTCTCGTTCATTCTCGCCGTGCTATCGACGGTTGTCCCTTTTGGCACCGCTATCAGTCGCATTAGGAAAATGAACCGCTGCTTTTTTTCTACGAGCACCACGGCGGATATAAAGAGAGACTACAAAGCCTGAAGAAATGAGGATAAGAGCGAGACAGGAAATGCGGTGGAAAAAAAGATAACTCGCAGCAGAAACGGCGACGATGTAACGTTTCATTTCGCGTGGAACGGTATAAAACTTTCCATTCTGCCGTGAGAGAGAAGGAGCGCAACCAGTGCTCGTTTGCGCGCGTGTACGATTTCGAATAAAGTCTCATCTCGGTATAAATTTCATCGAGTTTTCACCGTCGGCGCGAGAGATCTCATTCGTGCGTAAGCTTATGCGTTTTTACCGCCCTCGATTACGCGCGACATTATCCATCGTAACATCCTGAGAATAATTTTAATTATACCGTCATACGTACAGAAAATGATATCGATTAAAGGAAGAGATCGGATAATATCTTATATATACCTTATATATTTCGAAACGTTCGGCGAACGTTCGCTGTTAAACGCTTTCAAGAAAACCGACTCAAAGGAAGGTCCGAGATGAATGCAGTGAAACTACTGAGAACGGAGAGCAAACTCCTTTCCTTACGATATCATCGCGGTGGTCCCGGCTCTTTTTCCGCGAGAAAAGCGCTCTCCTCTCAAACAGATGATGAGTCCTGGATTTATTTTTACGGTCGGTCGGATCTCCCGGCACTCGTATCTGCGTCGTGGGGGGTGGAGGCAAACTGATACCGCTCTCCCTTGATTTGATAGCGGTGCTCCGAATCACGGCACCGTGAAATGTATAGCGGCTCCTCCTCTATAGAAAGCAACGCGGGCGAAAATAATCATCGTCGAGCAGAGAGCGTCCAACAGTCGAGTCGGAATCGGTCGGAGATTACGCTTCCCCTTTCACAGGAGATGGCATTATAACGCGAAAGCAACCGTATGTACGAATCGCTTTTAATAGACTTTCGCATTTACCGCACGCGTGGGCGATGGCGGCATCGCGTGTAGAAAATTAAGATACAGAGACGCGCGCGAGAGAACGCGTTCCTCCATCTATCCGTGCTCTTATCTTTCTCTCTATTTGCTCGGATAATGAGCTCCCGCAGTCGCTGTATAACGCCGTCGGCGCGACGTTTAACGTTGTGCCAACTGTACGAACGTTTCGTAGAAGATGCGCGTAGAATAACGAACCATTATTTCCCGAGCAAATTACGTATCGCGCTAGAGGATTAAAAAAAACAGGCAACGCTTGAAAAAGATGATTTATCGGATAGCGGAGTCGCGCTTCCAGCTGTTACCGTACGAATGCGTCAAACGAAATGCCCCGGGCGCGAATTTTTATCTCTCTCTCTCTCATCTCGCGATAAGATAGATTTTACAAAAGGAGATCGCAAGGCTGGGATTTACCCGACCTCGTGCGCCGTGCTACTGGATGGAGAAAAGAATCTTATCTCCGAACGTGCGCGGTCGCGAGGCCGGCTGCTGAATAAATACAGGTCGAGATTCGAGATCTGCCGTCGAAGAACTCTGCGATTCGTCTGGCCGGGCTCGAAACGTCGTAAGATGTAAAAGACGGGGATTTGAAAGCGCGCGCGCGTGCGGAAAGGAAGAAAGAAGAGAGTGAAGATATCGAGAAATCATATCGCTTTATTAAATTCGATACGGGACCAGCCTTATATAGAAAGCGCGAAAGGGAGATTGGAGTAGATATCTGAAATTTGCGAATATCGCAAAACAGTTATGAGCAAGAACGTCGTCATTCTCATTATCGTAACATTCATGTGACATGACTACAAATTCGCGTTTATATCTCTCATACAAATAATAATTCACGTTTCGTATTTATATGACGGATCGATATAATATCGAAGCTCTGCAAAAAAAAACAAAAAAAAACCGCGGTTACACAGAATCGCGTACATAACGCAACGCAGAGAAACTTTCTCGTCCTCTCGCACACACGCGACAAATGAATGAGTCCCTCCCTTCCCGCTCGATCGAATTAATCGTTTCGTCGGAAAGAATTCATTTCCCCGTAGGCGCCTAATTACGCGCTTTTTCCCCCATCATTCTACCCATTCAATTTATCCCCGGCCATCTAACACGAGAAAGAAAGAGAGTGAGTCGTGTGCTTTCCAATGGAAAGAATCGGTTATGAATCACTAGTGAAGCGAACGTGATGCGAAAGTTAAAACAACGAAAACTCTTATTTTAGTTAGGAACATTACGAATGATCGCGATCTTTTGTTCGAGAGATTGAAAAATTGGAATAATATTGCTATAAATTAGCATTATACGCCATTATAACTTGTTCAATCTCCATATCACATCGCTGTCGAGTACCGTTTGACAGTGTTTAGTCATGCTTTCAACGAGTTCTTCTGACGTAGCCTCGGCTTAATGGTCGACACATGGCGCCAGCATGCCAGTTTTAACGCCACTTTATTTTTCTCAAGCCTCATTGTTACGGCTGAAAAAACGAATCTAAAACGGATAATGCCGTCATCGTGTTTAAGAAACTCATGGAACTATGCACTATCGAGCCGTATAAGGCGATCGGCAAATATCTTAATTAGCGGTTCTTGTCTTTCAGAAATCTCGATAAGACACTGTTGTTACAGAGATTGTAACAAAGATCGGGTGTTCGCTTAATAAGATAGATGGTTACGTGATACGCGGAGTCTCTATCGCTATCGAGTATTTAAGTGACAGGAATCCAACTTAGACCGACCTCGGGGTCAGCCTCGACGTCAGTCCCGACATTAGACGATGTAGACAACAGGCGGGAAGCATGCTAATGAACTCGCCTGCCAGCGCGGCACTTATAGCAGTTTGCGAGAGGCGCTTTAATCAAATAGCAACGGGCAATTACGATCACTCCCGAAGCAGTCTTCTCCTTCGATCGCCTTGAACCTCTCGCGCAAAAAAATTTTTACGATCGAGAGATTTTATCCGCCGTTTCGTGGATTTTGGATGGGATGCACTGATATCAGTACGCATCATACAGAATGTATTATTAAAATAATGAATGATAGTTGTTGACAAAAATAAAATACCGGTATTTACACATTCGCTTTGACGTGACATAAAAGTTTCGAGCTTTTCTCTCCATAGAATCATAAAATACGTAATACATAAATGTCTGTTATCCGACGCACTGTTATCATTGCATATATATAATAATATCAGTGTATAATGTGCATGTATATATACGTTATATACAAGTTTTATTTTTCTCATTTTTGTATATGAGAACATCATCAGATAAATACGAATATAAAATGATTTATGATGAATTATCCAAGTATGACAGAGAATGTTCGATCAAAATTTAAAGCCAGTTATGATATAATCTGCGATTATGTCTTCATTTTCGCGAGATATCAATTATCGGTATAAAGAGAAGAATAGAGATAGGAGAGAGGGAAGCGATAGGATGACATGCGTGAACAGAGATAAACGCGAACCTAGATGAAACTTGCGTGACAATTTGAATATATCAAACTAATCGTATAGCAACAGAGCGCTACATCACATGCATATATACATATGTATGTGCATCTGTACGCGTTGCAATTTGATTGTGTTCGATTCTCGATAGCCGGACGAAGTTAGCGAATACGTGAGCGAAATTTCAAACCGTAACGACCCGAAACTTTCTCGAGATTGACGTTTTAGCCCCGGTGTGTGGAGTCACCGCCGCCGTTAACTCTCGTACATCCATGCATGTGTCCATAGACTGTTCTATCCATTAGTTAAATCCGAATTGAAGTCCGTACTTAACGTGCGAACCGGATAGATAGCACGCCGTTCGTTTAATGCATCTGTTAAATTTTCACGTCAAGACAGCAATAAATTATCAGCCATACGCAATAACGATTGTTCCACTGTATGTATGATTGTAACGCCAGTGTAAGTTGCGAGATATAAACATAATAATATGTATCTCGAAATATCGTGCAAATGATCAGTATTATTTTTTTTATTAATAATTTTGAAAATAATTGAAAATAGAAATAAATTTTTATTTAATAAAATATAAAGTTATATGGTAATAATATATTTCCAATATATGTGTGATACAGTCAATCGGAAATTTCATCATTTTACATTACTTTTCAAATATACGTTCGAATATAAGTTACGTATATTCGCTGCAGTAAAATCAAATTTTGCAATTTTTATTTTGTAATTTTTATTTTGTAATGTTATCATACTACAGCGCTTTTATTAATATACAATTAATTTTTTATTATCCTTTTAATAATTAATAATTTTTTAATTATTATATATTAATAATTTTTATTTTCTTATACTTTATTTAAAATTTATATGAAAATATTAATATATTAATAGTTTTTATTCTCTTATACTTAATTTAATATTTATATGAAGATATATACAAGTTTATTCTCATACACATATACAACGCCATTAAAGTTTTATATATATTTTTTTTTAATTTCCGAAAATTTATAAAATTTTTAAGAGAATGTAAAGAAAAAAAATATACATATATATTCTGTGTTATCTTTTAAAAATTATATTTTAAACTCAAAAAATGACAACTATTATCAAGTTGCCAGCAGCGAATTTTTTTATCATTCGCTCGATCTTTATTGCGATATTTCATATTATTATGATTACTCATCTTATACATTTTTTTTTAATCGAAAAAGTTTGCGCATGAAAACGTAAATTAGGCGTGAATCATAGGCCTGCTGCTTCATCTCGCGAGGGTCGGGCTGTCAGTTGGAAACGAACGCGTTACACCTCGGAGCGGCTCGGTCGGCATGCATAGAAACGGCAAACATCTTCCGGAATTGCACTTTTGCGCCCCACGTTTTTCCCCCAGATGAAGCGGCAATAAAAATATTGTTTACGACAGGAATAAAACCTAACGTTCCCCACCTCGTTTTCTCCTTCCTACCTCGTCCATTGCTCGTCCCGTCTCGCTCGAGAACCGCCAAATAAAAGCGCCGAGCGAAAAAAGAAAAGAAAAAAAATAAACATGGAAACGAGAAAACGTCGTTTACCTCGCTCATTCGCACGTCGTGACGCGGGCGGATGCGCGCGCGCGCGCGATATAGAATGAGATGAGATAAAATAGAATAAAACGAAATGAAATGAAACGAGGACGACGAAGTTAGTGGTGGAGAAGAGGTGGGTAGGACGACGAGAGGGGGCGAGGAAATGAAACACGCACGAAATTTGTGGGACGATGATATGACACGCGGCACGCACGCTCGCTCTCGTAACGTGTGCGCTGATAGCGATAGGCTTATATGCGTGATTTAAAATGCTGCTGTTAATTCTCTGTCGAAATTTATGAATATCCGTATCTTTTAAATCCTCATGTACTCAGCAACGACTGCTGAAATTTTTATTCGCGTTATTTCATGTGGCGACGTGTAAAGCATTCTCATCTTGCTCTTTTTCTTTCCAAAGTAGCTAGAACCACGTGTAATTCTGTACCCATTGTGTATTTTTTTTCGCTCATTTGAGCATTTAAGAAACAAATACAATTACACGCTCTTTTTAATTAAAATTTCGGAAATACAATCGAAAGTATTATCGGTGCATCGATTTAAAAATACCATCGGCTCAGATTGGAACCTGGTTGGATCCGCGTTAGTTTCTGAATTAGATCTGGTACGCGAGCACGTAACGCAATATACGCGTGCAAACGCGATATTGCGGGAAGCGAACGGGAATTATTGACGCCGCAATAACTCGGAAACACTAAAAGGCTATGAATGCTTAATAAAATGCGGATATTCGATCGGGCGCGGGTATTCGATTATTGCTTATTCCGCGATGAAACTTTCGACCTTCGAGGCGCATTAATTTCACGCCCGCGTGTCACGGAATATATAAGCGACGTCGGATACGGCTCGTTGTTTTTGCGCTGTCAGTTTCACGGCGAAAGAGAGAGAGAGAGAGAAAGAGAGAGAGACGGTGTACGGAAAATTTCGACGAAATGCAATCGCATGGAGGCGTGAATATATAACGCCGGATGTGTACGGTTCTCGTCCACCGTATGGCACGACCACGATGCGCATCGCCGACTTTTTCTCTCACAAACTTCGTCGGAGAGTTAAAAGATATTGCGTAGCCGTCTAGCAGCGAAAAATAACGAGGGATGCGTTTGCAGTAAATAATTTGCATACACCGGACGCATAGAGCGTGATGTTGCAGAAATGTAAAACTACGCGACGTCGTTCGCGCATGAAAAGATCATTATTCGCTTAATGCATTAATAATAAGAGAGCGCGCTTATATATTATTTCAAGGATTGCTAATGGAAACAGCGCATGCCTCTTGAATTTAATGTACTATAAAATTGAATTGCCGCTAAAATTGCGGATTTTGCGCAAACACCACGCGCACGCAAAATATACAGAGAATTTATACATTCCTCTTGAATTTCTCATAAACTAGCTGTTGTAAAAAAAAGGAGTGGAGCAGAACGGTGCTTTCTTTGTGCGAGAATTATATATCGAAGCGTTTTTATTTCGAACAATAATAGCTTCAATTCACGCGCACTTCATTAAAAGTTAATTTGCTTTTCATGATTTGTTCCTTTGTTCAATCCCTGATATTTCATAATGAAACTCAATAAAACGATTCGTGTACCTCCATCCGCACGACCGCGCAATATCTACAATTCCTTGAATTTTACCGTCCATACGCCACGAAAATATTTAATATTAAATTAGATCAGAAATTTGCGAAGGAAAGTATAAAGTTCGCATAGGAGACGCGGACAGAGGGTTTATGAATGTTTAATGACATTAAAATATTCACGGGAAATGCCACCGCCGCCGGGATTTCCACATTACGTATTTCGTGATAAAACTTCGCGTCACGTCACAACCCGCGCGCGCTCTTGGCGCGTCCAACTTTCGAGCATTAATTTCACGCCTCGGTCAAATATACGACCGAATGCTCGGTTGCGCCTCGCCGTTTTTGCGCGACGGTACCCAGCCGCTGTTCCAGTAAATATACGACAGCACAAATCCGCCCACTAGTCATCCCTTCGGCGCCGTGAAGTTTCGACGCTTCTAGTATAGGGTAATGTTTTAATATTATTATATCATTGCGCAGAGAAACAGAGAGAGGGAGAAAGAGAGAGAGAGAGAGAGAGAGACTTTTGTTTGGAAGCTCCTTTATTAAATACTGACTCTGCTTATTTTCGTATTTTGTTTCAATTATATTAACATACCCTTCTTTTCTCAAAAAAATTACGAATTATCACTTTTTAATTATTACGTAGTCATAAATTATAAAGCAATAATTCACTAATAATTTTATCAAAATTCCAACATTTTTTTATTATTTACTGTAATATATTTCGGTATTTTTAATAATAAAGTTTAATTTATAATTAGCTGATTGTATGTCGCACAGAAACCGTTTTTAATTTTATTTAATTGAATTGTTTAATAATGCTCTTAATTGACATTTATTGACACATATTATTTTTGCGCCGCGCATTTTTCTCACATTTAACTTCGATACACAGCTACCTCGCCACGATTTTCTGATAATCGATAAAATAAATCGTAAAAATTAACCAAGAAACAACAGTAACGCGTAACAACTCATGGTCTGTGTGCGGGTCATATTCAACATCGATAAAATTCGTCCAAGAAAAAGTACAAGAAAAATAGGAAAAAATAAACCTGCGTCTTAAAAAAGAAGATATTACATATCTAAAGTAAACTTTTATAAAACAAAATATGAAGAAATGATAGTGAAGAAAGCGAAGAAAGCTTTATCGTTTAAAAAAAAATAGAACTTTTGATAATTAATTAAATAATCATGGAGATAGTTATGAAGTCAGCGATATATTTTCATTGCATTAAAGAACACGGATACATCACACGAATTATTTTCAAGCAATATTTATTTTCATTAAAATTATAATTTAAATGTAATCGTAATTAACTTAAAATTGTAACTCAGATGAGACAAGTGATTTTTATGACTGTAATATTTATAATCGCGATCAAACATTGTGAATATCAAAGAAATGGAATCAGTTGTAATTAATGCTGTAATCGCTATATTTATGTTATAAATATATTAATATAATTAAATATAGTTAACTATAGAATGCATGTATATATGACTGTATATTAATTATATTATATATTAATATAATTAAGTCATTATAAGTAATAAGATATTACAGTCCTAAGATATTACGATCATAAGAATCACCTGTCCTACTACATCTGAAATACAATTTTAAGTTAGTTGCAATTATATCTGAATTAAGATTTTACTGAGAATAAATATTGTCTGCGAAGTAAGTCTGTATGAGAGTGTCGTGAAAAATATCGTTTCATTATGTACAAATCAGTATATCGCGTCAGTAATACGAACGTGCGACAGTTCCGTCAAGTAAACTTCGCGCAACCGTAGGTGCAAGTATCATAAGCCATAAAATCCATAAGCAGAGGAAAAGCATCGAGGCACTCATGACTGTACCAGCACTCGAAGTTTAAGCTCTCTCACTCATTAATTATTTCTGCTATTGCACTTCATCGTTCCAAATAATCTTCCCTTCTACATATATATACTTTAAAAAAGTATTGAAAAAAACATCAAACGACTGTCGCGGATATATATCGTTAATAGTAGGAGCGTGTAATTCGAGCATATTTAATTTCTACGTTCAAAATACATAAAATATATGAGTTTTAAATAAATTTAGTATAGAAATAAATTTAATATACAGTATATATAGAGGTGGTCTCTATACTGAACATTTATCGAAATTAGTTCTTAATTCTCTGTCGTGTTAACAAAGCCAATGCTATAAGTACTGGTTCTTATGAGATTGATCCGAAGGCGAGGTTAAATCGACGAACTTTCGCTATCAGATGAACAGTATCAGGATCGCAGTAGCGCCTGACTAGATGGAATTTCGATGTAACTTGACGGCAACTTTTAATTTTACTGTTTTTCTTTGAAATTAAATAGTATAATATGAGTACGCATTGTGTGTGTATGTGTGTGTGTGTGTCCCGTACATTGTGTGCAGGTGCAACTTGAATATTCTGACGCTGACAAATATTATTATATTGTTTTTTATTTATTCAGCAAACCGAACATTTTACACAAACGTACATATATTAAATCAATAACGCGCAATTCAGCGAAAAAAATGCTTCATTCATCTAAATATGCATACACACGTTTATTATGCAACGTATAAATTTCGTAGAAATCTGTATTAAATATTTACAAAAATATATAATGGTGGGCTATATTGCGCAATGAAAAGAGAGGGAGAGGTAAAGAGCGTAAATAAATGTAATTAAATATCTCAGACGCTCTGGCGCGGCATTATGATGACAATAACGGCATTTTTAATTTCACGCTGGTGTTATTTTCAAGAATTATTTTATGGGCATTTACTTCTCTGTGCCCTTCGGAAAAATCTCAATTTGCGTCAGCAGGGCGCGCCTTATTCGTCGTGGAATTTCGTTTGAATAAAATCTTGTCGTCGTCGTCATCGTCATCGTCATCGTCGTCGACGGTCACCGAGGAGACCACGACTGGCGTTGTAACACGTTGTCTCGTACGTGTCTCGGGACGTGGTTTCGCCGTTTTTAATGTCCGATTATCGAATCTCTCGAAATGATTTCGCGCCCTTAGTTCCCGCAATGAAGGACGGAATATTCATGAGGCAACGAGAGCGGCACCGAGTCCTGTCAAGTCTTTTATGCAAGTCGTTCGACCGTCCACTTCACGATCCTTTGTTTAAGCGCGATAATTATTAATGGTATTTCGCGCTGTCGTCCGCGCTCTACCCATCGTTCCCTCGTTTTCCCGAATACCATCACTCGTCACTCGTCGCTCGTCGGTGTCCCTCGCAGACGTGAAGTTCCTTCTAGCTCTCAGAAATAGAGCGGCGCGAGTTTTCTAAAGGTCTCGTTCTCTAACTTTCCTGTTGGATGCTATAAATTATGGAAGAAAATTTGAAAGAACAATGTACGATCCCCTTTCCCCCGCGAGAGAGGAGAGTTAATTGAAAACTTTTGCATAGAGAGAGACTGGACTTTGGACGGGAAACCTATGCATACGCTTAATTGGCAAATCGATTAATGTTGCGATATATAATAAAGGCTACTTTGAGCGCGTATACATGTATGTAATTTATTGCTCACGTGCGCTTTTGTGAATTGAAATATCATAGAATAAAAAGATTTTTATTCGGAATATTTTTCAATTATGTTATTTAATAACGTATTGGTGATTTTCAATGAAAAATTGCGCATTTTGTGTAGAATATTTTTGCACCGATTTTTACAAAAGGCAACAAAGTTGGAATTCGAGATAATCTTTGACAGTTTATTGCAACGAATCGCGCGTCGATTGATTTCGTCAACATGTATGTGCCATTATTATTTAAAGGAATTATCACGCATTCAAAACATAACACGATTATTATGTCACGATGATTATCTCGAGTTAGGCTGTATAGAGGCATTTCCACGATATCGCTAATAAACAAAGCGTGTCGTGTATCGGTGTAATACTATTTAATAACCCCTTAATTCGGTAAACTCGAATCGAGTTTCATATAGTAACTCACGATACGGATGTATGCGCAAACGATACGATTACATAAACGAGCAGATACGCGTAAACGGCTCTACAACGTTGCGCTACCATAGTATTTAATCATTCCCTTATCCGGCAAACTCAAATCGAGTTTCTCGCCGTAATTCGCGATAGAGACATATTCGATAACTACGTAGAATGGCCACGCGCAATGAAATTAACAGAGTTTATTATCCCGAAATATCTGTTGCCGGTATATGTGAATGAGAATAATAAATTAAGATCAGGTTATTGAAGGAAATAAAATTAATTCAATTCGTAGAGATTATAGAGAATGATAAAAAGTGATAGTTATACATTAATTGTACACTAATTTTATCGATAAGAGAATCATATATATTTTTTAAGCACACACGAGAATCCAGTTCTTAAAACATTACGTTAAGGATATGTGAATGTCAGAGTAACAAAAAGATTAAAAGGAAGAGACATACTCCATTATTCTTGTGACGCGAGGATAAGATAATTATCACAATTAAGATACGACATATATACGCGATTCTCCAATTTTCATCATAACTTGCGAAGTCTTGTAGAATCTCGTGACACAGGATCGCATTTGAAAATCCTATTACGAGGATAACACGTGGGATGGCAAATGGCATGTACGGAGGGAGGGGAGAGTCTCGTCGAGATCGTTCTTCGTCTTCAAGTGCTTCTCTAGGTAACTTAACAGAGGCGAAGACCTGGAATCCGCCACACACAGACGTACGCCACGCACCAATACGCCTCGCCATATCAACTTTGAAGTAGGAACGCAATAAGGGAGAAGGTCGCCTGTTGTGGAAGGTTCTCACCGTAATTTCCGAGAGAGATTTTATTAGCTGTACGAGCTTTTCGCGAACAACGTAATGAATTAGCAAGTAGTGCACTTAGTTGAATAACGTGGTACCACAATGTCGCTGTATTACATTCAATTCAAAATTTTAATTTATTAACAAAGATGAAAACATCCTTGTGCGGGATTACGTTATTATTGTTTTGCGCATTAAGTATTGATTAAATTTACTAATGTGCAAAAAATTTAATACCATTCAACATTAATAATGAAAGAAGAAAACACGTCTGTAAATGTGATTATTTTTTTTGTCACATTTCTCTTTTGAAACATATAGAAGTTACCTACATTCTCTACAATAGGATTTTTAATAAAGTCTTACGATAAATTATACTGGCGCACGCGTATTATAATCATTTTTTCCATGGCTTACTTTTGATGCTCTTTTACAAGCAACCTCCTTTAAATTGCTAACCGACTATCTGTCCCCCATCGGCCCGAACGAACGCGTCTGTGTCTCGTTCGCGAAACGCGCGATCGATCAATACTCCGAAAACCGGTGGAAGCGTGTCCTCTAACACACCGTGACAGGGAAAAAAACGGTACCGATAACGAAAGAATCGGCGGGGATGGGAGGAACTGCGGGATGAGGATGGCGGTGACGATAGCGTCGGGAAGAAAAAAATGAATTATGCGAGGAATCGAAAATGCCGGTCACGATGGGAACCCCGTGGTATTGTCCCGGCATCCCAGTCGTTTCCTTTCCCCGCCGCGTTCCTGCATTCGCTCTGTTTTCTCTTTTTCTCCCGAAGTGCGCGAAGGGAGGACGCAAAAGAGAAACGCAAAGAGCGCTTGTGATATATCGCGTATGTACAGGAGTCTTACGACGCCGTTTTCTGATGGATTACCTATTTCGCGCACTTCTATCGCCGTGCGGAATTGGTCTGGGAATCGTGCATTCATACTGTCGCCGACGACGAACGAAATGCTTCCGTGTTGAATTACCAGCAATCCTATCCTCGAATGTTCCATAAATCTTGATGTTGACGGATTCGATGGATCCTTTTGCGTAAGAATCCTTTACGTATAAAGGCTCTATAGAGATCTATTGAGAAAAAATCTAAACAAAATATTGACATTTAATAAATCTTTTAATTTTTAATCTTTTTGTTGTCTTAAAGTAAAATTTTTAATTTACTAAATAAAAAGTAAAAATATGCATGCTGACTACGAAGATACGTGAACGTGTGTCGACAAAAGCATCTTATCGATGACAAAAGCATTTTTCGCGTGAAGGGAAAACGAAAGAAAGAAAGAGGGCGTATAATTTGAAAAGTTAGTATCAGGATAATATAATGTACAATCTCATCTCGATGGAAGATCCGCTCGCTATTTTTATCGTCCGGAAAAGCAGCCACGGGTCAAACACGTGTATTGCTCGGAGAAAAAGGAATTTCATGAATTTTTTTCAAAACTTAGAAAGAATAATATTCGCGTAACTTTCAAGACTGTTTTAATTCCAATTTGGAATCATATTTATTTTAAAATTGAACAATATATTTTATCGAATATAATTTTCTCGTTATATTAATAGATTCTACATTTCTGTCAGTAGAAGTCGCTTGCGATCGATTTTACTTCATTTAATTCGAGCAAAATGAATTCATAAACGACTTATATATTCATCAAGTCACCGCAAGTGACTTGGTTTCGCTATTACAGTAGTAATAGCGTTTTCAAGCCGGCCAGTACAAGTAAGAATGTGTGCGCAGTAGTACAAGCAAGAATATTCGCGACGTAAATAGCACAAGCGACCAAGCAGCGTTCACTGAAAACTGCAAGAATCTACAGTCACACGGTGATAAAGATAAATGGATCTTCGAACAAATTTTTCTTGAATAAAAATTTTTTAAATTTCCGTGGATTAAAACTTTTCAGAAATTGAACATTTTCTTTGAAGTTTTGGATAACGGTTCAAGAGTTATATAAGTATTAAGATTCGAATCGATTCTAATAAGATGAAAAAGTTATTAGCCAATTTTCGTATAACGAAAATGTGAAATCGACGTAACTCTCCATTGTCAGATCACTTTCAAAAACATATCAAAAACTCTAAAACTATTTGGGGAAGAGACCGAACTGTCGTTTATTCGATATTGTAAAAATAAGGTGCTAACTTTTTTACGAGGAAGAACAATTCCAAAGTTGATTCCCGAAGAAACGATGAGATCGTCGTGCCAATTAGTCGTGCGGCGGACGAAGATGGAAGGCGGTGGCCGGAAGGCAGAGCGCCGTATTTTCATTTGGCCGGATCGGGCTCGTCATCCGGCAGTTAATCCTGGTCGAGGGGACAAGCCCAGGGATGAACTAGTCGACGCAACGGGATCGTTAGTTTTAATCGTTCGACTGCTATTAGTTCGTGTCATTCTCCCTCCCCTCGCCTCAGGCCGCTCCGATCCGATACCTCCTTGTTCATCGCTGTTGCCTCTTCGTCACTCGCTTGTCGCTTCTTCAGCGGCCCGTCTTCTCTCTCTCTCTCTCTCTCTCTCTCTCTCTCTCTCTCTCTCTCTCTCTCTCTCTCTCTCTCTCTCTCTCGCTTCACCGAGCCGGGCTCTTCCTCTACCTCGTTTGCTCCTTAACTGCGTACTCCCTGGTGCCCGGGCTCAGACGACATTATCGATGGCGGGCATTAAACGTCTTTTGCCTTTTCCACCCCCGCTCTTGCTGTCACCGGCGCGCGGCGCTCACCCTCTTTCGTTTTATCCGACCCGGCGTTCTCGCTGGTGTCGCTTTAACGTGGATTTCCTACCCGGTGGCTTTTGATAACGGCACCGGTGGCAGCTTCTTCCGTGTTAAACGACGAAACCGAGGCCGGCTGCCGGCGCTGAAAAATGAAGTGACTTGTGTATCCTGTTCTCGATAAAAGCGCCCACACGAATAGAAGCGACGTTCCTTTCTTCGCCCGCGTACGTGAATAAGACTATGGGTAAAAACTGAAAGCGCGCTACACAACGTATATGTATAATCAGTCTTTGACGATTTTAATTGAATTTTGATGACAGCAAACCACCGACAAAAGTTCCACGATCGTACGAGAACGAAACGTTTCAGGCTCCAGCGCTCCTCGTATAAATAGAAATTGCTGGATACACACGAATGGCGAACAATGGCAATCATCGCGCGCGAAAATCGAAAAATGCAATTCGACGGTATTCACCACACTATTACTGCGCCTAAAGGTGACAATAACGACTGTAATTGTTTCGCAAATCGGAATTGTTAAATTATTTTCTTGTGCTCTTTTCTCTCTCTCCCTTTTTTTTTTTTTTTTTTTTTTTTTTTTTTTTTTTTTTTTTTATAGCCGATAAATATAGAAATTTCACGTTAATAAACTTAAAATCCACTCATAATTTATTTAACAATTATTTATTAGCTTAGAAATATGATTCTTTAATTATATCTTGAAATATTCTACGAGATATTATAATTTATATATATATATATATATATATATTCGCGATAAATATCAGTCAAGATTAATTTTATTTACATATTAAATGTTTTATTAATCGCACATTGTTCGACACTTTTAAAGATTTTACGCTGACCTTTTATAAATCCTGTAATAATATATATATATATATATATATATATATTATTACAGGATTTATAAAAAGGTTTCTTTCTCTCTTACATTATGATCTTAGCATGCATAATTTAGTAGAGATAGAATATCATTAATGCATTTGGCGAAAGCTCCTCTGAATTCCGCCGACGCCGCAGTGGGCTTAGCTGTTTTAAAACAGTGAGCCTCTTACAATTGTGTCGAATCCTTTAAAAGTATATGTGTGAAAATCCAACCAATGTAGACGACAGCTACTTGGCTACGAGCATTTTAATGCAAATGCACATCTCTCGACCGTCACATTCATGCAAAAACGGAAGACATTATTTTCGCCGTAAGATTCTTCTAACTTTATTGGCCACTAACCGTCAATCATTGCAACGATAGTTGAATTTGAAGGATGAATGCAATAGAATGTCGACAAAAATAGTAATTGATATTGGAAGTGATTTTAATTTATCGAGCTTAAATTAGAAAATCAATGGATATATGAGATATCAACCTGCAATATCGTCGGTTGTAATATAATTATAAATCAAGTATAATAATTATCGTGACGGCACAGATGGTTTTTTTTTTATTAAATAGAAATGTTTTACTAATTATAGAACAGTTCTTCGTTTAAAATGTATTGTCGTTTGATTTCACAGCAGTTTTCTTTCTTTTTCGAAGCGTCCGGTAGAAAACAAAGATAGCGTTAAATATTTGACACGTGTTGTAGAAAAAATTCAATTCTACCATCTACGATACAATGACTATTCGTGTAAATATCCATGTTGCACACCTTTGTAACGCTACATTTCTAAGTGAATTTGTGCTACTCTTCGAGAGACAAATACATTTCGGTCTATATATATGTACATATATGTATATTACTGTCTAAAATTTACATTGCAGATAACATTTCTATTCTGTAATTACTAATTTTACATTACGAGAAGCGCTCGTATAGAATATTATTTACAAGAATAATTTTTTTTTTCTTTGCATTTCTCTCTGACAACTCGAGATAACTGATATATGTGGATGTATTGAGAATTCTTAAGAATATATTTCTCGATATAACTGGACTATAATAGCCGAGGATTATTCAGATGTCTCTTAACGTGCGAACGTTGGCCCGAATGCTGGAACGAAACTTGAAGTATTAATCCCGCCTCGAGAAGATATCGAGAGCAGCCGGTGCGGGAGCCGTGTGCCCAAGGAAAATTACACAGGCTAACGCAAGGTAACGGAATCTTAATCTCGTTGGTCCCACCGCGCCATGCCGAACGGGAAAGAAAAAAGAAGAAGAAGAAGAAGAAGCGAGACAACCTGCTCTCGCCTGCCAACGAAGACTTGACGGGACGGCAGATGGCCATCTCGCAGATTTTCCACCTGGCGGCCCGCGCGCAGCCTTGGGGTGTAATTTCAGTAATTTAATTTCACGGCCTAATAGAGAAGCCCGGGATCGCAAAGAGAGAGACGAGACACAGCTGGAACGGAAAGAAACGCGGTCGGCATGAAAAAGGAGAATTACAGTTGAAAGAGGGAAAACATGAAAGCGGCATGTCTGTTAATACTTTGAGAAAATTAATGTGTCGCTGCTTATGGTGATAAACTGTAGACGCAACGATGAGAGAAAAAGCTTTCTCCGTTTAACGTTTATTTTTAATTTTTGATTGGTTGCTTCGGGCCTTTCAGAAGATGTACAAGTACCATAAAGAGAAATGATTGATATTCTTTACGACAATAATTCAATATCTGTAATCTTTTTTAATTATCGCAACCACGAGTAATCGCGCAAAGGGAATAGTTCACGCGACGGTGCTATTTGATAAAATATCAAATGCGTATAAATCTTTTACTGGATTATGTAAATATTATTACGCAGTAATGGAAAGCTTGTTTCTCGCGAAAGAATAAATTTCTACACGCGATACGATCCACGTGTGCGTGTACGCCAACAATGTATTATCAGAAAAATTATTAATACCGACGTGCGTAACGGAACGCTATTGCTACCATATAAAAGCTATCTTCCACGAACGGATAAATCTCGAAATCTGTACGATATGATCTCTCCGCTTCGTAATACATCGCTACGTTATATATTACCGTGGCGAAAATAAACGCAACGGAAAGTAACACGGAAGGGGTGGTCGCGGTTTTTGTCCGCGACAAGCCGTCAGCTTTAACGATCGCATAGGAGAACGTCGGGCGCGCGTCCTGATTTCATTAACGGTTTTAAATACGGTCGACGGGTAATTCTGTCTCCCGCGTAATGGAATGCGACCGTAAAGGTAGAAGAAAGGGACAATCTCCATGAGAAGATAAACATTTACATTTTTTTTTTTTTTACGATTTCCATTTTACTCGTAATTGCGTTTCATAAATCACTACTTATACACTCTCTCCTTTTGATTTATTTAGTTCGTAAATCTTTGCATTTTATACAACATGGTTAAACAGAGCAAGCGGTTATTGCTTAAAATTGACATTAATTGTAACGCAGATATAATAACGGCCGTTCGTTATTTGGATCTCGTAAGAATTAACATAAGATCTGTGAATTATATGTAGAAATGTAATAAAAACAGAGTGTGTATGTTAAATTTATGGGCATATAATTAACATCTTTGGGGGGCGATTAGTTACGTAATATGATTTATTCGTAAGCTGCTCTTTTTAAGCGGGACAAATAAATCAATCGAGCAAATTAAACGCTTCTTGTTTGAACGAAATGCGTTCGCCTAACTCCTTAACTTGATGAAGACAGGTACACTTGTCTCTGTCTACCATTAACGTGCTTCTGACTACGCCTAGTTGGATATTCCGCACGTACGATACACACTCCACAGTGGATACGGAGTGCTCTAAGCTCTGAAATATCACGACACTCTCTCCCAAGTCGTCGAGACCGCTTGCAAATGATAGATATACGATGCACGAACGCACCATATATTCAACGTACTCCGTATAATCTACTTTTCCTTAATTTATCTTACTCGCATGTAACGCAACCGCGGTTATGCAGTCGCGGATGGTGGGCGCACACGTGCGCGAGATACACAGCGCTTCGAACTATTACATTGAAAACTATCGTAGAGTGTCAAACAATAATCGTATCGAAAAAGAAAAAAACATAACTGATTTAATTTATAATGACTTAATAATTTACAACGATTTATCGAGCTACCGAATTATCCGTAATCTGTCACGATTGATAAAGTAGCGCACAACTCTGAATAAAGTCTGAGAAATATCGATAGAAGCGTTCCGATATCCGATCGAGTCTTCTCTATGTAATGCGAACGACGAAAGTAATTATCAAATAATAATACATGCGTTCTCTGATTACACTTCGTGTATAGCAAACGTAGTACAACGCGCATGTGCGATCTCCTAAACATGCGCATTTATTTATTATTGTTTAGCATCATCCGACGCTCGATAATAACGCGCCATGATGAATAGAATAATAACGCGAAATCATATGGCGATTTGTGCATGGGATGCGCGGGTATTCTATGTATGTACGGTAACGTTGCATCTAGTCCCGTTGTCTCTGCTCCATTCGGCTCTATGCGGATCGATCGCGGATATCTATATAAACCCTCCGCTTACGGAGACGTGCATAAATCGCATTCCGGTCGCGTTTGCGTGCGGCACGCACCGTCGATTCGCCATCCTGCGGCGGCGGTGGCGGCTAACAACGACCGCATCGTCAGGTTCGTATTATTAAACGATTCGGCCAACGGGTACAAATTGCTCCCGGATTGCAGACGATCGCCTACGTAAAATGCGCCCTGCGTAACTGTCCCGATAACGCCGTCGTGTTCCCTTCCTCTACGTGCGCATTTTATTAAACCGCGCGCGAAATGATGACACAATATCTCGCAAAAATATATTTAAATCGCCCTCGCGCGATTATTTCCAACGATACACGTAAAAATGGTCGAAATTAAATCAGAATTACGATAAGAGTTACCTAAATATCGCTTTAATGTATCGGACGGATTTGTATGCCGCGAACGAAACACTACGCGATAGTAGTCGTGCTTCCGCTGAAAGGCCTCGATAACCCATTCGCAACACGCGCCCGCGCGCGTATTTTTCTCACAGCTACACAAATTTCATCCGGCTGTTCTGTCTCTCGCCGGAAACGGAATTCGATGCACACCGTTTACTCTGTACCGTTTATTCTGTCACATGTCAGTTGTTACCGAATAACGGATGATTGTTTTTCGGAATAAAATTTTCATGATGCCTCGGCAAATCCTAGCCGGATGCGTTGTCAATATTTAATCGCTCTAGAAACTGTTCTTCGCTTCAACGTTCACGGTCGTAAGGAAGAAACTGCTGCTTCTTTTGTCTCTTTGGGGTCACATTTTTTAAACGGCGGAACACGCGACGAACGCAAACTCGCGCCGATGATGATGAACAGTATTGATTGACTCCCTGTTATCGTCGAGCGTATTCGCTGTTTGCTTGTAACCTGATAACACACGTTAGGACGGTGTACGAACCGTACGTCTCACGATCTTCCGTAACCGCTCGAATATATAGAAACGGCAGGAATATCGGGGTGCGCGCATCCTGCCGTTAAGAGAAGCGCAGCCTCGACACGTATCCTCGGTCACGTGGAGAGACGGTAGCATAGAGCCTGAATGCTCAGCGTTCTCTCTACGTGTGAACGTTTGCCGAAATGGTAAACGACGACAATATTATCGTGAGTCACCCTTAACGAGCTGCTGGACCTCGTTCATGATAACGGCCGGTATGTAAACCCCGTCGCTGCTATGTCACGTATAAGATATACGGTCCGATCATGTACTTACTTATCTAGGAATGACTCTCGTTGCGTTTCGCGTACAATGGAATTGGAATTTCCAATCTTAGTTTTATTTATTATCGCGTTATTTTTGAAAAAATGACAGGCATAATTGCTCTGATATTTGAATCTCAGTGCAAAGGATTAATATGCAGGATGTTTCACACTTCTGAATGAAATTTAAATATAATTAACTCAAGTAGATTTTTTTTACTGATTAAATTGTTGAAAATAATCGAAAAATATTTTATTTAATTTTATCATATAAAATATATAACGTGTTGATTATCCAAGAAAAATTAATGGTTGTTGTGTTATCTAAGTATCAAAGGGACAAAGGCTTATTAAATACTACTGCGTGATCGTATAAACGATTTCATTGTCGATATCAGAAACAGATTAACATGTGGCGTTGTCTCACGTATCAACCGAACACGGTTGTACTATGGACATACCAGAATGCACGATACAGTTACATATAACACGATGATTTGATGCATTGCAAGTTAATGTATCAAATGGCGAATTATTTTCAGATTTGCGAGTAATTGCAGTTTGCAATTCATACATGTATTATCAATACATACAAATTTATCGTGATGCGGCTTTTAATTAATTAACATTCAAAACTCTCGCTTGCTGTTCGATCTGTGAAAATGTTGCATCGTTTATTTTCATGCAAAAGTTAACTGCGTCCCCCGTAAACTATATTGAATTTTATTTTTTTTCTGTCATTATATTCACATAACGAAGCAATACAAATAATTATTTTGGAAATTCTTCGCATCAATTTAAAATCATTTTTAATACACTTTTGTGATAAAACATATATTTAACACGTGATATATTCCGCAATTTTTTAAATACAAATTTAATTACATCTCATGATTTCCTATCGATATATAAATAAATATCTTTTAACTCCATCAACCGTAGAATCGCATAACGGCTCGTATACATCAATCTAACGTTGAAACGCAACTAATTAATGTCTCTGAAACGATATCGCTCTCGACATGTACGCGCGAATCGCAGATGGAAGGTGACGTAAACGCAGTAGAGTCGGCTGCAATTCCCAACAAGGAAATTCGCACTGAAATCGTAATACTATTGTTCGTTGGAAGATCCCAACGTGATAATCTTGTCACGTATACGCGATCATATACGTTTATCATCAATGACATACGTCTTGTGCTATACCACTTTTGCTATAGAACTATAGAGTCAGAAAATTTAATCACACGAAAATTTAGTCACAAATTAACTCCTTTATTTCTTATAATTTTACTTGACTCCATTTACTTTCTATCCATTTATTCATATTGCTCATTGCTACATAATATGCTATATAATATAATATATAATAATAACGTTACGTTGTACTTTGAACATGTACATATATTCATCAATTCAACAAGTTTTCTTCAACAATTTCTGCATGCATCTACAAATCTCATTTGTTTATTGCTCAGGTTACGTATTATATTATAGCACTTAGGTAGCTGCAACCTCGTCTTTTATTGCAAATAAGCTAAACAATATACTCTATTGTCTTATGTCACATTATTTTGCATAGAATAAAGAAGATATTATTATTAAATATCTTTATATATTGAAATCCATGAATGCGCACGAGAATATTAATATTACTTATCCTTATCTATCCTCCTCGTAAACTAATGCAATTTTCGATTATATCGCATACTTTTATTAATCTTAGACGCATGCGTGCTTGTAGTGTATCGCGATTATGAAGGCAGTCTAGCGACGTAGATCGACGGCAAACTGTCCTTAGGTCGCGAAAAATGAAGTACGGCGAGTATCGCTAGGCGAGGCGAGAGAAACGACACATAAATATGAGCACGCATACACGCGCGCGGATATATATCTACGTACTTATACACGACACGCCCGGAAAGAGCATACGATCGTAGCGGGATAAAGGAAAACGTAGGAGGCACAGAAGAGATGAGGTATGTGCGGGTTAACAACGTGATCATGGTTCAAGCACTCCCACAGGATCGCCACATCAGCTAGCCGACTCACCCTTTCTCACCACCGCCACCATGCAACCTCTTCACCATCCGGTATTTTGCTTCCCCTTCCCTCACGGCTCCTTCCCCCCTCTTTCCCCCTCCCCCCCGCTTGTATGTAGGTGCTCTCCGGGATACACTCTCGTCTGTGGTCTGTCAAGATACTCCCGCGATCGTTTCCATCGATGCATGCGCGACGCGCTTATATGCACGTGCGAACCTGCCATGTGCAGATCGCCGGTTGTCGATTAACGGTGGCCTCGTGGTATACAGCGAAACGTATTCCCCCGAAAACGCGGGCGTTTGGAAAAATGACGACCCTCCATCCCGATTCCACGAATCGTGTATATTTCAATATTCCTCTTCCTCCTTTTTTTTTTTTTTTTTTTTTATCATCTTTTATTGTCATCTTTTATTGTGTCGTTTTTCGGGTCGCGCGAAATATTTTACTATTTTTTGGCTACCTGGCTACAGAATACGCGGACTAATAATAGTCATCCCTGAGGGACGGTGATGTAATCGTCGTACGTTGACAGGTACATTAATCGAGAGACTTCTCTCGGAATACATATTTAATAAGAGTTTAGCGGATTTTTTTATATCGGAGGGATAAAAAAAAATCACTCTCTGTTGCGCGATACTTTGCGAAGATTGTCTCGTAATTCTTTTGATATTAATAAATCGTGTGCTCCTGTTGACCTGATTATACATAGATCGTTGCCTGTTAAGTCTTATCAAGCGACGAACTCTGCTGTGCATCAACGTTGCGATTATTATTTCTAGGCAGTTCTCTCTCTCTCTCTCTCTCTCTCTCTCTCTCTCTCTCTCTCTCTCTCTCTCTCTCTCTCTCTCTCTCTCTCTCTCTCTCGCTCTGTACATATATAAATATAAACGATCCACTTGCTTTTACATAAGCAATTCATGTTTCCGTCTACACATATTAATTACTTACTTTTTTATTTATTTTTTTTCATACACTAATATTTTTTAAATTTGAAAGCGACATTTATACACGACGCGCGTATGATGTAATATTAACAACAGTATTAAATATGTATGTAACCACATAAGAGTTTCTAACATGTGTAATATGCTTGCACAATAATGCGCGTATATATATATTTGGCATTATGCGTAAACACGATGAATAATAACGACGACGCATGATTTCTGCCATCAATGTAAATACCATTAACCCGCGGAAGTTATCCATAATGTAATTTCTTGATTGGTTTACACCGTAGCCGAAGTTTGCCGATACACGTTAATTGATCTCATTATCACTATCGCCGGGCATTAAAGAAGACTACTCGTAACGGGCGGCGATCTAAAAATACGAGTCGGGATTTTCTCATTGATACTCCGAAAGAGTATCTGCGCCCGATCTCGCGAATGCAATTTCATTAGTCTAATGGATTTCGATGCTCGAAACGGTAATCCGCCACTTTTTGCGAGCCACGGCACGGAAAATTGGATAATTCATGGGTTTGAAGTAATGAAAGGAAATGTAACGCGCGCGAGGAGAGGCGCGAACGAGATCCGATAACTTTAAAAATTTAAGTCTACTACACAAATGCAAAAAAGAGAAAAATATAAAAAAGAAGATAAAGAAAGAAAAAAAGCACACGACGAACGGCGGAAAGGACGGCGGAATCCGGACAATTCAGGAACAACGCAATTACTCTATCACAATAGACTCATCGACTACGAGTTCTCTTAGCGTGACGTCTTATAGAGCGAACAAATTCGCACGGGATCGAAAGAGCAGATCGAGAGAACGTTTTTACCTCTCGATTAATCGACCGAAGATATTGGAGCCGTTCTTCGAGTGTTCTTTCGAAATGTCTCCGAGTCGTACGATAGATACACTAGCGTATTATGAGTTGATCCTATGAGTTGATTGACAGATAGGAAAAAAGAGCGAAAAAATAAACAGAGTCTCGAATGATTATTATACATACTATAATAAATATCATATGCGAGAATTCATAGGAATACGCTTGATATTTTTATTTATATGTCGGTCTCGCCCACGTCAGTTTTATATTAACCACCTAATTTGGAATTTAATTGCATTCCGGTGACGCTAACGTCGACCACAATCGCCCTTTACATATTTTACTCCTTTCGTTAATTAAACTTCGCGCACGTGCGCAAATAAAACGAATCTGAAATGTAGATTTCGCAGCACTCCTGTTATAACACGCACCAAGGGGAATAATTTATTTTCTTTTTTTCAACGGCTTCGCGTATGTTGCGTCCAAGCTAGTTTATACTGCCTTTTCACACAGAACTTTACAGCTCGTAAACACGGAAACAGAACCGGTGCACGTGGCTGTCGGTTAATTTAGCACGGGTTCGCGATACGATACCGCGTGAGTGCGTGCATGCGTGCGTGCGATCGTGTTCATTCTCGGCTCGCGTTATTTCGGTGCTTGAATTTTTAGTACCGTCGTTCACGAAGGCTAAACTCCCCGGAAACTAAGATCAAGGTACCGTCAACACCGTTGTATTAGCATTATTCGACGTTCCGATTAGAATTAAAATTGAGTTCAGCATAAAAAGAACATAAAAGTAATAGTGAACGTTGTGAAAAAAAAAAGAGAAAAGAAACTAATTTTTAAATTTAATTTCAAAAATATTATATGAAACATGTATAAAAGTATTATATCTAAAAAATTTTTTTAGCATAAAGATTTACAGATTAGTAATACGGTGATTCGCGTAAATAAAAAGTTGTATTAGTAATTATCGAAAAAAACATTTAATTTTACTTGATATCGATTTTAGATCTAAAAGCATCATATAGTAAATTGATTGAGAACAATAATACGATCCGATAACATAATATAATAAGTTTTTTTCTTGAAACTTTCTATTTTTTTTTTTAGATTTTTCTTTCGATCTTGCAAATACGTTTTCTTATAAAATAAAGATTATTAAGCTAATTATATATATTTTTGCGATAATGCGGCGTATTGCTGGATTTAGAATTACGAGCGAGAGAAATCTGATGAACAAGCAGGTGCTCTGCGCTGATCGATTCTGCGTGTCCTGTTTAAGTGGAGGATGTCGTTTTGGTGAAACCACATGGAGGGTGATCGAACCCAACAGAGACTAACGGAAGGAAAGTCCTCTACAATACATGGTACGGTACATTATGTACAAGAGATTGCAATGAGGAAATAAATCGCTCACTTTCCTTAATGATTCTCCGCTTGTGCTTCTCTCTGAGAACACGGAAATTAAGGAAATTACATTACAGTTAATGTATTGAAGTTAGGACGTATTGATCACCAATATTTTGAAATAGTAGGTATCAATCAAGCTTCGTACGTCAAATATTTTCGTTTTAAATTTTCGCTCGCAAAAAGCGGAACTCGCGAAAAAAGGTTGACAGAACACAGTGCAATGAAATTAATGAGAGAGAGTATGGACAGAAAGGGACAAATTACTTTTCTGGCAGACGTTCCATTTCACGCACAATTTAACCTCTGCGATCTCCGTAAAAGGCGTTTGCATGATTGCTTTGCTTGCAATATAGTTGAAAAGAAAACGATCAACGGCAGGGAACGGGATCAGGCGAGCGCATCGCCCGCCGCCCTGCTTTTACCTAATCACTTTTGTGGTGGCTCGATTAATCTTTCTCGCTGACGAAATCAGAGCTGTTGCTTAAATCGAGAATTTGTTTGAGCACACTACACAGAACTACCTTCGTACAGAAAATCGAAAGAATTATGTGAGTGGAGAATTTTATATTTAAAGTCTTACACTTGTAATTAATCAATTGAAATTTTGTAATCATATATGAATCAATAGATATCTAAAAAATTTCGACAATTAATGATAATTAAATTAAGATCAAGATTTATCTAAGATATTTAATTTTTTTTTTTTTTTAAGTAGTCGGAACAATGATGAACACTAATCATCGTATGGCTGACATAAACATGGGAAAAGTGGGTAAAATGACGAGATTTGTCGAATTTCTTGCAACGATAGTTATTTTTGATAATGATCACGCTGCCGTTCTCCCTCTGCTGTTTATTCAAAGTTTATTCAAAGTGTCCATGAGTACGAGAGGGCGGTTGTTTTTAAGATGGGTCATTTGAAAGATGCTCGCGGCCCAGGTGAATCCGAAAAACTGTTCATAGTTTTTTAAAATCATTTCGATGTCTCTCCGTTTTTTTTATGTCCTTAATTCGATATAAAACGAATAAAACAGTCTATGAATTAATTCCTTCTTCCTCTAGGGACTTTTATCTTCATGCCATTGATTATTGCGTACACGTAGGAAGTGATTATCAAAGACTCGGTCACCGTGAGCGTAGATGCGGTTATCTATTATCGCATAAAAGATCCTCTAAATGCCGTTATAAAAATTGCGAATTATAGGTACGAGAAATATCGAAATATTATATCATCTTTATTCCAAAACGAAACGCAAATAAAGTACAACGAAGACGTAGAAGGACAAAATAGTTTGCAAGAAAAGAAATGTTAGAATTTTAAATTAGTTCTCTACATATACATGTAGTGAATTAGTATACTACTTTACAATATTATCTTATTACCGTATAAATTTTTTTATGTTATTATTCTGTGTTTTTGCGGCTGACAGTTTCCACTTTACTCTGACAGTTTTACTCGGCGAATTTATTTCTACAACCAGATGAAAGCACTTCGTACAGGTTTTTTCTTTGATTACACGTCGCGTCTCTTTCGTGCAGCTGGCACAGCATTTAAATACTTGATTGCGCGCGCCCCTTTTTCCTTCGTTCACCTTCGCGCTCGCTGTAATCTCTGTCTTTATTTTTGGTCATCGCGAGAATCAGGAACGGAAACACGACGGTGTAATGAAAATAAGCTAATTATTCATGTTAAAAGCCTTTTTCGAGGTCACAGCGGTGAACCGTGCAACGAACTTGATGTTACGAACTACGAAATTCGTTGCGTAATTTTTTCGTAATTTTTTTATTATCATAAATACATGAACAACTGTCGTTGAGAGAGAATTAGCAATTAAAATACAGCGCAGACATGATAAAGCAACATAATATAAGATAACATCGCATTATGTTTCACAAGTAGAATTTTATTTCATTTACCATACTTTTACATTTGATTCTTATACATCGTTACATTGTAATGAGAGCATTAACGCGCATTATACTGTGTAATACGTCCAAAGTCATATCGAGAACGGGTCGTGTATAGCCGGTTTGTGGTGCGTTAAAAATTACGAGGAATAGTCGACAGTGTGTCGACGCTTTAGCATTCCGCGAGGGTGGTTTAACAGCGGCACTACCGGTTCGTTCATGGTTTATTGCCTCTCGACAACGACGAAGAATTATCCCTTTCGCTTACTTACTATTCCAGTTATTCGACGCGAGTTACTGGCCGCGAGTACGCTACGAACGGTCCTCGGTATACGAGGAGTCTCGCTGAGATTCTGTCGGAGCGGAAGACAATCTTCCACATTATGCAGACCGCCCTGGACGAGACAATGGATCCTTGGGGAGTCAAAGTCGAGCGCGTCGAGATGTGAATATTTTATCTCGATATACTTTAGCACGTCGCGGCCGCACGAGTGTTGTTTCTCCTCGTTACCGACTCGTCCATTCGCGTAATTAATTTGTTCATTACTTGAGATGGCGGAGAGAAATAGAGAAATGTTATTACGCGAATTAATTTCTGCTACTTGCCACTCAAAATATACCCTGCGAAATTGCGTTTTAAGATCGCGGTAGAGCGAGTCTTTCACTTAAGGCGTATTAAGCACAGTTTACTAAAATTTAAATGTCTGCATTTTAAGTACGAAATCTCCATCTTATTCGCGCTAACAACATTTCCGTTCGCACGAAAATGAAAAGGGATTATTACGGACAGCAGCGACTAATGCAAATCTAAAATCGTTTGATCCACGTATGCGCAGCTGCGCAAGAGTGATCCGATAGAAATAATGCGCTAACGAAAATGTGTTTTAGTCGGATGGTGCGGTGGTGAAGGGAGGGGGAGGGGGAAGAGAAAAAGAATTCGCGGCGCGATTTAAAATTTAAATGTTCACCGAATCCGCGTTCACGTAAAACAAGTCGGTGGTTGTTTATTTGCTCGCTGTGTATCCGATAAAATTTCACTGGCGGACAGAGAACGAATCGATACGCTCATAGATTGCGTGTATTTATATCGTCGAAGAGTTATTAAGGAGTAATTAGATTACGGCTATCTGCATTATATCATCGCGGCAATATCGATATTAACTCTTCGTTCTCGACGTTCATGATGGTCTTGCCACACACGTTCGTAACAATTTTATATATATTTTACTCATTCACTGAGAGAAATTATTGTAATCTCTAAAGAATATTTATACATCGAATTTTTATAAAATAATATACATGACAGAAAGTGATTATTATATTGTATGTAAAAAAATGTGATAGCATTTAAAATGTTCTATAAAAAATGCTATTTTATTAAATTAAGACAAAAATAAATTATTCAGTATCGAGCTATTTTTCTAAAGATTGTTTTGGATCGCAGGAAGTTAATGGTGGTAATTTAAACGTATTTATCCTAAAAGATCGTATAATCTGTAGCAGAGTCTTTTGTCGCAGCTCACACGTTTGCGCTCGCATGTTCGATCATGAATTCCCGATTCTTGCGACTGCCCGAAACGGATATCTAACGGATGCCTCTGCTTCAGAAAGGACGTCCGACTTCCGGTGCAGCTTCAACGAGCTATGGCCATGGAGGCGGAAGCTGCGAGGGAGATGAGGGCCAAAGTGATTGCGGCGGAAGGTGAAATGCGAGCTTCCCACTCTCTGAAAGAGGCCAGCGATGTCATTTCCACGAGTCCTGCTGCCCTGCAGGTACGCACACATACACAACACATACACACACGCGCGCTCGTATTTTGTCCCTTGCAACCAGAAGTTGGACGTTAATTAACAAATGCTGCTAATTATCTACTATCGAAAATTATCTCTGTACTCTTCATTTTGTGGTTTCGTCTTATTACATTTTCGTTTTCGTAATATTGATATTACGAGTCGATCGACGCGTTACTAATTAATATTAATTAAGTAAAATTAATATTTGCCTTTAATCGCGGCTTCGAAACGGCGTGTATTACAATTTTTCAATTATCGGAAAGTATAATTCTGCGCACATTATACAATCGATCGTGAGAATAATTTTAATTATTTACTGCGCGCATTGACATTTAACATTTTGTCTTGCGCGAAACTTTTTATTAATTTTAAACGTACTGTAGAAAATTCTACAAGAAAAACTGGGTGCGAGATGCTGATTATTCGTTTTACACGACCTCTGACGCGTATATTAGAATTTAACAAAAATCCTCGGATGTCATAATTATATAAAAGATAATATGAGTGGGAAAAAAATCTGTCATATTTTCAACTCTTGCCGTCGGCAGCTGCGATATCTGCAAACTCTGAACAATATATGCGGCGAGAAGAACTCAATAGTCATATTCCCATTGCCGGTTGAGTTCCTCACGCCTTTACTCATCCCCAGCTTGTGCGGTCATCAGGAAACTGTGCAGATGGCGGAATACTTACATAAAGCAGAGGATAAATATTAAAATTTATGATCCTGTCTTTTATCACTAATGTAAAACAAGATAATTATATTTGTAGCATAAAGATAATACCATGTTTTGAAAGCAACTTCAATGTGAGAAAAATAATTAAAAGAAAGAATTGTAAAAGAAAGAATGGATTAATCTGTTATTTTATAATATCACGTAAGTTATATTTACATGTAAAGCTCTCTCTTATTTTTTTTCGACGTTTTATAAAAATCTGAATAAATTATATATAATTAAAAATTAATTTAATTTTAACTTTTGTTAATGACACGTACAATCAAAATTTAGAAGAATAATTTTTATTCATATTTTATGCACCCCTTTTCTTTTAATATTCAATATGTGAATAATTTTGTAAAGATACTTTTTCATTAAAATAATCTCCGGTATTTTTCAAAATTTATTTTTCAATTTCGTGAATGAAAAAATATTTGGTTAATCTCGAACATCCGATATAAAGCAAATATGTTGTACAAGATAGAAAGAACTGAAAATGAGTTATAGATGACTATATGTATATGTACATACATTCTGTCAATACGAGCGTTTTTTCGAACAGGGAAGATATCGTTTGTTTTTGACGATTCACCAGCTAACGCAAATTAATTACGCAATTCTCGTGATTCAATTCGCCGCAGATGACCGCACCCGCTGGAGATTTGATGCATGTGCTTCGATAAGATCGCTTTCAAAGCGCACCTTCGTTTAACTAAATTCACTGACCCGGCTCGTGTGTGCAAACAGTACCACACAGTACATCAGATATTGTACATGTATTTTCCTACGTAGAATAGGGAAATGATACGGCCGATCGGCCGGTGAACGAGTTTACGATCGCCACCGATCGTGATTTGCACACGATCCGTTTACTATCGCATCTCTCTTTCTGTTTAGCGTTTACTAAATACCGTAGAGCTCGCTTAAAGTCCACATTCGTCGGTCACTCTTTTACCTCTCGTTCACCATTTAACATTTTCAACATTCTGTGGTTTTTACGCTCGACGACATTGGTTATTTTAAAACTGTAGTTTTTTCTCTCACTCTTGAGATTTAAAACTACAATTTTGACGACAACTAGTTAAAACTTAAGGAGTTTTTTACAACAATGAAATTAAATACAAAATATTATAAATATTAATATATATTTAAACATTCTCTCTCTATTTTTGAATAACATATTTTCAAGATGAAAAAAATGATGTTATTTAATTATTATATCTCTACTAAAGTCAGGTTTAAATAAGATTTTACAATTCATCGCAATAATATTAAGCATATATTATAAAATTCGATATAAAATCGACGCTTTAAAAGTAAAGTTTGCTTAACGAAAGTTAGAAATTCAATATATCTGCAGTACACAACATATTAAAAAGTTGAACGCATTAGCTCTCTGCTCGTATAGTTTTGTTACCCTATTTCATTCCGGACATTCGTGGCACAACGGTTTTTATTCGCTCAAGTGCACAGACTTTTTCAAGATTGCCGTTCGTGATCCACTGACGTTTATTTTTCGGGGAAAACCGCATGTCAAGCCTTTCACTTCTTTTTTTTTTTTTAAGTTACTGCAGCGTACCAATTCGAAAGGATATGACGATGCACAAAATCGACATGCGCCGTAGATCTTTTTATACGTAGCGCAGTAGAAGGAAGCTCTCAGCTAGCGCGGTTTTGTCCGATGTGCATTCGATTATGCTCGTAAAGGGAAATGCCATTATTCGCCAAACGCACAAAATTCGATTGCAAGGAACGGAGCGCTTAAAAGTGGAGAGTAATATTCTTCGTTTTTCCACATCTCTTCGCATACACGAATATTCCTCTCTCTCTCTCTCTCTCTTTCTCTCACGTTTACAATAAGTTCGATATTAATCAAAATTTGTATCTTTAATCCTATAATTTATAATTTGTAAATGACGAGAGAGAAAAGATATTATTTAGGATAATTGTTTCGTGAATATATATATATTTGAAAAGCAGATAAAGATTAATTATCCAATGGTTCATTGAATCGTGCAAAGTTTCGAACGTGGCCTATTTCATAAATCCTCGCACCGTATTCCATAATTTCCGAAACGTTTCGACGCGTTTCCATTTAATCGCAATAAACAATGCACGGTTCGAGGAGGCGATTCTGCATACTTATCTATGTATACATTTCCCTATACATACTTTTGCACGGGATTTGCTACCGGGTATGCTAATCGCGCAACATAGAAACTCAATGGAGAAAGAGAGAGAGAGGGGGAGGGAGGGAGGGAGGGGAAGCTTGCATTATGCTAATGATATTAGACAAAATAAATGGCCTGTCCGCACAAAAAGGCAACCGTGTCGTATATTAAAGAAATCCTCTCTTGCCTTTCGCGCGTTCGACCCTCACGAATATTCATCCCGGGGAGGGTGAATTCCGGCCCCTCCCTTCTCATCCTGGAGTCGCATTCAATGGGGAGACGAGTATTCAACAAACGCGATAACTTTGTTCCTAGCCGACCTGCCTCACAGTACGCCACAGCGTGCCGACCGGGTTTTTACCCAGCCGGTACATCCCCGAGTACAAGGAATACCAACCAATTAAAAGAACAATGGAGCCTGCAAATACCATTGTCGTACGCGCGCTTCCCCTCGAGCGTATTCATAAAACGGGCTTTTTTTTGTACGCATCTCGACTTTTTTTCTTAAAGCGATAATCGTTCCGGAACGAGCAGGTCTCATTTCCCGCGATGACGCGTTCTGGACCTTTCCCTCTCTCCGCTATTATTAATATAATTTTGTAAGGCTCGAGATAATTAAAGAGACGAAGCAGTGATCCCTCTATATGTACGTATATTCTCTCTTCCTTTTTCTCTCTTTCTTTTTTACAAGGCTTTAGACGCTTCGCGCCTGCAAAACTTTCGCGCATAATTATAATTCTTCTATAGGTGTATATCATTTCATATAAAATATATCCTTAATAAGGAAGCTTGAATTTATTTTTTTTTTTTTTTATCTATAAAGAATCATTTTAACCATTATAATATTTTGGACTAAAATTGCAGAGAATATATCGAATAACAAATATATTAAATAGCTACAGTACTATATCGAATCAATTCAACAATCAACAAGTTAATACAAGACATAATATTACGCGTTTACACTGTAAGAAAACTCATAACGGTAAAATTTAATTTATTTTGTTTTACTTTAGGATCTTTAGAAGAATACCGTTAATGTCTAGTAACTTTGCACACTGAGCGGTTTTCTGACATTATTTAAACTAATTTTGCAAGCAACAAATTCGGAACCTGTATATTTCGAGAGCAACAAATTCAGATAATATATCAGTATCAAATTTAAGCGAGCAACAAATTTTTTTCTAATAGTTTACTCTTGTAAGTTTGCACACTGAGCGGTTTTCCGGCATTATTTAAACTTGTTTTGCAAGCAACAAATTAACAACAAATTCTTTTAGTATTATGTACAATTTTGTTGCTATATATATATTGTTCCGCTAATTTAATCTTCCTTTAGCGGAACATCATTTAAAAAAAAAACTTACAAAACAAACTTTTCTTTGGCAACTTTTTAGCAACAAATGAGCAACAAATAAAAATATTAATTAGAATTGGTTCTGCTCATTTAAAGGAATCGAAACTATGGGGAATGGGAAACGCTCTCGAATTATGATCGCGAGTATTAGGAGATCCGATCGTTCCCTACAATTATTGCAATTAACGATTATCGGGACGGGCGAATAATTAACTCACAACTCGCATACGTTGGCAACTCGCGAGTCTATCGTGACGACGGCTATTTATTAAAGTACGTATGTATTTCGCACGATTTATACCTTTCGCGATCGATAATTATTACTTTAAATAGGCTTTAAATATTTTTGACCACACGCTTTAAATTCTTCGCCGATTTAATTATATTTTGTCCGTCATTTCGCATTTTACGAAGTAAAATACAAATCGTCAAATCGAGAGATTCGAGTAACCAAAATTCACCTGAAATTTAAAGAACAAAATATTCCGTATTGTGTGTGATTTTGTAGTACATTAAGTATTTTTATAACGAGAGACAGAGAAAGAGAAAGAGAATATTATTATCTTCGTTTTTCGTCGCATACCTATAGAGTAGAGCACTGCTGTTTATACGTAGTTATTTTATTATCATTCATGCAAGACACTCGAGCAGGAAAATAGCGGCATGATACGCTCCGTGTCTCGTCATTTACTTTTCTTTCGCGATTGCGAGGAGTACCAAGACGCGATTATTTGTTATAATTATTACGATTAACAATTATCGGCTCGCGCGATTGTTTAATTTTTGCGATAAATAACGTTGCGACGCCGTTTCTTTAACGGCGCATATATTTCGTACAATACATTTATTTTAAAAAGGAATTGAACCGATAGGGAATGGGAAACGCTTTCGAATTATCGATCGGGAGTATTAGGAGATATTAAACACGATCGTTCTCTACAGTTATTGCAATTAACGATTATCGAACCGCGCGAATAATTAATTCGCGCGATTCTATCGCGACGATGAATAATTATTAAAGCACGTATTTCGCGCGATTTATGCCTCTTTCACAGTTAAATAGGCTTGAGTTTAAATATATTTGTCACCGCGCGTATTAAATTCTTCGCCGATTTAATTACATTTTGCCCGCTATTTTCGCATTTTTGCGAAGTAAAATACGAATCACCAGATCGAGTGACTCGAATAATCAAAAGTCGTGATACATTAATCGTTTTTAACTATCGTTCGTTTTTCGTGATATACTTTGTTAGAGCATTGTTACACGCAGTCACCTTGTTATTATTCGTGCGGCGACACTCAAGCTGGAATGTGGTAGCGCGAGACGCTGTGTGTGTGATGTCGTACTTACATACCTCTCACAATCAGTCGCGATCACGAAAAATAGCGAGAGACATCAAACACGATTATTCGTTTCGATCATTACAAATAGCGATTATCAGTTCGCGCGATTAATTATTCCCATGATAAACGACACAGCATCACGGTGACGGCTATTTATCGAAGCGAGCGTAGCATTTCGCACAATATATTTATTTGAAATAGGAATCGATAGGAAATGGAAATAATATATTGTTTTATCGCGATTTTTACAATCGCGATAATATATCTTACATCTATAAATATGTTTGAGATCGAATATATCTCGCGTCTCGCGAATAAATTTTTCGTCTGTTTAAAGTATACGTCCGTTAAGGTCCTTGCACAATGCCAGGCAACAGGCAATAGGAACAAGGAATTCCAACATACCGTGTATCAGTGCAGAATGGACTGTGACACAAACAATAGACACAGAATTTCCGTCATGTTGCCTGTTGCCAACCAATCAACGTTCGGATTTTTTAAATTATATTTGCGAACCTCTGACGCATGTATATACATGTCATCCCAAAAGTGTCAAAGTAATATTTCCAAATTCTTCTGTATTTTGGATTCTTGCTGCAAATTAAATATTAATGTGTATTAAGGCTTTTATATATATATATATGCATATATGTATATTTCACTTACTCTATTCAACGAAAGCCTTAAAACACATTAATATTTAATTCGCAGCAAGAATTCAAAATTCAGAAGAATTTGGAAATATGTTACTTTGACATTTTTGGATTATGTTTATTTGGATCAGCTGTAGATACTAAAATGCAGCCGACAAAATTCGAAAGTTCTAATGATTGGTTCTTGTCGCTATCGAGTCATTGTGTATTGTCCGAGGACGATAATTTCTCTTATTCTTTATTTCTGTTCCTTGTTCCTATTACCTATTGCCTGGCATTGTGCAAGGGCCTTTACTTGTAGATTGAGAGTGCGGAATAATATACGATATGTGAATAAGGAAGAGATATCAGCTGTTTGATAATAAATGTTAACAAATCAGATTTAGCGCGACTTTTGGGCGGATCGTAGTTTTGTGCGATCGTAATTTGAGCGTAACCCTTCCACAATATATAATATAATTACGTAATATATAATATAATTCGCGTCGTATGAGATCAGCATCGGAAGTGTCGCGCGATTATCTGATCGAGAGTGCCGTATTTATATTAGTACACGCGCGATCGTAATGAATTATATTTGAATGAGTGAATACGTATCGTGTAAGTGCCATGAAAAAATAGCGAAGGATGAATGAAGAGAAGAGAGAGGAGAAGGCTCGGACAGGCATCGCGCGATGGAGCAATAAAATGTGAGATTTTTATAGTTTATTTAATCTATTTGCTATTTATATGTGAATCTCTAATTGTTCAGCGATAATATTCCACTTTACATTATCATGTAATTTCTCTTATTTCAATTTAAATTCTTTCTTTTACAATGTTTCAACATTTAATTCTTAGCATTTTTGGGGCTAACAAAAATTTGGTTAAAGTAGAATTAACTTGTGTGAAATCGGATTGAAAAGAATAAAGCTTTATTGCATACTGGTATGAATTAAAATCAGAAAATACAGAGCTTAATCCATAAAAATTTCCCAGACTTTTAATCAATTATAACTCGGAAATTACACACATATATATATAAAGCTCGCGACAAATAGCTTTTTCGCTCGTATTTGCGATCGAGAAAAATATACGACCCTTTATACACACCGTACATCAGAATCCCGTATTTAAACATCGCAGGCGAAAATGGGTTCTCTCGCAAATGGGAAGATAGAGATTACCAGGAAGTGGATCGAAGGCAATGGGAAGAAATGGAATGGCACACAGTCGAGTGGCGCAATAGCGAGCGCATTACGGACACGATGATGTTTCTCTCAGCACGTCGGTTGCCAAGCCCGCGCGATATAGCTAAGGGCGTACAAGTCGCAAGGATGTAGTGCGCGCTCGTCTGAGCGAATAACTTCCGTAGTAATGATCTCCGAAACGTCGGCGCGATTCTGTATCGCGCGACTAATCTCGTCCGAACTGTCGTGATGTATTTTATCGCGCGCGAACTCGCGTAACTCTCGCGCTCTTGTTAGATCTCATTCAGCTTCTGCGCCAGCTGATGTACCGGGACGATGCATTGCGATACTTTATCGGCACATCTCGATTCGATACGTTGTTACTTCACTAGAGACGCCGCCAACATAGTTAGTTTCGCGAAGTTTACGAAGAGACTTTAAACGAATTATACGATTTGCGTTACATTCGATTACGCCGGCGCGAAAACTTTGGATTGCATAACGTCTCCGTGGATTATCGCTACGTCTGCGAAATGATTAAGCACATTTCGTGCAATACGTTATTATATACGTGTTCCGTGGCATCGCTGGATCCTTCGTAGGAGGGGGGTCTGTGTCAATACACATATGCGAAAATTGAATTAACTCAGACCGGGGAATTATCTCGCGCGCAATAGCTAAGATATGTGAATTGTTGCAATTAAGGGATGATCACGTTCATTCCCGGTTTAACCGTCACGTTTAAACTCTCTCCCTCCTTCGCGAAAACGTGACCGGTGAAATAATGCGCGATTACCGCGGCGCAATATTCAGTAACCTCGCTATCATTAGGTCACTAATCACTTTATTCAGTACTCGTAATTAGCGCAAAGTAAGTTATACCTTTCGTGAATTAAATGCGGAAACGCGTGAACGAAACTTTGGGAAAAGGAAGTCAAGAGGAAGGGAAAATGTGCTTATTCTTCCCCTGCCAGAACAATTCGCAATAATGATGTCTTGGATTAATTAATGTCGGCCAAAGGCACACAATTCTATATCTTAAAATTCTAATTTAAAATTCCGCGGTATAATTCGTCTGAAAAACCTTCGTAGAGCAGCACTCTGTTACCTACATAACGATCGGGTTTACCCTGTTTATACATATACGCGAACACATAGCCAACGATCGATCGATCACGCCGACTATTACAACGTTACAATCGGATGTAAGAATGCGGCAGGCGGAAATCCGCCCGGCGGAGGCGCGGCTGCCTAATCGCCTAATTAACCGCAGACGCATCGGCGATTTATCCGGGCTCGGCGCGGTGCGGGAAGAGCGCGAAAGCGGATATGATTAATGTTTCAACGGGCCGAAGAAAGAGAAGGACAGAGAGAGAGAGAGAGAGAGAGAGAGAGAGAGAGAGAGAGAGAGAGAGAGAGAGAGAGAGAGAGAGAGAGAGAGAAACTTCCCGGCTTCTCTCGCCGAGAGAATCGCGCGGATGCTCTCGCATCCGGGAAAGGCAAACAATCTTTCTCCCGCGTATCCTCCTCTACGTGTGAAGAAATACTTCTCCGGGACGGCCGGCCGCCCATCCACCTGCAAAATAATTTCTCGAAGGGATAGTCTGGAAATGGGTGAGTTATGTTGTCTGGAGTTTTATGTTTCTGCCCGTCCCCTCGCCATCCTCTCCCTTCACCCCCGACTCGTAGCCCGTCGCCATTTGGACCCACAGTTTCGAACTTCTCGAACGGCATAAAGCGCGGAAGAAACGTGACCGGGGCTTCGTATGGAGCGCGAACAAACGACGGCATCGTGACCGACCTTAGGTCTGCTGTTGCTGGAAAAACCCGGTTGCTAGACCCCCAGCAACATCCGAGAGCAAATACACGGCGATATACCTAGCGCGACGACGACGACGGAAACTCCGTAATCGAGCGTTCGTTATTTGTTTCGAATGAAACCAACTCGCATCTCTTGCGGGAGATGGATCTCGCACTTTGCGACGTAGGATTGTTGCGATCGTTAAACCGCGTGCACGTCGGCGAAAGGTGAAGTGGATGAGTCAACTCGTTAGACGAAATTCAAACTCAAATATCGGATAGCATTACCTACCATGCTGTCTCGCAAATGTAACTTTATATAAATCGTATTTAATTAAAATATTAAATTTAATTAAAATCTTAAAGGATTAATTTTTTTTTTTTTCAAGCATATAGTTACGTAAGAGATGCAACCAAGTTCTCCGTCAATATTGAATTACGGGTTAGAAGTTGATTGCTCTCGAAATATAAGGTTAAATTGTGACAATTTTATTTAATAAGCGAATGTTATCGGAACTTATCGTTTGCCGATGCGCACATGGCTCTCAAAAACAGAGAGCATAATTACAGAATAAATCAATACAGCACTGTTAAAAAGCTACGAAATTACACGGTAGGATGAAATCAATGGACGCGTAAATAATGAGTAATTCTAGTACTTAATCTTTTGCGGCATTTAATTAAAAAGTTAATGTATTTCGCGGTTAAATTACAAGTTCTCTCATCGTAATAGATGCGTCAATCATGCTTATTTGCTTTCTTAATTGTAACATTATTTTTTGTCATTAATTTTAAATTTTTTTTTTACAAAACTAATATCGGAAAAATTAATATATAGCACAAAAAGTAATATTTTTATTTATCAAACGTTTTAATTATTTTTTAAATTATTACGATAACTTGCTAGTCTATCTACTCGCTGATCCATCCACTTCGCGTTTAATCGCTGATGAAGGATAGGTATTACGCGCTTAGAATAAGAATCTGCGATCGTCAAGAATGTTCTCTCGAGAAGACACGAACTCTCTTCGGCCATATCTTTCCAGCCTGAGCTTTCCGCGGAACTCCAGGTCGACGATTGGCGAGGGCGCGAGTGATATATCGTCTCGTCCCCCTCTTTCTTCAGCGAGACAGGGGTGCGAATATTAGGCGGATGGTGGCTCGTAGGTGTCAAAGATGAAGCGAAGCGCGAGCGTAACAGGGGTAAAAATGAAACCGGAGGTGGAAAAATGCGCGAACGAAGTAAAGCTGCAGAGGTTGGCGGAGGGGGTGGGAAAAGGGGGGAGTTACTACCACTGGATTTCATTATGCAGCCTCTTAAAGTTGGCGTAACTCCCATTGGTCGTAAATATGAGTTACGACTGGCCGAAATAGCTCCGCGCACCTTACTATATCTACATATGACTCTCCAGTAGGATAATTCCAGTAGCTATAATTTATTTCACTGCTCGCAAGAGAGGGTCCAATGAATGAAAATGGCTGACGTGCCCTTTTTACATCTTTCTCTAAACTCTCGATCTCCATCGAGCAAAAGTTTCGGGACGATCGTCGCGACAGAGCGTTCGAAATCATTCGATTGTAATCGAAGAGACTCTGACGGAGCTATTTGGTTTGCGAAGCGGCTTGCTCCGGTTCCCATTGCGATCATCGACCGCTAATGCTGCTTTCGTCACTCGATTTGAGATCGCGGAGCAAGTTCTCGGCACGGACGTGCGAGATATTGGAATTGGGAGTTCAAATAATTAATCTGTTTGTTGTGTTGAAGTGTACTAAGTTGATACGATACAGGTGTAATTTGTAACCCCATGTTTAGATTTTGAAACGGATCGATATGCAAACTAATAAAACTGAAGCTTCAACTCTCTAACAATAAATTCTGCGAAATAATTTTATTCAGAATAATTTAAAAAATATAGATGTCGCGCATTTTGTATAAAACACGAAAAATTATCAACTCTGGATTATAATCTATCTCGAAAAGTTATAATCTCATCTCTTAGATTTACCTTGCCTTTTGATAATAAAAAAAATTTCGGTTTAGTTATTCTATATTCTCTTTTACATGTCAGTGAAACAGGAATAATAAATTGATAACCAGAATAATAATATGTGCGGATAAAACCGTTTATCGCGTTAAAGAGAACGATATTTCCTGCAGCTGGTGAATTCATACGTCACAGTAATACTGAAATTTAAATTACTGATTTAATTATTAAATATTATATTTTTTATGTCCATATCTTACAGCATATTTTTGTCGATTTTACACAATTTGAATATTCTATTTTGCTCGTAGAATATAAATAATATATTATTAAGACATTACCTTCCAACGTTACTTCGGTACGCGACGGACGGTAAACTCTCGTTTATCGTATCCTGATCATGAAGGAAAACGTCGAGATATTATTATAACGTACGGTATATTGTAATCTGAAAGCTATATTATTGAGGAAAGAGAGAGAGCATTATCAAAGATAATTCGGCTATCATTTATATCTGAGGATGGCATTGCAGATGATATTTAAGATGACTCTAACGAGTTTATTAGAACTGACAATTTAAGAGCAAAATAATTCGTAGCTCTATCGCTATCCATGGATAGTTGTTATTAAGTTATTAAAAGCCAACCATACGTTATTATTAATTATGTTAGTCAAATTTAATAAAAGTAATTAAATCAGTAATTTTCAGTTATTATCGCGTGTATCATTAATACATTGTTGCGTCAAATCATAGTCATCAAAATCATCACGAGCGCAATATGATTTTCGTGATAAAGTATTTCTTTTATGAATTCATAATCGAAGCGCAATATACGATTGCTACTCATTTATAAATAATATCCTTCTTTTGCATTATAAAAGTTATTTGCGAGCGAGCTTTCCCGACACGACTGATTTTTCGTTACACACTGTACACGGCTTAACGAGCTAAACGTCACGACCGAACGATAAGATTATTAAATTTTAACGAGTGTTGTCGTAGCAAAATACCGCGAAATCAAAATTTTATTCGCTCGTTAAATATGCCTAGCACAGAGCATGTTGCCCGTAGCACAATACGTTGAATACCGCATAACCCATCCACGATGTATTATTTATTGCCCAGCAAAGCTATAACTCTCTCTCTATTTAATGCGGCGAAATACTTACCGTCTGCGTGTGAACACAAACCGACAATTTCTCAACCAAGTTTTCTGTAAACAGCAAATGTAATCTCTCGCCGCTGATTACTATGATTTAATAAAGACTTCGAGATTTTTAATCGAATTTATAACCGCACGTGTTACAAATGGAGAACAAAATTTCATTTTCTCAAGAGGATATAAAGAGGATTGAGAGCTATTTATCATCATCAATGAGATGTATTTTAACTGCACTTTTTTGGTTGTCAGAATTTATACAATTATTTCCAAACGCTGTTTTTCAGCGTAACACGTCACAAAATAACATCTTAATTTCCAAATCCACGTTTTTTTGCGCGTATTTTTAATAATTTCTTTCCATTTTGTGTTAAACAGAGAAGTCTTTTCAGAGAGGAAAATTATATAATAATTATTTTTAAAAAATATTGCTGATACAAAACTTTCTAAATGCTATTTTCAAACGTTTACAACGGATTTCCGGATGGCAACAATAACGATCGGAATTTTATGCTCGATATACAATAAAGGGGAAGGCAAATAAAACGCTCGGTTAAAACGCGGCGTATATTGCGTTACCGAGCAATTATAAGTGATATGATACATACGTGCCAACACCGGTAATTCCCGTTAAACGTTGAATTATCGTACGTACCGGATATCGATCGACTAACGAATCCTAGATTTTTTGTTTGTTTTTTTTTTTTTTTTGCAAAGCTGTGCACCGGAAGCTTTTAATAAGCTGATGGATAAATGACTGCGTCCGTCTATAAATTCTAAACGAAAAGAGGAGAAAAATTATGAACATACGTTCTTTTTTTCTCTCTCTCTCTTTCTCTCTCTCCCTCTCTCTGTTTCTCACTTTCGCATCACATGTACCGATAATGAACGCGCATACGCGGATTCTCGCGCGCCATAAAGCGTCGCGCGACAGGACGATTAACTTCCATGCATGTGCAATACCGTAATGCCCCATGAATCGGAATTATTGGTCATCGGGTTTCGTGTGTCGCGCGAACTCATTTTCCACGGCTAACACAACACGGCGAACGTATTTTTACGCTATAAATTCGGCATCGATTATTCCTCCGATGCGCGTGTTGTTTATCGCGCCACTTTTTTTTCATTAATATCGGCGTTACGATAATTTTTTTTTTTATTATCTTTCGGATATTACTTTCCGCTGCTGCCACTCTCGTCGCGAATGTCGCCAGGGGGGATAACGTCGAAGAGGAACGACAGATGTCCGTTATGACGAAAAGGGAAGTAGGGAAGCTCGGGAAGCTCGCGACTACGGGATTTAAACAAACTTTGTCGGCACAAAGTCCATCTCGCCACGCCTGGAACGTCGTCGTCCCACACAATGCGTTTATCCTCTATGTATACATATATAAATATATACACGTATCTATGTGTGTTCTCTGTGACTATATTACCAGATTCCGCATATCGTGCATGCGCTTACGCCCGTGGCGTTATCTTTCCGGGGTCCACGCGACAACGCGAACTGCAACGCGCGAGCGAGACGCCTGAAAATTTTCGCGACAACTTTCGCGAGGCTGCACAGCTATCTCGGCTCGTTACCTCGCGTTTCCGCAAACCTGCCTGGGTTTGCGAAACTATCTACTTTCTCGCTCTCTCTCTCCCTCCCTCTGTGTGATCGTGTGTGTGTGTGTGTGTGTGTGTGTGTGTGTGTATATCTCACTCTATCATTTCTCTTATTTCGCTTCTGCGATCTGTAATGTTCCTGACTTTAATACAGCCGCGGATGCATCGTACAGTTTTGTTTGTTGTCGGATAACGTCCTCGTCCGACAATGATAATCGTCCAACATCACGCGAGCTTAATACATTATGTGATGAGAAAGTATCGCGTTGCAGTTAGGAATAATATATAATAGAACTTTGCACACTTGGTACGATCGGTGTTAATTACTAACAACGCGTTCGTATCATGCGATGCGATAGTGTTATATTTTTCAGCAAGGCTATGTCTGAAATTATTATTCTTTTTCTTAGATTGAAATGCAAATTTGCGCGTATTATAGTTCCCGATTTATTCGTCGATTTTATCGATTTTCATCGAGTAAATGCAAGAGAATGAAAGAGATCCACAATATCAAATTATATTACTCGGCAATAAGCTTTAAGTCCCTTCAAACTCAGTGGTCATTAAGTGAATCGATGGGGTCGCTGAAAGATCTCAGGACAATCGAAGGTACTGTAGGAAGGTTACGAGTATACAGAGTCACTAATCGTTAAACTTCTACGTGGACTTTCCGGAGAATTGCTATCCCACTGTCTGAGTTTGCAGAGTATTATCGATGCTTTCTACACCTATCGATGCTAATTAAAGTTACCTGCTAGAAATGTCTGTCGACAGAAAGTTTTCCTAGTTTGTGGCATTGTAGTATAGAGTACGTACAAAGACATGACGCGCATAAAATGTAATATATGTGTATATGAGTATAATGTGTATATGTGTATAAAAGAAAAGTATTATTTTACAGAATAACGTTGATTTAAAACTTATGATTGTGACTAAGAAAACGAATAAAATAATCGAACAAAAAGAGTCAATCGATAAAAATTTGAAGAATTTTCTCGACTGTCGAGAAAAACTTATTCATTTAAAATTTTTTTCATAAGATACGCGCTTAACTAAATTATTTTATGTCAGAATAAAAATTTAACTTTCGATAAGACGCGCGATAAGAAAATTGTTAAAATAATGAGAACCAAATTTTCTGAAATATTTACGTAACATCTGCTCTTACTGGTACCACACATGCAACGATTAATCTACCTATAGATAAGCTCTGTACAGTTACAGTATAATACATTTATAGAAATGTATATAAATATTATATTTATGAATCAGAAATTTATCATATATTTTGCAAACGTATTTACTAAAATCTATGGTTTTGCTTAATATGCAATATCAAATTTTCATATACAAGTTATATCAGAGAGGTAGATACGAGATATTTGTATTCTGCGAAATAAATTATCGCTGTCGGGAATTTTAACTAAAATCGATAAAATTTACGGGGACTGTTTGTCGTATAATCTGTCGTATTAACAAATTTGACAAAACGTACAAATGACTTTGCTTAGCGCGGCAAAAGCACGCGTTCTTACGATCGCTGAATACGCACATATAAAAATGACTTGATTCCGCGCGCATCGATATGATTTCACGCGAATGGAGTCGAGCGATTCCGGCCGCCCTATGAACTCTACGGCAATTGCGACTAAATTATGCCATTCGACATCCCGGAACGAAGAAGGAAGAAAAACGCGCGTTCCGAGTCCTATTCCCGCGATCGTAGATGCGAGATAACTTTTCTCCGCTTGGTCGTATCTTTCGCGCTGATCCCGACGACGAATGGGGTCATCCCCTAAGTTTTTCGAGTTCGACCAACGAGCTTGCACATTCAGGAAGAGAAAGAGAGAGAGAGAGAGAGAAACTGGTCCTGCGGAAATTTCACGGTGCACTACGCGAACTCGAGCCAACCCCGATAATTTTTTCACACTGTCCTTTGAATGTATAAGGCGTTTCGATAATTGTCGTCGCTGCCGTAGGAACGAACGACTAATTTTAATAGACAAGCAAATTAATCACTATACCGGCCGATTTACTCCCGTAAATAGCTTCTTTACCTCGCGTCTATTTTCTCAGCGTGAATTTCTTACGGATTATGAGAAGACATCGTGATCGAGTCGATGTTGCATGAATATCAGAGCGATTTCTTGCGGCGGTTTCAATATGTTTCCCGTCGAGCAAATAGAAAAAGCAGCGAATATCGTCGCTGAAATTAACTATGGAATTTCCGAGGCATTGCACGAATCTTTAGTCTAACGTGAATAAAGTAGAGAGAGAAAATCGCGAAGCGACTAAAATGTCAAAATAGAGCATTGCGTATTCAAATTAATTGATATATAATTTATTATAAAATTTTGATGCAGTGTGCGATGACAAATATTTCAGAGGAAATTAATTTTTTGCGATGCGATATACAATAAAAAAGAGCATGATTGAGATTACTTGTTATATTGAAAAATCCGTAATGCCGTAACGCAATGGCAAAATATCCGCAAATCCGACAAATCCCAATTTCATCTGCACGAATGTACGAATATTCCCAGAGCCGAAATTCCAGCTCTACTGGATTCGGTAAAACAACGTTTCCGCTCTAGGTGACAGTGACATATTCATCATCGCATGGCATGTACATATATCTAATCAGAGATCGCATTTTGAAAGAGTAAGAGGGGAAGGGGGAGGGAAAAGGGAAAGAGGGAGAGTTATTATATCTGGTGTTCCATTAAATAAATATGAGCGAAATATAAGAGAAATTAAAGGTATTAAAGGGAATATTTCCCAACACACGGATTTCGTGTTTTGTATCGATCACGAACGTTGCAAACGATATATAAAAACAGCTGTATAGTTTCTGACCATGAGTTTTTCTCTTGCACTCCGTTAAATTAATTTGCACATAAACTATGGTTAAAACTATGGTTAAAACGCATCAGCCATAAACATTACGCGATTTATTTATAAAAGAGATATGTACCACTTTAGCACACCGAGTCTTGATTTATTCAAAAAAAGGCTGCACTTGTTATAAGTTGCTTCACCGGAGCATAACCGTAAAATTCAGGAATCTCTTTTTGAATAATTTTTGGCTGATTTAGATTTGAAATTTGTTCTATCGTATTATTTTTTTGGAAAACGTTATCATGCTTCGAAGATAAAAAACACATATTATGTTATTTAATTCAATTATTACATGCCAAATAGAAACGAATAAAATCCATGATTCAACAGGCCGAAGGCGAAAAGTTTAATTCTCCCCAAATTGTTACTAACGTATAGCGTATACGCCATATAATGATAAATGCATCATGAGACCAATCATGTCGCAAATACTCACAGCGCGCTTTCAGGGTAAGTTTAGTTCTCGGGCAAGTTTCTGATACGGCGAGCTATTATTGCGCTTGCAAGGGTCAGACTCGCAAAGGTAGTTAACGCGGATGATATAAATTACATAATCCAAACGGAGAACTATGTCGGATGGGAAGGGAAAGTGCAGCAAACGTGACGCGGCAAACCGGTACAAGCCGAGGGGCGAAATCTTATCATCGATATCCGCCGGGATTTCAAGTGCCAGGTAAACAGACTCGTATTTGAGATTTCCCATGCGGGGTTGACAGAGAGAGAGAGAGAGAGAGAGAGAGGGAGAGAAAGAGAGAGAGAGAGAGAGAGAGAGAGAGAGAGAGAGGGAGAGGGAGAGGTCAGTTTCGAAATCAGAGGGAAACGGAAACGATGGAACGAACTGAGACCACAGCAGGAAAAGATAGCTATACAGGAAGAAGCTGGAGGCGAAAGTGCGAAAGAAAACCAGAGGAGAGAGAGAGAGAGAGAGAGAGAGAGAGAGAGAGAGAGAGAGAGAGAGAGAAAGAGAAAGAAATAACGATGGTTCTTGAGTGGTCCGGTACGCTTCTTTTTTTTCTGGACAATTCGATACGAATAAAATCAATAGGTCTCCTAAGAGATTTTTATTGGACGAAATTTTATCCGCGTTATGTCGAGACTCTTCGATCCAAACGGGCCGGAGGATTACATCTTTCGTTTCCTTCAATATCTCCTTGTGTGGATTATGGAGCTTTTTCAACCCTTTCCGTTGCGCATTAAAAATGCATAATATTATGCGCTTATTCGACGCGGTTCATCTTTTGCGACTGGCCGCTCTCCATCTTTGTTTTCAATCTTTTCACATGCATTTTAAGTAGGACCGAAGGATATGAGGTTTACATTTAATCTTACCGCTAAAGGGCTCGTAGGTTTCCGTACGTAAATCTCTGTATATCTCGTGTGTGAAAATCCGATCGGTCAATTAGTCATACACAAACCCGGGAAAACTTTATCATGGCAGATTTCTCCGGTGATTTGGAGTTTGTCGGATATTCGGCGAATGCAAATGCTCTAGGTTTATGCGATGAATTTTACTGCGTTGTCATGCAGAATGAGAACACTGTCACATAGTTATACGCGTTATCCGCACGATGCGACACGCCCGCAACGGCTTGATGAATATTTGTCGGAAAACGCATCATTCGCCGCTTTCAGAAAGCACACGTGCGTACATACATACAGATATACGGGATGCGTTAAATGCCGACAGCCTTGAAAATTGCGGCGTAACAAAATTCGAGCTCGTTCAACCCGCTCGTATTTTGTTCCCGCATCCCTCTGTCACGCGCTGCCTAAACCCAAAAAAAAGAAAAATTTCCTTGTGGAATATTTCCGCGTGCCATACAGTGGTGGCGAAAAAATTACGGTGTTAGTTAGCCGCGAATGTCGAGTTAATTTTCAGTATATCTCTCCCGCAGGCCCCCCCTGCTTTAAATAAATAGCTGTTTTTCCGCTCGGGGATCGTTGAAGTGACGCGAGTTTAATTTAATCCAGCATAGTAGAAACGCTTGCTCATCATAGCGCCGAGCGTTAGAAAAGTCCGTTAAAAACGTTGAAAACGTTAGAAAAAGAGCACCGGCGATAAGAAGATGCCCTCGCAGAGAGTTAAATACGCTCTGGCTCATTTATCGCGTGAGGAACACACCGCGCAATTAGCGCGTCCAAACTGGAGAAGGCTTCGCAGAATTGATACAAATGTCCTGGTATATTCACGATTATATATATTTTTTCGTTTATATTAGAATAAGAAATGTGTCTTACATTTTTTATACCATTTTGCGAAAATTTTTCGGTTATTTAATGTGATACGTGCCGAATGTAATTTTCCGAAAGTGTCTCGCACATTTCCGCGCATTCTTATCACAATTCTGATAGCAAAACCGTTATATTGATTTAAAACTTATTTATCAAGCAAATTCGGAATCGATATTATACGTAAAATAATAGATATAATTGAATGAGACAGTCTCATTGTCAGCTATATTCTAGGTTTTTAAACATTTTTTATAATATTAAGTGTCATCGAGATATCTCGTAGAATCAAACGATCGTTGTATGAAAGACGCAGAACGCTGTTCCATGGAAAAATGTTCAGCTGAAAACGATCGATGGGGCAGATATTCGAGTAGTGTGTCTCTGTGCGCGCTGCAAAGGCCTTTGTGTGTCCTCTATCCTTCTTGATACGTATATATCGACGTACCTATATATTTTTCAGGCGAGCCCTTTTACAGTTCGACGCGCAGCTCTAAGGAGCCGCGCCTCCAAGCGCATCCGGGTTATGGCGCAACCGAAATTCGTAACTAAGAAATATGACCCCGCGTAAGTGCACAGTCGTCCGCTCTCCTACCTCGTCAGGTTATCCGTGAGTCATCTACAAAATTTATTATCGCGCAGCGCGGCGCCACCCCCGTATCCCCGTATTCACCCGAAGACACTCGCGGCGAAAAGCAGCAGACGTATCGTCGATCTGGCGTTACCCAAAAGAAGGTGCATAAATCCGTTTTTTCGATGCTGAATACTTGGTCTTGGCGGGAGAATCTCGAGTTAAATACAATCAATCTTAAATTAAACCACAATTGATGATCCCAGAAAATTACAAGCAATAAGTCAATTTACGATTTATTTATGATTTATTATATTATATATATATATATTCTAAAATTATTTAAATTATATATAAAATAAAAATATTATTTTATGATTACAACCGTTATTTAACGCAGTTTCGATATGTCAGCTGAGAATTGATAGCTAAAACTTGGTAGATGATAAATGTACGCTGACTTAAAAGCACCTTAAACGTTAGACTTCTGGTGGAGACGATGAAATTGGCAGCTACCAAAAACATGAAGGCAACCGTGAGCGATCTGCTGGTGAAGGTTCGAAAGTCGCGTTACCAGCGGTATCGCGTATTCTGCAACGCGCGTCAAGAACGAGAAGCAAGGAAAAAGTAAAGTCGATACATTTCCCACCATCACATGTCACGTTTTTCTTTGAGAACGACACGCGCATCCTAGAAATAATCTTCCCTCGGATTTGCACAAGTAACCGACCTCAGCAGTGAACGTGAAAGATACGAAAAATTGTCTGTTTCAATCTCGCTACGGAAATTATAGAATTAAACGCGCACCCATATACACACACACACACACACACAGTAGCTGTTACATTTTACAGAATTTATTTCTTTTTTTATTTATTGTATGTTTTATTTAGTTTCTCGTAACACATTACGCAAATTTCAATGAAATAAAACTTGCATGTAAACTACTTCGGAATTAAACCGCGCGCATATTTACACGCGGAAAACGATATTAATTTTCCGTTAAACAGATTGATTTTATAAGATTTTATAATTGCAATAATATATTACCGCGAGCAAAATAATAAAACGTAAGTTTTAAACAGCTTCTGTATCGATTTCGCTAGAGAACGGCGTGCATCAAATTTTGCATTTAATTAATAGTTTGACCACCTGATACATTCTAGAACTAATTATTAATAGCTCACAATGAAATTCGAAACTGAACATTTATTGCAACAGTTACAATCATTGATTCAAAAGCATCAATTTAATAGGTCTCCGCGATCCATCTATCGTGTAATATGTGAGGGTATTTCACCACAACCCATGACAATTACCGCCACATTTTTCATTTACAGATTCTCTAACTTTATTAGAGAAGAAACGTAAAAATATTTTTCTTTATCACGATTAAAAGCAATAAGCGCATTATTATTTTATAATAATGATAACATTGTTATTGCTTTTTCTTCTCCAGAATTATATTATTATATAACTAAAATATAATTAAAATAAATCGGCAGAGAGACTGGTACTGGTGGCTTTTTAAGCCAAAATGGATGGAATGTTAATCCCGAGTTGATTTTGCCTTAAAAAAATATTTTTAAATTCTCGCAATAAAGTATCCCCCGCTCTGAATCCAGGAGGAAACGAATGGCCAAATTGCGCAGGGCTCTCACAAAACCGGAAGACTGGCAAAGGCACATGCGGGTTCTAGAAAGATTGGCCGCGCCTAAAGTTGCCGCAAGGCCCAAAAAGAGGAAGCCCGTAAGAAAGATGTCGTTTTCTCCCTCATAAATCAATATTAATCGATCTAGATAAGAGCGTATTCGCGCCGCGTCGCGGATTCTGACGACGGGGTCAATCGATCGTGTGTGCACCGGATATTTCAGGCTAAGAAGAAGAAGAAGTTGAGACCGGTCAACATAGAGCGTGTGTATTTTTTGGCCCTACCGACGATTCAAGCACCGCTGAAAATCAAGGATCCGTTCAAGGTGCCAGCGCGCGCGCTCACTTATCGGATCACCAAGCGAACGGAGAGGCTCGCGGTCCGAAAAAAGCTTCCAGAGATTCAATTGCAAATGCCGGGAGTCGTTTCACCGGCCGCGATGAAAGCCATCGGTAGTACACACGCACTTTTATTCAATTACATATTAGTCGTTTCACCGCCCGCAATCCCTTGCCGATTTCTCGCTCGATATTCTCGTCGCCATCGATCCGAAGGAAGCAACGGTTCCGTTGTCGTTTATATCGGTTCGCTGTACCGGTACTATTACATGCTATTGGATTTCCGTAACTAGACTTATATGGGGTGTCCTAACGCACGGATACCTTCCCATCTAAATTCGATGACAAACTTGCTGCATTTTTCCCTGACAAGCGTTTTATGGAAATCTCTCTTTCATTATTTGTTAGGAATTTTTTTACATAAAAAAATTTTAATATGAATATTTTAAAAATTAAATGTTTTGAAATAAAAAAAATGTTAATTGTTAAATTTCTTGTTGAAATTAACTAAAAAACAAGACTTTGGTGATCTCATATTTATATAATTCGGGAAAAAATGCTTTTATTTTTTAATAATTCTGTAAATACAAGCTCTTATTGTTAAAACAGCTGTTATTTTTCCTGATAAATTCTCTATTATTTCTCTATTATTTAATGGACTCTATTATTTAATGGAATTGATATTACATGACTATATATCCGATGAATTTGGGACACCCTGCATAGTAAATCCGTGATTTCGCCGGCCCCATTTCTATACGTCGGGAAAGACGACGGATTTGCTCCTCGGTGGCTGCGCGACTGTTCAATAGCTTATGCGGTAACATTGAGGTTTCACGAGCATATTCCATATTCCATATATATACATTATATATATATATTACGGGATAACAATAAAATTCATATATTTTTTTTAACAAGCGCGTTTTAACAAGCATACAGCTTTTAATATTCATCGAACATTGATGAAAAAATTGATTAGATTACAATTTTAACGCATTGAAAATACTTTTATGTGTATTATATTTTTATGTTTTTATTATCAATTGAGCGGAAATTCGATAAAAATTTTTATGAAAGTAATAGAAAACATTTCCAGCATATCACATACATTTTTGATCAATATCGGGAATATTTCGCTATTAATTTCAGATATCACTAAACTCGCGTGATATAATGCGGAATTCGCGTTATCTTTCCATTCAACCATAACTGCGTGGTAACGATTTTGTAGCATTTGATATAGACAAGAGAGATAAACGGGACACAGTCTACACATTAAGCTCGCAGTACACGAAACGTGTTTTGCTGCCGATCTGCCTGCAATACCGTTGCACTTGGTGGTGTGCTGGCTTGCTGCAGATCGCCTTGCCCGCAGCGCTATTCCATATCATAATGTTAGCGACACTTGTAATTATCAGTATTGTAATTATTTAAATGAAAATGTGTCGTTCGCAACGCGAAAGCATCGTTTTCTCTCTATAATGCTTCTTTAAATATCTCTCGCAAACACACACAAATATCTCTGTTTAATATTGTTTAATATTATATATAAATGGGATGTGATTGTTTTTCTCTATTACTACACCATATTATTATTATTATCTCCATTAGTATATTTTATTTCGTTAACAGTATATATATGTGTGTGTGTGTGTGTATATATACCTATATATATCTCGAGTTTTGTGTTTATTTCATTTTTATTTTTATATCAAAAATTGTTTTTTATACTGTTTATTTTTTATATTTCTTGCTATTAGTATGCTCGGTCGTTTCAGTTTTCACCTCGTCTGTCTCTTATGGAGCGTTAGTCGGCCGCGTCTGATTAAACGACATCTTCTTCCACTATCGATTGACAAGGCGTCTGTGCGACAGTAGATTAATTTTCCTTTGAACCACCGTCGCGGCAGGAACGTAAATAAACGGGTCTAAACAGTCGAGAGTCGATTGTCGGATCAAACCTGTATATCGAGGGCACAACCCAGGGACTCTCTCTCTCTCTCTTCCTTTCTCTCTCTGATTGTGAGTCAACTTGAGTATCGTCTCGTGCCGTCCGTTGTATGTAACTTTCTCTGCAACATATTTCTAAGGGGATGCCTCCTCAAGTTTCTCTCCGAGCTATCGTCGGGCGTAACCGACGTCTCGTCGCTGATGTGGAATTTAATTTTGCGCGCGAGACGTTGCTTGATACAAAACGTACAAATCCATCGAGCCACTCGGCGATAATAGGAAGACGCGCGGTACATAAGACGAGAGCCGGTCGCTTTTAATTTTATCGTATAATCGCACACGACGAGAGCAAGTCGACGCGCAACGTTTTTCCATTGAAATCCATCTGTAATAAAATACGAGATACGGGAGAGAGAGAGAGAGAGTATAGTGAAAAACGCGCCCGATCGCGCTCAACTTTTGTAATATATCTTTCACGCGCGCTCTGGCTATAAAGCAAGAGACATAAATCAAAATATTCTACTTTTCAGGGCGAAAGAAGATTAAAATATTAAATATTAACCAAATAACACTCTCTCTCTCTCTCTCTCTTTTTTTTTCTTTAAGCTGTTAATGCTGTTAACGTTTTAAAAAGAATTACCCACACGCTATTAAATTATCTCAATCTCGATGTGATTTTAGGTTTTTTTTTTATAGAAAGAAAAAATGTAACGCGTTATTCAAATTACTATTTTCGATCAGGATAATATGAACGTTACGCGACATATCTTAAACATTTGTTAGTTATTTAGAAATTTATTTATTTGTGAATATTTTCGTAACCAGGCGCGACTATAATTAACGGTTTGCTGGCGCAAACACATTGCATGTTTAGAACATTAATCCATATTGCTATTACATAGTCGTGTAGCGTAACTGCCAACCAACTAATCAAACAAATATCGCACGGCTGTGGTTCGTGCGAAATGAAATTCGGGTGAGATTACGGTTACGGTAACCGCGCGAAATAGTTTGTGCCATAATACAATGCAGTTAGTCTTGCCTCGTGCGCGCGATGAACTCGTTGATAAAAATAAAGCGGTAGCAAGGCAGTGTTAATGAATACGACTGACCATTCAAGACGGTGTAACCCGTTTAATGCCGCAGCTTCCGAGAGAATAATCGCCTTGGCGAAACCCGTCCAGCGTCCTACGGGCAGGCAGACGGACCTCCGTGAAGACGCCTTCGTTGTTTCGCCGGCAGCGTTAAAGGCGAGGTGTTCCAAACGTCTCAAGAGTCTCGCCAAACCAAAGAAATACCCTAAACCCATCTTCAAGAGACTGAGAACCGCGCTTAAACGATGAAACGGCACGGGAATGCAGTAAATTTGTAAATAACCCCCACGGTTTAATTACGGCTTGTTCTTCTCGTGTGCAGACGCTCGTTAAAAATTCGTATTTGTGTTGTAATTTTCACGTGTTCCGTATAATCTCACAAGTGAGAGCCAGATTATACACGTACAATTTTCAGCTTCCCCGAGCAAAAATATATTATATTATAATCCCAATGAACGGTGTAATGTGTTGGAAAAACATTTACATAATAATCTGAATATGTAACCTGGATATGTAATCCGAATATATACCTGTCTTCATTAATAAATTGTGATTTAGAATGGCTATTAGAGATTGCATCGAATATATCGCAAGAATAATAATTCATTGCACATGGGAGATAATCGAAACGCATCTCGTATTAGCGCCCCACTTTGATGCATTCGCGAAACACGTGTATAGGATACACGTTATATTTTGTAAACGCACTATGATTCGCCTCGCGAGACAGTACGTGCAATATATCAAAAAGCGGTGCAGGTCTGTCGTGTTGCATTATGAGCGCGTTGCGGCAAAATCGTGAGATATAATCGACGTCGACATCGTAAATTAGGCCAGCCGGCAATCTGCTAGCGCTCGAAACGGATTACTGTTACGTAATGTTATAACGAACATTCTAGCTGTCGCGCAACTTCGTAAAGACATTCCGCGTTCGCGTGATATCCCGGGTGGAAAGACGAGGTCGCGAGAGCGACTGGACTTTAACGCGTTCGGTATTTTCTTATTTGCGGAAGGAATGCGCGAGAAATACGACACACACCCTTAAACGCTCCGCGATATTAAAGGGACGTTTATACGGCAGAGCGCGGAGGGAAGCGTATTACCCTCTTTACGCGCGTAGGATATTTTCTCTCGGAGATGGGCCGACAATTCCCCATTTGCGTAAATAACAGAAGTAAAAAGAACAAATAATGGATTGATTGTATTTATATGTGAATATAAGCATACAGATTGCTATAATAATTTGATCCGGTCTTTTAAGGATCGTATCCGCAAGAAATCATATATGTATTTTGTTAGAATAAATAAAAATCATCAATTTAAATCACGTAATTTAAATTGATGATTTTTATTTATTCTAACAAAATACATATATGCTTTCTTGCGGATACGATCCTTAAAAGACCGGATCAAATTATTATAGTAATCAGTATGCTTATTTACATAAATTATGACATTGAATTACTCGAGTATAATACTTAACTCTCCCCGCGTTTTTTTTTTTTTTTTTTTATTCGCATGCTCATTTCGTAAATTCAGTACGATACTATATATCTCTAAATGATATCGACATTAACATTCGACATTGCGAAATTACTTAATTAAAGATACGTTGTACGTCTTTACCTTTGCCGAGAAATTAAAGGGATGGTCTTTGAATTTGTAATTGCGAATATTTTTCTTTTCTGTTACGCCCGACCTTTTCTTAATTAACATCTCGTTCTCTGGCTAATGTTACTAATAGCAGTGTAAGAAGCGAGTGATCAAAGTACATAAGCTCTGCAAAAGGCGCATTTGAGTCGACTTTTAACAAGCAGGCGACATACCTTCTCTGATGTATTTTGCGCTTCACAGCGATTGCCGGTTTCGATCGTCGATACGAATACGACACTCGTTCGTGATAAACTGAAACGTATCGTTTTGCATACCGTTATTGCACGTAGGCACGTTGTTTTCGATCTGAGGCATTTATATACCTATTTGTAGGAAATTTCGCAATGTATACCGTACGTGAACACAATTAGCTATGCTTTAATAGCGAGCGAACATGGAACTATCTTCAGCGAAATGATTAATTGAACGTCATAAGCATTTATGTAATTATTAATATGTAAGCTTCGCTTGTGTACCATTAGAGCATCAAATTTTAATGACGTTCTTTAGTAAGTTTAGAAACTTCTTATCCGTTTAGGTATAAATATAATATATTTAACGTTAAAATGAAAAAGTTGCGAGAAATGTCGATTTTTCTCGGAATTCTCGCTGAATCGAAAAATCGACGTTCCAAATTGCTCCAAATATTGCCGTAGAAGAAGAAACGTTCTACATACATAGATCCTATAAAATGACCAACACAAAAAACGGCAAATTTTTATTATATGCCGAAAGATACACACACTCACTCACAGCCTTCTTGACGGTCCCTTTCATCATGCGATTGATAACAAATCCTATCGTGAATAAAGAGAATCAAAGGATCAAAAGGCCAGCTTTAATGCACACAGGTGTAGACTCACGCTAAAAAATTCTAGCTTTGTCCGAAAGCAAATTTTGTTTCAAAGGGTCACCTCGATATACATATATATCCTTCCCTCCCTTCCTCACCTACTATCCTTCACCCTCTTCGCCACCGCAACGGCCTTGATCCGCCGTTTGATCCAGCGGGATTCCGGCTCGCGTCAATAGCGTCGGGAGAACAGCGAAAACGGGAGCATGAAAAATGGATCTGAAGGGGTTAAAGCGATTCAGACCAACGTCAGACGCGCGGTATCGGCGGTCGAATTGTGACAAGATATAGGAACTTTGACGGTGCGACGGCGGGGACGGAAGAGACGGGACCTTCGCAAATACACTCCGCGCGGTCGACTCACGACGGATCGACCGCGCGGATACCGCGATTCGAACGGAATATAAATGTAAACGGCGGGAATATGTGCTTGCCGCGATCCGTTCGCGCAATTCTATTCACGTTCTGACACTCCTACGCCCCGGCTGTCACCGTCGACCAGAATCGCGCGGTCCGCGTTTGACCCCTCGCGTTCCACCCCATTCTCCATTCCTTCCCCTCCGTTCCCTCGAGTCCACAGACCTGCATCCCCTTATCGAGGAGCGAGAGTGCGTTCGGCAACCCAAAACTATGCGCGGCAGCTACTCGCGGTCACCTAAATCAGTGCCTCTCAAATTGGGTTAAGAGCTCCCAGAGTTCTATGTTAATTAATTTTATTTCCAGTCGTTTTATCTCGGTGCGTATGTTTGGCAGAATTTTGTGAATTAAATGAGAGATATAAAGCCATTTCCCAGGAAAATTTATTATGCTTATTTTCACGTTTTTAACTGACGGTGATTTGGATTGTTGCTCTTCTTTTTTTTTAAATTTTACTTACTAAAGTCGCTTCTTATATTTGAAGATAAATTTAATTAAGTAGCAGTTTCATTAATTTTTTTATTATACCTAAGAGAAGGATAAATATCGCGTAGGTAAAATATGAGAAACACTGAGATAAATTGGAATGCAAATATAATCCACGTTGAGGTCGGCATTTATGCACTCTCTGAATATTTTTATAACGGGGATTATACGTTTTGCTTGTTTCATATATCCGGATATCCAAATCTCTTATTCCATCCAGTGAATCATTACGATGTAGTGTATGATAAATGTGTAAGTGGTAGCTGAGAGTTGAGAGTTTTCCTCTCTGAAAACGACTCTCGATAAATTTACTCAACTGAAAGAAACTTTTATATATGTACGAACTTAACTTTGAAATTATGATTGGGATTCTGAGAGGATGCATCTAAACTATAAATTCAAGTTTGTGAAATGTAAACTAAAATGGTAAAAACAAAAAATATGTCGATTTCAATATTTTGATATTTTTATAAGCGTGAGATTCTTTCAACACAAGTATAATATTGTCTCAACTTTCGTAAGAGTGAAAAAGAGAAAGTTTGTTGGAAAAAAAGTAAAAAAATGTCTTTGTTGAAAGTTAAAAGAGAAATTTCCTCCTGTGTCACAGGATCGGCTAATTTTTTCAGTATTAATCATTCTTAAACTGCTGTATTCTTGGAATATTTTCTTCTAACCTTTTAGTTAGCCACCTACAAAGAACATATCGAAGAAAAAAGAACCGTTCGAATTATGTTATATTCTTTCTTACGTTAAGAAGGTATTTCAAAAATAATCGAAAATATTTTCTCTCCATTATATACAATACACAATGACGCATCGTTCAGAGATAAACGAGTAATTAATTTCACAAATAAAAAATAAATTAAATAAACTTTAGATTACTCAACTTTGCTTTGTCGTTGACTGATGCCTCTCTGGTCTCGTTTTATTTTGTTTCTTTATGGCTACAATTCTATGGCATTCACATAACATCACTTGCGCGGAACATTAATCGCACGCGACGTGCGCTTTATTACACAGACGAAAAATGTGAAGAAATTGCGATCGCACGAAGTTATAATTCGCCAGCGACGTCTCGCAAATTAGCGCAATGCACAAATCACAAACGATGGAGGGAATTTGAAAATTGTGTCGGCAATTTCACACGTCACTCTCCACGGCGATGCTAAACCTGTTGCTTCACTTTCGTGCATTTTTCATATTTTGAATAATAAAAAATATAAAGCGATTGTTATTTCTTACTATAATACACAAATAAATAAATAAATATTAAAATTAGATATAAACATCCCTGCGGAATATAATATCGAAAAATATATAATCGTTGTTTTATCAACTTCTCAAGCGATAGATTTCAATCATATAAATCTTGCGAGACGTGTGTTTTAAGAAATTACACATGTACGTGTCAAATATTTTACTCTATGAGATTAATAAATATTAATATACAAGGTTAATTACGATTGTACTAAAATATTAAACACCGCTCGTTTCAGACTCATGTCAGTGATATTTTAATGAAATAAAAATTCGAAAATATATATATAATTGAAATTTAATATTGCACGTGTAATACACACTTTCACACTGTATCCAATTTCGCGAAATGCATGTATTATTAATAAACAGTTGACTCTTTATTATTTAAATCGCCCGATACGATGATTTGTGTATTATTCCGTGCTCTCATTTTAAAAGTGCTGGCCAAATTAAATCAGCGAAAAAATTAAAGACATGATACAAGAAATATACGAATTCAAGCATCGTTAAAGAAATAATTGTTGCCCATAAATATCACAATAGAATAATTATTTATAATTTTTATATCTCATTACTTCGATTTTTATCTTTGTGTATTTTGCGATTTGTTTCATTCGCTAGTATTATCTAAAATAATAATTAATTTCGCTTTATTAAAAGCGTTTTAAAACTGAAATAATGAATATATATTATATATATTATCAATATGTATATGTTATATATATATATATATATATATATATAATGTATATTAATATGTATATATGCATATATTGTATAATATTAACACATCATGTCAATTGCCATACGCAATTTAAATAAGAAATTAATCCTGGTTAACACGTTTCAAAGTTAAAAGCTCAATGTATAATTAATCGCAACGCCAATCAATCGAACTAGTTCGCACGAGTTCGTGTCATTTGCTCTCGATCGCTACTTGAGCGACGCTCGCCAAAACGCGTTGACGCGTTTTCGCGGTAAATTTCGCGCCGGTGAACGTACGATCGCGCGAATTGCGGTTGAGACCCGTACAAATTTCGATTTCGGAGCTGTTAATGCCCCGCGCGAAAATTGGGTGAGAGGGCGCAGCCCGAGAGAGAAAGAGAAAGAGAGAGCTGGCGAGCGGGTAATTACATAAGTTACCTCTGAAGCGGCGAACATAAGGGCGCTGCCTGTGACACCCACTAGTTTTCCAGTTAAGCTGGAGGATATTTACTTGATTGCGTTCTCCTTTTTGCGCGATCAAGTAAACCGAGTATCGTCGCAACCCGACTGAAATACGGAGGATAATTTTATGAATTAACGACATAATTAGGATAATTAGAGATTTAAAAAAAAACATACACGTAATAATATGGCGCCGAGAAAAATTTTTATAAAGATTAGCAAAATTTTTAATTTATTTAAAAGATTCAAACCTTTTATTTTAAAAAAAAGGTCTGATATTTTTCCTGAGAAGCCGCAGGGAGGATATTTACTTTGCGTTCTTTTTTTATGCGATTAAGTGACATTTCAAGTAACGAGCCGCAGCGCGACTGAAATAAAAAAGTTTTCTTCTCCATTGAGATACTGCGATGAGGGGGTAATTAGATTCTGAAAAGAATGTAGTAAGAATATTGCTTTAAGAAAAATTATTTAGAAATTGAAATAAAACTATTTAGAAATCAAAATAAAAAATTTTAATCTTTTTTAAAAGACAAATTCGATAGTTTTGCTGTTTAAGTCGAGGAAATTCGATTGCATTCTTTTCTTTGCGTGTTTCAGCATCAAGTAACATCTCAACGCAACGAGAGAAGATCAGATTTTTAAGTAAAGAAGTTTACGGCTTGTCTTAAGATAATTAAAGATCTTACAAAATGACGTACATAAATAATAGTTTCTGGCGCGCGTATTTTGAAAAAAAAGACAAACTGTTAAATCTTTAAATCGATTTGTAAATTTGAAACTTGTTTTTTAAATGTATCCATTCAAGAGGAGGCATTCTAGAATTTTTACAACTAATACAGAGAGAGATGTATATGCTTATTGATCGGGTCGGCACGATCGATAATTGATTAGGAGGAGATAGCTTTTGCGTCGACATGTCGTATAATCGCAATTAATATGATAGGAGTGATAATGCGTCATTAATTGTTTCCGCACTTCATTAAAAGCGTTCAATAAAATCATACGCGCTTGTTACGCTTTAATCGTCTCTAATGAGATCGCGCAACTATCTCGCAAGCGCATTGCACGACGAGAAGCGCGACGAGGGATTAACGGCGCGCCATTTCATGCCGAAAATATTACACGTATCTGTCGCTAGCGAATGCCGGCGGAAGTTTCGCATAATTGCCTGATCAACTCTAATGACTTTAATACGACACATTTCATACATTACACAGTAAAAGTTTTAATTAAAGTCGCAGCCGAAGGAAATCCGATTACGCGCGGCGAATGCGGCGGAAAAATTGATCGTGTGCTCGGATATAAACGCACAGATTAAACTGCGCGTTACTGATTGAGGTTTGTTGAGTCGAAAGGATATTTCGTCGATTTGCGCGATTTACTCGATTATCGTCGCGTATTATCAGTGTTGTTATTATCATGCGCGATTTTTAATTTGAGAATTCTGTCGCGCGCCCGTACGACAGATGACGGCATGCAATGGCAGTCATTCGATATCGGACGTAATACATTAGGGAGATATCGGAGATTCAGCTAAAACGCTAATCATCACGCACCAATTATCCATTCAGTCATATTTCATTTTGTTACCCAAGAGCGGGACGAGTTCTACATTCTCGACCTGATAATAATAGCCTACAGATATCGCACATGTACATATTATAAAATCAGATGGCAGAAGAGAAGGAATATATAATAAGATGGAATATGTAATAAACGAATGCAATGTACGCGCGCATACACACACACACACACACTATATATATATATGCATGACTTTTGGTACTGTAAAACGTCAGAAATTGCATCGAAAATGTACAAAGAATAACCCGCATAAACCTTTTCGCTGTATACATATATTTCAAGGATCTATATTTTAGAGTCGAGTAAGATTATATAAGTATCAAGTATTTTAAATTAATAACACCATGCAATGCGGATAATTTTTTTAATAATACGTATCTCGCATACTATTAATAATTTTCGATTTAGGGCAATATGACAATGTCATCGTAGCCATTACTATTGTCTGCCGTAATCCGCGAATCCATCTGCCACGTCAATCTATCTGCCGAGATATTGGCAGTCTCGGCTCCGCTTCCCCGCTGATTGAGAGCCATGCTTGTTGCAATTAAGCAGGAGAAATCCTCGAAGGCTGGTTGAGAGAAGAGGGGGGTGGAGGGGGGAAAGGGGGAAGAGAGGAGGCGATCGGTTATTGGCAATGCGCAAAGCACTAATACCGATATATATGGCACGGTCGCCGACGCCGATGCCGACTCGCTCGTCCCGTTTTCAATTTGTCCCTCACGAAATACCGCCATTTATCTTTATTTTCCTTAAGCTAAGCCACGGACTTATCGTTATCGGTCGTGGCACGCAAGGCCGCTTTCCTCAGAAGCCCGCCCGTCGTTCCGCACGGATTCAATCTCACGGAACAATCTTACCCCCCGCTTAACTCTCTACCCGCTGTGCTATCATTCCTGATCATTCCCGAACGACGGGAAACACACTTTTGGCGTTTCACGGTTGTCAAGTCGTGACAGTTCGCCTCCACTGTTGAAGAGTCGCTTCCGCTCCCCTTATTGGAATTCAACGTTAGTTTCTTTTCAACTTTTCGAATTGTCAAACACACATGACTTTATAATAAAATTTCTAAATTTTATATATATATTTTTTTTCAAATACATATGTCGCTCAATCTGTATCACAATACATACATACACCTTTATATTTTGTATTAGGCATAAGAATACTTTATCACCTTAATCTTTCCTATTTTCTAATTATTTTAAATCATTTCTCGTAATTATTATCTCATTAATAGTTTTATTGTTTCTAACGAAACATTATAGAGCTTCCCCTTTAGTGGGAGAAATTTTGGAAATATTTAGATATCTTTAAAGTAAGTAGAAAGTGTCTTTAAGAGGCCGTTTCGAAAAAGAGGAAAATTAAATTAAATGTTGCATACAAAACATACACATAAATCCTTGTCCTAGGCAACGAGATACGGTTCGTATGACTTTTTAGTGTCCAACGTGAAACAGAGGAAACTATTTTTATTAATTTTTTTTTATTGTGCCTTTTCTGCAAGTAATTTCCTAATTGTCGGGGTCCTTAAACAATTGTTTAGACCGTTTGAGATTAAATCGCCACAGCATTAATGGTAATATTATAATTCATTGTTTGTATCTCTTATTTCGACTTTCCATTGTGTTTCAAACTTTACTCGAGAATGGCCACAATGGAGAGTCGCATACCATGGCTGATAATGGACGACGCGCGCTTTGAATACGTATATATGTACGTTGGATTTAGCAGTTTGCATAACCGGGACATATGACCCATGTGGATGGAGACCCAACCCGGTTAGCGAGTTATATTTTCCTTATTTTGAGACACAAAATGATGTGCGAAACTCATTAACCAAGGTAAAATCCAGTGTAATGCAATATCGCTACTTTATCGCAGTATCTCTTTTATATTGTACATTTCTATAAAGAGAGAAATCCAAAAATCGTACCGAGATAATTATGCACGAAGACCACCGGTATATGTATATTTTATTTTTACTGTTTTATATTACAATGAAAACGATGAATATAATATTTTTTGCTCATTTCGAGAAATTTGCATTTCCAAGCTAATTCGTTTTTTCTCTCGGAAATTGTTCTATTATTACGTTAAAAAAAAAAGAGAAATTATACAGAATAATAGATGTTAACAATAGGAACAATAATAATAATAGGTATAACAGCGCGTTTCGCAATTCTTTTTATCACGGCTATTATTGCTTCAAAAATTTCATCGATGACTTTCATTCGATCCGCGTGCGCGATGCCGAGAGCAGCATAACTTCACAAATAAACAATGCGCTAGCCGAACGGATAATATCGAAATTAACGAGCTCGATGTATCGTGCGATGTTTGTTCGTTGCAACCGATTGATTCGATCGTTCGCATCGAACGAATACCCTGTGCATAAAAAAAAGCGTGTACGCGCGTACACTTCGCAATATAATTCCCCGCTCGTAATTTATCGCTCTATCCACGGGCGTTATTCATATTCAGCGGAATTTTGTGAAATTAATTGGCGTCGGTCATGAGCGTGCGAAACTAGCGTGATCGCGCAGAAGGAGAAAAAAGGGCAAGAGGAAAAAAAAAAGGGAAATAAGTGGCTCGCGCGCCGAAGGTGGTGTATCGTACAAACGAGGAAATTGCAGTTGCGAGATGCAGGTAATAGAGGATAATGGATAATAATCTAATATATAGCGTGATGCTCCAATGCTCTCGCGCGCGTGCAATCGTGTTGCCATTGGAGTTTTCGAGCACTCACTAGCCAGTGCTGGTGCTCGAAAGCATGGAATGTTTGCCAGGTGCTGAACTGCTCTCTTCTTCTCGATTCGGGATTTTTATCCCGGCAGTATTTCGCGCTTTGCCTTCGCGAGCGAAAGCGCCACTTTTTTTCAGTAACGGATTTACGATAAAATGGGATGTTAATTACCCCCGTCTTTCTCTCTTTCTCGTTCTGTTTCTCTTTCTCTTTGCGCTCTAAATTTTTTTTTTTTTTTTTAATTTTGGTCGACCGTTTGTGGATTAAACACCGCGTCGATATCACCGCTGGAAGGATTTCCTTTTAATCTTCGTGCGCAAAAATTCACCAATGGCGTTTTGTGTTCCAAAGAGGATTTATTAACTTCTATTTAAAGCAAAAAACGGTAGCCCACTGGCTACGGTTTATTTTATGTAACACACTGCTTTTTTCACCCACCTACGTACTAGGGAATATTTTTTCGGTGTGTACAAAAATAAATTTGTATTACAAATTGCATGTGCAGGGGGATATAAATGATCACTGAATTTATTCTCGCTTATCTCTGTAGCATGTCGCGTGTAAAATAATGTAATTAAATATCCGCGAAAATTTGAGAACATGATATCGACTTTTAATCAATTATAAATTAATAATGAAATATATGAATAATTAAATAAATGAATACATTTTAATTATAAATTACATCTAGTGCGACATTGTTTTAAAAAAAATTTACTTTTTCCCTATTAATATCATTACTATTATCGTGTATATAATAAATATCTTTTTTGCGGCATTCGAAGATATAAATTCTGATCAACGAAAATTTGCATACAGCAAAGAAATTAAATTGTTCCTAATCATTCACTAACTATATACGTTCGTTGCATAATTTTCTACTCGCTGATAAAGGGATGAATAATATCTGCGTAGCATTTGTAACGAGCTATGCAGCGCAAACGCATTCCACATATGTTTGCTTTATATGCGGATTCGAATTGTCTGTTTATTTACTTTTGCTTCGACGATATTTACAGTCATATCGAATCAACCGTCTGGCTGTAATATCGAAATTTTATCGTCATTGCACAAACGTATAAAAGGAACACGACGATTCAAGTCCAAAATCTCTGACAAGGACAAATAGCCACCCGCACCCGCGGTGCGGCAACGTATACGGTTGCCATGTCACATAAACGTGAATGATTGTCGGCTAACGTATCGTTTCTGAAACTTTGTCGCGAATCCATTCTTCGTCGCATTTCAGCGCTCGTCTATCGCGACCGATAATTTTTATCCCGCGGCTACGAAAACAATTTGTCGCGTCGTCATCGTCGTTGTCGTCGTCGTTGTCGTCGTCGTTGTCGTCGTTGTCGTCGTCGTTGTCGTCGTCGTCGTCGCACGTCGTTTTGCATTCGCGCGAAAACCACGAAAAGCGTTGTGCGAGAACACGCATTTGTAAATCCAATGCGAATTTATGAGTCGTCGCGCGGTAGATTTTCCGTCTATGACACGTCAAAGTGTATCTGACATAAAAATTCGGAATATTTCGTTCTCGAATGATGGTACCGTACCAGTGAACGGAAAATATTTGTAACGGAAAATTGCCATGTTAGTCGTGAATTTACGAGTAGAAAATCGTGATAAATTCTCGCAATCCGATATTAAATTGCATCCCGTATAAAAATGCCGGAACATTATTTTCTTTAGATGTATTTTTCTTTTATTTTTTTATTTTTTATTTTTTTTTTAATATCTTGATGCAATTCTTTATATATCCCTGCGTTCTTTATAACTGTAATATAAATTTAAGTCTCCAAGAATAATCGCTTTGATGAAACGCGATTCTATGCACATATCTCAAATATCATTTCATATAGATATATGCACAGGACGACGCATGATTCAAGATGTTCTTCAGGAGAGAATCTTGCCGATTTCTCCCGACAACGCACGCTTACGTAGGTGGATTTGGAAAATGAGACATCGCGAAAGCGGTAGACGATGTGTGTGCCCGGGACGTGACTTAACAGTCGCGACGCGACAATAATGTATTGCTTCTAGCCCTCATACGGGGCACATCGTGCCTATAAGATCGCAGCCGGAACACGACCCCCGTTATCCGTTACGTGAAGTAATGTGTCAGCATACGCGCGCGCATACGTGATGCGACGATAATACGCTACCCTTCATTCCGCCATTGCTATCTCCCTTCGTGTAACTTACGGAAACGGAGTTTATGAGCTGCGTAAGTAGCATATGTATGCGCGAAACAACCCTGTGTATATGGGTCTTTCGTCGTGTTATAAATCAGGCTACACGCGGGGGCATAAACAGCCACCGGTAACGCGAAACCGATAAAGCGCGAACGCATCCGCGAATCTGACAACGAGTCGGGTACAGCACACGAAAATCGCGAATTGCGGCCGGATTTCGAGGATATAAGATTAATAATTATTCCGACATTCGCGATCCAATTTTGCGTGATGTATGTGAGGAATCCGCATTATCGGGAACGATTAAAAAAAGATCTATACCTGCTCTATTTAGAAAATTGAGACAAGATTTTTTTTCATGTTATATTTAGAATTCTTATTAGATATATGATTATATTCACCTCTATTCCTTTAATATTTTTGTCTTATTGTTAAAGTGACGGATAGCAATTTTATGACATCTAACAGTATGCCATACGTCGACTTTGTATAAAAGTTGCGACTTATTTATAGGATAATACAGGAAGATAAATGACTTAACGATGTAGTTGCAGCTATCTAGATTTTATTAAGTATAGCATTAGAGATAGGAATTTTAAGCATGTCCGGATAATATCCGTGAAATCGATTAATGGATGAACGACAAGGATTACTCAGTTCATCAAAAACACATTCAAATATGCATTACATATCCGAGGAAAATAAATTTTGTTTATTATTTATATATAACAATAATATAGAAAATTGTGTACATAATTACACAGAAAATATCTATGCTATTTTGTGTATAATTTTTGTGTGTATGTGTGTTTCTGCTCTCTTTCTCTCTCTTTCCTTCTCTCTTATACATGTAACATGTAATATCTTGTAACACCTTGAAATATCTGCAAAAATATCGTCGGATATAATGTCAGCATATCTATAGAAAATGCTGTCACTCTTCTACTCGGAGAGGCATCGAGTTATCGTAATTATATCACAGCGGAGTCAACGTTCAAAAGTTGCAACTCGTTTTCTATCGCGTACTTGACATGATAATGTAACGTAGAACCGTCAGCTCGTGACGACGTGGAAGCGACGTGTTCTTGATATTCGTCGAGCGGCGTACCAGATGCTCGTAACGAATACTTCCATGTTATGTTATGGCGAAGTTGTTTTTCGTGCATAACCGGTGTGTGCATCGGGAGACGTGTCGTGGAAAATTGAACTGATGGAACGGATATATCATAATTATGGCATTACGTAAATTAATACTTTGATACTATTATATCTTTCTCTCTCTTTCTCTCTCTCTCTCTCTCTCTCTCTCTCTCTCTCTCTCTCTCTCTCTCTCTCTCTCTCGAATACACGCAGAGATACAAAAAAATCAAGAATAAAAAATACTCGACTATTTATGCCGTCTAATCTGACGATTTTCGAAATCTTAACTGATATATATATATATATATATATATATATATATATTTCAACATATATATATATATATATATATATATATATATATATGTTGAAATCACAAAGATTAAGCTGACATGTTTTGACAAACGATAATTAGTTCATCAGCGCAACAATATGCATGCACTAATATTAATATTTATCAAGTTGCACAGTTATCAAATTCTGTATATCATCAATAATACAATTTACTATTCTATACATCAGTAAAAATAATCGCTGATGAAATTAATCGGAGTTTGATTGAAATGGCTCTTAAGAGAGAATAATTCCATTCCCATACATAGTGTATATATATATATATATATATATATATATATATATATATATATATATAAGACGGGGATAAGGATCAAGACGAATTTTTCTATAATTTGTTTGATCTGTTGGTCTGTTGAAGATGATCCAAAGAAAGGGCTAAAACATTCAAGTTAATTAAAGAAGATTTTAAGAAAAATTTGCTGCGCCTAGCTTATTAGCCCATTTCCTACCTGAATTTGTATTTGTATACCAGAGCTTTTTCGTTTTGTTGTAAGTTTATTTTTTTGTATCTTTGCGTGTATTCGAGAGAAAGAGAGAGAAAGATATAATAGTATCAAAGTACTAATTTACGTAATGCCATAATTATGATATATAATTTTTATTTTTTTTCAATGTACTATATCAAAATATCTCAGAATCAGTAATCGATTTCGATAACCAAGCCTCAGATTATCTCGAAAAAGAAAGTCGGGTCGCCAATATAAATTGAGTGATAATCCCTACCGTAAAACCCTCCGTGGTCACAGATTAATTATACCGCAAATAATAACGTGATTTTGGAGATTTAGAACTTAATAAAAATTACAATCTATTATTATAAATATTGTTATTATTAACATAGTTAATATTATTAATACAGAGATTAATCACTAGATGCGCAAGTATACGAAATTATACGATAATGACGAATTATTATTATCTTTTGACAATAAATCTTTTGTAGGAAATTTTATTGTGTTAAATTAACACCAATTTGTCTAATTTCGCGAATGAATAATTCTTTGTTCGAACGTTGCAGATAGTCTATTAAATTTATTTGATATCATTACAAGCAAAAATAATTTTTTTGCGTAGAAGCTGATGACGAACCGATGAAATATTATTTTTAAAATATTATACTTTTCGTATCAATACATATAATATGAATAAAGAATAACATGAGTGATGAATTTTAAGAATAAAATTTTATTTGAATAACGATTTAAAAATAATTATCTAAATAATGAAATAAAAATAATTATTCAAATAATTTAGCCATTTTTGACATTATAGAAATATTGTCGGTTAATGTCCATAGTTATTAACAAAATTTTTTCTATTTTTCTAATTTGCTAGAAAAAGACTGATTAACTGACTAAAGCGTTTATTTCTGTCCTAGGATAAATCTCCTAAGAACAACATTGTTTGAAGAGAAGGAGGGAGGGAGGGGAGGGACAGAGAGAGAGAGAGAGAGAGAGAGAGAGAGCTCATTATCTATTAAAATCTTACTTTTCAAGAGCAAATAGGTGACAAAAATATTTCGTATTTAATAGAAAATTATATTACATAATACTTTTAAGTGAATCAGGAAGCATTTATCTTATCCTACATTTATTCTATCGTCGTATAACTTTCGATAGTACAGGAATTACACTGGCGATATATCTCGATTTGTCTAGCACGCCAAAAATACGATCTCAGGGTAAACTGGAGAAACTGTTTAAAGTTTAACGTTCAAATATACGGATATGGTTTCCTGTCAACGGTAGCACTTCTCATCCTATATATTTTTCACCACGATACATTTTACAATATTATAGATAGTATTATAAATAGAAAAGTCTAAACAGAGAGAAGAAGAGAAAGAAAAAATTGTAGCAAAAGTAGCATTCTTGATTAAATTATTTTCTATGTCTTATATATATTATGTGTAATATTAATTAATTTTCTTTTATAATTTTTAAAATATAATTTGATTTTCACTCACAACTCAGAATAAATAAATAAATAAATGTGTGCATATATACATATATGTATAATATAAAATCTTTAAAAATATATGTAAATAAATAAATAAATTTTTTAATAAATAAATATACTGAAATAAATATAATAAATTTATAAATAACTGTATAAGAGAGAGAGATAGTTCTATAAAATTAATAATTATTCTATAAAAATAGATATAGATTCAATGATCTCTCGCATCTCCCGTAACACTTTTCAAAAGAAGGATGAAAATAACCAAGAATAAAAATGTCTAATAATAAAAGGAAACTTCTTGGAATGTTAATCGGCTCTGTCACAATGATTAATGGTAGGTGCGAAGAAAGAGGGAAAGACGGTAAGAACTAGTAACGGAGAGAAAAGACAAAGAAAGATGATAGGGGGTTGATGCACGGGGGAAGAGTTAGTAGCCATTTACGATTCTCTGAAATCGGTAAAGTCGTAGAGAAAGTTCGTTGCTCGTGTGCAGTCATGCATCGTTTATGGCTCTGTAGAATTCCCTGTGACCAGTGCACTTCGTGTAGTATGAATCTTTGCATAAAGTGCGTCTCTTCTACGTACAACGCAAGGGGATTAACTATTACAAATTCCAAGAATTTTCCTGCCCTGCAAAATAACGAATTATTATTATATATATATATATATATATATATATATATATATATATATTACTATATATAATGAATATTTGAAAGTCGCTCTGCAGCTTTCAAGTTATTTAAAAAAAGAAAAAAAATTCGTACCGTTGAATTTGTAATATTGCTTGATTAAGAAACAATAAAGTCGACAAGATGAGAGAGGAAAGCTAATATAATATATTAACGCACAAAATATTAAAAATTATATAAAATTAAAATTAAAAATGCTTTAAAAATTATATGTATCTAAATTATAAGAACGAAATTTTAAGCATATATATATAAATTTTAAGCATATATAAATCTTTTTAATAGTTCACGTTACGTAATTATTTATTTAAGTAATAATTTATTTATATATATATATAAATAAATTATTACTTAAATAAATAATTTACATTTATTTATTACAGATATATAGGGTTTTCGAGCGCGGGCAAAGATAGTTGTCCGTGACTCTATGCGAACCGCGAAAATTTATATATGTAAATAATTAAAACGAAATTAAATGCTGTACGTAACGTGAACTATTAAAAAGATTTTACTGGCAGTGCATATCAAAACATACCCTATATGTCGATGCATGTTCGATTGAATGAGCACACGTGGTCGGGCGAGTAGAGATCTTGATTTGCAAGATGGTTGCTTGTTGCGTGAAACGGAAATCTTGAGAAAGATCAACGTCGCTGTCGATCTCGTGAAACGGAAATCTTGAGCCTGACGGCGGAAATTTTTTCCGCGAAGCAGCCTCAGCACATATCCGCATCGCGAAAATGACCATGAAAGGAAAGATCGAGCAGGAATGTGCGAGATGAACCGATAGCACGATGTATCACGGTTGATCACGCGTAGATCACGGCACTCACTTTCTTCGCGATGATTACTAATTTCACAACGATTCGAAATTCGAACGACAGTTAAACTTTTCACTCAATCGAAATACATTGTAAGATCCAACATGGATTTTAGAACAATGCTTTAGACAGTGATTGGTATTGACACGTGCTTACCGTTCGAACACTCGCAAGAGAAGAGGCCGGAAGATGACGAAAATTGATCGCGCATCGATCACGCTTACGCATAATTTTGGGGTGTCGTTTAACGCCGAAAATCGATCCCCGTGCATAGGGCTGTATATTAATTCGACGAGAATGGGATCGTCTTGATTTCGGTACTATTTCAATTTTCCTTACATTTACTTTAGTCAGGTCCGTAACATAGAGGTAAAAAAATTGTATATTTTTTTTTTTTGAAAACATTGCAGTAATTATGTTTTCTTTAAAATGTGTCTTAGACCGATATCACTTTCAATATTGTTTTGAATATTGAAAATCTCGCTGTACGATATACTCTATCACGTTAATTGACGGCATTTGAAATTCGGTTCGTTAAAAGTTGAATAAAATAAAGGAATTGTCGAAAACAATATTCGATCCACGCTCTCTCCTTCGCTATTTGCAAATTGCGTTTAACGAGGAAAATTTAATTATAACTTCGAAGGCGAGATCTCAGCACGGCTTGTTAAAATAAACAAAGTACACGCTATTCTATATCCAGTATGCACATTATATATATATATATATATATATATATATATATATATGTAAACACAGCCATATACACACACGGTCATTCTATAAAGTGTAATTTTACAAATTCCAGAGAGAGAGAGAGAGAAAGCGCACGTAATCTCTTTAAACAACGCGGGTTACACCAACGCTATGCTTCTAACAGATGAGTCTGAGGAAATACACGTCTCGTCCATTCGCTTCTAAAAAGGTATTTATTACTAGCATCGCGGTTTAAGAGCACCTGTACACCCTTTACTCAAGCCCATTAAGCTTATCGATTTCATAATTTTTTCCGACATAAATAGCTGCGAAAAACTTTATTAAGAAATATATTTAAGAAACGCATATATAAATTACTAATTACAATGTTAAAAAAATTTTAGAAATTTATAATTTGTATATATGTATTGGTTTTACGTTAAAAAAAGTTAAATATATTTCGTAATAAAGCTTTACGTAGCTTTTTTATGCCGGAAAGAAATCATGAAATCGATAAATTTGATGGGCTACGAAAACAGATGTATACTCTTAAACCATGATGCTAATAATAAATATCTTTTTAGCAGCGATTGGATGAAACATATTTTTTCTCAGATTTATCTCTTATAATTATATCTTTATTTCATTCTGATAGTATTTTACTCAACTTTTTTTATACAAAAAGAAATCATCACATGTATTATAGTGGTGTCTCCAGGCTAGGAGGGGTCGAACAATTTTCGTTAAAAAAGTTCTTTCGTACCAAGTATAAAAACCTGCGCGAAAGCGGATTAAAGCCAGTCGGGCAAATGGCGTAACGGCGACAAACAGTCGCGGAAATGCAAGTATGGCATTGCAAAACTTTAGCCGTGATCTGTTTTACGAGGGTCTCTAAATGTATTCTCGATTCTCGTTTCGGTTTTCGATTTGCTGGTGGCCAACCCCCTTTGCGTGCAACACAGCGTTCATGTCACATAGCAGGACACCGAAATTGAGCAATTAATTTAACGAGAGAGAGAAAACCATTACACATTTTCTCGGTAATTTCCAGTCGAGCAATGAGAGACGGGAAAACTGCTTCGGGGTCCCGCGAGGCGTGGTATTCGGTTCCGCGATCAAATAATTTTATTATTTTGGCTCTCATCGATGGGAAAAGCTAAATATATTGCTAAATTATGACTTGACGTCGTTAACAGTAACCGCGTATACAGCGTAAAAACTTCGCGTTATAAATATTTTTTTTACCCGTGTAATATTAATGCAAATTTGCTCTGCAATTTTGAGAACTGTGTATTTTATATTTTGATAATATTGCATGCGAGAAAATGGTATTGACGTTGGTTATAATAATAATAGTAATTACAATCTGTTATTGTAATATTCGTTAAAATTTTGCTCGTTTGGATGGGCTAGCCTGTTTATAAGCCGCATCGCCATCGATCGTGCGATAAACGGGATTTGCGGGCACGCGTAAATCGCGAAAGCGTTTTGCCGATAATCCGAAATCTGTTCCATCTTTTGCTTATCATCAGTGTGTGTCGGTTACATTGATCCATTTTTCTTCTAAACCATCGCGTAATGATGCTGAAAGTGTTCGATCGACTGAACTACCGTCGTCTGCGTTTGACAACGTCATGAGCTGCACATAACACGCGCGATCGATTGTGTCCGCGTCCAATCGAGGCGATCAACAGGCTTGAGTATTATCGCTTTAATTAATTCATTTATACATTAACTCTCTTTTACGCGTGATTAAGTTTACCGCTTGTATTTTAAAATTCGCGAGAGAATTTGCAGGAAGAGAGGAAGACTCTGAATTAGCTACGGAAGAAGAAGTATAAATGCATTTTTATTTCTTAAATTTCTCTTTGCGTCATCTTTCTTCGCACGCTCAAAGACATTAAAATTACTTATATTCCGTTATAAGTGCGATCGCGCTCGCAAAAGTAACCATGCGGCTTTGCGATCGAAGACACGTTCCAACGAGTATGCCAATGTTCATAAAAATGTTCGCGGTGTCTCCGAAACTTTAAACTGCCGTCTATTATTCCGACGAGGGATAGACGAGCCGACCGAAAGTTTCTCGATAAATCATCGTAGAACGGAGGAGAATAAAAGCACGAAGAGCCGCGAGAGCAATAAATATTAATAGCGAATGGTTACTGCATAATCGATCAGAACTTTTTCCAGTCATTCCGCTAGTTGAAACAACTTCGCTGAATACATCCAGATATAACGGATGTTCCAGATTATCCGCGGATTTTTTGAATATCTCCAAGATATATTTTTTCTTAAAAATGTCGACCGGTAATTTTTGAGTTTGTAAGGAATTGAAAAACTTGAGGAATTTCTCGTGAGTCGGAAATCAATTTTAAACTTTCTAAACCTTTTGAATTTAAAATTTTATTACTAAACCATTTTATTTCAACAGAGAGTAGAGTTTAGTCACGTACTTGATGTACTTAAAATAGGATTTTATAATAAATTGCAGAAGATAAAGAGAGATGTGATCGAAGTTTTACTAAAGTCAAATGTCGACTCCGAACATATCGGACAATTCGTGAAGAAAGGAAAATAAACTCGCGACACCCTATATATCAGAATCGTGCAAGAAGTGAGTTATACCTGGAAACCTTTTTAAGTCGCCCTTTGTTCATTCCGCCAAGGGAAGAAACAATTACCGGACTTTTTAAACACTCCAGCCTGACACGATCCCGCCCGGGTCATCGCTCGTACTTGAAGAAACGTAATTATCAGGGAAACCGTGCAAGAAGCTTTTCATTTTGCCACGAGTAAAACAATGGCTTTGTATGGCTGCAGCCATGCGTTCGCGGTAAAGTAATTGTTCTCGCATTAGCGTCGCCCGGTGTATTTTACTACAAGCGATTAGTTTGCTCGAATGCCGCATTAGTGATAATTATTATCGTTCGTTATCAGCGGATTGAAGTAGGGATTTAACTGGCTTTCTCCCCCTCTCTCTCTCTCTAAATCGCGTTTAGCGAAGAATAATTTTAACTACCTGCTACACTAATAATTTTCCACGATTCTGTAAAGAGTAAAGTATTATCTAAAAACGTTACACATCGCCGGAATTATTAGATACATGTAAATTGTATCAAAATTATATACACGGAGAAAATATTATAGTAAAAATTACAATATAATTTTTATAATCGTGAAACATACTAACATACACAGGGCGGTCCATAAATTTTAGGACTAATTATTTTACGGCGATACTAACTTACTAACAACGCTATTTAAGAATGACCGTCCAAACTATGTACCTGTTACTTTTAACTAATTGCGTTCAAAATTTGAAATGTCTACGATTAGCTAATCTAGAGTAGTATAGTGTCTTGTAAAGCTTGTTGTTTAAGTATGTCATGAATATAAAAGAAAAGCAATGTATTGCAATACAATTTTATTTTAAAGCCGGTTTATCTCTCACATAAATGGTGCAAAAACTTATAGGAATAAAGCGTAAAGTCGAGCGAACATTTTTCGTTGGCATGCCAGGTTTCGTGAGGGGAAAGACTCCGTAGAAGATGACGAGCGCAGTGGTCGACCCTACCACAAGTCAAACAGAGGACATCATCGCTGTCGCGCAGCTCGTAAAACAAGATCGACGAATCACATCTCGTTTGATAGAAGAAATTTTATAGATACCTAAAACCGTAGTTCTCCGCATTTTAAGCAAGGATTTAAAAAGAAAAAAAAAACGAATACTTTGCGCACGATTTTACTTCTACGAAGTCTCTCCCCTTACGAAATCTGGCATGTCAACGAAAAATATTCGCCTGACTTAATGCTTCATTCCCATAAGCTTTTCTCACCATTTTGAGCGTTCATGTGGGAGATAAGCCGGCTTTAAAACTAAATTTTACTGCGATACGTTACGTTTCTTTTGTATTCATGATGTATTTAAAAAAACAAGTTTCACAAAACATTAAACTAACATTATACTCGAAATCAGCTAATCGTAGACTTTTCAAATTTCGCACACAATTAGTTAAGGATAACAGGTATACAATTTGGACGGTCATTCTTAAATGGCGTTGTTAGTATCGCCGTAAAGAAATCAGTCCTAAAATTTATGGATCGTACTATATATAAGAGAAATCACAATATTTTTATTCAATAATACGTGTATTATATACGTATTATATTTTACAAAAGAATATTGTAATTATTCAAATATTTTGATGCACAAATAAATAATCGTTAGCAAACAATAAAACAAATGCATAATTTATAGTTGTTGTAGTAATAAATATCTTAATGTTGTTATATTCCAACTTTACAATAAATATTGTAAAAGGGAATGTATTTTTCTTGTAATTTGTATTGTAAAATTGTCTCCGTGTACATATGTTAAAATGTGTTTTATTTCTATTAACATATACCATTAGTTTTCATTCAACGCCTCATTTAATATCTCATTTCTCATTACGCGTGGTATTTTATATTTTCATGCATTTATACATTTTACGCGTGATTTACACGCAAGTGTTTGCGCCAATAAACTCGCGCGTGTTACAGTATTATTGTTTATGATACATACATATATGCCATTACGAAACTATTAATACCGTCTATGTGGTTCCACAATGACTTGATAAATATGTATAAGCATTCCAATATATATGTATAATTTGATATTACAAACTAATGAGTGCTCGAGCTTAATGCGTGCAAATCGCGCGATATATTAGTTTGCAATCATTATATCGTTTATCGTAATCGTAATATAACGAATATATCGAACACACAATCATCATACGTACACGGAATTGTTTTCGAACAAATGTGATACGAGTAATTATTGCATTTCGCGCCTTAGAGACACTGAGTAACTGCGTGAATACTTTGCTGAAAGCGTTGAATTATGTACATCTGCATCATCTTGTATCTATATTTTATTTGATCTAAATTTTATTTGATTTAAAAGTTTGCGAGAATTTGGTGAAATCACGGGAAGGTATCTCGATATAAATACGATCCATATCACTCTCTACAATGTAGAAAATTGCGAACATGCAAGAGGCATCCTTGGTTTTATAAAAGATTTTAATGAGATATGAGAAGAAAAATGATAAAAGAAATTGAATTTAATCTGGAATATAAATTTCCATAATTTTAATACCTGTCTTAATCTTTCTTGCTGACTCTCTTCAGCACGTCAGCGGCGATTTTCAAACACAATTTTGACGTCTGCTTGGGCTGACATGACGTGATCGCCGATAATTTGAGGTCCATTATATCACGAACGATCTTGTCGACTGCCGCTGTGTGAAAAGGTCTAAACGGTTCCAAGCGATAGATATTCTGATATCTTGGGATTTGATCGGATCACAAGATGTACTATACTGTCGAGAAGGGTGAGACTTAATGTAGGTGGAACAAGATGTAATAAATCAACAGAGTCTAATCACGAATAAAATGAGAATAAAGAAGAAAGCGTCAAGTATAAATTAATTATAATAAGATCAAATTAGATAATAAGATATGCATGTAGTTGAGAAATATATAATACATTCATTGAAGAGAAATGCATAAATAATTTTTATGAAACTTTCAAAAATAAAATGGTACAAAATCCTGGAGCGTAAATTTTTATCTTTGCCAATCAAACTTTCAGGGGTGGAACCCCTCCGAAATTATGACACGAAATTTTTATCTATACCTTCTCTAATTTTTTTCCGGAGATTTCATTTCAAGAGTGAGCGAGACGATTCTTCAGGCGCATCGAGAGAGACTCACCTGTATTAAAACTTGTTCATTTTCCGCGCTCACTCAATTTATTTGCGTCCATCCAATTTATTCCGCCGCGCTGGATGCAGAACGTACCTTAAGTTGAGATCCCCACGCCTGTGAAAGAGTATACCGATCCCATTGAAACCAATCATGGAAAGCTTCGACAGCGTTTTTCTCTTGGTCCGGAAATAAGAAACACGTTTTAGATTCTTTAGCGACACTCTGTAATGCTCGATATAACGCTCCGCAAAAAAAAAAGAGACACGTAAAAGCGATTTCTTCGCATAAATTTCTCAGCTCCTTCGATTGATTTGAATATTTATAGCACTACTTTCATACACTGTGGAATATCAAACCAATAAGAAACGTTACATTAAGAAGGAAGGATGCAAACATGTGGAAATAGAGTGGATGCACCGATGTGAATAATTATTTTCGCGAGAATATACTTTATTTTCGGCTATTGATTAAAATTTAAATCTTTGAAAGATTATCTCTTGGTGCATTTATTCTGCAATAGATGTGTCCTTTTCGCCAAATTATTATGCTAATAACTAATCTAACGAGATGCATCTTCAGGCATGTAATCGGACGTTTACCTCTAATATCCGTTGGCATTTTCATGCTAAATCTTTGCGTCAAAGTGCGCTGCAATCTGCCCTTTGATATCGATTCCGAAAAGTCTTGTTTATTCTAGTGTTTATTCATATTAAGTAGCCTCCAGTGACAAGTGACGTAAATGAATTGTTCTCGAGGGCGAGAAGCTGCCGCGAATGGCGACGCGAAATAAAGGACCTCTCATTAAAAGAATTTCGCGTCGCTGAAAAGAGGAAATTATTGCAATCTCCGTCCGAACTTCGCGAACAATTTTCGGTGAATAATTACGCCCCGCGCTAAACTGTTCTGCTATAGAAACCATCCTAATATATTCCACGTTCAAATGGGATTACGATAAATTTCTCTGAACGCTCTCCTTTGAACCGTGAATAATAGTTCAATTTTTCAAATTATTTATTTTTTAATATTTAATATCAATCTCGTGATAGAAGAATATTAAAATATGACGAAATAGTGAATGATTATTAACGCTAAGAAATTGCAAAACTAATTTATACAAAATATAAGAGAAAAGTATTCGATATTAGAAAGCGAATATTATATCGTATTTATATTTGGAAGAAAAGGTAATTTCATCACTTTACATGACGATAACAAGAGTCCGAACAGTGGCATTCACTGTTGTACATATAGTAAGTTTTACTATCCGCCTATCTCAAAGTGTCTCTGGCTCAACGGAACCGTTAAGGATCGAGATCGATATCAAGCGACTTCGGCGCTCTCGGGTATCGACACACGGCTTGTCAATCGCAGATGATCCTGCACCACAAACGAACCGCGTTTATCCCACGCTTGTGCTGTTACAAACACCGCGATCGATATAAGAGGAGTTACGCCCTCGAGCTTGCTGAGCTTTGAACGGTAGAACGTTAAGTTTACTTCCTTTGACAACTTAAGGAAATTTATCTATATATTCTCAACTCAACTATACTGAAAACACAACTCGCTAGAGATTTAGTAATCGCTGTAATATTTAGCTATACTTTAACTTAATGCACACAATAACACACATTGAGAACACGTAGAGTTAATACGTAAAAAATATTTCTTTGAGAGCATCTTTTCTCCGGTGATCAATGTATCAACCAAAACATTTTAGTATTTTAACGTATAGTATTTTAGCGTATCGCGAACATAAGAAAAGAGTATTTTGTTGAGAGGTTTATTCTGTCGTGAAAATACCGATATAGTAATAAAATAATTAATGCTATCATGTTTATGATTTGCATTATAATGACATTATTATTATGACTATAGGTTATTATAAACTGAAGCTATTACAGTCATAACGGTCCCGCATTGACATTATAAAATAACATCATTATTATTACTTCACGGCGCTTTATTTTATCACCGTAATGATTTCAATTAACCGGCATTTTCTCTCAACCTTTTTCATGACTCTGTACTACTTGTGCATATAGATTACACACAAATTGAATACGAATTATAAATGGTCCCGTTCGAATTCAACTAAGTTTCAAACAAAAAAAAAAAAAATATTCGAGATTTTTTTTAACGAACTCAATAAAAGCGAAGGATTGAATAAACAATCGACAGAATTTCCTCGACGATCAGCAGTTACGCGGCTAACTTTCACGAACGTGTCGTAGAAATTCGTTTGCTAACTCGATAAAACTCTGCTCTCCTGCCGTACAAGCATCTAATGCGGCAGCAGCCGCCCAGTTTAGTTTCTTAGCGAAATTCTTGAATGCACGGCCCCGAAACTTTCCTCTCTCTTTTTCTTCCCTTTTCCCCTTCCATTTCCCTCTCTTCCTCTCTCTTTCTATATATTTGACTTTCAAGAATAGTATCACTATTTCCGAAAAACCGATGCCAATAAAAAGGTATTTGCCGATGCAAGCGAAAACATTTACTTTCCTCGAGATATTAAATTTCTCGTTAAGCGTACATACAAAGGACCGACAAATACTTTAGGATATAGATTGTTTAATAAATTCGGAAGATTAGTATCGAGGGGATTTTCAGCTGGGCATTCGTTTCGGCTGATTTAAAATCGATATTTCGTAAATTCAGCAAAAATAGAATTTAATATGATCTTTCTCGCAACTGCTTAATTCGGAACATTAAATATTTTTATAACTAAGCTTTTCGCATACCGTCATAATACCGATCTCTTCTGGTGCAGTTTCTGAAATAATCCATTGTGCTATTGGCAACGGTTCGGAAACTATTATGTGAAGAAATGTGGAGCCTATACATTGTTGAGCCAGACGCGGGAAGAAAACGCCTTCTCTCCCTGTGGATTTTCCTTCCCGTTTCTTATAAACGTACCTTACACCCACCTTATCCCATCCCTTTGTATTGCACAGCCCTGCTGGATATGCCATTCGTTCTTTCGCTTATAAGGCTTCGAGTACAGGCGAAACCCTTCAATAAATGCCGCATTTGCGTGTATAGTGCATTCCGCAAATAATTCAACTTGCTCCGCATGACTTATGCGATTCGCGTTTGATATCGCGATGGATCGCGAACACGATCAATGTCAAACAACATTGTTGTTATTGATTAAACTTCCACGAGTCGCGTCAAAAAGCTTAGCTATTCTCGAAAGAAGTATAACTTTTGCATCGTTCGGCTTTTCGAAATTTGGTACATTTCTATGCCGCGCATTTGCATTGCACGTTTTATTTATTTGCACCTTCCTTATGTATTTTCGAAATGCATATGACAAAGATTGCACATAATAAAAATCAGCGGTCCAGAACGAAACGCGTTAGAGAGGGGAGGGGTCACAATACCAATCATGGGTGGCTCGCGAGAATGAGTTTTCCGCGGCTTTTGCGGAACTATCACATGCCGGGATTTTCGCGAAATATCCGGGGAAATTGCTTTGCGTTCAAAAGCTTCACGCGATTATGGCATAAACTCCTTCATTACGGCGATATTCGCTCGAGCGACTACGCGAGCGCGTTCAAAAATTCGATCATCCGATGTATGTCTCGCGTAACTTTTGCCGAAATAGAATCCGCCGCTCTTAGACTACATTCCCTCGGTTGTCGTACCGAAGAACAAAAATCTGCAAACAAAGTTTGCAAAACTTGTCAAACTTGCAAAAGAGCTTTTCGCCAATCTAAATATACCGATTTATTCAGAATGTTTTTCAGAGATTTTTTTGAAAGTATTTATTTCCTCAAAATGTTGCTATTCAGAAATATTATTTAGAAGCATTTACTATAAATATTTTACACATAACAATTATTTATCTATTTATAGTTAATTATTTATAGTTTGTAAAAAAACTTTGGTGACTTCAAGATAATAAAAATACTGTGGAAATTCTGTCGACAGAGAATAGAGAAACCAGCTTTTCGTTTCCACTTTACTGAACGTCTCGAAATATTCTTATAAAATTATTTATAAGATTGAAGAAGTTTTTTTTATAATTTATTTATTTTTTATTTGTTACGATATATATATTAGCACTCTTGGGAAAGAGAGAGAGAGAGAGACGTAGGATCTATGCTTTTTTCTCAGTTTTGTGCGTCGAGTTTTGTGCTCCGGAAAGATATCACGAACGTGCAGGAAGCAGGGTTCTGCGAGACGACAGCGCAAGTGGAAGAGATCGCCGTTACGTCCGCCATGAATTTTCATCGGGCGACGAGGCGACTCCGCTTCGCGATGAAGCGGAGCCTAACTGATGTTCCCGCGCGCGATTTGCATAAAATGAGACCGGACAGGATCCGCACTTCCTCTGGGACGTTTCCGAGAACTGCCGTTCCATTATCGGGCCAGGTAGCGGCGATCCCGGGACTCTAATGTGCCGTCGGATAAGAAGGGCAATGCGCGTTAACTCTTTGACCCCGACACTCCCTTGCGGCGAATGCACATCACGCACGTACTTCCACGGATTATGCTTTTCCGATTCCTGCACTTAACGCTAGGAAACGCTTGGTGATGCATTTTTACATTCGTGTTACTAGGGTGGTCTGCAAATTGATATCGCGGGATATATTGCGATTTATCATGATTTATTGTAATCTTGAAAAAAATTGTACCTTAGCGTTTCTACAGATCTGCAGGATTGTGTATATTTGTAGTCTTCTCGTGATTTTATTATATTTTCTTTTATTATGTATTTCTTTTCTTTTATTTTATTATGTGACAACGGCGAAATACTTGATCTCTCTTGATAAGCTTGATTGAAAATATATGTCAGGAAATATTTCGAAGACTCAAATTTCTCCAACAATGTATTGTTGAATTCAGAGGATATTATATAATTAATATTAATTTGTGACTAATTATTAGACATTTTTTTTATTTTTGTATAAAAACTCTTGATCGCAAAATGGAAGGAAGATAATGGATCAAGACTTACATAGAGACAAAAAACGGATTGTGTAACTCCAAAAAGTTTATTATATTACATACATGTTACATTCGTACTGACATTTCGGGTAAAGATATTTGAGCGACGAATCCAAACAGTCTAATGTCAGGATCGTTGTTGAACCTCTCAATCCATATACATTAGATATCTGATGAAAATCCTTCGGGCTTCAAACGAACGTAGCGCGATGATCCTAAATTAGCACATACTTTGACCGATAACTTTGCATCAATAAAACAAATTCACTCTTATTGTAAATCATACGCTATCTCGTTGATTACTCTCGCGCCTCATTTCCGGGAACGTATCTTAGGAAATACTAATTCGGAAGTAACTTGTTTGCCACAGATCGATAGTGCCGAGATCGATTCACCGAAACATCGTATCGACGAGGAAAATCAGGACGAGCAGGACGAGTCGTCTATTTACATCGCCGGTGCCGCCGTGTTGCATCGCAGCGGGATGTTCTCCTGGAAAAGAGAATTACTCTAGACGGCTAACGTGTCGCTTTTCTGTCGCACCTTCGGATCTTTACAAGTCCAATCTCATCAATCCTTCTCGAGTACTCGCTAACAAACATTAAATTTATTAACCGCTCTACGAAAGTGACGGCGGGACGTAAAAGAAACTGTGCGCTCGGAGATTCTCAAAAATTTACGGATCCCAAGAAAGATAGATGACATCATCGACGCAGGTAAATAAACATATCAATCATCTCTTACGTCATTAAATCTCGAATATGCAATAACAGGTATTCATTAGCGAAACGAATAGATACAACGTTACATTAGAAATTACTATTAAATAATTTGTTTACACACACATACACACAGTTATCGTCACTAAATAATATATACGATTGCGGGTTATATTTGTCCATTATATATCTCGTAGCGAACGAACGCGTGACGTAACGTCGCATGTCGTTATTGAACGATAAATCGTGCGTCGTACGCTCTATCACAATATTAAACAGTTGTTACAAAACATAATTAATATTTGAACAACGCGCGCGGGCGGCATTATTTACGAGCGTATTAATGCAATTAAGAGCGCGAGGCGAGAGATCTGTAAGTAAAACAAATATTCTCCTTATTGCAAAGTGCTCCGGGAATAATTTCGCGACGTTACGCTTCGCCCGCTCGCTAAAAGAGAATTTCGAAATTAACTCTGTCGCAAATCTACCTCCCTCCCCCGCTACCGATATATTGCCACCGCGATATTTTACTCACCGTTTAGTACGTGCACCATGACGCTCGCCGGGGTGACTTTGCTCGAAGCGCATGTATAATTACCGCTATCGTTAAATTGAGCGCGCGTTATTAGGAGCTTGCTGGTGGTGCCACGTTTACCCTTCTCGGTCTCCAGCGATACGCCACCCCTGTCGAACACGGTATACATAAGTGAGAGGCATTAGTCGAGCTGACTTGCGACGAGGGTTTCGCAAGCTAAAATCCGCGATTAAAAAAATTTGCATTGTCCGCTTTATCTCGCTTTAGCTCTTTTTTTTACGCGAGAGTTTTCTACGAGATGCTCTGCCTCGCGAAATACTCGTCACAATCCGTTGAAATCGATTTTCTTCGCCGATTGCGTTAAACTCTATTACATCTGCATCTACGTCGCAACGAGTTTTCGCAGGGTAATGGAATTGTTTGTGCGAATTATCGCGAAATAGCATAGAAATAGACGATTCGTGACGTTGCAGCTTTCGTGACGTGACAGAAATAATTTTCGAAGCCCCAGTGTAGATTACTCTAATTAGATCTCCGATTTGACTGTTTGTTTGTACTACGCGTGTTTGCGTACAATAGACACAATTTGAACAATGATTCCATCAACCAATTGTACATCACGGAGTTTAATCGACATATGTTCGTACCTTGGACCATCGAAATCGATCACCGCACCGGCATGGTACCAGGTCACGTTGCTCGGAGGCAGATCTTGCAATTCTATGATGCAGGTCAGGCTGATTGTGCTGCCCTTTTTGATATATAATTCCTGGGGACCCGTGATCCGCGCCTGTATATCTGATAGAAACAATAATAACGAGACGAGAGAAGGAGAAAATTGTGAAACAATGCGGCGCTGTTCGCGATTGGCTTTATTATACTTAAGAAACGCGCAAGAGAGATCGAATTATTATCCCGTTTCAGATTCTGAAAGGTATATATATATATCTGAGAGATAGATTCTACTTTATTTCAAATAAAGCTCTCTCAGCGAATCGCATCGTCGGTGAAATCGCGACAAATCGTCGGTGGACAGTGAATAGAGTTAAAACACAATTGGTTCTAACAGCGGCGCGATAGACGCTCGGGAAGATCTTTAAGCGCGATTTATGGGGTAGGAAGGCGCGCGGACGGACCACCTCGCCTCGCAGAAACTTACCCAAAACCTTCAGAGTCACGGCTCTATATATCTTCGGTTCCGTATTAACCTGACACTCGTAAATGCCGGCGTCCCGCGGTTGCACGTAATCTATTCGCAGATTCCAGTCGTCAGTTTCCGGATTGCTGTCTACCGTAAATCTCGCGTCGCTCGTGTAAGTCACGAACATGGACGTCAAGATGTGTAGGTCCCTTTTTCGGATCCAAGACACCTGGGGGTTATTACACACGGGGAGAGAGACCCCGTTATGAGATATAAGTAATTTCAAAGTTTGTCGTCAATCCCCTTCGCTGCTGCTGCTGATTCAATCCATCCATGCCTCCGTTTCTCACCTCGCATTATAATGAGGTCGATCCCGATAAAGGTACGAGAATTTGCAGACACAGGCATCGTATAATTGACAACTCCGAACAAGAGAATTTATACGCGCGTATTAATTTCCACAAATTTTATGATGTTAACAAAACGAAAGATATTCTGAATCTCTTTCTTTCTGTCTCCCTATCTCTGCAAGAAATCTAAAATCGAGGAAAACGGACATTTCGTCTTTATGATTGCGCGGAATTATCATAACGGTGACTCATCCTTAGAGAAGAAGCCTGAGCAGAAGATAAGAATATCGATTCTGTCTTTTCGGCAGCAAGTCATAAATGAAAAAAAATGCTGATGCTTCTCCACACTCTTCTTTGATATACTTTCTTCATCTTTTTTTTATTGAATTATAACAGATTGTGATATTATATCATAAAGAAATTTCTGTTTCTAACTCTACGGAATCTAATAAACGTCTAATGAACACGCTACGTTTGACTTGCCAGCAGCGAAAGGGTTAATTCGCGTTGCGCGAGCATCTAAGTTATTTCAGCACGCAAACCGCTTTCGAGATCGATGAAATTAACAAAGCTCGGAGAGATTTGCGTGTGTTCGTGCGGGACTCACAGTTCTGTTTCCTAAATTCTTAACACGACACAACAGCACGGCGGCCTGACCTATGGCCACCGTTAACTTTTGCGGCGTGTCTTTGAAAAAATATGTCTTCTTTGTGCCACGCTGCGACTTTTCTCCCTTTCCAAATGTGTCGTTGTTGAGATGCAAAAACGCTGAAATAGAGATAAACTGAGATCGCATTATTATTCTCGATAACGTTTTTACCGAAAAAGAATTACGGATTTTCGGCCCGAAATCTGACAAAAAGTTAAAATTTCTCTCTAAAGTTTCTCTCTTTTCAGTATATCAGAACACATATATTATCATCGATACGCATACATTAATAATAACTAGATAATTATTTCAGAAATATAATTAAATTAAATTAAATTAATATTTTAAATTTGTCGTGTAGATGTGTCAATCTGGTTTGCGCATGTTATGTTTGCTTCATTAAGATATGTTTTTCTCAGCATATTTAAATATTGAATCTTTCTCGATGAAAATAGTAGAAGTATATTTTTAATATTTTTTTAAATTTTGTGTCGCATATGTACGAGAATGCTAGGATTATTTTCGAAAAATGAAACAATATTTATCGTAATTATATTTATCAAGAAATTGATAATGCTCTACTATCACTGCGATAATGCATTTAGTTAGACCGTGATCTTCGCTTCTTTAATCATAGTGTCTAGATTTCATCTCATAAGAGAGTTGTTAATTATTCATTACTCTTTCCGAGCGCTATTTCCGTTCATAAAGAATGTTCTTCAATTATTTCATTACTTAATTTCGCGTGTCTAATTGCGAAAATATTACACACACACACACACACACACACACACACACACACACTATTTATTGAGAATGAGAATATAATAGTCAATTTTATGTTGATTAACGCTAACTATAGTTATTTAATAATTATTAATTAATCTCAATTTCTATCTATACTACAGCCAGAGTATAGAATAAGACAGAGGATTAATTAAATTTTATTTAATTAGGTGATTATCAGCCAATATCCCGTATTTATAAGAGACATCTTTGCTTTTTTTCAATTATATTTGATTGAAAAAGTTAATTTTGTGAAGTCGAATTTTTATAAATCTCGATAATCAATCATTTTTTACTTTTGCGGACAATGCAGTTAATTATAAGACACGTAGGTATTCTTTAGACGGGTTTAAACTTGAGATCGGTGTTTTTCGAATCTTGTGGTTCATCTTCTTGAACAACGAAACAAATTCGATAATAAAAATGATTTACACCATTCTCTCGTGTACCAGTATTTTTCGCGCGAGTGAAATTACTTCTGTTACAACGAAAATTACGTGCCGCGACGTATATACAAGCCGCACGCAGCCGGCGATATAAAAAGCGTCTCGCGGGACCGTTTCTCAGAATTTCACGGAAGCACGGGACATTTACCGATGCCGGGTTCGCCGTAAAGTGGTTCCGCGTGTAACAGGTATCCGATTCCCAGGAGCAGGAGGGCCATGCCGTGGAACGGGACCATTTTTCACTTCGCACTCATTTCTCTAATCTAATTCACGCGCGCTGCTCTGCGTCTGACAGCGACCTTCCCACCATCGTCCTATACAAACGATCACTTTCCATTCGCGGTCCTTCGAAAAGCATCCGCGGGATCACCCCGATCGTTGGCATAATGCCGTGTCACCCCTACACCCTCAACCCGGATCCGGGTTCCTCGTTCTTCACATGCGGAAACGTTACCGCGAATCGAGATTGTTCACGCCGCTTTTACGAAAAGATACCACGAGCATAATCAATCGGGTCCTCGCACTTTTTTTTTACACGATTTAATTCCTCTCGGTCGTTTTATCATATATTAAAAATATCGTCACACGTCAAATAATACAGTGATCTCTTCAGAGTTTAAATCCGACGGCTGTCGCTGTCGTATATATCGTCGATTGTTCTCTTTTTAATCCACGCGACTTGACCGCGATCACGCGGAGGAGTTAAAAGTTCGGGGGCGACACGATACGGTTGCGGGCCAAGCACTGAAATTTGCTCCTCGCGGAGGACACGAAAAAGCTCTCTGAAATCCTGGCACGGTGGCGCCGTGCTCATTTCACCGAGGATACGTGCGATTGCGCCGAGAGGACCTCCGGCATCGGATATGATTTCCCTTAACCGGAGAGAAGACGTGTTTATCCCGCGCGCAACTATCGCAATAGCCGTACATTATCGCGATTTACCGAAGCAATCGGTGTGTACACCTTCCCGGAGCTCTTCCTTTACCCTTCTCCTACATTCCCTTTCGCAGTGTCCGCAGATAAAGTGGTTTACGGCTTATTTGCTATTCTGCTTCTCTTCCGAGGCAATCTTCTTTCGCGCATAAATAAGGAAATAAGGGATAAAAAAATAAAATTTCTTTTTTTTTTTTTTTTTTTTTTTGTACGTTAAACGATATATTGCGGTAAAAGTTTTCGAAAAAATATAATATATAAATCAATTATGTGTAACTTCCAATATATATATATATATATAACTTTAGTTAAGATTTGTTTACATATCACTATCCATTTTTCTTTAACAGTATAGGAGAATCTCCCTGTTAAAGAATCTTATATATCGGGACATTATATTATATTAATGCTTGTTAAGTGCGCGCGCTCACTTTCAGATTTTCCAAATAGGAAAGCATCGTATTATTTCTTATTATTGCACATTGATCTCAACTTCTTTTCGAAGTTTTTACATAACAATATATATAAATTCTTTATTCTTATTCCTATGATTTTGTACATAGTTGCAATAATTTTTCAAATAATTCCGTTTTTAATCTAAACAATTATATATGTACGTTTGTTTAAACTTACATAGATACATTTTCTATTTATGTAAAAACATTTCTTCAATGATTGTACTACATGTGGAAGCACCTTGTTTCATTCGTAATTTTTACTATCTTTTTGTATAAATCTAAAACTTTCCCCACTTACATCTATTAGGAATGACCATCATTACATGAGAGCCTATTTAAATTATGAAAAAGAAAATTAAGAAAATCATTAAATATTTCGTTGAAATATTAGAATGTCATGTTTTCATTACTATATGTATGTTGTTCATATAATCGAATAATAAACTGTCTTTGCATTGATCACGTGCGCGTACGTAAATATAAAAATATTATATATTAAAACAGATAAAATATGCATCCGTTTCGGAATAAAAATTAATAATTATGCAAGATTAATCATTCTCCTGATACAGATACTCAGTATTAAAAAGAATTCTATTCTATATAATTATCCCATTATGGCCATCTATGTATGTAAAAGATACATATAAAATTTTTTATACATTATATATATATAGTAAACAATTATGCATCAAAATAAAAATACAATACAACATTATAAAAATCAAATAATAAGTAGATATTCAAATAAGTATTTGAAACAATTTAAACATTTATAATAACTCCTTTCCTTTATGCACGCATCTTTGTGCCCTTTTTAGTACATTTTGTATACTGTTCTGTATTATTGAAAACGCTAGAAACATAAATGAATCTTTATGCTATCGATGAATCATAATTCATCAACAGGATAAAGATAAACCGTTTATGTTTTGTCTATTGCAAAATCACTCTTTATACCGCCCGTTTTCGATATCAATTCTATACCATGTATTTGCATTGTACCAGGAGTGGCTGCATATTTGCACATGTCGTAAATTGTAAGCGCCGCTATACTAACGGCGGTTAAAGCTTCCATTTCAACACCCGTCTTACCGGTACACCTGACCTCCGATATAATTTCCACATTATGCAATTCCTCGTTCAATCTCAGACGTACGTTTACATAAGACAAGGCGAGTGGATGACACAGGGGGATAAGATCGGAGGTACGTTTCGCTGCCATAATACCGGCCAATTGGGCCACCGATAACACGTCGCCCTTCTTCACATTGTTCTCCGCAATCAAATTACTAATAATAGGACCTACTTTGACGAATCCTCTCGCTACTGCTGCGCGTTTACTGTCATTTTTCCATCCGACATCTACCATATTCGCTTTACCGGTCTCATCTATGTGCGATAGTGACGAATACATTCTAATACTAGCATTATTCTTAAGGTACATAGGTATGTACGGTAAATATTTATATCGCATCGATGCGACGCTATACATTTTGTACTTGTGCGTTTTGTGATAAAATTTCTCCTTACGATTAACTGTAACGTAAATATATTGTAAAGTTAGTTTTAAATTTCGTTAATAGTGCTGAGTTTAACGTAAAGATTTAAAAATTTACGATAATGTCTGTGCGCGTCTCGACAAAGCCGATATAATTGGTTAATTATCATATCGTCAATTAACCCCCGATCAGGATCATTGGCCTATTTTCCATCTGAGTAAGATTGAACATTCCTGAAACATGTATCGCAATAGAGATATAAACATGATCGGTTTGTCGACACTGCTACAGTTTATATGAAATAAAGAAAGAAAAAAAAAACGAGAAAAAAATGCATCAATTAAAATTATTTTTACTGAGGTTTCTTTTAAACGAGTTAAAATTTCTTCATCAAACATCAAATTCTTTTTGCCTTAATCGATATATATATATATATATTGCTGTACCTGCGTGTTGCTTCTTCTTCTGCAACACTGCTCCTCTAATTAAATCCTTAAGTGCGTCTTCCGAGGCTCCACTTCGCAAAGCGTCTCTAAGCGAGACTTCACCTTTTCCTTCAAATAAGCATACCTTCAAATTTCCGTCTGCTGTTATTCTTAAGCGATTGCACGAATCACAGAAGTGTTGGCTCATGGATGTAATAAATCCAACCTGCCCTATAAATCCTGGCACGTGATAGGCCTATCAAAAAGGAACATTGTATTGTATAATATATTCTTGAATAATTCAATTTCGATATCAAGAAACAAACCTTGGACGTATCGTTGGGCTGATTCGGCAAAGCTTGAAAATCTGGATACTTTTTTCGGATTATTCTTTTCATCTCGTCGAAAGAAACCATCTTATTTTCTTTCCATTCGTTTCCTTGAAATGGCATATATTCTATGAAGCGTACATCGATAGGACGATCTCTCGTGAAATCAATAAAATCAATTATTTCATCATCATTCTGCCCTCGCATTATCACACAATTGACCTACTCATCAAACATATTATAAGTATATAGATCACAATTGTATAGATATAACAGACTGCGCAATATTAAAAATTTATATAATTTATTTCAACTTACTTTTACAGGATTGTAACCAAGCTGAACAGCAAGATCTATAGAAGCCATAACTCTCGTCCAACCCTTCCTGCGAGTAAACATCTCGAAGCGCTCCTCTCTGAGAGTATCCAGTGATATATTCAACGCATCCAACCCTGCTCTTTGGAGAGCTGGCAGCTGACGAGTCAGAGTCAATGCATTAGTTGTGATTGCAATCTGTTCTAAATCTGTCAATTGCTTGAGTTGCCCTAATGCATAGAATTATAAATAAGCAAATCTTGAAGACATTGTAACATCTCATGGCATTAATATAAAGTTAATATTGAAAAATATACTTTACCAATAATGTCAACAATATCTTTACGAACTGTGGGCTCGCCACCAGTCAAACGTATTTTGCGAACTCCTTCCTTGACAAAAAGATCAGCTATCTGTATTATCTCATCTGTTCTCAAAATATTTTCTTTCTTGGTCAACTTCACGCCTTCCGCAGGCATGCAATATGTACCTGCAATTTCATTGACAGTGTAAAAAAATCGTGCAACTTCTTAAAATATATACAATTTTAACAAGAAGACTCACAGCGAAGATTGCAACGCTCTGTGACAGATATCCTGAGGTATGTATGTTTACGCCCAAATGTGTCTGTGAGTATTCCACGCTGTTCATCCTCTCGCAATCTCGCTCTAAGCAGCTGCAACTATAATAAGCAAGCAAGTTAACATTACCTTGAACTATGATAATACTTTATGACTCGAGCATAAAAACTTTAAGCACTAAAAAAAATAGAGACTATAGCATATGCAATAATACTTACTCGAGTCGAGGTCTCTGCAACTGCAGCAACCTCCGTCGATGCATTTGCAGCACCAGAAAGCCACTTGACGAAATTGCACTTTCGAAACATTTATGCAATATATACTGGAAACATATAATGGAGAAGGAAGACTAGAGAAACAGGGAAATTTATAAAAACGTTACGTCACTTGTTGGTAGTATAGTCGTATATTATGTATCCTGTGCATTATTACGCATCCTTCGAGCAAAAAATAATTATATCTCCTGTATCATGATATCTTTGTTTTTCTTATCTAGATGTACTATCATATCTGTCCAACTTTATTTGAATAAAACGATACATCTAATACGTCAATTGAATCACGCGCTCTTAATCGAAATAATCAGTCATTTTTTGCTTTTTTTTTTTATATCAGTTTGAATTTTGTTTCACCTGATGTCAACCATCCGCCCATTACTTCTGATCAATCACCTGTCAGCCTGTCACGTGTCACGTGTGTCGGTGTATCGCCACAGCTGTTCTATAGTACTAGTAGAGACATCTGTGTGTCATCGCCCAATTCATATTTATAGTAACAGAGAAACCGCACAGAGGGAGCTGTACGGTTGACTTGACGGAGTTATCGACGATGATATACAATCGAGCCTTGCAAAATATTTGTAAATCGTAAAAGTAAGGTTAGAAAGAAGAGTATTAAAAAGAAAAAAGCGTGATACTGTACTATATATTTAAAAACGAGACAGATAAAAGAAGAAAAGAAATTATGTCTCTGTTTCCAGCTTATTCAAGTGATAAACCTGAATCGACAAGTTGCGACAATGCAGGTAATTACGAACTTTGATCAATGTTTACATATGAAAATAATTATGAATTAAAGATAAAAATATTCTAACAAATGTATAAATTTAGAGTTCTCTGTTTCTAAATAAATTTATCTCTTCTGATATGAGTGTGTGACTGGTATTATATATTCTTTTAATTTTAGATATTTCCAATAAATGGTTGTCAAATTCGAGTTTTCAAACACAAGCACCAGCTAAAAGAGAGACTTCTACCTTGTCTTTAGATTCTTCATCCGATGAGTCTTTATATGACCTACTTAGTGAAGAAAAACAAGTAAATTCTGAAACAACTCTTTTAGATACAAAGATACATACAAAACAGAAAGAATCGAAAACTGACAAAGCACAAAAGATAAAGAAGAAAAGACGTACACATGACAGCAAGAGATATAAGCCAGAATATGAACAAGATGTTAAGAATATATATTTTGAAGACAAGCATAGAGATAAAGGAAATAATAACATAAATACATTCTGTCCTAGAGCGAGGTCATCTTATGAAATTAGTGAAAAATTTATTGGTTTTATTAAGCATAAGCAACCAAAAGATATATTTCACAGATATTATGCCAAAAATATTGATTCTGTTGAATCATTAAAGAAAAAGGATACAGTTATCAAAAAAACGATTAAAAAAGAAACTTCAATGCAAGATGAAGAGGTAAATGAAAATGTAGCTTCTTGGTGCAAGAACTTAGAAGAGGAACAGAAGTGCAAAACTCGAGAATATAATGAACAACTGGCAGAAAATCCACATAATGTTGAACTTTGGTTACAATATATCAACTTTCAGGTATTAATTAAAATATTTTTTGTTATAAATTTGAGATTATAATAATAGTGTAATAATTTAATATGACATTTATGCAAAAAAAAAACTAATAATATTTTAATATCAATTTCCAGGATATTCTGGTTTACTATCAGAGACACCAATTAGCCAAAGACATACATCGATCTACAGCGCTGAAAAAGTTATCTATTGTTGAGAAAGCACTTGAAAAGAACATAGACTCCAAAGAATTATTAAAATTAAAATTACATCTTATGACAGAGTTAACACCCTCTGATGAACTGTCGAATCAATTGGAAGCATTAGTTAACAAGGATTCAGGAAACATTGTATTGTGGCAACACTTTATTATGGTCACACAAGCTTCGGTAGCAATGTGTACTGTACCACGAGTATTGGATTTGTATTCAAAGTGCTTTTGTGTTTTAAGACAGCGCGCGAGAACAAATCCTTCTGTCTATGACGCACAATTGTTAAGTAAGTAGGCATTTCATCAATAATTTAATCACACATTTCTCTATACATATACACATATACTAATTTCTTGTATTTATGTTGTATTTTATCTAGATATGCTATATCAATGTTTAACATTCTTAAGGCATACAGGATTATGGGAACAGATGTGGGAAACAATGCGTCTAAATCTGAATTTAAATCTGAACTTAAATAAAACTAGTTTATCTTTTCGAGGATCCATAGATGAAAAGAAATTAAGTAAGTATATAATATTATACATGTATAGAGAATAGAGAAGATTCTTGTTAAGTAAAGACTATTCAAATTGCAGAGGAAATAAACGTCTCAAATTATTTATATCAGATCATGAAATATCAAGTATTATAGAGAAGCATTGCTATATTATGAAACTTATTAGAATATTATGAAAATTATGAAGCTTATTGTGGAAATTAAATATATTCTTTGATAAATTTAATAATGATTGATCTTCAGCAGACAATTGTAATGTGAAAAATTATATATATATTAATAATAGTAAATATTAAAATATATATTTATCCAATTAGAGTTTCTCCAGAAGAACTTAATGGGAGTCTTTTGTGATATTCTAATAATACGCTGTTAGTTATTGTTTCTAATAATAATGTTGAATTTTAGTTGGAATGGAAGAGATGATATTGATGTCACGATTACCACTTAATCAACTATGGCAAAGGACAGAATCATTAAGAGAGAATTGCCACTGGATTAGTGTCAGTAGAGACGAGTTAGAGTTGGTTGGAGATTCTCGGAGGTTTATTTTACCTGAAGATGTAGCAGATTTTGTACATCCAATTCTCTCTCGTAATTCGAACTTCCAAATGGCTATTTATTCTCTTTTGTGTCTGAAAGTACCACTTCTGCCTTGTCGGGATTATTATATAAATGTAAGTTACATTATATCTTGTTTGAAAACTTTAAATACAGCTTTATAAGTAATTGAAAAACGTAGAATTATAAAGACTATTTAAGAAAAAATTAGATTATGGAATATATTTAAAAAATAGATTTATAAATAAATAATTTTTTATATTTTTATAGGAATTATTATTGAAAGACTTTAATTGGGGAGTAGAATCTTTGGAAGTATTGCTTCCATTCATGTATCCTATGGCAGGTGAAATGGCTGGTCACAACCAAAAAAAAGAATTACTGAAGAATATTCTTGAAGGACGTTTAACATCAGGTCCCCAATATCTCAAGTTTCATCCGGCGCAAGAACCATATTTGGATTTTGTACGTAAAATATTCCATACAATCGCGGAAAGCTTACCTTCGCTCCAACGAACGAGTATATATGTCTGGTGGTTGCGATTGGAAAGGCTACTAGTTTCTCTCAGCAAAGATGAACCCTTGAAACATGACAATAAGTAAGATTTTTGTATACCAAAATATCTAATAGATTTAATTAAGAATGCGAGACACAAACATGTGTTTTTTATTGCAGAGGAAAAAAACTGAGAACAACATTGAAAGAGTTTTTAAAAAAGGACGAAAATAGAAATAACTTGTATTTCTACAAGGAATATGCCTTGATAGAACTGGAAATGGGCAGATTCAGTACCTGCATGAATATCCTTGAGACTGCCATTCAATCTCAAGGCACGTGCCCTTCTGCAATTACCAACAAGTGTGAGAGAGCAACGCTTTTTAATGTGTACAGAACATTCATCGAGACCTTACTCGATATTAGAACGTACAACGAATCGCATAAACAATGGATATTAAAAGTCTTTGGTCAAATGATACCTAGCAAAAACGAAAATCAAGACTCGTTGATTGAAGCGTATTTGCATTCATGTGTACAAGACTTTCTGCAAGCTTCTCCTGATGAGAATGAAAAGGATACTTTTTTTCTGTCAAATTTACAATGCGACGCGATTGTATGTTACACCTACTTTCTATACATCAAAAACGATGATATCCAAAGTGTTATCAAGATATTGAGAAACTGTATCAATCATTCCAAGGATTATCCTTACTTACAGGTGCCAATTTAATATTCTCTCATGTCAATTTTTTATATTGAGAATTATAAACATAAATTATAATAATAATTTTTAAATTGTTACAGGAAATGTTATATGAAAGTCAAATTGCAATTTTGCAGTTGCATTACGAACGGACTCGAACGTTGGAGGCTGTGTTGAAAGAGACTCTAAGTAGAGCTTTAAATATATATCCAAATAACTTCTATGCTCTTTCTGTATTTGCTGTCATAGAGGTAAAAGCATCACGTTATATTACATTAACAATATGTAATAATAATATTTATTCTAAGATTTTATGAAGAAAGATTATTAAATTGATAATTATATAAGTTACAAAATTATTATTGTTACAGAGTGAATTACCGACTTGGAGATTCAATAGTAGAAATTCTGAAATCAAATTGTGGCGAGCCATTGCGATGTGTCTAGCCGCTCGCAGACGTATTGATCTCTTAATGAAACTTGATCATCCCTATGCAGTGAATGCTGCATTGAATAAGCTATTATCGTTCCATTTAACACTTTCTAGGTATGGTAAAAATAGAATTTTGTAACATTCAAAACTGTATTTATGAATACAATTAATTTATATATATATATATATATATATATATATATCCTGTTATATGGTATTCTAATATAAAATTTTTCAGGATACCATCAATCAGATGTTGCCCATTATTGTGGAGACTATATATGTTCTTGCTTCGGGAGCATAATTTGTGCGAGAAAAAGGGTGAAGAAATATATCACGAGAGCGTCACGCAGTGTCCATGGGTGAGAAGCATTTATATAGATGCAGCTGAAGTAGCGCCTCAACTTCTTACACAGATCCAGGATCTCATACGTGAGAAAGAATTAAGATTGCACGTCACACCTGAAGAATTAGATATTCTGCGTGGATAATTTAATTATTTAATAGCTAGAAAAGAAGGTATATATAAAAATATATAATGCTTATTTTTTGTATAAATTTCCTATTGTAACAAACTTTATTATTTATAAAAGTATTGCAATTGTGAAACTTGTATAATACATAAATTAAAAATATTTAAGAATAGGGAATGTAAAATAAATCTTATATTTTACAATATGTAAAATAAGAATTACAGTTAAATATAAAGTGCAATTTAATTCACTACTCTACATATAAAAAAAACATGTATATATCTAGAATGTTATATAATATATATACATATATATTAAAATATGTATGCAGCATATATTAATTATACTTGTTTAGTGCATCATATAAAATACATATTTTATTTTCTTGCAATGCAAATGTCATCTTATCAATATACCTATGTGATTATGATAATGCTAACAGTGTTTTCACACGGTGCCAATAAAAATAATAGAATAGAATAGAATAGAATGCTAACAGTGTAGGTGATGTTCAGATCTGGAAGTCTGTGGTTAGATTAGTGATACAGTAAAAGAAACTATGTAAGCATTTTCTCAAAACAAACTGAAAAGATCGTGTTGTTTTTAATCAAGTGTATTGTTTTCTTATTAAAATAATCAGTAATAATATTCTGCAAACACATTTTTTCCAATAACAAAACTAACCTTAAATTAACGGTATATAAGTATTATACGCGTATTTTAATATAACAATAGCAATATAAAATGTTTCTACAAAAACATATTAAATAAAAAAAACATAGTAAAGCTAATTATTAGACCTACTTGTAGTATCGCGAAATTCTCTAACCACACTCGTATTATTATATATTTTTTTATTACAGTGTTATGGAAATCCTGTAGTAAACACATATCTGACACATATTTCTTAAAAGATGGATTTGAAAGCTACAGTTATTTCTGGAGAAGCTCCAGAATCTGATGATGATGTATCGAGCATTGCCACTGTACGTCATGTGTATCATTGTGTTACATTTTATAATTTTCATTTTTTGAACTTAACTAATAAAAAAATTTATTGTCCATATATTTTGTGTAGGGTTTAGGATTTCCTTCTATACGAACACCATCAACTTACTGTGGTACCATAATCTCTGGTGAAGCGCCAGAATCTGATGACGGTAAGTTTATTGAGTATTTTCGTTGACACAAAAATCTAAATAATATTCAATCTTTGTACTTTTCTTAGATTTAACAAGTTTGAGTAGCATCAGTGGAGCGATGGATGCTATGGCGTGTCCTCCTTATACAGATCTTAAGATACAAAAGTCTAAAAGGAGTTCTATCAAATACAATAGTTTACTTCACAAAAAATTACGTAAGTGACTTAATAATCATAATATTTTCTAATTTATTTTATATTTGTTTCCCTATATTTATAAGAATATTATATAAAGTATTGCAAGCCACATTATATTATCTCATGTTTAACAAAAATTTTAAAAATTGACAAGTGTTTTACTTTTGTTAACTTTCTTTTATTAATATTACAGCAGTATAATATGTGCATAACTATAGCTAAACAGTATTACGTGTTTGTGTGTGGAATATTCATAACTTAATTCTTCGGTGATCTGTATTTCTATCGTAACTCAATTTCGATTTACTGCATCTAAAATTCTCGATCGCGATAATTATAGTATCTATCTAATTTACACTGTACAAACAATTTTCTTACAAGTTCTTATAAAACAGCATTTATGAAAGACATTAAATTATACCTCAAAACAAAATCGCTGTACTTATATATGTACTGCTTATTAATTTTGAACATTGTTTAAATTGACATATGTTAAATTTGAACAGACGAATGCAATGAAACCTTGGATAGAGACATTCTGCAAATGACTGAAGGTACGATCGCAACCAGCGTACAAGAATTGTCAACTGTTAATCGACAATTGCTGAGAAGTGAACTGGTATTACAAGAGGCTGTTTGTCAGTTGCGTAACGCATCCAGTCGAATAAAAGATGCCTCCGACGTTCTACATCAACTTATAGACGACAAGTTTTTGAATTCCATTAAAACTTAATTTCTAAAATTATTAGTGCGTATTCTTATTTTTAAGATTTACTTGATAACGATGAGTAATCTAGCATGTGTTAATATAGAACATGCCATTTTCGTGATACCGCGCATTAGATGCGGGTATGAAAGAGATGCGCAAGATCCTCTTTATGATCGGGAATATTGTTTGAGCATTAATCGATTTTCTCTTTAACTCTGGCAGTACTATTTAATGTGTCCTTTTTATATACTTTCTAACACATCTTCATTCGTTTTGAGAAAGTTTTATATCAATCACTTCAATTCATTATAATACCCTAAGATCGATTTGCGGAACCGAATGTATTACGCCTGATTTAACATGATATACATATATTCGTTCGATAACAGCAAATAGTTTAATACTGGTTGTTGCGCTTTTCATTTCCGTGAATTTAAATACGGCGGTGGTATATGTGCATTCCAATGTAAATATATGTATAATGCGGTTAGTGTGTGCATAGGAGATATGATAATTATATTACAATATAAATATCAAGGAACACACGTTACGATATACTGAAACAAGGCATTTCTACGAAGAATAGACATACACTTTCTTACGGTTTTGAAAAATGTATTGTAACTGTATTACTTCATATTTTGTAACTTTCGAGAATCATATGAATATAAATATGACATTGTTTTTGTTAGGAGATTATATAATCCTTTAGTTGGGATAATATTGAATACCTATAGTTATATGTGTATGCATAGTCTCGCTAGAAATACCTATCTCTTTTCTGCAGGTTTCTTTCGTTTTTCTTTTTTTTATCAAATAGCACAATTTTGCTTGGTATCAAAGGACTGATATCGACTTTTTTTTGTTGTCGCTATTATGTCGCTAATGTTAGTGTACAATGAATTAGTGATTTTAATGGAGATGGTTTTCATTTTCTCTATAAATTCAGTCTTAAATATTCCATCAATCTTCGTTGAACTAAATCTCGGTATAACGGTATCTAAGTACAAAAATTCCATAAACGAAACACGTTCTGCTAAAACTTGATATGGCAACGCGGCGACGGAATATCCAGTTCAAAAAATGTTATTTATGCACAGCTCCACTTCTTATATGTATATTCAGATAAGTTAGCAGCTAAATTGCGCGTGTATATAATTCTCTCGGTATAGCAAGGTATCTTACGTTGTCTTAAAGCAATTCCATACGCTCACTAAAGGATGTAAAGTATTGCCAAAGCATAGTTGTGCCACTGAATTATGTATATAGATTAAAAAAATTCTACAAAAAACTTAGAACTATATTATTTCCTCTATACATGAGACAAAACCTCTATGATTATTATTGTAGTACTAAATTCCCGAGAGCGAATAATACAAGTTATTTGTGTTTAATTTCTGTACAGTGTTTTCTTTTGTCTCTGTGATTCTTCTTCATGTTCTTCATGCGAACGAGAGAGAATATGAGATCTTCATCATCGATATACGTGTCAGCTTTGGTAACAACTAATACTTGTGTATATTCTCAATTACACTCTATTATTGTAAATAAAAATTTAAATGGGCTCAATTCCAGAATAGGATTAAAGTTTGTTGCAGTTGACGACCTTTATAGAATATGCGACGTCGCACTCTATACATATTAGCCAATGTGAGGGCGCCCACCCCCCACATGGCCTACGCTCGCTCCATCTCACCACCACTCGCGTACATCTGAAGAAGGGCCATAGATTCTTGTGCTTGACGCTTCTCCGCCAGAAATCTACCCGAAGCTTCCTTCAGCTGCTCGAGGAAAAGTCTACAACGAAATTGAAAAAAGAAATTAATAATTTTTTTTCTCTCTTTGTTTTAAGATAATCATACTTGGAGGAATTCTGTAATTATTTATTACCTATCAGGCACTATATCGGCTAAACTGTCAGGATCCATATCGCTAAGTAATTCCAGATCGTTTCCTCCAAGGAGCGAGATATGCGATGGATCGCCGTGCAACGACGATACCAGAGGCTCTATGGGCGTTCGTCGTCGTCGAATTTTATCAGTCCTTGAACCACCCTCCGCATCCACGTCATCTACGACGATATAACGGGACGCCGTCGTGCTACTCCCCGCGGCGATCCATTTTTGATCACCATGTAACACCATCAAGCTTGTATTCCTTTCTAATGTGGCGAAATATTCTTCGTCATCTACTTCTGTTCCTGGAAGGAAAATCAAAGAAAATCATCAAAGAAAAAATTCCATTTGTTATAAAGACAATCAGTTGTCAGTTGAATAATGTTTTTACGGTATGCACATTTATAATTATATAATTATAAATAATTAAAAATTAAAAAATATATTAAAATAATATATTAAAAATTAAGTATTTAATACATATGTTAAAAATGGATGATTATGTTACATGTTACAGCATAAATATTCTCTCACCATCCTGCTCGAGCACAATTGTCAAATCTGCGTCCACGGGTAATGCCAGACGATTACGTGCGATGTTGGTCAGCTCCTTCAACGATGAAGCGGTGATGCCCTTTCTTCGCTCTCTGGTGTGATCGACTATCTTGTAAGGATTGCCCATTCCCTGCGTGATTCCAGTTGTATCTGACATCTTTCCTCACGGGCGGCGAACGAGAGCAAATATTAACTTCGCTGAACGCTAGTAATTCCCGTTTCGTATCGCACTGAGATCTCTACGCCCTGTGATAAACACAACCGTCTAAGTCAGAAAAGATTTACTTTCTCGGAGAAAATTGACTGCTGCTAAGGCCTGGTTCTCGTTGCACATCAGTTGGTCGATGGTGCTTCGACGGTGTGACGATAAGTTTGAATGATTTCGTCGCGCGCCCGATGATGACAGAGGTGAGAGGGAATACGCCCTTATATGAGATGTAACAAACACTCTTATGCGATGAACACGGTATACAAACACGCTGTTTCTTTTTTTTTTTTAACGTCAATGAGATAAAGATATCCCCTCGACGACGATGCACTAGGCGACGGCGACAGCTGTCCGATTCTTCGGATTAAAAAATCGTACCACTCGGAAGAAACAATCAGATATGAAAGGGCAGTGTTCAGGATTGCATTGGATCGACCTGGTAGACTAACAAGGATTTGAGCGAGATTCGAGACTGTGGTTGTTGTATATTTGTTAAACTCAAAATTCACAGATAAAAGAATCGGCAGAAGGTGGCGGCAACGACGATTGTGCGGCGCGGGAAGAGGAAGAGAGAGAAAGAGAAAGAATGTATGTGATGCCTCGAGTGACTGAACTGACCGTGTGTCAACCCAACACTGGGTCAACGGTGCAACTACCCTTTCTATTTATACCCCTTGTAGACTCTCCCGCAGGTATATACGCACGAGCGAGAGACACCCCGACACAGCATCTACCCCTATCTACCCATCCAACCCTCTGTCCCCTGTGGCATCCCCCATACAGAAATCAATAATCTGCCCTTACTCCGCGCTTATTTTTTCATCACAGCGCCGAGACGAGAAATTTATAAAAATACCCACGCATCGCCGATAAAGAGGACGATCTCCGGATGCAAAAACATTGATGAGATTGATGAGATAATTCATGAGACACGTGCCAATCGATCCATTTCTTTGAACTCGAGAAGGGCGATTAAAAATAAAAATGTTTCTGCGATATTAGTACATGCAATTTAGATGATGTGCGATTTAGTGGAAAGATACTTTATGGAAGTTGAAGTTTTTTTTTTATCAAAAAAGATAAAGATTTTAAAAAAGACCCGTTCTATTATTTTGCATTGTTGAAGTATTTTAAGATAAGAAATATATACAAGAGATATATTATACATATGTCCTCTTGTGATTTTTTATAACAACTTAAAATGCAATAAAAAAGAGATTTTGCAATTTTTTATTTATTATTTCAATAATAAGTAATCAATGCAATTATAAATGCAATATTCGCAGAGAATATTTAAAGATAATTATATATCATTCATACAAAAAAAAAATATATATATATGTATATATGTACATACTGCAATATATATTTGATATATTATTTTTTATTACAGACGATATACAATATATTCTATTATATGAAGAAAATTATTAACTATTATTAAACACATAACTTTATAACATAAACTTTATAAACTCCTATTTTTTATTGCATTAAATGTATAAATTTTGTCTATTCTCTCATTATATTATATAGAAAACTTGTATCAGTAATTTAATTATTATTAATATTAATTATTAAAAATATCGAGTATATCGAGTCTTAATTACTATAAATTCGATATAAATATTTTAGTTTGCTAGGATCTTTGAACTTAGGACACAGCACTGTAGTTAAATTTAGATCAATGAGACTAGACACTGTTTTAAGTTTAAAGTTAGCTCAGACATAGCCCAGTTAGGGCTCCTAGGTGAGCCACAGAATCCATTCGAATGGATTCAATCACATTTGGCTAGGATTTTGATTAAAAATCTGTATCAAAAAAATGCCATCGAGTGGAAATAAAGAGTCCGACGACAGTCAGACATGGGAGTTAGCAGAACGGTGTCTATTACCCATCGCATTTTCACATGCAATTGCAGTCATCCTGGCAACTATATTGAATACTTTTGGGATCTCACAGACATCTAGTTTTGTGCTCTTCTTGTTGCTATTAGTCATATCTATAGGATCCACATTGTTCTACCACAATTTGAAGGTAAGATATTTGTGATGTAGTTTCCTGATACAAAACACAAATAATACTGATGTGATATCTACTTTTTCAAAGCAAATTTAGATTGCAATAGTATATATCTCTCACTTTCTCTGTCTTTCTCTTTGATAATAATGTTATAAAAAATTTATAATTGACATGTGTGAAAAAGAAAATTATAATTTATTCTGACCTTCAGTATAAACTAATTGTAAGATACATATATTATACCTCTGTAGTAACAAAATTGTATGTTTTCCTCAACCTTTCATAATGTCAGCTATTACTTGTGAATGTTCAAAAGTTCAAACGCCTTCTCTATATCGGAATTTTCACCGATTTGTGCATCATGCCTGATTGAAACCTTTGATCTTTTTTCATAACACCACATCAATGCACCTATCATCATTGCATACTTCCTGTTTTACACTTTTTCACAAAGAACTCTGAGACTATCATCGTTCGCGTTCAATGGCTTTAAAATATTATGAAGTTTCATTATCAGATTATGATTTAATAAATTAGATGTTTTTAAATATACATATACAGTTCACTTGATGCAACAGGTTACTGCAGCAGGAAAGGCAGTACTAATCACGGGTTGCGATTCGCGAGTCGGATATGCTTTAGCTAAACAGCTGGATGACTTGGTAATATATGTGTGAAATGTAAAGTGTTTTGTAAATTGAATATAATTTAAAGCCAATATCTATATAGCTTTTCTTCTTTTAAGGGCTTCACTGTATTTGCTGGATTCACTAATAAAGCTGACAATGAAGAGATCATGCAAAAATTGAAAGATTATGCTTCTGGAAGACTGCACATGCTACAATTGGATGTTACCAGCGAACGTGATATACATTCAACTTTCCTTTACGTCAATGAAAACTTGCCCGATGGAGCTCCTGGTATATCGCCCCATATCTCTTAAAAGATTATAAACCTTTAGTGTAACGGATTATACATCCTACGTCATTATACTGCTATACGTTATTTCAGGACTGTGGGCACTCGTGCATGCTGCTGCCTGGGTAACTCTCGGAGAATGCGAGTGGGTGCCCCCATCCGTTCTCAAGCGAAGCATAGACATCAACTTCATTGGCTTAGCACGTTTAACTCAGGTACTCTAAGCGTCACAAAATGTCAAAAGGTAAGAGAAACCTATGATACATAGTGAAACTAATACTCCCTTTCTTTCTCCATAATAGGTATTTCTACCTTTGGTCAGGAGGTCGAAGGGTCGAATTGTTCTTGTTAGCAGCCTCTTGGCACGAATACCGAGCCCTGTTCGAGGCATTTATTGTGCGCTTAAGGTAAATTTTCTTTGTCGATTATATAATACCTTATCTATTTGTATAATCATGAAACTGGAAGTATTAAAGCTTGAGCACAACTTTATAGAAGATTATAAATATATCTTAGGCCGCTGTGGAAGCTTGGGGCTCTTGCTTAAGATTGGAGATGCGGAGATGGGGTATGGATGTTGTAATTGTCGAAACCGGAGAATACGTGTCCGGTAATGCATGGCTAAAGGACAATACCGCATTGTTGGAGCAAGCTAGAGATATGTGGACTCAATTGGATCCTCAAACTCGTAAGGAGTATGGTCAAGAATTGTTTCAGGGGGAAATGCTGGCTCTAGAAAAGTACACCCAGGGACCAGAAGCAGATTTAACCGCTGTTACGAGAACCCTAACGGACGCTGTGGTAAAGACTTTCCCTATGCGACGGTATACACCTGTAACGCGCAATGAAAGAATGCAAGCATTGTGTAATCATTATCTACCAAAACCAATCTACGACATATTGTATACAAATTAAATATATCTCCTGCGTAATATATACACTGCTCAGAATACATTTGGAAAGAGACATTTTTTTGAGAATAGATGACATCATAATAATAAGTTTTACGTAAAACAGAAATAAGACAAAAACTTTTCTAGCAGATTACATAATTGTCCAAAACACTGCCTATGTAAAACAGTTGCAGTGGAACACTGCAAATTTAATAAAAAACTAATAAATATATAAAATTACAAAATTTACAAAAATAAAGTTTCAATTTTTAGAATTAATGTATAACAACTACTATGCACAAGTAATCTTAATGTAGACAATCTATAATTATTTTGCAAATATATTTACAATATATATACATTTTGTAAATATATTTTTAGAATTAATATAACAGAATAGGAATAGTCTCTTCACAATTGCATTTTAGAAATAAAGTTTTAATGAAGCATTACATATATATAAAATATATATAAAATATATATAAAATAATATAAAATAAATTTTTATATATATAAAATATATATAAAAATATATATAAAATCAAATAGCTAAAAATTTATAATCGTGATGTAGTAATTTAAATAGAATAGCATTTTTTGATTTATCATTATCATTTAAAAAAAAAAGGCGAGAACCATGATGTATAATTATATTTAATAAAATTGAAAATAGATAATAAATGAAAAAAGAGAGTAAAAATAGAGAATAAGCATATAAAAACAATATAAAAACTAACCTAATTACACACACACACACACACACACTGACATCACTCCCGAAATATCGATGGCACTCGTAACAACGTTGACCAATGACGTTTGAGATAAGAAAGCGAGTCGTGTGATTGAATCTCTCCTATCATTGGTTGGTTTACCTTCGTCATACTGGTGTTTTTTTTGTTCCACTGGCATCGACCAATAGCAAGTGAGTCCATGCTTTAGAACATATATCTATATGTTCTAAGGTCTATGCTCAAGTGCACGAAACGGAGTCCATCAGAGTTATCCTACAGTTTCGTGTGTGTTTATGATCCAATTCTTTTCATAATTTGTGAAGCAGCTGTCAAAAAATTCGTTTGAATTATCGGCTATAGTGAAGTACATACACATCCTGTCATAGCCATCTCTTGAAATCTCATTTGCTCTGAAGTCGAAGATTGCTTGTTCGAGCAAGCTTCGTAATACAAGATGGCATTACCACCGAATTACAAACAAGTCGCAATGGCTGCGTCAAATATCGTAGCCTCCAATCGTAAGTAATAATTAGTTTTTTCCTCTTGAGTCATAAAGCTGATTGTTTAGCTTTGAAATCCAGACATCTAAATTGTGATTTTTTTCGCCTATGCTTCTTTAGGGGGGTCAGGGGGGTTTATTAATAAAAATCTCGAATTAAAATTTAATTTAATTGCTTGGTATCAGACCAAGAAAAATTTGTGTCCTCTGCACAGTTTCAATGAAAAATTAATTTTTCATTGAAACTGTGACGCACCATCATTTGCATCTGGCTCTAGTCTATTGAAATTTAAATTTGTATTTTGCATTGAGAGCCTTACTAAAATTCTTAACTGTGATGTTTCTATGTTTGTTGCAGAACGTATAAGAGCATCTGGTGGGAGTTCAAGTAGTTCAACAAACAGTGTAAGTAGATATTACTATAATGAAATATATTTATCAGATATTTAAATTTGAGAATTGGATTTTTAAATTGCTATAACTTTATTTTTAGAAAGATGCTCAGAGTCCATTCGTACAGACTCCGCATAGCCATCCAGGATTTATACCACAGAAAGTTGGAAAAAACACCAATGTATGTATCTATCTGGTTTTATAATTAAAACATTGTGATATAAGCAATATTGTATTAAATTAATGAAAGGTTGATTTTTTTATTGTAATATAAATATATATTGATAATTTTTGTTGTTAGGCTGACTCTCGTATGCTGAAACCACCTAAACCACCAGAGAAACCCCTTATGCCATATATGAGATATAGCAGGAAGGTATGGGATCAAGTAAAAGCTCAGAATCCTGAGTTAAAACTATGGGAAATAGGCAAAATTATTGGACAAATGTGGAGAGATTTGCCAGAAGAAGATAAAACTGAATTTATCGAGGAATATGAAACTGAGAAGGTACGCAAATGCATTCTATTATGATTTCATATTATTCGACAATTTGATATTTACATACGTATTGTTTCATTACTTGATTATAGGTGGATTATGAAAAAAGCTTGAAGATTTATCACAATTCGCCTGCATACTTAAATTATATTGCAGCTAAAAATCGTGGAAAATCTGGTAGGTAAAAATACAATGAATGTAATTTCAAGGCTTATGATAAAAATTAAATGTATGCAATGATGAAATTATTTTATAACATTACAATATTTTTTTTATCTAATGCAGCGCTGTGTGCAGCACAACAAAGTAATGATGATCGAGAAAGTCACGAACGTTCGTCAGGTAGCAGTAAAAGTCAAGCGGCTCAGGATAGGAGGATTGATATTTTACCAGCAGAAGATGATGATGGTATATAAAAAAATATAATAGCGATTATTATTGTAAATTAATATATATATATATATATAATTTATTTATTTTACATATAACTTTCACTTGATTTGTAGATCAAGATGATGGATACTCCGTGAAACATGTGGCATATTCGCGTTATACGAGAAATCATCGACTTATTAATGAGATCTTTAGTGATACTGTTGTCCCAGATGTTCGTTCGGTAGTCACTACTCAAAGAATGCAAGTTTTACGACGTCAAGTACAATCTTTAACAATGCATCAGGTAATTAATGCGCGCATGCACATACATATATAAATATATAATGTTTTATAATACCTTAAGCTAAAAATTTTTTTTAATTTCAGAAAAAACTTGAAGCCGAATTACAACAAATTGAAGAGAAATTTGAAGCAAAGAAACGTAAATTCATAGAAACCAGTGAAATATTCCAAGAAGAATTAAAAAAGGTATAGGAAACTTTTTTTTTAAATTAGTAGTATTGTGTACAAAATATGTTTACTTTCTTTTTAAGCACTGTAAACCAGCAGTAGATGAAGAAACGTTTAACAAAATGGTAGAACGGCAATATGAAGCTCTTAGACGGGAGAGATTAAAAGGATCAGAAGAAAATCGTTCGGATGGACCGGCATCTAGCGAATCCACTCCAAATTCTACTCCGACTCCGACTCCTGCGTCACTTAATGATGAAGCCCAACCTGATGTAAAATAATTAAATCATGTTCATATAAAGATCTTCAAAACGTCAATATTATATAAATACTTTTTCAATTATTCACAGGTTTCTGACAATGATTCGATCGAGAAGAAATCCGTCAGCGTTGATAAACCTAACATTGAAATGAACAAAAAAATGTCGCCTCCGTACATCGAAAATAAGACCGAGGCACCGCAAGTGCCAGTTCTGCAAGCAAACACTAATCAGCAACACGCTGGGCCCAATTCTGGAATGTATTGCAGTAACGTAGTCAATCCGATTCAACAGCATCCGCATCAGCAACAGACGCAAACGTCGCAGCATCCGCCGCCGCAACATCAACCATCGCCTTCTCAGCAACCGCATCAGCCTCCTCCGCTGACGCAGCAGCATCAACCACCGCCACCGCCGCCCCAACAACATCAGACGCTATCTGTTTCACAACATCAGGCGCCACCGTCGCTGCAACCGCAGCCATCGCAACAGCAGCAACCACCGCAATCACAGCAGCAACAACCATCAGCGCCGCCAGTACTGACGCCTCAACAACCAACCACGACGGCCACGGCAGCGGCGGCTGCGGTTGCAGCTGTGGTCGCGAGCGCAAACGCGACCGCGAATTCCACTCCGCCGAATATGCCGCCGGTGTCCGCATCGGCGGTACCCATCCAGCACAACCCCCATCAGCAGGGGATGCTGGCGAATCATTCGATGCCACCGCATCAGGCGGCGCAAGGTTCTCAGGCCACGCAGGTACTGCCGCCGCAAGGACCGAATCCACACACTCCGCAGATGATGCCGCCCAATCAAGCTTACGGCCAGCAACCGTATCAATCCGGACCTGGTCCTCAACAACCGCAGAATGTTCCCTTAGCTCCGAGACCGCCGCATCCCACTTATAGCTACTCCCAGCAACAGCCATATCATCAACCTTATCCGCAATACGCTCATCCATATTATCATCAACCATACTCGCAGTACTCGCCCCATCCGATGGGTCGTCCCCATAGCCACGGTCCTCATAGTCCGCACAGTCCACATTATCATCCTCAATCATCTCACACGGTTGCTGCTGAAAGCAACACCAACACTAATGTCACCGGCGGTTCCGCAGCCGCCGCGGCTTCTGCACCCGCTCCTGATACCAATAATCCTACTTCGTACTCATCGCCCGCAGGACACTGTGAGAGCGAACGTTCCGGTTCGTCGGAAAATCAGGAAGGTCAAGTAGACGCTAAATCGGGATCCACTTAAATATTGTTTATTTTACAAACATGATTCCGAATTTTTATTAACATGTATTTGACTATTCCTTTCTATATTCTTATGTTGCGTCCACAAACTTTCAATGTAATCCTTCCATTTATAAAATAAAACTGTAGTGATAATCTTTAGCTTTATTATGGCCTGCAACACATACCACGGATACACGAAGTACCGTTCCACGTGAAACGATCGTATTGCGAGGTAAAATGAATAGAACATTGTACAAAATGCTCTCTGATTATATCTTTGATTCACAGGATAATCAGTCTTATTTCACTGGTTTCATTTGCCAAAGTCCATCATTTAAGTAATGACAGTTTTCGATGCCTATTCCCTTATTTACTTTGGCACTGTAAAAAGAAAAAAAAATACGACAATATATAATATATAAATATCTATTAAAAAAATAAATATTCAAAAAAAAAATTATTTCGACTTACATGTCTTCTGTCGATAATGTTGTAATTCCGACAGCTAACGCATGTTGCTTGCCCTCTGCCATAACAGCCTATATCATCTAAAGTTAAGGATTCGTATCTTGATGTGTAATAAATCAATTAAAATATATAAAAAAAAGATGTGTATGGTTGTGATTTTATATTTAAAGGATACGACAACGGTTCCTTTTTCCACAGTCATCATCTTTGCACCCTTTGATGTTAAACCAGGACACATTATATTGGCACCACTAAGAACAAATCTAATGGCACCTTTGTCAACTTGCTGCATCGGCAGAAAGAATGGATCTGAAAATATATAATTTCTAATAGTATAAAAGGAACTTTATGACAAAATGTCTTCTATTTCTTATTCAACTAATTAGTAAGCTAACTTACACTTGTGTAGTAACTTTAAAGTAGGCATCCAGGGGCCTTCACGTTGGCGAAAAAATAATAGGTCTCCTGCTGCGTTCACTATGATCTCTATGTGGTCGTGACTGATGGATGTAAAAGAAAAACATGTTAAATTCTAGATAAATCTTCGCGCAGACGGTAACTCACCATTTTATGATGCGGAAAGCGTCTTTCTTTGGTATTATAACGTCTATGTAACTATCCAGATGAGGATACAGTTCCAGGAGTTTCGAACGAATTCCCTTTTGCACAGACGATTTTAATTGCTGAACACCAGAAATGCTGTCCTTCTCGTCAAACCTAACAAAAGGGAATAACGTTTGAACAATTAAATGATATTAAATATCTTTTGTACTATAACAGAAATTTTTTCAAACGTTTCCTGCGCTTATTAAAACTGATATTTGACAAAATGCTAATTATTTTTGATAGCTTTTTATTACGTAGAATATCTAAATTGTTTAATGTATGTATATAATATTCGAAAATATATTTTTGCCTCTATATCACGTATTACAGAATAGTTGGGATACTGACGACTAACACAAAAGAGCGTACTTTTTAAACATTTTCTCGGTTTTCTGTGATATACCACTTTGAACACTCTGAGACAATGCATCCAATTAATCGATCATCCACGTCAAGGCGTTAATTGCTTCGGACGTTAGACACACTTTTTCAGTAATTCTGAGTACACCTGTTTCAATGTGCATGCGAAAATAGTGAGGTTAAGCAAAGAGAGGCCATCCCGGCGATTTCCTTATGATAGCTTTCGGTCCCGTATAGCAGCGCCTCTACGTCCATTTTACAGCCGCCCTGGAACTACAGGGCCAAATCCATTTTCGGTAGCATGGTACAACGGCCGATTGGTTCATGTCCTTACTACGTCCATAATTGTGGATCAAAAATATCGAAACATCATGAATTTACTAATATGTTTTATTAACTGTGCGTAACGTTTTGGCATTCTAGTATATACTACGATATAAATACAGCCCTTATAAATTGTTACTGAAGTATTTTTACGTATATTCGCATGTACAATAAATGGTATAATATATTATCTTTTTGCATACATACACATGCAAATGGATTTATTTATATTAAGATATTTAAGAAGTATTTGAAAATGGTACATTTTCGCGGGATATGTCACGTGACATCACTAGGGCTTGTTGGCTCGTCGACGGGAGATGAGTGTAACGCGTGAGTGGGATTCGATTGACCACGTTGCTTTTGACCACAGAACCCTCTGATAGGTAGATCTAGTAAAAAACTCTATACAGCAGTCAATATAATTGGCTGTGGTCAAAAGCAACGTGGTAAAACGGGACACTTCCCAAAGCCCAAAGCGTTGCATCACATGAGCGTGTATGAGCAATACGATTGTCAAGCATGTCACGGTTCGCTATCAGGTGTAATAAATCCGTCGAAAATCGCCGCGAAGAAGGATGCTATCGTATGTATCCACAGAATAAAAGGATACTTTCTCTGCAACGACTCTCCCTTACAAGTAGCAACGAAAGCGCTTGGAAAACATTCTTTTTGCAGAATAATGCTACAAGAATATATTAAAATTTTTAAAAATGATCTTTGAATAGTATTTTAAACAATAGATGAGTTTACGCGAAAAGTTTAGAGCAACATCTTGATTTCTGGGATATATTTTAAATATATGATTTCATATTTATATCAGGATTTATAAATTAGAGATTTAATTTATTTTTGCTCTGAAGTAAGGCCGTTTTGAAACTGTGACTATGCTCAAATATAAAAAAATTCATTACTTATGGTATTTATCGCTACTCGGAAGATAATTGTGCAGCAAAAATTCTTCTATAAACAATATTCTAATGAATGTTTGTGGCACTTCTTACAGAACTCAAGTATCACGTGATGCGTTTAATAATTAATATTGTAGAATTGTAAGTTATGATTCTCCGCCGAAAAAACAACAATGTAGATTTATACTTTAGAAACGCGTATTATTAATACGTACACATGTATTAATACATATTGAACTTCGAGAAATCTTTCTCTGAACTGAGAAGTCCAGATTCAGAAAAAAACTAGTATCATTGTTATGCATCGCTTACGCTTTGTAAGATATTTCGTATTATCAAAGTAAAGTAGAGAGTATTAAAGAAGAGGAATCTTTAAGAATGCAACCTTCGAAGAATATGGCAAATAATAATATTCTTTTAAATATAAAAAAAGTGTTGCACATTAATATATATACTTAGATAGTAAATGTGTGCTATCAATAAGTAGTGTATTTATCCAAAAAAATTTGTTGTACACAAATTTGTTCTTCAGATATAATTTTGTTCCTATGTTGCAAATCTATTTATATTCTGTTATGTTAATGACATATAAAAAATATTTTTAACTTTGTATTCATTGTTTAATTCAATTTATTCTTATTTGCGACCTAATTTTCAATCATGGAAAAAAAACCATCGTCGCCATCCCCGAAAAATTAGAAAAATTTTGGTACTGATTTCAAGAAAATCGGTCCATTAATGAAGGAGTAGTACGCGGTCAGACAGACATACGTCAGCAACTTAATATAATAGATATATATATATATAGAAAATTTTCGATTGTCTCGCGAATGTCCTGAATCGAATTGTATGATATAAATATGAAATTATAAACGTTTAGAAAACGAACAAATTTTGCAAGCGCAAATCTAAAATGCGTATTTATCTGCGCAAAACCAGTATTTCTGTCCGTTGCCAGTAGTTGTTGTTATACCTCAAAAGTTTATTAAATAACATCCATAATGAATGATATGAGATTCGAAAGACATAATGAATTTCTTGCACAATCAATATAAGAATGCTACGGATGGTAAAAGTCACATTTAAACTGTCGATAAAAATGTCTTACCGACATCTAGTATCTCTACATGACATTAATCTATTTATCGATTGAAAATTTACAATCTCACTTCAATGTTTCTCACGCATATGTATATTTTTGTTTATTTGTAGCACAAATCTCGCCATTCAGTTTAACGAAAATGAAAAGCAAGCTGAAAAAAGATTTGCATATGCGAAGATAAAACGCCTTTATTATAGCCAAGCAATATTTATAACCTAACTTGAGAAGCAGACTATAAGAGATTTTATATAATTGACTTCATGAACGAAATCAGCATTGACAATAAGATGGTCAATAAAAACACCAGTGGCAATCTTCTGCTACCAGCAGAAAAACTACCAGAATGTTGGAATCAAGAAGAGAGAATGAGTGCATTGTTTTCACCGTTTCGCAGTAAATCAGCTAATCCACAAGATTGGACTTCTAAATACAAATTCTGGCATAATTTGATATATGAATGGCTGAAATATACTATGCGAGACAGAGAATGCAGTTTTTCTATCATCGATTTAAATGAAGCTTTTAAAAGAAGAGGTTGCACACCTCTTTGTCTGGTTACTGTGATTGAAGAGCTTCTCAGGTATTATAGTCTATTAAATATAATATGCAGTAAATTAATTAAATATTTCTACTTTAGTTATTATTAGTCAATGATTGTCTTTATTATAATAAAGATAATTATTTGTGTATATGTGTTATTGTCTATATAAATCAGATATATTATTTAATTTGATGTGCGCTCTTTAATGTTGTCATATCTTAATATATATATATTTTATTAAAATTTTCCAGAAATAATGAAATAATTCAAGACACTGATTTTTTACAAGAACCATGCGAAACATGGACAGCATGGTCAATTGATATATTTATAAAAAAACAATTAACTGGTCTTTCTCCAAAGTAAAGAATTATATAGTAGGCTAGAATACAAATAACACAGAAGTGAGATACATACACTTGCGAATTGTTCGGGAATTGGGTGATATTATTCTTTCCATTGCTGACATTAAAAAGGACAATGTTTTATTCCCAATCTCTGAAGTAGTACAATATTGCAAGAGCAAAACTAAGAAACAGATTTCAGAGAATACAGTGAGATTAGTGTTGGAATGGTTAAGGCATAGAAAAAAGGTTGCTTTCAGAAAAAATTTCAATTCAAGCAGTGAATTACTGGTTAAAATTACTACAGAAAGTAAATGAAATTAGAAGTCGAAGAAGGCACATATAAACTGATGAAGCAAGAAAATAAGCTGATCAAAGAGATAGAACTTATGGAGCAAGAGAAACTTAATATTATCAATGAAGCAAAATCGTATTTGGCGAAAGAACTGCGTCAGATGGCAAAAACATGCTTAAGAAGAAAGATTGAATTGGAAAAAACCATAGAAAAGCGTGCACAAGCTCTTGCAAACCTACACACTCTAATCACCAATATTGAAAATGCACATTGTAATTCTGCTGTATTGTCTGCTTACAAGACTGCATCTGATGTATTGAAGAAAATAGGACAAAATGATTTAATGGAATACGATGTTAGAGACATTATTAATGACGATATTAATGAGGTAGGAAATTATTATGCATTATTATATATATTTAGTAAGTGATTGTAACAAAAAAGATACATTAATATCTATTATTCATTGACTAGATTTTAGAAAAGAAACAAGAAATACACGCAATTTTATCTGAGACATTGACTCTCACATACTCGGATGCCGAGTTGGAAAAAGAATTAGCAGAACTATTGAATAAAGACAATGTAGATGTTTCTGTCATCCAATCAAATCCAGAAATTAAAAAATTGGAGCAACGTTTGAAAGACTTGCGCATGGAAGGTAAACATTGTGAAATTTATTATCATATTTCATACAAATGGGATATTTATAATATAAGTTAAATCGCATATTAGACGCGCGCGCGTCCTTCAAGTCACAAAAGATACACGAGTATTTATTAAAATATTAATTAAAAAATTTCTTATAATTTTTTTTATTTAAAATTATCCACGGAAATTTACAAAAAATAGATGTTATATAGTAAATTAATTGCTCTGAATCAGAAAATTTTCAATCTTGCCTCGCGAATGTCCAGAATCGAATTGTATGATATAAATATGAAATTATAAACGTTTAGAAAACGAACAAATTTTGCAAACGGAAATCTAAAATGCGTATTTATATTTGTATTTACCCGCGCAAAACCCGTATTTTTGTTCGTTGCCCGTAGTTGTTGTTATACCTCAGAAGTTTATTAAATAACATCCATAATGAATGATGTGAGATTCGAAAAACATAATGAATTTCTTGCACAATCAATATAAGAATGCTGTAAATTATAAATGTTTCATGTTCTCATATTGTGTATACACCTTTATAAAAAATTTAATATCGATATTAATCTTGTTATTACATTATATATAATGTATACATCTCGTGCACATTGTTCGTATCAAAATTATATATATTTTAAAATAAAATATTTGCAATTAATATAAATACAATTAATGTAAAACTAATCAGCTTTAAGACAATCTGTATAAAAAATTCTCCGCGATGAAACATCCGCGAAATATCTTTTGCATGATCTCACATTATTTTATTATAACTTTGCTTTAACTGATGTAAAGTCAAGTTATTAATCAATATGGATGGATGAGGTATAAAAAATTAGGATAAAATTGGTGCAATATAAAAATAAGTTACAATATACAATTAATAATCATTAGCGCGTTTTTTATAAAATTAATTAGTAGATAAAATTTGCTATGTAACTGTAACGTTTCCTATCTTTATTTAATTTATGCTTGTGATACATATTGGAAAAATCTGTGAGTATATTGCTCTCTCGCACACGATTTATATAATATTTAATCCTGGACGGATATAATAAGGAGGAAGGAATAAAACAATTTTATTAATTAGATATTAGTTTTATTTATTTTATTTATTAATTTTATTTATCTTGTTATATATATATATATATCTTTTTTATTTAAATATATATATTTTATTCATTTATTTTTATTTCTCAAAGTGCATATAGAATATCTTTTCTAATTTTGTTCATGAAGTATAAACATTATGAAGAAACTGAAATAAAAGATTTAAATATATGAAAAAGTCAATGAAATTTCTTATAATCTTCTTTACATCTTTTTACTTTTTTTTATTTTCTTTATTATTTTATTCAAATAACAAATTTTAAAAAAATCAGATATAATTTATATTTGACTAATATTGTCCAAATAAAAATATTGTTAATAAATTAATAATATTCATAATATTCTTACCAATTGCCTTTGTTTCTCTCTTTGTGTAGAGTACTTGGTAGAGAAGGTAAGAAATTATAATATCTTTATCAAATCTTAAATACAATATTTCTTATACATATGTATGTATTATATGTATGTTTTATGATTGTTTATCAAGCTTGTTCTACCTGTAATATATTTCATTTTCTATTAATCTTTAATCTTTACAAGATTGATTATAACTTTCAGGCAACTGGTATATTTTATAACTAGTATTCTGTATAAGACAGAACACTGGAACCAATAAATCATGCGATATTAAAAAAACGAGCTCTCTTTCGTCAACTCTATGCGTGCGTGCGAGTGCATCCTCATACGCACGATAAATCGACTAACGATCGTATTTATATCCAGGATGAAATATTCAGCCTAATTTGTTTTAACCCATCCATTTTAATGTAACGGATTTATCTAGAATCTACATCTACGATCTTTATAAATCCATTACCTACAAATAAAATAAAAGTTTGTCACTCACCAATCGATGCGCAACAGCGGAGTTGACGGCATTGAAGCTGTAACATATAAATAAAAAAGGAAATAATTTTTATAAATTCTAAAAAAAAATTTTTTTAATAGAAACTTTTTACAGAATTTATGTAAGACTTTTTCTCTTCAATTCTCTCTTATTTAAATCAAACAAACGAACCGAATTAATGCGTGTACACGATTTATAATAATTAATATACAATTAATAAATACTTACTCCAGAATTGCTTCGTCAACGCCCGATGTCTCCTAGGCCTGCTTCTCCCCTCAGGTTTCAGGATTATCCGTTTCCAGAGTCTATTGATTTACACGCGTGATATAGATCGATAGCGTTAAAAAAACGTTAAAAAACATTAAATACGTTAAAAACCCGTTTGGGTACTTTTTTTTTTTTTTTTTGCGTTGGTAATCCATCATGGATACCCGTCCCCTGGGGGAGGGGGCGGGTTATGCCGGACTCTTACCGGCTAAACCCCAACGGTGGCATCTGTGCGCATAAACGAGGACCCCTCGGAAACCGCCTGGAGGCATTACCTCCGAGGTGTCCTCTGCGCGTTGCGCGTTGGCGCCCTACCTGACTAGCCCCCCAACCTAATTTAACCTACCTCGGGTAGGGAGGGAGAAATGACTTCAACCCCTCTTTTTTTCTCCCTAATTGGGAGCGAAGCGGGGCCACTACCGCTTCACTCCCCCTCGCTTGGGGACCACGTGCTATGGCGGTCGAGAATCCCCGTTCTCGACCGCCTGCAATCCCCAGCGGACGACGAGCGACCCCAGGAGTATGAGGCTCCCCCGAAATCGCCACGATCCACCCAACCTCAATCACTCCTTCTCTCTCATACATACATCCATTCGCAAGCACTAACTCATACCCCCTCCCCCTTTCCGTACAGAATTATCCTCTACCCGTAATTACCTCACCAGATGCTCCTACGGTGCTACGGTGCTCAGGGTGTTCCCACGGTACTCCCACGGTGCTCTTCAGGGTTTTCCCACAATGCTCCCACGGTGCTCCTCAGGGTGTTCTCACGTTGATCCAACGGTGCCCCTCAGGGTGTTTCCACGATGCTCGAACGGTGGCCTTAAGGGTGCTCCCTCGGTGCTCCAACGGTGCCCTTCAGGGTGCTTTCACACCGTGGAGGAGCACCGGCTCCTCAGGATGTTCTCACGGTGTCTATGTTCCACGGTGCTTAAGGGTCCCACGGTTCTTAGATCCCACGGTGTTTAGGAGTCCCACGGTGCTTAGGTCCCACGGGTCTTAGATCCCATGGTGCTTAGGTCCCACGGTGTTTATTTCCCACGATGCTTAGGGGTTCCACGGTGCTTAAGTCCCACGGTGTTTATGTCCCGCGGTGCTTAGATCCCACGGTGTTTATGTCCCACGGTGATTAGGTCCCACGGTGCTTAGAAGTCCCACGGTGTTTATTTCCCACGATGCTTAGGGGTCCCACGGTGCTTAAGTTCCACAGTGCTTAGAAGTCCCACGGTGTTTATGTCCCACGGTGCTTAGGTCCCACGGTGCTTAGAGGTCCCACGGTGCTTAGGTCCCACGGTGTTTATGTCCCACGATGCCTAGGGTCAAACGGTGCTTAGGTCCCACGGTGCTTAGGTCCCACGGTGTTTATGTCCCACGATGCCTAGGGTCCAACGGTGCTTAGGTCCCACGGTGCTTAAGGGTCCCACGGTGCTTATGTTCCACGGTGCTTAGAAGTCCCACGGTGCTTAGGTCCCACGGAGCTTAGGTCCCACAGTGCTTAGATCCCACGGTGCTTAAGGGTCCCACGGTGCTTAGGTCCCACGGTGTTTATGTCCCACGATGCCTAGGGTCCAACGGTGCTTAGGTCCCACGGTGCTTAAGGGTCCCACGGTGCTTAGGTCCCACGGTGTTTATGTCCCACGATGCCTCAGGGTCCAACGGTGCTTAGGTCCCACGGTGCTTAAGGGTCCCACGGTGCTTATGTTCCACGGTGCTTAGAAGTCCCACGGTGCTTAGGTCCCACGGTGCTTAGGTCCCACGGTGTTTGTCCCACGATGCCTAGGGTCCAACGGTGCTTAGGTCCCACGGTGCTTAAGGGTCCCACGGTGCTTAGGTCCCACGGTGTTTATGTCCCACGATGCCTAGGGTCAAACGGTGCTTAGGTCCCACGGTGCTTATGTTCCACGGTGCTTAGAAGTCCCACGGTGCTTAGGTCCCACGGAGCTTAGGTCCCACGCTGCTTAGGGGTCCCACGGTGCTTAGATCCCACGGTGTTTATGTCCCACGGTGCTTAAGGGTCCCACGGTGCTTAGATCCCACGGTGCTTAAGTGTCCCACGGTGCTTATGTTCCACGGTGCTTAGAAGTCCCACGGTGCTTAGGTCCCACGGAGCTTAGGTCCCACGGTGCTTAGGTCCCACGGTGTTTATGTCCCACGATGCCTAGGGTCCTACGGTGCTTAGGTCCCACGGTGCTTAAGGGTCCCACGGTGCTTAGGTCCCACGGTGTTTGTCCCACGATGCCTAGGGTCCAACGGTGCTTAAGGGTCCCACGGTGCTTAGGTCCCACGGTGTTTATGTCCCACGATGCCTAGGGTCAAACGGTGCTTAGGTCCCACGGTGCTTATGTTCCACGGTGCTTAGAAGTCCCACGGTGCTTAGGTCCCACGGAGCTTAGGTCCCACGCTGCTTAGGGGTCCCACGGTGCTTAGATCCCACGGTGTTTATGTCCCACGGTGCTTAAGAGTCCCACGGTGCTTAGGTCCCACGGTGTTTATGTCCCACGATGCCTCAGGGTCCAACGGTGCTTAGGTCCCACGGTGCTTAAGGGTCCCACGGTGCTTATGTTCCACGGTGCTTAGAAGTCCCACGGTGCTTAGGTCCCACGGTGCTTAGGTCCCACGGTGTTTGTCCCACGATGCCTAGGGTCCAACGGTGCTTAGGTCCCACGGTGCTTAAGGGTCCCACGGTGCTTAGGTCCCACGGTGTTTATGTCCCACGATGCCTAGGGTCAAACGGTGCTTAGGTCCCACGGTGCTTATGTTCCACGGTGCTTAGAAGTCCCACGGTGCTTAGGTCCCACGGAGCTTAGGTCCCACGCTGCTTAGGGGTCCCACGGTGCTTAGATCCCACGGTGTTTATGTCCCACGGTGCTTAAGGGTCCCACGGTGCTTAGGTCCCACGGTGCTTAAGGGTCCCACGGTGCTTATGTTCCACGGTGCTTAGAAGTCCCACGGTGCTTAGGTCCCACGGAGCTTAGGTCCCACGCTGCTTAGGGGTGCCACGCTGCTTAGGGGTCCCACGGTGTTTATGTCCCACGGTGCTTAGGTCCCACGGTGTTTATGTCCCACGATGCCTAGGGTCCAACGGTGCTTAGGTCCCACGGTGCTTAAGGGTCCCACGGTGTTTGTCCCACGATGCCTAGGGTCCAACGGTGCTTAGGTCCCACGGTGCTTAAGGGTCCCACGGTGCTTAGGTCCCACGGTGTTTATGTCCCACGATGCCTAGGGTCAAACGGTGCTTAGGTCCCACGGTGCTTATGTTCCACGGTGCTTAGAAGTCCCACGGTGCTTAGGTCCCACGGAGCTTAGGTCCCACGCTGCTTAGGGGGTTCCACGGTGCTTAGATCCCACGGTGTTTATGTCCCACGGTGCTTAAGGGTCCCACGGTGCTTAAGGGTCCCACGGTGCTTATGTTCCACGGTGCTTAGAAGTCCCACGGTGCTTAGGTCCCACGGAGCTTAGGTCCCACGCTGCTTAGGGGTCCCACGCTGCTTATGTCCCACGGTGCTTAGGTCCCACGGTGTTTATGTCCCACGATGCCTAGGGTCCAACGGTGCTTAGGTCCCACGGTGCTTAAGGGTCCCACGGTGCTTAGGTCCCACGGTGTTTATGTCCCACGATGCCTAGGGTCCAACGGTGCTTAGGTCCCACGGTGCTTAAGGGTCCCACGGTGCTTATGTTCCACGGTGCTTAGAAGTCCCACGGTGCTTAGGTCCCACGGAGCTTAGGTCCCACGCTGCTTAGGGGTCCCACGGTGCTTAGATCCCACGGTGTTTATGTCCCACGGTGCTTAAGGGTCCCACGGTGCTTAGGTCCCACGGTGTTTAGAAGTCCCACGGTGTTTAGGTCCCACGGTGCTTTAGTTCCACGGTGCTTAGGTCCCACGGTGCTTAGGTCCACGGTGATTGGAAGTCCCACGGTGTTTATGTCCAACGGTGCTTAGGGGTCCCACGGTGTTTATGTCCCAGGGTCCTTAAGGGTCCCACGGTGCTTAGGCCCCACGGTTCTTAGATCCCACGGTGCTCATTTCCCACGGTGCTTAGAAGTCCCACGGTATATGTCCCACGGTGCTTAAGGGTCCCACGGTGCTTAGGTCCCACGGTGCTTAAGGGTCCCACGGTGCTTATGTTCCACGGTGCTTAGAAGTCCCACGGTGCTTAGGTCCCACGGAGCTTAGGTCCCACGGTGCTTAGATCCCACGGTGTTTATGTCCCACGATGCCTAGGGTCCAACGGTGCTTAGGTCCCACGGTGCTTAAGGGTCCCACGGTGCTTAGAAGTCCCACGGTGCTTAGGTCCCACGGAGCTTAGGTCCCACGCTGCTTAGGGGTCCCACGCTGCTTAGATCCCACGGTGTTTATGTCCCACGGTGTTTATGTCCCACGATGCCTAGGGTCCAACGGTGCTTAAGGGTCCCACGGTGCTTAGGTCCCACGGTGTTTATGTCCCACGATGCCTAGGGTCCAACGGTGTTTATGTCCAACGGTGCTTAGGGGTCCCAGGATTTTTAGATCCCACGGTGCTTAGGTCCCACGATTCTTAGATCCCACGCTGCTTGGGGGTCCCACGGTGCTCAGTTTCCACGTTTCTTAGGTCCCACGATGCTTAAAGGTCCCTCGATGCTTAAAGGTCCCACGATGCTTAAAGGTCCCACGGTGCTTTGAGGTCCCACGGTGCTTAGGTCCCACGGTGCTTAGGTCCCACGGTTCTTAGATCCCACGGTGCTCATGTCCCACGGTGCTTAGAAGTCCCACGGTGCTTAAGGGTCCTACGGTGCATAGGTCCCACGGTGCTTAGAAGTCCCACGGTGTTTATGTCCCAGGGTCCTTAAGGGTCCCACGGTGCTTAGGCCTCACGGTGCTTAGGTCCCACGGTTCTTAGATCCCACGGTGCTCATTTCCCACGGTGCTTAGAAGTCCCACGTTGTATATGTCCCACGGTGCTTAAGGGTCCCACGGTGCTTAAGGGTCCCACGGTGCTTAGGTCCCACGGTGCTTAGAAGTCCTACGGTGTTTATGTCCCACGGTTCTTAGGAGTCCCACGGTGCTCATTTCCCACGGTGCTTAGAAGACCCACGTTGTGTATGTCCCACGGTGCTTAAGGGTCCCACGGTGCGTAGAAGTCCCACGGTGTTTATTTCCCACGGTTCTTAGGAATCCTACGATGCTTAGGTCCCACGATGCTTAAGGGTCCCACGGTGCTTAGAGGTCCCACGATGCTTAGGGGTCCCTCGGTGCTTAGAGGTCCCACGGTGCTTAGAGGTCCCACGGTGCTTAGAGGTCCCACGGTGCTTAGGTCTCACGGTGCTTAGATGTCCCACGGTGCTTATATCCCACGGTGCTTATGTCCCACGGTGTTTATGTCTCACGGTGCTTAGGTCCCACGAAGCTTAGGTGCTACGGTGCTTAGGGGTCCAACAGTGCCTAGATCCCACGGTGCTTAGGGATCCCACGGTGCTTAGATCCCACGGTGTTTAAGTCCCACGGTTCTTCGATCCCCGGGGACTTAGGTCCCACGATGCTTAGAAGTCCCACGGCGATTATGTCCCACGGTGCTTAAGGGTCCCACGGTACTTAGGTCCCACGGTTCTTAGATCCCACGGTGCTCATTTCCCACGGTGCTTAGAAGTCCCACGTTGTATATGTCCCACGGTGCTTAAGGGTCCCACGGTGCTTAGGTCCCACGGTGCTTAGGGGTCCCACGATTCTTAGATCCCACGGTGCTTAGGGGTCCCACGGTGCTCAGTTCCCACGTTTCTTAGGTCACACGGAGCTTAGGTCCCACGATGCTTAAAGGTCCCACTGTGCTTAGAAGTCCCACGGTGCTTAGGTTCCACGGTGCTTAGAAGTCCCACGGTTCTTAGAAGTCCCACGGTGTTTATGTCCCACGGTGCTTAGGGGTCCCACGGTGGTCTTTTAGGGGTCCTATGTTGCTTACGTCTCACGGTTCTTAGATCCCACAGTGTTGAGGTCTCACGGTGATTTAGTCCCACGGTGCTTAGGTCCCACGGTGTGCTTCTACGGTGCTCCTACGGTGGGCTTTTAAACACCCTACTCCGGACGGGAAGGGGGTATGAGTGAGTGAGTGCAAATTGTGTTACTGTGCTGCGTTGGCTGGTGTGGCGGTGCATACGGTGCCCATACCTGGCAACAACGGTGCCCATACCTGGCAACAACGGTGCCCACACTTGGCAACTACGGGTGCCCACACTTGGCAACTACGGGTGCCCACACCTGGCAACAACGGTGCCCACACCTGGCAACTACGGGTGCCCACACCTGGCAAACTACGGTTGCCCACACCTGGCAACTACGGTTGCCCACACCTGGCAACTACGGGTGCCCACACCTGGCAGCAACGGGTGCTCACACCTGGCAGCAACGGTGCCCACACTTGGCAACTACGGTGCCCACACTTGGCAACAACGGGTGCCCACACTTGGCAGCAACGGCTGCCCACACCTGGCAACTACGGTGCCCACACTTGGCAACAAACGGGTGCCCACACCTGGCAACTACGGTGCCCACACCTGGCAACTACGGGTGCCCACACCTGGCAGCAACGGGTGCCCACACCTGGCAGCAACGGGTGCCCACACTTGGCAGCAACGGCTGCCCACGCCTGGCAACTACGGTGCCCACACTTGGCAACAAACGGGTGCCCACACCTGGCAACTACGGTGCCCACACCTGGCAACTACGGGTGCCCACACCTGGCAGCAACGGGTGACCACACCTGGCAGCAACGGGTGCCCACACTTGGCAACTTCGGTGCCCACACTTGGCAACTACGGTGCCCACACTTGGCAACAACGGGTGCCCACACTTGGCAGCAACGGCTGCCCACACTTGGCAACAAACGGGTGCCCACACTTGGCAACAAACGGGTGCCCACACCTGGCAACTACGGGTGCCCACACCTGGCAACTACGGGTGCCCACACCTGGCAGCAACGGGTGCCCACACTTGGCAACTTCGGGTGCCCACACCTGGCAACAACGGGTGCCCACACTTGGCAGCAACGGCTGCCCACACTTGGCAACAAACGGGTGCCCACACTTGGCAACAAACGGGTGCCCACACCTGGCAACTACGGGTGCCCACACCTGGCAACTACGGGTGCCCACACCTGGCAGCAACGGGTGCCCACACTTGGCAACTTCGGGTGCCCACACCTGGCAACAACGGGTGCCCACACCTGGCAACAACGGGTGCCCACACTTGGCAACTACGGGTGCCCACATCTGGCAACAACGGGTGCCCACACCTGGCAACAACGGTGCCCACACCTGGCAACAAACGGGTGCCCACACCTGGCAACAACGGTGCCCATACGTGGCTTACGATGCATACTTGGCATACGGTGCATACGGCGCTACGACGCTACAACGCTACCGCACTACGGTGCTACGACGCTACGGTGCTCCCACGGTGGCTGCTACGGTGCTCCCACGGTGGCTGCTACGGTGCTATTACCGTGGCAGCTTCGGCGGCTGCTACGGTGCTCCCACGGTGGCTGCTACGGTGCTATTACCGTGGCAGCTTCGGTGGCTGCTACGGTGCTCCCACGGTGGCTGCTACGGTGCTATTACCGTGGCAGCTTCGGCGGCTGCTACGGTGCTCCCACGGTGGCTGCTACGGTGCTATTACCGTGGCAGCTTCGGCGGCTGCTACGGTGCTCCCACGGTGGCTGCTACGGTGCTATTACCGTGGCAGCTTCGGCGGCTGCTACGGTGCTCCCACGGTGGCTGCTACGGTGCTATTACCGTGGCAGCTTCGGTGGCTGCTACGGTGCTCCCACGGTGGCTGCTACGGTGCTATTACCGTGGCAGCTTCGGTGGCTGCTACGGTGCTCCCACGGTGGCTGCTACGGTGCTATTACCGTGGCAGCTTCGGCGGCTGCTACGGTGCTCCCACGGTGGCTGCTACGGTGCTATTACCGTGGCAGCTTCGGCGGCTGCTACGGTGCTCCCACGGTGGCTGCTACGGTGCTATTACCGTGGCAGCTTCGGCGGCTGCTACGGTGCTCCCACGGTGGCTGCTACGGTGCTATTACCGTGGCAGCTTCGGTGGCTGCTACGGTGCTCCCACGGTGGCTGCTACGGTGCTATTACCGTGGCAGCTTCGGTGGCTGCTACGGTGCTCCCACGGTGGCTGCTACGGTGCTATTACCGTGGCAGCTTCGGCGGCTGCTACGGTGCTCCCACGGTGGCTGCTACGGTGCTATTACCGTGGCAGCTTCGGCGGCTGCTACGGTGCTCCCACGGTGGCTGCTACGGTGCTATTACCGTGGCAGCTTCGGCGGCTGCTACGGTGCTCCCACGGTGGCTGCTACGGTGCTATTACCGTGGCAGCTTCGGCGGCTGCTACGGTGCTCCCACGGTGGCTGCTACGGTGCTATTACCGTGGCAGCTGCGGTGGCTGCTACAATGCTGCCACGGTGGCTGCTACGGTGGCTGCTACGGTTTTCCCACTGTGCCTGAAATGAATAAATAAATAAGTAAAAGTTCTCGAAGATCTTGAAGTTCTCGAAGGTCTCGAAGTTGTCGAAGTTCTCGAAGTTCTAGAAGTTCTCAAAGGTCTCGAATTCTGGAAGATCTCGAAGTTCTGGAAGGTCTCGAAGTCCTGGTAGGTCTCGAAGTTCTAGAAGGTCTCAAATGTCTCGAAGTTCTGGAAGGTCTCGAAGTTTCGGAAGGTCTCGAGGGTCCCACGGTGGCTGCTATGATGTTATTACCGTGGCAGCTACGGTGGCTGCTACAATGCTCCCACGGTGGCTGCTACGGTGGCTGCTACCGTTTTCCCACTGTGGCTGAAATAAATAAATAAATAAGTAAAAGTTCTCGAAGATCTTGAAGTTCTCGAAGGTCTCGAAGTTGTCGAAGTTCTCGAAGTTCTAGAAGTTCTCAAAGGTCTCGAATTCTGGAAGATCTCGAAGTTCTGGAAGGTCTCGAAGTCCTGGTAGGTCTCGAAGTTCTAGAAGGTCTCAAATGTGTCGAAGTTCTGGAAGGTCTCGAAGTTTCGGAAGGTCTCGAGGGTCCCACGGTGGCTGCTATGATGTTATTACCGTGGCAGCTACGGTGGCTGCTACAATGCTCCCACGGTGGCTGCTACGGTGGCTGCTACCGTTTTCCCACTGTGGCTGAAATAAATAAATAAATAAATAAATGTTCTCTTATGTCTCGAAGTTCTCGAAGGTCTCGAAGTTGTCGAAGGCCTCGAAGTTCTAGAAGGTCTCGAAGTTCTGGAAGGTCTCGAAGTTTTGAAAGGTCTCGAAGTTTTGGTAGGTCTCGAAGTTCTAGAAGGTCTCAAAGGTCTCGAAGTTCTGGAAGGTCTCGAAGTTCTGAAAGGTCTCGAAGTTCTGATAGGTCTCGAAGTTCTGGAAGGTCTCGAAGTTTTGGAAGATCTCGAAGGTCCCACGGTGGCTGCTATGGTGCTATTACCATGGCAGCTACGGTGCTGCTACAATGCTACCATGGTGGCTGCTACGGTTTTCCCACTGTGGCTGAAATAAATAAATAAATAAATAAATGTTCTCTTATGTCTCGTAGGTCTCGAAGTTTTCGAAGGTTTCGAAGTTGTCGAAGGTCTCGAAGTTCTAGAAGGTCTCAAAGGTCTCGAAGTTTTTGAAGGTCTCGATGTTCTGGAAGGTCTCGAAATTTTGAAAGGTCTCCAAGATCTGGTAGGTCTCGAAGTTCTAGAAGGTCTCAAATGTCTCGATGTTCTGGTAGATCTCGAAGTTCTGGAAGGTCTCGAAGTTTTGGAAGATCTCAAAGGTCCCACGGTGGCTGCTATGGTGCTATTACCGTGGCAGCTACGGTGGCTGCTACAATGCTACCACGGTGGCTGCTACGGTGGCTGCTACGGTTTTCCCACTGTGGCTGAAATAAATAAATAAATAAATAAATGTTCTCTTATGTCTCGTAGGTCTCGAAGTTTTCGAAGGTTTCGAAGTTGTCGAAGGTCTCGAAGTTCTAGAAGGTCTCAAAGGTCTCGAAGTTTTTGAAGGTCTCGATGTTCTGGAAGGTCTCGAAATTTTGAAAGGTCTCCAAGATCTGGTAGGTCTCGAAGTTCTAGAAGGTCTCAAATGTCTAGATGTTCTGGTAGATCTCGAAGTTCTGGAAGGTCTCGAAGTTTTGGAAGATCTCAAAGGTCCCACGGTGGCTGCTATGGTGCTATTACCGTGGCAGCTACGGTGGCTGCTACAATGCTACCACGGTGGCTGCTACGGTGGCTGCTACGGTTTTCCCACTGTGGCTGAAATAAATAAATAAATAAATAAATAAAAGTTCTCGAAGGTCTTGAAGTTCTCGAATGTTTCGAAGTTCTAGAAGGTCTCGAAGTTCTAGAAGGTCTCAAAGGTCTCGAAGTGCTGGAAGATCTCGTAGTTCTGGAAGGTCTCGAAATTTTGAAAAGTCTCGAAGTTCTGGAAGGTCTCAAAGGTCTCGAAGTTCTGGAAGGTTTCGAAGTTTCGGAAGGTCTCGAAGGTCTCACGGTGGCTGCTATGATGCTATTACCGTGGCAGCTACGGTGGCTGCTACAATGCTCCTACGGTGGCTGCTATGGTTTTCCCACTGTGGCTGAAATAAATAAATAAATAAATAAATAAAAGTTCTCGAAGGTCTCGAAGTTGTCGAAGATCTCGAAGTTCTAGAAGGTCTCAAAGGTCTCGAAGTTCTGGAAGGTCTCGAAGTTTTGAAAGGTCTCGAAGTTCTGGAAGATCTCAAAGGTCTCGAAGTTCTGGAAGGTCTCGAAGTTTTGGAAGGTCTCGAAGATCTCAAAGTTCTGGGAGGTCTCGAAGGTCTCTAAGTTCTGAAAGGTCTCGAAGGTCTCGGATTTCTGGAAAGTCTTGAAGTTCTGGAAGGTTTCGAATTATTATTTGTAAGAACTATACTATAATATGGAGTAAGTATAATAGATATACAATAATTATTTATTTTAAAGAAATTCTATGTTTGATATTTATATAAAGATTTATGAATCGAAATGTGTATTTTTAAATTATATTGAGAGAGGATGTAATTTATAATATACGCAATTAAAGATTTCATAAATTTTTAATTTGTTCATTACATCTCAAAATGTAGATTATTAAAAGATTTTAGCAAATTTAACATTAAGGAAACACTGGTGCCAAGTAAAAAATTAATTATGTGACTTATTGTATAATTTTAATTTTTATGTACATTATTATTATTTATAATTTATTATTTATTAAAACTGTGTAAAAAATTATTTATAGAAAATTTATAGAATACAAAATCTTTCAAGAAAAATAGAATAATTCTAAAGTAATATAAAAATATATGGTGTATCAAAGGAATATTAATATATATCTCAAATATGTTTTAAAATTGAGTCACTTATTCACATTTATTCATAAAAATTTGAGAATTTATTGCAAAAGATTTTTTTTTTAAATCACAAAATACTCTATATATATAGTCGAGTCATTTTATTTTATTAGAAAAGTAACAAAAAGTTAAATTCTTATTAACAGTATTAAAAATAATTAATTTTTATTTTAAACTTGACTTTAATTCAACTTTTTGAGTGTAATGATATAATTATATCAATCTTTATTTTGATATGATATGTTATATTATATATTATATATATATTATATTTTGATAATATATATATAATAAACATAAATAATATCATCATATAAACGTATAATAAAATCAATAAACGTAATATATAATGATAACCGTAAATAACCAATAAATTCAAAATTTATTTATTGGTTATATTAAACACGCTTCATCATTTATTATTATCTTTTAAGAAAAAATTGATTAGATAGCAAAATAAATTATAATAACAATGAAATTTTTTGGTGCTTCTGTAACACGTTGTGCTGCACGAATTGGTATTCTGAGTGGATTTGAAAGAATGCCTAATGTTTCTTTTGAAACACCTCTACTTCTTATTTACGCAAAGGTATGAAATACATAATATCTTTTTTATAATATTTATATTATTCTTTTTATATTAAAATAATGTTTAGGGTGGCCGTATACCACATTTAACGATAGATGTCTTTAAAATGATAACGTTGGAGTAACAACTACTCTCCGTCTCATGCACTTCCCTCTACCATATTAATGGCAGATGTTATTAAAGTGTTTAGCACTTCTATCGCTGATTTTGTTAGTATGAAGTTATAATCAAAGATTAATCGACATATTAATATGTATTAAAATTTCAACTTCCACTTATAAAGAATTTTGTTTCAGGAATACATAAATTTTTTATCGATACAAGATCCTGCGTATACTACCAACCCTGGCTTTCAGCAATTAGACTCTATTTCTATCTGGCCCAGAACAGAAAGAGTTGTTTTTACTGCTGATAAATATATGGAGCTTGTACAAGCTTATAAACCAGATCTCTATGTTGCTCTATGTGATGGAGATACAAATATTAATAGTAGTGCAGAACGAGTATCAAAGGCAATTCTTCGAAGCAAAACTTAATTAGAACAATGTTTAGATATACGCCTGCACTCGGATACATTAAAATCTAAGGGAATATTAGGACCAGTAGAAGGTGGTTGTAATTGGCAAGCCAGAGAGGATTCCATAAATTATCTAAAAGATAAACCTTTGGCAGGATTTGTTATAGATGGATTACATAATAATGGTCCAAGTGCACAGAATATTTCAATAGAACATATTAAACAAATAGTACAGCATACCATTGTAAATACCAGTTTATAAATTTTAAATTTTGTCTAATATTTAAAATACTTCAATATAACGGTGCTATATAATTTTTTACAGAATTTACTGCCTACTGATAAAATAAGAGTATCAATGGGTTGTTGGAAACCACTTGTTACTGTACTTCATCTCATCGAATTAGGAGTGGATGTATTTGATTCATCCTATCCTTATATAATTACCGAACAATCACAGGCTTTGACTTTCATGTGCGATCATGACATTTGTGAGAGGAGTGATCAATATAGAATATCAATAGCAGAAAAAAGGTAAAAAGTATGGAATATAACATACTTTTTAACGTTATAACGATTATAAAGTTTTAATACGTCAATGAGATACCGCGAAAAAAATTAGAGAGAAAAAAAAGAGAGAGAAGAATATTATTATATTTTACTTTATTTTGTAATTTAAAAAGACGTGTTAGAGCAAAAATAAGACCTTTTATGATTAGCATGAATTAAAAACACGCTGATGTAGCTATCGTGTTACAAAATAGATCTTATAATTGTCATTGCCTACTGAAATATGTATATATGAAATTTAAAGTTGATTAAGATATGCGTGATATATATTTTTGGCAATAAAATATTTAAAAATTTATTCAAAGATTATAAAAAAATTTATTTATATTATTACCATTCCAGTAAAATCTACTCTTTAGTATTAAAAAAATGTTATGAAATTTTATTCGGATATCTCATTTCAAAATGTACAGACCACAGATAATAGAATATTAATATTTATCAATCACTCACCGAATTTCTGCGAACTTAGTCGAATTTTGGCGATAGCCATTAAACGTCCAAACATCAGCCAATATCTATAAAAAAAATAATTAATGATATAAGTTACAATATAAAAATCAGAACACAATTATGTAGAATTTCAAGATCAACAAAAATATATGTCGATTAAATCATACTTATATTAAGAAAGCATATCAAGAAATAAATCCTTTATTTTAATAGAGTAATATGCAAATCTAGTTTCAATAATCTTAAAAAGAAGATTAAAAATTGTAATTTGTTTTAACGAAATCAAAATAAAATCCGTGCAATTTTTTTAAGACAAATATTGATAATAATGGTTAAAAAGAATTTGAAAATAATTAATAAAACTTGCAACATTAAAAGAGTAAACATAATATACAACTTTGGAAAAATCTGAAATTATTTAAAAGTTAAAAAACACCTATTTTAATTAATATATCATTCATTTTGTTTACCTGTTGTTTCATTAATAATTAAATTATAAACTTATGCAAATATATATTTTAATAAGAAATAAACAGAAAAGTAGGAGCAAGATAATAATGTTTTATCACATAGGAAATTTTAATTTTGTATTTGAAACATGATGCGTTGATCTTTTTTTATTTCTTATTTTTTTTCAAAATAATTATTTACATATGTATTATTTTATTATAATCAAATAATTACGATACTTTTTTAAATCCAATACTAAATTAAAATTTATCCAAAATTAAAATTTATTTATATTATACAATGTAATGTTTTTTATTTTATTATATGTTTTTTAATATTAATTTTGTTGGTTTTTTTATCATTGTTGTGATAAAAATTAAAATACATTAATTATTAAACAAATTTGAAGATGATTAATAAAATCTGCGACATCACAAGCAAATATGCAAAACTTGAAGAAAATAAAAAATTATTTGTAAATTATATAAATTTATGTGTGTGTGTGTGTGTGTGTGTGTGTGTGTGTGTGTGTGCGCGCGCATGTTTATATAAAAATAATATCTAATATTCTCATGATTGTATTTGTTTAATTTATTGGGGAGAATCCTTCTCTTCTATATAGATACACCATGTAGAGTTTTTGATATCATTTTGAATTTCTAATGATCGCAAAAGCGATATTAATTTAAATGTGATATAGATATATGATCCTACGCAATAAAATCTCTAGTGAAATATTTAAGTAATGTAAAATAAATGTTTATGTTAGTTCTCATTGACCATTTTGATGTTGCAACTTGTATAAAAAATTATATTCTACTAACAATAAAATGAATAATAAAAACGCAAAATTGTTAATTAGAATACATTTTTTAGTTAGCTTTCTCCTTCGTATTCAATATAATAATATATTAATAAGTGTTTTTATTATATAAATATGTAATATAAATATTTTGTTTAATTCTAATAGAATCGTTCGATTCTTTATTCAATCAGAATGAGATACTCTGCTATTAATTCCTATGCAAGATTTTTAAGCAAACTTTCGATAAGAATAACATTTGACACAATGTAAACTCGATTATATAAATGTATGTACAAATGTGAATTCGTCACTATAAATGTACAAATACTCGGAAGACCGTTAGGATAAAAGTAATCTAATGGCCCGCGATTATCTGATCCGAAAAAGTCACTTGATTTCTTATTCTTACAATATCTATAAAATATGCTATCATCATATTAAATATAACAATATTATCTCACAATTTATTCAAAAGACAATGCTATTGCGAATAATCACATCTATTTGGCTTGATTATCTCTTTGTCGACTTACCTGTACAGATATTAACGGAGCACGCAATTTCTGCTTCTGCACGGCACAACGTTCCCGCTGAAAGAGGAAGAATAATTCGTTGGCGCCAGAATTTCCTTGTCCTGATTGGTCGAGCTGGTCAAGCTTCGCAGTCGTGATTGGCGGATGTTGGTACGTACTCTGTCGAATCGATATATTTCGTTTCAGCCAATCAATTCAAAGATCTCGCACGATATCTATCGAAAACCTTCTAGCACCCCCCAAACAATTTGGCGCGAAGATTCAAAATTGATTGAAGTCACTATGCAAATGAACGTGATACGATAATTAATAAAATAAATAATACATTACTAATAATTAAATAAATAATTTATTACAATTGTATTCATGAAATTTGTATTATGAAATTTTTCATTGATAATAATTTTTTAATCTCTATTGTTGATAGTGTGGAGTGTAGCACGGTACTGGTTAGGACGCGAGGTTAGAACATGCGAGTTCGTGGAATGCATGATTCCTCATGAGAATAATTTCAGTCTACTATTAGAATGTTTCGACCGACGAGGTGTTTGATATCCACACTGCATCGCGTGAAAGATCGCTATTTGCACACGTACGATCAGCACTTGTCAGACGTCGCCGAGTATGAATGTAAGTTGGGGTACCAAAATCAATGCAATATTTAATCATATTTATATACGTCAAGTGTGATATTTAATAGCGATTATTAATACATTGTAGCTCCTATCACGGACGAATATAAAAAGGGTCCAACGGAGGATAGATCTTTTTATTTGGACGCTCAAGCTACTACCACGCTGGTAAATTCAAAGCATGATGTCACATGATGCAATCTATGTGCACGTGAAAAACTAAGACGTCGTACTATCACGCAGGATCCTCGGGTATTAGATAAAATGATGCTGTATCTAACAGTGTACCATGGCAATCCACATTCCAGAACTCGCATGTATGGTTGGGAGTCGGAAGCAGCAGTCAAGCATGCTCGCCAAGTTGGTGCCTTAACTTGCAAAATTTACTTTTGTATTTTATGATCTTATAATTATTGAGAAATTATTTGTGTACTTTCTTTTTAACAGCAAATTGCAGATTTCATAGGAACAGACAAGTAGGAAGTGACATTTACATCCAGTGCGACAGAGTGTAATAATATAGCTGTGAAAGGTTCAGATAGCAAGGTTCTATAAATCAAGGAAAAATCATGTTGTGACGACCCAGATGGTGAGAAAATTGCTTCTTTATAATAAGTCCTATTTCTTAATAGATATAATGAACTTGTTGAACTTATCTAGGAGCACAAATGTGTATTGGATTCGTGTAGAAGCAGAAGGATATGATGTAACGTATATTTCTGTTAATTCAAATGGCCTTATTTATCTCAACTAATTAGAAGCAACCATTAGACCATCTACATCGCTCGTTTCTGTAATGAGGGTGAATACTGAGATTGGTGTTAAACAGCCTATCGAAGAAGTTGGCGCCATTTGTAGGTGAGTGTTAAGACCTTAACATTATGTTTATTCTATCATAATTCTCTTTTAATTTGTTTTTCTTAATGTTTCAGAAAGAAGAAAGTTTTTTTTTTAAATGTTTTTGTTTAATGTTACAGAAAGGAGAAAGTTTTTTTTCACACAGATGCTGTGCAAGCTATTGGCAAAGTACCAATGTAAATCGTAAATCTCCAAATCGTAAATCTGAAAATCGTTAAACGGACAACGACATGTAACGATGTCGTTATCTGTTTAACGAGTTATAGAATCGCTAACTAACTAATTGTTTTGTCATTATCACTTTTAGCAATTTAATATATTCATAGATAAATGAAAACATTTGACATAAGAACTCTCTTTTTTGTGCATGTGCATATAAAGTACATACAGCATTGGAAATATCTCTCGCTACTTCAGGTATCGATTTAACAGTTTTTTTATTGACTTTAAGAATGACAAAATATTTCAGATGATCATAGGATCGGAAATGCATATTTTTCGAATTACAATAATTTTTTCTTTGCGACAGAGTCTTATAAGGACGTCTAAAGATTTATAAAAATTTGATTTTAAAATTAGAAAGATGAAACCTTGCAATTGCTGTTTTCTACATACATAAAATCATTCTCGGTCTGCCAAAATTGCGTAGAATCACTGGTCGGTCGCATACAAAACACAATTATTCTTAAATCATCGCGTTTAACTCAGAGATAGATAAACGCGCCTGTAGGGCACGTTAGCTATTCGTTACAGATCGTTTTTTTTTATGTCAAACGTTTTCATTTACCTATGAGTATAATAAATTGCTAAAAGTGATAATGACAAAACAACGTATACAGTTGCAGAAAGCCGAAAACATTATGAAGGGAAATAAATATCATCTACAATAGATATGGACACAATCGAAATGGCTCAAACTAAAGAGAAAAAAAGTCTTATATAAGGAAAAGTAAAGTGATGTTTAGAGCAATGCATTATGAATGTTTGCTACTTAGTAGTTACATTGAAAACTCATATGTAATAGATTTAATACAAAGTAAAGATAGCATGGGGTACATCACAAAGAAACAACTATATATATATCGATCTAAGCCCACTAACCTGTACAATAAATTGTTGACGTGACAATAAACGATACCAGATGATGTATGTGTGAAGATCTCCAAGTCATCCATAGTACCCGCAGTAATTGTCATATCTGTACAAAATTAAGTTTGATGTCAAAAATCATTTCTTTCAAAACAATTAATTTTATAGGATCAGGATTATTATGGGTACCATAATGATATATATATATATATATATTGATGATGGATTAAAGTAATTTTATGTATGTTTTACTTATCATAATAGAAAATTATTCAAATTATTCCACACTTAAAGTATAAGCAAAAACTTTCAAAATTTTACAAGAGAGTATATAGGAGCAAAGAAAGAAAAAAATTACTAACATAAGTATTATGTCGATTGAAAATTGTAATTTGTTTTAACGAAATCAAAATAAAATCCGTGCAATTTTTTTAAGACAAATATCTATCAAGCCCATTAAAAATTTAGATTTTTAACAAAAATTCATACATATTTAATTTATTAAAAAATATGTAATTAAATGTAATATATTAAATATTATATATTTATAATTTATATATATTGTCTCTTCTTGCTTATATTAATAGTTTATAATCATTGTTATTATTTTTAACTGCTAAAAATTAATATATTGATAATAATGGTTAAAAAGAATTTGAAAATAATTAATAAAACTTGCAACATTAAAAGAGTAAACATAATATACAACTTTGGAAAAATCAGAAATTATTTAAAAGTTAAAAAACACCTATTTTAATTAATATATCATTCATTTTGTTTACCTGTTATTTCATTAATAATTAAATTATAAACTTATGCAAATATATATTTTAATAAGAAATAAACAGAAAAGTAGGAGCAAGATAATAATGTTTTATCACATAGGAAATTTTAATTTTGTATTTGAAACATGATGCGTTGATCTTTTTTTATTTCTTATTTTTTTTCAAAATAATTATTTACATATGTATTATTTTATTATAATCAAATAATTACGATACTTTTTTAAATCCAATACTAAATTAAAATTTATCCAAAATTAAAATTTATTTATATTATACAATGTAATGTTTTTTATTTTATTATATGTTTTTTAATATTAATTTTGTTGGTTTTTTTATCATTGTTGTGATAAAAGTTAAAATACATTAATTATTAAACAAATTTGAAGATGATTAATAAAATCTGCGACATCACAAGCAAATATGCAAAACTTGAAGAAAATAAAAAATTATTTGTAAATTATATAAATTTATGTGTGTGTGTGTGTGTGTGTGTGTGTGTGTGTGTGTGTGCGCGCGCGCGCGCGCGCATGTTTATATAAAAATAATATCTAATATTCTCATGATTGTATTTGTTTAATTTATTGGGGAGAATCCTTCTCTTCTATATAGATACACCATGTAGAGTTTTTGATATCATTTTGCATTTCTAATGATCGCAAAAGCGATATTAATTTAAATGTGATATAGATATATGATCCTACGCAATAAAATCTCTAGTGAAATATTTAAGTAATATAAAATAAATGTTTATGTTAGTTCTCATTGACCATTTTGATGTTGCAACTTGTATAAAAAATTATATTCTACTAACAATAAAATGAATAATAAAAACGCAAAATTGTTAATTAGAATACATTTTTTAGTTAGCTTTCTCCTTCGTATTCAATATAATAATATATTAATAAGTGTTTTTATTATATAAATATGTAATATAAATATTTTGTTTAATTCTAATAGAATCGTTCGATTCTTTATTCAATCAGAATGAGATACTCTGCTATTAATTCCTATGCAAGATTTTTAAGCAAACTTTCGATAAGAATAACATTTGACACAATGTAAACTCGATTATATAAATGTATGTACAAATGTGAATTCGTCACTATAAATGTACAAATACTCGGAAGACCGTTAGGATAAAAGTAATCTAATGGCCCGCGATTATCTGATCCGAAAAAGTCACTTGATTTCTTATTCTTACAATATCTATAAAATATGCTATCATCATATTAAATATAACAATATTATCTCACAATTTATTCAAAAGACAATGCTATTGCGAATAATCACATCTATTTGGCTTGATTATCTCTCTGTCGACTTACCTGTACAGATATTAACGGAGCACGCAATTTCTGCTTCTGCACGGCACAACGTTCCCGCTGAAAGAGGAAGAATAATTCGTTGGCGCCAGAATTTCCTTGTCCTGATTGGTCGAGCTGGTCAAGCTTCGCAGTCGTGATTGGCGGATGTTGGTACGTACTCTGTCGAATCGATATATTTCGTTTCAGCCAATCAATTCAAAGATCTCGCACGATATCTATCGAAAACCTTCTAGCACCCCCCAAACAATTTGGCGCGAAGATTCAAAATTGATTGAAGTCACTATGCAAATGAACGTGATACGATAATTAATAAAATAAATAATACATTACTAATAATTAAATAAATAATTTATTACAATTGTATTCATGAAATTTGTATTATGAAATTTTTCATTGATAATAATTTTTTAATCTCTATTGTTGATAGTGTGGAGTGTAGCACGGTACTGGTTAGGACGCGAGGTTAGAACATGCGAGTTCGTGGAATGCATGATTCCTCATGAGAATAATTTCAGTCTACTATTAGAATGTTTCGACCGACGAGGTGTTTGATATCCGCACTGCATCGCGTGAAAGATCGCTATTTGCACACGTACGATCAGCACTTGTCAGACGTCGCCGAGTATGAATGTAAGTTGGGGTACCAAAATCAATGCAATATTTAATCATATTTATATACGTCAAATGTGATATTTAATAGCGATTGTTTATACATTGTAGCTCCTATTACGTACGAATATAAAAAGGGTCCAACGGAGGATAGATCCCTTTACTTGGACGCTCAAGCTACTATCCCGCTGGTAAGTTCAAAGCATGATGTCACATGATGCAATCTATATCCATGTGAAAAACTAAGACGTCATACTATCACGCAGGATCCTTGGGTATTAGATAAAATGATGCTGTATCTGACAGTGTACCATGGCAATCCATATTCCAGAACTCACATGTATGGTTGGGAGTCGGAAGCAGCAGTCGAGCATGCTCGCCAAGTTGGTGTCTTAACTTGCAAAATTTACTTTTGTATTTTATGATTTTATAATCTATAAGAAATTATTTGTGTACTTTCTTTTTAACAACAAGTTGCAGGAGGCATCTGGTAGGAGCAGACAAGAAGGAAGTGATATTTATGTCTGGTGCGACAGAATGTAATAATATAGCTGTGAAAGGTGTAGCAAGGTTCTACCAATCAAGGAAAAATCATGTGACAACTCAGATAGTGAGAAAATTGCGTCTTTATAATAAGTTCTATTTCTTAATAGATATAATGATATAATGAACTTGTTGAACTTATCTAGGAGCACAAATGTGTATTGGATTCGTGTAGAAGCAGAAGGATATGATGTAACGTATATTTCTGTTAATTCAAATGGTCTTATTTATCTCAACTAATTAGAAGCAACCATTAGACCATCTACATCGCTCGTTTCTGTAATGATGGTGAATACTGAGATTGGTGTTAAACAGCCTATCGAAGAAGTTGGCGCCATTTGTAGGTGAGTGTTAAGACCTTAACATTATGTTTATTCTGTTATAATTCTCTTTTAATTTGTTTTTCTTAATGTTTCAGAAAGGAGAAAGTTTTTCATAAAATGTTTTTCTTAATGTTACAGAAAGAAGGAAGTTTTTTTCACACAGATGCTGTGCAAGCTATTGGCAAAGTACCAATGTAAATCGTAAATCTGCAAATCGTAAATCTGAAAATCGTTTAAACGGATAACGACATGTAACGATGTAGTTATCTGTTTAACGAATAACAGAATCGCTAACTAACTAATTGTTTTGTCATTATCACTTTTAGCAATTTAATATATTCATAGATAAATGAAAACATTTGAAAAAAAAACTCTCTTTTTTGTGCATGTGCATATAAAGTGCATACAGCATTGGAAATATCTCTCGCTATTTCAGGTATCGATTTAACAGTTTTTTTATTGACTTTAAGAATGACAAAATATTTCAGATGATCATAGGATCGGAAATGCATATTTTTCGAATTACAATAATTTTTTCTTTGCGACAGAGTTTTATAAGGACGTCTAAAGATTTATAAAAATTTGATTTTAAAATTAGAAAGATGAAACCTTGCAATTGCTGTTTCCTGCATACATAAAATCATTCTCGGTCTGCCAAAATTGCGTAGAATCACTGGTCGGTCGCATACAAAACACAATTATTCTTAAATCATCGTGTTTAACTCAGAGATAGATAAACGCGCCTGTAGGGCGCGTTAGCTATTCGTTACAGATTGTTTTTTTTATGTCAAACGTTTTCATTTACCTATGAATATAATAAATTGCTAAAAGTGATAATGACAAAACAACGTATACAGTTGCAGAAAGCCGAAAACATTATGAAGGGAAATAAATCTCATCTACAATAGATATGGACACAATCGAAATGGCCCAAACTAAAGAGAAAAAAAATCTTATATAAGGAAAAGTAAAGTGATGTTTAGAGCACTGCATTATGAATGTTTGCTACTTAGTAGTTACATTGAAAACTCATATGTAATAGATTTAATACAAAGTAAAGATAGCATGGGGTACATCACAATGAAACAACTATATATATCGATCTAGGCCACTAACCTGTACAATAAATTGTTGACGTGACAATAAACGATACCAGATGATGTTTGTGCGAAGATCTCCAAGTCATCCATAGTATCCGCAGTAATTGTCGTATCTGTACAAAATTAAGTTTTATGTCAAAAATCATTTCTTTCAAAACAATTAATTTTATAGGATCAGGATTGTTATTTGGGTACCATAGTGATATATATATATATATATATTGATGATGGATTAAAGTAATTTTATGTATGTTTTGCTTATCATAATAGAAAATTATCCAGATTATTCCACACTTAAAGTATAAGCAAAAACTTTCAAAATTTTACGAGAGAGTATATAGGAGCAAAAAAAGAAAAAAATTACTAACATAAGTATTATGTCGATTAAAAATTGTAATTTGTTTTAACGAAATCAAAATAAAATCCGTGCAATTTCTTCAAGACGAATATCTATCAGGCCCATTAAAAATTTAAATTTTTAACAAAAATTCATACATATTTAATTTATTAAAAAATATGTAATTAAAAGTAATATATTAAATATTATATATTTATAATTTATATATATTGTCTCCTTTTGCTTATATTAATAGTTTATAATCATTGTTATTATTTTTAACTGTTAAAAATTAATATATTGATAATAATGGTTAAAAAGAATTTGAAAATAATTAATAAAACTTGCAACATTAAAAGAGTAAATATAATATACAACTTTGGAAAAATCTGAAATTATTTAAAAGTTAAAACACCTATTTTAATTAATATATCATTCATTTTGTTTACCTGTTGTTTCATTAATAATTAAATTATAAACTTATGCAAATACATATTTTAATAAGAAATGAACAGAAAAATAGGAGCAAGATTGTAATGTCTTATCACATAGGAAATTTTAATTTTGTATTTGAAACATGATGCGTTGATCTTTTTTTATTTCTTATTTTTTTTCAAAATAATTATTTACATATGTATTATTTTATTATAATCAAATAATTACGATACTTTTTTAAATCCAATACTAAATTAAAATTTATCCAAAATTGAAATTTATTTATATTATACAATGTAATGTTTTATATTATATTATATGTTTTTTAATATTAATTTTGTTGGTTAATTATCATTGTTGTGATAAAAGTTAAAATACATTAATTATTAAACAAATTTGAAGATGATTAATAAAATCTGCGACATCACAAGCAAATATGCAAAACTTGAAGAAAATAAAAAATTATTTGTAAATTATATAAATTTATATGTGTGTGTGTGTGTGTGTGTGTGTGTGTGTGTGTGTGTGTGTGTGTGTGTCTGTGATGTGTGCATGTTTATATAAAAATAATATCTAATATTCTCATGATTGTATTTGTTTACTTTATAAGGGAGAATCCTTCTCTTCTATATAGATACACCATATAGAGTTTTTGGTATCATTTTGAATTTCTAATGATCGCAAATGCGGTATTAAATTAAATGTGATATAGGTATGATCCTACGCAATAAAATCTCTAGTGAAATATTTAAGTAATGTAAAATAAATGTTTATGTTAGTTCTCATTAACCATTTTGATGTTGCAACTTGTATAAAAAATTATATTCTACTAACAATAAAATGAATAATAAAAAAATTGTTAATTAGAATACGTTTTTCAGTTAAGCTTTCTCTTTCGTATTCAATATAATAATATATTAATAAGTGTTTTTATTATATAAAAATGTAATATAAATATTTTGTTTAATTCTAATAGAATCGTTCGATTCTTTATTCAATCAGAATGAGATACTCTGCTATTAATTCCTATGCAAGATTTTTAAGCACACTTTCATAAGAATAACATTTGACACAATGTAAACTCGATTATATAAATGTATGTACAAATTTGAATTCGTCACTATAAATGTGCAAATACTCGGAAGAGCGTTAGGATAAAAGTAATCTAATGGCCCGCGATTATCTGATCCGAAAAAGTCACTTGATTTCTTATTCTTACAATATCTATAAAATATGCTATCATCATATTAAATATAACAATATTATCTCACAATTTATTCAAAAGACAATGCTATTGCGAATAATCACATCTATTTGGCTTGATTATCTCTCTGTCGACTTACCTGTACAGATATTAACGGAGCACGCAATTTCTGCTTCTGCACGGCACAACGTTCCCGCTGAAAGAGGAAGAATAATTCGTTGGCGCCAGAATTTCCTTGTCCTGATTGGTCGAGCTGGTCAAGCTTCGCAGTTCTGATTGGCCGATACTCGTCGAATCGATATATTTCGTTTCAGCCAATCAATTCAAAAATCTCGCACGATATCTATCGAAAACCTTCTAGCAGTCCTCAAACTATTTGGCGCGAAGATTCAAAATCTTTTGAAGTCACTATGCAAATAAACGTGATACGATAAATAATAAAATAAATAATACATTACTAATAATTAAATAAATAATTTATTACAATTGTATTCATGATTATGAAATTCTTCATTGATTATAATTGTTTAATGCGTATATCTTATTACAATTTTAGAGCAATAATGAAGGAGTTTCAAAATGAGTGTAGCTCGGTGCTGGTTAGAACACGAGGTTAAAACATGCGAGTTCGTGGAATGCATGATTTCTCGTGAGAATAATTTCAGTCTACTATTAGAATGTTTCGATCGACGAGGTGTTTGATATCCGCACTGCATCGCGTGAAAGATCGCTATTTGCACACGTACGATCAGCACTTGTCAGACGTCGCCGAGTATGAATGTAAGTTGGGGTACCAAAATCAATGCAATATTTAATCATATTTATATACGTCAAGTGTGATATTTAATAGCGATTATTAATACATTGTAGCTCCTATCACGGACGAATATAAAAAGGGTCCAACGGAGGGTAGATCTTTTTATTTGGACGCTCAAGCTACTACCACGCTGGTAAATTCAAAGCGTGATGTCACATGATGCAATCTATATGCATGTGAAAAACTAAGACGTCGTACTATCACGCAGGATCCTCGGGTATTAGATAAAATGATGCTGTATTTAGCAGTGTACCATGGCAATCCACATTCCAGAACTCGCATGTATGGTTGGGAGTCGGAAGCAGCAGTCGAGCATGCTCGCCAAGTTGGTGCCTTAACTTGCAAAATTTACTTTTGTATTTTATGATCTTATAATTATGAGAAATTATTTGTGTACTTTCTTTTCAACAGCAAATTGCAGATTTCATAGGAACAGACAAGTAGGAAGTGATATTTACATCCAGTGCGACAGAGTGTAATAATATAGCTGCGAAAGGTGTAGCAAGGTTCTATAAATCAAGGAAAAATCATGTTATGACGACCCAGATAATGAGAAAATTGCGTCCTTATAATAAGTCCTATTTCTTAATAGATATAATGAACTTGTTGAACTTATCTAGGAGCTCAAATGTGTATTGGATTCGTGTAGAGCCTTGGAAGTAGAAGGATTTGATGTAACGTATTTCTGTTAATTCAAATGGTCTTATTGATCTCAACGAGCATAAACCTTAGGATTTATATTTATTGTTTAAGAAACTAGCATCGAGTAATTGAAGTTACAATAAGATGAATCATAATCTGTGCTTTTTTTATAGATTATATATTTAACGCTTTTTACGAGTTGAAGATTTTGCCGCTGTATATACGCAATTATTAATTTATATTGCATTTGTGTTGAAAAATTACAACACAAAATTGACCTTGTCTTTAATGTGTTCATTAGAGTTTCGTGATAATATATTGTGTCTTTAAATACAATAGTCGAAGCACGGCAACATTCCGCAAATCGTGATGGCGATTAAAATTGATTAGTCACGATAAATTATATAGGTATAATATAAAATCCTCTCGATGCGAGATATTTCTTCCGATTCAAAGTAATGATTCTAAAAGGTAAATATTTATTTGCAATTATCTAGTGAATTAAATACCCGGTAAAAAAGTCCATATATATGATCATTCATAAATATATATAAAATATGCTCATATATGTTCTCGATTGTAAAAAATATCATAATCATAGAAAAATAGTGCAAAATAAACAAAGTAAAACTAAGAAGTTAATGAGAGAGGCACATTGAAAGTTTTTTATCCAAACTCTTGCTCTCATTATAGATAAATACAATGTATTAAATTACACTGTGCAAAAATTATTTATTTGGATAAATTTGATATAAATCACGGAATAATAATAATAAATAAATAATAAATTATTGACCTCATGGTTGCTCCGCCGTTGCCTGATACCACCCCAGCCTCCTTCTCCTCTCTTATTTCACTTTGTCGCTTCTTCGTACACATAGTTGAAATAATCTAATGTCATAGATATATAAAAAAAATAAAATATCTCTCATTTTATGGTTATTTTATAAAGTAACAAAAAAGATTTGTTGCATACATAAAAATAAAAAGTTCTTACATAATTTATAAATGTACAAACTTTTACAAAATATGATAAGCATATACTAGATATCAAAAATGTTCATAAATCTTAGATTCTCTTATATGATCTAAATTACACACATATATCGCGATTATATAATATATATTTTGAGTAAGAGAAACTGTATTCTTTTAATATAATTCAAATAATTAAAATATTTACTTTAATGGAATGTGATATTTTTAATTATAATTCTAAAAAATAAAATAACGATATAATATATTTAAAAGTTGACCTAATAATGCATAATATGACCCATGTGTCATTGTCATGTATTGTGATATGTTGATCTTTATTGATCATTGTTGTATCTTTATTTATATTTTAAAAACCTGAATTTGACAAATATAATACAAGACTATTTTCATATATTGTAGAACTTTCTATTATTTGATAAATATAACTTTCTAAAACCGAAGTATATAATATCATTTTATATAATATTACGTGTTTAAATGTATACTTTCATTATCGGTTTCGTCCATAATATTTTCGAAAGCAAAACTAGACTTTTCTATTTGATTGCATGTCTGTAAAAGCTTCTTGCTTTCTTCTTTCTATATCCTTTGATTAATTGGAACATATAATTCACTTATATCACCAAATTCATCATCAAGATCTAATTTCTGTTTCTCATCCTCAGCATAAACATATTTTTCCTTGAATGTGAAAAGATTTAAATTCGTCAATTTTATATTCTGGACAATTTTCTGCATTTTCTTGGTTAGTAGATTCCATAGATTGCAAATTTCTTACACTAAATTGAAAGATTCGTTTTTTACATGTATAGTCTATTATATTTGTCACATTTAAATCATTATCTTCATTTTCGCTCGTGAAATCATCGGGAGAAAGTTCATTAAATATCCTATCAATCGTATTATTCAATTTTGAATCTATCTTATCCATCTCCATAACTCTTTTGAATTGTGGTCTACATTTTATTTGTTTTATGTCCGTCGCAACGTTTTCAGGCACATTCTTTATTTCTAATTTATTTACTTTACTCAAAGTATTTTCCTGCTTCGATCTTTTCGGTGTTATTGCCATGTTCTCAAAAGACTCAAAGACTAATTCTGGGTAACATTTTAAAACCAAGTCTTGTGGCTCAATACTCGTTAGTAAACTGTCTTCTACATCATTATTATCATTTGACTTTATTTGCTCTTCGTATTCTTTTAACATTTCTACTGCACTATGTTCCTTCTTCCAAATAATTTCATAACTAGCTATAGATCTGGTATTACGTATCTTTTTTATTTGATCAGGAATGAATAAGCTTGACATAGACAAACATTCATCAAGTGTAAAATCTGGCAGATATAAAAGTTGCCATCTAGTAGTTAGTGTGAATATTTTTTCAAATGCATATTGTGGTTCCCAACATAGATATTTCTCCATAAAGTCCTAATACAAAAAATTATATATATTTAACCATATATTTAACAAAAAAATTATTTTGTAACATGTTATAATATATATGTAACAATATATTTACTACAAATTGATTGACTTGAGGTTGCTTCCATTCTATATCCAATTTAGTTGGAACTGAATCTTTTTTAATAAGAAATTGTTCTATTAATTCCTGATTTGGGAAATTTTCACCAAAGTGCCTTTTTCCTCAATGATATTTTATTTATCATCAGTATTCTCTTTTCTCTATATACATTAAAGTACAATATATTTAATTATTAAGTACAATATACAACTCAAAAATATGTAATGCACTAATAATTTACCTGAAGTCATCATTACACTTTCCAACAGTACCACAATCAGCACAACCCGATTTTTTGTTTTTGTAGTTTTCCTTGATGACCACATGCTGTACATAAATCAGAATTTAATAAATCTGACTCAATTCTATCTAAACTTGTGTCAGTTCTCCAATCTTGAATCCTGAAAAGAGAGGAAATAAAAACAATTTAGTTACAATAATTTGATAAATTTGATTAATATATAATCTTTAGATGCATCTAATATTCTAACCTTTGTAAAACATTTTCATCGTCTACAGTCTTGAAAAATTTTAAAGCAGCCTCTTTTCCAGCACCATTCACTCCCTCATTATAGTCACAGCCGCACAATAAAGCCAATGCTATCATTTTATTTGGTCTTATATTCAATGTCTTTTCTATCTTTTCCATATTGTAGACATCTACAGAACCAGCTGTAGCTCCACGATTTCCTTGACTACTTGTACAAAAGTTTCTGTATACTACTTTTGCGCCATATAAGAAGCAATCACTGTCTTGACTTATACATCCATCTACAAGCTAAAAATATATTTCTTCTTTATAATTAAGATAATCAGTAATTTGTTTATCAAAGAAAATTAAGTTATAAATGTACCTCATCCTCATTTCAATATGCACATATAGCTTCTGCTTCACCATGGCTCTGTACACAAGCAATACCCATGAATTTCAACATTTCCCTACATTCATTTAAAACTCGATTAAACTGTGTCCTCCCTCCTTTCTTAGCAGCTTTCTTTCTTTCTTCAATCTCTATGCACGTTAACGTTTCATTCATCGTTTTTCATCTGGTCCCATTACTAACCAAATATAACATTCGACATCCATAGATTTATGATTTATACGCCAACGCTTTGTCGGGAAATATTGTAACTAAAAAGAGATTTTAAGTCGAAACTACGGATGGTAAAAGTCACATTTAAACTGTCGATAAAAATGTCTTACCGACATCTAGTATCTCTACATGACATTAATCTATTTATCGATTGAAAATTTACAATCTCACTTCAATGTTTCTCACGCATATGTATATTTTTGTTTATTTGTAGCACAAATCTCGCCATTCAGTTTAACGAAAATGAAAAGCAAGCTGAAAAAAGATTTGCATATGCGAAGATAAAACGCCTTTATTATAGCCAAGCAATATTTATAACCTAACTTGAGAAGCAGACTATAAGAGATTTTATATAATTGACTTCATGAACGAAATCAGCATTGACAATAAGATGGTCAATAAAAACACCAGTGGCAATCTTCTGCTACCAGCAGAAAAACTACCAGAATGTTGGAATCAAGAAGAGAGAATGAGTGCATTGTTTTCACCGTTTCGCAGTAAATCAGCTAATCCACAAGATTGGACTTCTAAATACAAATTCTGGCATAATTTGATATATGAATGGCTGAAATATACTATGCGAGACAGAGAATGCAGTTTTTCTATCATCGATTTAAATGAAGCTTTTAAAAGAAGAGGTTGCACACCTCTTTGTCTGGTTACTGTGATTGAAGAGCTTCTCAGGTATTATAGTCTATTAAATATAATATGCAGTAAATTAATTAAATATTTCTACTTTAGTTATTATTAGTCAATGATTGTCTTTATTATAATAAAGATAATTATTTGTGTATATGTGTTATTGTCTATATAAATCAGATATATTATTTAATTTGATGTGCGCTCTTTAATGTTGTCATATCTTAATATATATATATTTTATTAAAATTTTCCAGAAATAATGAAATAATTCAAGACACTGATTTTTTACAAGAACCATGCGAAACATGGACAGCATGGTCAATTGATATATTTATAAAAAAACAATTAACTGGTCTTTCTCCAAAGTAAAGAATTATATAGTAGGCTAGAATACAAATAACACAGAAGTGAGATACATACACTTGCGAATTGTTCGGGAATTGGGTGATATTATTCTTTCCATTGCTGACATTAAAAAGGACAATGTTTTATTCCCAATCTCTGAAGTAGTACAATATTGCAAGAGCAAAACTAAGAAACAGATTTCAGAGAATACAGTGAGATTAGTGTTGGAATGGTTAAGGCATAGAAAAAAGGTTGCTTTCAGAAAAAATTTCAATTCAAGCAGTGAATTACTGGTTAAAATTACTACAGAAAGTAAATGAAATTAGAAGTCGAAGAAGGCACATATAAACTGATGAAGCAAGAAAATAAGCTGATCAAAGAGATAGAACTTATGGAGCAAGAGAAACTTAATATTATCAATGAAGCAAAATCGTATTTGGCGAAAGAACTGCGTCAGATGGCAAAAACATGCTTAAGAAGAAAGATTGAATTGGAAAAAACCATAGAAAAGCGTGCACAAGCTCTTGCAAACCTACACACTCTAATCACCAATATTGAAAATGCACATTGTAATTCTGCTGTATTGTCTGCTTACAAGACTGCATCTGATGTATTGAAGAAAATAGGACAAAATGATTTAATGGAATACGATGTTAGAGACATTATTAATGACGATATTAATGAGGTAGGAAATTATTATGCATTATTATATATATTTAGTAAGTGATTGTAACAAAAAAGATACATTAATATCTATTATTCATTGACTAGATTTTAGAAAAGAAACAAGAAATACACGCAATTTTATCTGAGACATTGACTCTCACATACTCGGATGCCGAGTTGGAAAAAGAATTAGCAGAACTATTGAATAAAGACAATGTAGATGTTTCTGTCATCCAATCAAATCCAGAAATTAAAAAATTGGAGCAACGTTTGAAAGACTTGCGCATGGAAGGTAAACATTGTGAAATTTATTATCATATTTCATACAAATGGGATATTTATAATATAAGTTAAATCGCATATTAGACGCGCGCGCGTCCTTCAAGTCACAAAAGATACACGAGTATTTATTAAAATATTAATTAAAAAATTTCTTATAATTTTTTTTATTTAAAATTATCCACGGAAATTTACAAAAAATAGATGTTATATAGTAAATTAATTGCTCTGAATCAGAAAATTTTCAATCTTGCCTCGCGAATGTCCAGAATCGAATTGTATGATATAAATATGAAATTATAAACGTTTAGAAAACGAACAAATTTTGCAAACGGAAATCTAAAATGCGTATTTATATTTGTATTTACCCGCGCAAAACCCGTATTTTTGTTCGTTGCCCGTAGTTGTTGTTATACCTCAGAAGTTTATTAAATAACATCCATAATGAATGATGTGAGATTCGAAAAACATAATGAATTTCTTGCACAATCAATATAAGAATGCTGTAAATTATAAATGTTTCATGTTCTCATATTGTGTATACACCTTTATAAAAAATTTAATATCGATATTAATCTTGTTATTACATTATATATAATGTATACATCTCGTGCACATTGTTCGTATCAAAATTATATATATTTTAAAATAAAATATTTGCAATTAATATAAATACAATTAATGTAAAACTAATCAGCTTTAAGACAATCTGTATAAAAAATTCTCCGCGATGAAACATCCGCGAAATATCTTTTGCATGATCTCACATTATTTTATTATAACTTTGCTTTAACTGATGTAAAGTCAAGTTATTAATCAATATGGATGGATGAGGTATAAAAAATTAGGATAAAATTGGTGCAATATAAAAATAAGTTACAATATACAATTAATAATCATTAGCGCGTTTTTTATAAAATTAATTAGTAGATAAAATTTGCTATGTAACTGTAACGTTTCCTATCTTTATTTAATTTATGCTTGTGATACATATTGGAAAAATCTGTGAGTATATTGCTCTCTCGCACACGATTTATATAATATTTAATCCTGGACGGATATAATAAGGAGGAAGGAATAAAACAATTTTATTAATTAGATATTAGTTTTATTTATTTTATTTATTAATTTTATTTATCTTGTTATATATATATATATATATCTTTTTTATTTAAATATATATATTTTATTCATTTATTTTTATTTCTCAAAGTGCATATAGAATATCTTTTCTAATTTTGTTCATGAAGTATAAACATTATGAAGAAACTGAAATAAAAGATTTAAATATATGAAAAAGTCAATGAAATTTCTTATAATCTTCTTTACATCTTTTTACTTTTTTTTATTTTCTTTATTATTTTATTCAAATAACAAATTTTAAAAAAATCAGATATAATTTATATTTGACTAATATTGTCCAAATAAAAATATTGTTAATAAATTAATAATATTCATAATATTCTTACCAATTGCCTTTGTTTCTCTCTTTGTGTAGAGTACTTGGTAGAGAAGGTAAGAAATTATAATATCTTTATCAAATCTTAAATACAATATTTCTTATACATATGTATGTATTATATGTATGTTTTATGATTGTTTATCAAGCTTGTTCTACCTGTAATATATTTCATTTTCTATTAATCTTTAATCTTTACAAGATTGATTATAACTTTCAGGCAACTGGTATATTTTATAACTAGTATTCTGTATAAGACAGAACACTGGAACCAATAAATCATGCGATATTAAAAAAACGAGCTCTCTTTCGTCAACTCTATGCGTGCGTGCGAGTGCATCCTCATACGCACGATAAATCGACTAACGATCGTATTTATATCCAGGATGAAATATTCAGCCTAATTTGTTTTAACCCATCCATTTTAATGTAACGGATTTATCTAGAATCTACATCTACGATCTTTATAAATCCATTACCTACAAATAAAATAAAAGTTTGTCACTCACCAATCGATGCGCAACAGCGGAGTTGACGGCATTGAAGCTGTAACATATAAATAAAAAAGGAAATAATTTTTATAAATTCTAAAAAAAAATTTTTTTAATAGAAACTTTTTACAGAATTTATGTAAGACTTTTTCTCTTCAATTCTCTCTTATTTAAATCAAACAAACGAACCGAATTAATGCGTGTACACGATTTATAATAATTAATATACAATTAATAAATACTTACTCCAGAATTGCTTCGTCAACGCCCGATGTCTCCTAGGCCTGCTTCTCCCCTCAGGTTTCAGGATTATCCGTTTCCAGAGTCTATTGATTTACACGCGTGATATAGATCGATAGCGTTAAAAAAACGTTAAAAAACATTAAATACGTTAAAAACCCGTTTGGGTACTTTTTTTTTTTTTTTTTGCGTTGGTAATCCATCATGGATACCCGTCCCCTGGGGGAGGGGGCGGGTTATGCCGGACTCTTACCGGCTAAACCCCAACGGTGGCATCTGTGCGCATAAACGAGGACCCCTCGGAAACCGCCTGGAGGCATTACCTCCGAGGTGTCCTCTGCGCGTTGCGCGTTGGCGCCCTACCTGACTAGCCCCCCAACCTAATTTAACCTACCTCGGGTAGGGAGGGAGAAATGACTTCAACCCCTCTTTTTTTCTCCCTAATTGGGAGCGAAGCGGGGCCACTACCGCTTCACTCCCCCTCGCTTGGGGACCACGTGCTATGGCGGTCGAGAATCCCCGTTCTCGACCGCCTGCAATCCCCAGCGGACGACGAGCGACCCCAGGAGTATGAGGCTCCCCCGAAATCGCCACGATCCACCCAACCTCAATCACTCCTTCTCTCTCATACATACATCCATTCGCAAGCACTAACTCATACCCCCTCCCCCTTTCCGTACAGAATTATCCTCTACCCGTAATTACCTCACCAGATGCTCCTACGGTGCTACGGTGCTCAGGGTGTTCCCACGGTACTCCCACGGTGCTCTTCAGGGTTTTCCCACAATGCTCCCACGGTGCTCCTCAGGGTGTTCTCACGTTGATCCAACGGTGCCCCTCAGGGTGTTTCCACGATGCTCGAACGGTGGCCTTAAGGGTGCTCCCTCGGTGCTCCAACGGTGCCCTTCAGGGTGCTTTCACACCGTGGAGGAGCACCGGCTCCTCAGGATGTTCTCACGGTGTCTATGTTCCACGGTGCTTAAGGGTCCCACGGTTCTTAGATCCCACGGTGTTTAGGAGTCCCACGGTGCTTAGGTCCCACGGGTCTTAGATCCCATGGTGCTTAGGTCCCACGGTGTTTATTTCCCACGATGCTTAGGGGTTCCACGGTGCTTAAGTCCCACGGTGTTTATGTCCCGCGGTGCTTAGATCCCACGGTGTTTATGTCCCACGGTGATTAGGTCCCACGGTGCTTAGAAGTCCCACGGTGTTTATTTCCCACGATGCTTAGGGGTCCCACGGTGCTTAAGTTCCACAGTGCTTAGAAGTCCCACGGTGTTTATGTCCCACGGTGCTTAGGTCCCACGGTGCTTAGAGGTCCCACGGTGCTTAGGTCCCACGGTGTTTATGTCCCACGATGCCTAGGGTCAAACGGTGCTTAGGTCCCACGGTGCTTAGGTCCCACGGTGTTTATGTCCCACGATGCCTAGGGTCCAACGGTGCTTAGGTCCCACGGTGCTTAAGGGTCCCACGGTGCTTATGTTCCACGGTGCTTAGAAGTCCCACGGTGCTTAGGTCCCACGGAGCTTAGGTCCCACGGTGCTTAGATCCCACGGTGCTTAAGGGTCCCACGGTGCTTAGGTCCCACGGTGTTTATGTCCCACGATGCCTAGGGTCCAACGGTGCTTAGGTCCCACGGTGCTTAAGGGTCCCACGGTGCTTAGGTCCCACGGTGTTTATGTCCCACGATGCCTCAGGGTCCAACGGTGCTTAGGTCCCACGGTGCTTAAGGGTCCCACGGTGCTTATGTTCCACGGTGCTTAGAAGTCCCACGGTGCTTAGGTCCCACGGTGCTTAGGTCCCACGGTGTTTGTCCCACGATGCCTAGGGTCCAACGGTGCTTAGGTCCCACGGTGCTTAAGGGTCCCACGGTGCTTAGGTCCCACGGTGTTTATGTCCCACGATGCCTAGGGTCAAACGGTGCTTAGGTCCCACGGTGCTTATGTTCCACGGTGCTTAGAAGTCCCACGGTGCTTAGGTCCCACGGAGCTTAGGTCCCACGCTGCTTAGGGGTCCCACGGTGCTTAGATCCCACGGTGTTTATGTCCCACGGTGCTTAAGGGTCCCACGGTGCTTAGATCCCACGGTGCTTAAGTGTCCCACGGTGCTTATGTTCCACGGTGCTTAGAAGTCCCACGGTGCTTAGGTCCCACGGAGCTTAGGTCCCACGGTGCTTAGGTCCCACGGTGTTTATGTCCCACGATGCCTAGGGTCCTACGGTGCTTAGGTCCCACGGTGCTTAAGGGTCCCACGGTGCTTAGGTCCCACGGTGTTTGTCCCACGATGCCTAGGGTCCAACGGTGCTTAAGGGTCCCACGGTGCTTAGGTCCCACGGTGTTTATGTCCCACGATGCCTAGGGTCAAACGGTGCTTAGGTCCCACGGTGCTTATGTTCCACGGTGCTTAGAAGTCCCACGGTGCTTAGGTCCCACGGAGCTTAGGTCCCACGCTGCTTAGGGGTCCCACGGTGCTTAGATCCCACGGTGTTTATGTCCCACGGTGCTTAAGAGTCCCACGGTGCTTAGGTCCCACGGTGTTTATGTCCCACGATGCCTCAGGGTCCAACGGTGCTTAGGTCCCACGGTGCTTAAGGGTCCCACGGTGCTTATGTTCCACGGTGCTTAGAAGTCCCACGGTGCTTAGGTCCCACGGTGCTTAGGTCCCACGGTGTTTGTCCCACGATGCCTAGGGTCCAACGGTGCTTAGGTCCCACGGTGCTTAAGGGTCCCACGGTGCTTAGGTCCCACGGTGTTTATGTCCCACGATGCCTAGGGTCAAACGGTGCTTAGGTCCCACGGTGCTTATGTTCCACGGTGCTTAGAAGTCCCACGGTGCTTAGGTCCCACGGAGCTTAGGTCCCACGCTGCTTAGGGGTCCCACGGTGCTTAGATCCCACGGTGTTTATGTCCCACGGTGCTTAAGGGTCCCACGGTGCTTAGGTCCCACGGTGCTTAAGGGTCCCACGGTGCTTATGTTCCACGGTGCTTAGAAGTCCCACGGTGCTTAGGTCCCACGGAGCTTAGGTCCCACGCTGCTTAGGGGTGCCACGCTGCTTAGGGGTCCCACGGTGTTTATGTCCCACGGTGCTTAGGTCCCACGGTGTTTATGTCCCACGATGCCTAGGGTCCAACGGTGCTTAGGTCCCACGGTGCTTAAGGGTCCCACGGTGTTTGTCCCACGATGCCTAGGGTCCAACGGTGCTTAGGTCCCACGGTGCTTAAGGGTCCCACGGTGCTTAGGTCCCACGGTGTTTATGTCCCACGATGCCTAGGGTCAAACGGTGCTTAGGTCCCACGGTGCTTATGTTCCACGGTGCTTAGAAGTCCCACGGTGCTTAGGTCCCACGGAGCTTAGGTCCCACGCTGCTTAGGGGGTTCCACGGTGCTTAGATCCCACGGTGTTTATGTCCCACGGTGCTTAAGGGTCCCACGGTGCTTAAGGGTCCCACGGTGCTTATGTTCCACGGTGCTTAGAAGTCCCACGGTGCTTAGGTCCCACGGAGCTTAGGTCCCACGCTGCTTAGGGGTCCCACGCTGCTTATGTCCCACGGTGCTTAGGTCCCACAGTGTTTATGTCCCACGATGCCTAGGGTCCAACGGTGCTTAGGTCCCACGGTGCTTAAGGGTCCCACGGTGCTTAGGTCCCACGGTGTTTATGTCCCACGATGCCTAGGGTCCAACGGTGCTTAGGTCCCACGGTGCTTAAGGGTCCCACGGTGCTTATGTTCCACGGTGCTTAGAAGTCCCACGGTGCTTAGGTCCCACGGAGCTTAGGTCCCACGCTGCTTAGGGGTCCCACGGTGCTTAGATCCCACGGTGTTTATGTCCCACGGTGCTTAAGGGTCCCACGGTGCTTAGGTCCCACGGTGTTTAGAAGTCCCACGGTGTTTAGGTCCCACGGTGCTTTAGTTCCACGGTGCTTAGGTCCCACGGTGCTTAGGTCCACGGTGATTGGAAGTCCCACGGTGTTTATGTCCAACGGTGCTTAGGGGTCCCACGGTGTTTATGTCCCAGGGTCCTTAAGGGTCCCACGGTGCTTAGGCCCCACGGTTCTTAGATCCCACGGTGCTCATTTCCCACGGTGCTTAGAAGTCCCACGGTATATGTCCCACGGTGCTTAAGGGTCCCACGGTGCTTAGGTCCCACGGTGCTTAAGGGTCCCACGGTGCTTATGTTCCACGGTGCTTAGAAGTCCCACGGTGCTTAGGTCCCACGGAGCTTAGGTCCCACGGTGCTTAGATCCCACGGTGTTTATGTCCCACGGTGCTTAGGTCCCACGGTGTTTATGTCCCACGATGCCTAGGGTCCAACGGTGCTTAGGTCCCACGGTGCTTAAGGGTCCCACGGTGCTTAGAAGTCCCACGGTGCTTAGGTCCCACGGAGCTTAGGTCCCACGCTGCTTAGGGGTCCCACGCTGCTTAGATCCCACGGTGTTTATGTCCCACGGTGTTTATGTCCCACGATGCCTAGGGTCCAACGGTGCTTAAGGGTTCCACGGTGCTTAGGTCCCACGGTGTTTATGTCCCACGATGCCTAGGGTCCAACGGTGTTTATGTCCAACGGTGCTTAGGGGTCCCAGGATTTTTAGATCCCACGGTGCTTAGGTCCCACGATTCTTAGATCCCACGCTGCTTGGGGGTCCCACGGTGCTCAGTTTCCACGTTTCTTAGGTCCCACGATGCTTAAAGGTCCCTCGATGCTTAAAGGTCCCACGATGCTTAAAGGTCCCACGGTGCTTTGAGGTCCCACGGTGCTTAGGTCCCACGGTGCTTAGGTCCCACGGTTCTTAGATCCCACGGTGCTCATGTCCCACGGTGCTTAGAAGTCCCACGGTGCTTAAGGGTCCTACGGTGCATAGGTCCCACGGTGCTTAGAAGTCCCACGGTGTTTATGTCCCAGGGTCCTTAAGGGTCCCACGGTGCTTAGGCCTCACGGTGCTTAGGTCCCACGGTTCTTAGATCCCACGGTGCTCATTTCCCACGGTGCTTAGAAGTCCCACGTTGTATATGTCCCACGGTGCTTAAGGGTCCCACGGTGCTTAAGGGTCCCACGGTGCTTAGGTCCCACGGTGCTTAGAAGTCCTACGGTGTTTATGTCCCACGGTTCTTAGGAGTCCCACGGTGCTCATTTCCCACGGTGCTTAGAAGTCCCACGTTGTGTATGTCCCACGGTGCTTAAGGGTCCCACGGTGCGTAGAAGTCCCACGGTGTTTATTTCCCACGGTTCTTAGGAATCCTACGATGCTTAGGTCCCACGATGCTTAAGGGTCCCACGGTGCTTAGAGGTCCCACGATGCTTAGGGGTCCCTCGGTGCTTAGAGGTCCCACGGTGCTTAGAGGTCCCACGGTGCTTAGAGGTCCCACGGTGCTTAGGTCTCACGGTGCTTAGATGTCCCACGGTGCTTATATCCCACGGTGCTTATGTCCCACGGTGTTTATGTCTCACGGTGCTTAGGTCCCACGAAGCTTAGGTGCTACGGTGCTTAGGGGTCCAACAGTGCCTAGATCCCACGGTGCTTAGGGATCCCACGGTGCTTAGATCCCACGGTGTTTAAGTCCCACGGTTCTTCGATCCCCGGGGACTTAGGTCCCACGATGCTTAGAAGTCCCACGGCGATTATGTCCCACGGTGCTTAAGGGTCCCACGGTACTTAGGTCCCACGGTTCTTAGATCCCACGGTGCTCATTTCCCACGGTGCTTAGAAGTCCCACGTTGTATATGTCCCACGGTGCTTAAGGGTCCCACGGTGCTTAGGTCCCACGGTGCTTAGGGGTCCCACGATTCTTAGATCCCACGGTGCTTAGGGGTCCCACGGTGCTCAGTTCCCACGTTTCTTAGGTCACACGGAGCTTAGGTCCCACGATGCTTAAAGGTCCCACTGTGCTTAGAAGTCCCACGGTGCTTAGGTTCCACGGTGCTTAGAAGTCCCACGGTTCTTAGAAGTCCCACGGTGTTTATGTCCCACGGTGCTTAGGGGTCCCACGGTGGTCTTTTAGGGGTCCTATGTTGCTTACGTCTCACGGTTCTTAGATCCCACAGTGTTGAGGTCTCACGGTGATTTAGTCCCACGGTGCTTAGGTCCCACGGTGTGCTTCTACGGTGCTCCTACGGTGGGCTTTTAAACACCCTACTCCGGACGGGAAGGGGGTATGAGTGAGTGAGTGCAAATTGTGTTACTGTGCTGCGTTGGCTGGTGTGGCGGTGCATACGGTGCCCATACCTGGCAACAACGGTGCCCATACCTGGCAACAACGGTGCCCACACTTGGCAACTACGGGTGCCCACACTTGGCAACTACGGGTGCCCACACCTGGCAACAACGGTGCCCACACCTGGCAACTACGGGTGCCCACACCTGGCAAACTACGGTTGCCCACACCTGGCAACTACGGTTGCCCACACCTGGCAACTACGGGTGCCCACACCTGGCAGCAACGGGTGCTCACACCTGGCAGCAACGGTGCCCACACTTGGCAACTACGGTGCCCACACTTGGCAACAACGGGTGCCCACACTTGGCAGCAACGGCTGCCCACACCTGGCAACTACGGTGCCCACACTTGGCAACAAACGGGTGCCCACACCTGGCAACTACGGTGCCCACACCTGGCAACTACGGGTGCCCACACCTGGCAGCAACGGGTGCCCACACCTGGCAGCAACGGGTGCCCACACTTGGCAGCAACGGCTGCCCACGCCTGGCAACTACGGTGCCCACACTTGGCAACAAACGGGTGCCCACACCTGGCAACTACGGTGCCCACACCTGGCAACTACGGGTGCCCACACCTGGCAGCAACGGGTGACCACACCTGGCAGCAACGGGTGCCCACACTTGGCAACTTCGGTGCCCACACTTGGCAACTACGGTGCCCACACTTGGCAACAACGGGTGCCCACACTTGGCAGCAACGGCTGCCCACACTTGGCAACAAACGGGTGCCCACACTTGGCAACAAACGGGTGCCCACACCTGGCAACTACGGGTGCCCACACCTGGCAACTACGGGTGCCCACACCTGGCAGCAACGGGTGCCCACACTTGGCAACTTCGGGTGCCCACACCTGGCAACAACGGGTGCCCACACTTGGCAGCAACGGCTGCCCACACTTGGCAACAAACGGGTGCCCACACTTGGCAACAAACGGGTGCCCACACCTGGCAACTACGGGTGCCCACACCTGGCAACTACGGGTGCCCACACCTGGCAGCAACGGGTGCCCACACTTGGCAACTTCGGGTGCCCACACCTGGCAACAACGGGTGCCCACACCTGGCAACAACGGGTGCCCACACTTGGCAACTACGGGTGCCCACATCTGGCAACAACGGGTGCCCACACCTGGCAACAACGGTGCCCACACCTGGCAACAAACGGGTGCCCACACCTGGCAACAACGGTGCCCATACGTGGCTTACGATGCATACTTGGCATACGGTGCATACGGCGCTACGACGCTACAACGCTACCGCACTACGGTGCTACGACGCTACGGTGCTCCCACGGTGGCTGCTACGGTGCTCCCACGGTGGCTGCTACGGTGCTATTACCGTGGCAGCTTCGGCGGCTGCTACGGTGCTCCCACGGTGGCTGCTACGGTGCTATTACCGTGGCAGCTTCGGTGGCTGCTACGGTGCTCCCACGGTGGCTGCTACGGTGCTATTACCGTGGCAGCTTCGGCGGCTGCTACGGTGCTCCCACGGTGGCTGCTACGGTGCTATTACCGTGGCAGCTTCGGCGGCTGCTACGGTGCTCCCACGGTGGCTGCTACGGTGCTATTACCGTGGCAGCTTCGGCGGCTGCTACGGTGCTCCCACGGTGGCTGCTACGGTGCTATTACCGTGGCAGCTTCGGTGGCTGCTACGGTGCTCCCACGGTGGCTGCTACGGTGCTATTACCGTGGCAGCTTCGGTGGCTGCTACGGTGCTCCCACGGTGGCTGCTACGGTGCTATTACCGTGGCAGCTTCGGCGGCTGCTACGGTGCTCCCACGGTGGCTGCTACGGTGCTATTACCGTGGCAGCTTCGGCGGCTGCTACGGTGCTCCCACGGTGGCTGCTACGGTGCTATTACCGTGGCAGCTTCGGCGGCTGCTACGGTGCTCCCACGGTGGCTGCTACGGTGCTATTACCGTGGCAGCTTCGGTGGCTGCTACGGTGCTCCCACGGTGGCTGCTACGGTGCTATTACCGTGGCAGCTTCGGTGGCTGCTACGGTGCTCCCACGGTGGCTGCTACGGTGCTATTACCGTGGCAGCTTCGGCGGCTGCTACGGTGCTCCCACGGTGGCTGCTACGGTGCTATTACCGTGGCAGCTTCGGCGGCTGCTACGGTGCTCCCACGGTGGCTGCTACGGTGCTATTACCGTGGCAGCTTCGGCGGCTGCTACGGTGCTCCCACGGTGGCTGCTACGGTGCTATTACCGTGGCAGCTTCGGCGGCTGCTACGGTGCTCCCACGGTGGCTGCTACGGTGCTATTACCGTGGCAGCTGCGGTGGCTGCTACAATGCTGCCACGGTGGCTGCTACGGTGGCTGCTACGGTTTTCCCACTGTGCCTGAAATGAATAAATAAATAAGTAAAAGTTCTCGAAGATCTTGAAGTTCTCGAAGGTCTCGAAGTTGTCGAAGTTCTCGAAGTTCTAGAAGTTCTCAAAGGTCTCGAATTCTGGAAGATCTCGAAGTTCTGGAAGGTCTCGAAGTCCTGGTAGGTCTCGAAGTTCTAGAAGGTCTCAAATGTCTCGAAGTTCTGGAAGGTCTCGAAGTTTCGGAAGGTCTCGAGGGTCCCACGGTGGCTGCTATGATGTTATTACCGTGGCAGCTACGGTGGCTGCTACAATGCTCCCACGGTGGCTGCTACGGTGGCTGCTACCGTTTTCCCACTGTGGCTGAAATAAATAAATAAATAAGTAAAAGTTCTCGAAGATCTTGAAGTTCTCGAAGGTCTCGAAGTTGTCGAAGTTCTCGAAGTTCTAGAAGTTCTCAAAGGTCTCGAATTCTGGAAGATCTCGAAGTTCTGGAAGGTCTCGAAGTCCTGGTAGGTCTCGAAGTTCTAGAAGGTCTCAAATGTGTCGAAGTTCTGGAAGGTCTCGAGGGTCCCACGGTGGCTGCTATGATGTTATTACCGTGGCAGCTACGGTGGCTGCTACAATGCTCCCACGGTGGCTGCTACGGTGGCTGCTACCGTTTTCCCACTGTGGCTGAAATAAATAAATAAATAAATAAATGTTCTCTTATGTCTCGAAGTTCTCGAAGGTCTCGAAGTTGTCGAAGGCCTCGAAGTTCTAGAAGGTCTCGAAGTTCTGGAAGGTCTCGAAGTTTTGAAAGGTCTCGAAGTTTTGGTAGGTCTCGAAGTTCTAGAAGGTCTCAAAGGTCTCGAAGTTCTGGAAGGTCTCGAAGTTCTGAAAGGTCTCGAAGTTCTGATAGGTCTCGAAGTTCTGGAAGGTCTCGAAGTTTTGGAAGATCTCGAAGGTCCCACGGTGGCTGCTATGGTGCTATTACCATGGCAGCTACGGTGCTGCTACAATGCTACCATGGTGGCTGCTACGGTTTTCCCACTGTGGCTGAAATAAATAAATAAATAAATAAATGTTCTCTTATGTCTCGTAGGTCTCGAAGTTTTCGAAGGTTTCGAAGTTGTCGAAGGTCTCGAAGTTCTAGAAGGTCTCAAAGGTCTCGAAGTTTTTGAAGGTCTCGATGTTCTGGAAGGTCTCGAAATTTTGAAAGGTCTCCAAGATCTGGTAGGTCTCGAAGTTCTAGAAGGTCTCAAATGTCTCGATGTTCTGGTAGATCTCGAAGTTCTGGAAGGTCTCGAAGTTTTGGAAGATCTCAAAGGTCCCACGGTGGCTGCTATGGTGCTATTACCGTGGCAGCTACGGTGGCTGCTACAATGCTACCACGGTGGCTGCTACGGTGGCTGCTACGGTTTTCCCACTGTGGCTGAAATAAATAAATAAATAAATAAATGTTCTCTTATGTCTCGTAGGTCTCGAAGTTTTCGAAGGTTTCGAAGTTGTCGAAGGTCTCGAAGTTCTAGAAGGTCTCAAAGGTCTCGAAGTTTTTGAAGGTCTCGATGTTCTGGAAGGTCTCGAAATTTTGAAAGGTCTCCAAGATCTGGTAGGTCTCGAAGTTCTAGAAGGTCTCAAATGTCTCGATGTTCTGGTAGATCTCGAAGTTCTGGAAGGTCTCGAAGTTTTGGAAGATCTCAAAGGTCCCACGGTGGCTGCTATGGTGCTATTACCGTGGCAGCTACGGTGGCTGCTACAATGCTACCACGGTGGCTGCTACGGTGGCTGCTACGGTTTTCCCACTGTGGCTGAAATAAATAAATAAATAAATAAATAAAAGTTCTCGAAGGTCTTGAAGTTCTCGAATGTTTCGAAGTTCTAGAAGGTCTCGAAGTTCTAGAAGGTCTCAAAGGTCTCGAAGTGCTGGAAGATCTCGTAGTTCTGGAAGGTCTCGAAATTTTGAAAAGTCTCGAAGTTCTGGAAGGTCTCAAAGGTCTCGAAGTTCTGGAAGGTTTCGAAGTTTCGGAAGGTCTCGAAGGTCTCACGGTGGCTGCTATGATGCTATTACCGTGGCAGCTACGGTGGCTGCTACAATGCTCCTACGGTGGCTGCTATGGTTTTCCCACTGTGGCTGAAATAAATAAATAAATAAATAAATAAAAGTTCTCGAAGGTCTCGAAGTTGTCGAAGATCTCGAAGTTCTAGAAGGTCTCAAAGGTCTCGAAGTTCTGGAAGGTCTCGAAGTTTTGAAAGGTCTCGAAGTTCTGGAAGATCTCAAAGGTCTCGAAGTTCTGGAAGGTCTCGAAGTTTTGGAAGGTCTCGAAGATCTCAAAGTTCTGGGAGGTCTCGAAGGTCTCTAAGTTCTGAAAGGTCTCGAAGGTCTCGGATTTCTGGAAAGTCTTGAAGTTCTGGAAGGTTTCGAATTATTATTTGTAAGAACTATACTATAATATGGAGTAAGTATAATAGATATACAATAATTATTTATTTTAAAGAAATTCTATGTTTGATATTTATATAAAGATTTATGAATCGAAATGTGTATTTTTAAATTATATTGAGAGAGGATGTAATTTATAATATACGCAATTAAAGATTTCATAAATTTTTAATTTGTTCATTACATCTCAAAATGTAGATTATTAAAAGATTTTAGCAAATTTAACATTAAGGAAACACTGGTGCCAAGTAAAAAATTAATTATGTGACTTATTGTATAATTTTAATTTTTATGTACATTATTATTATTTATAATTTATTATTTATTAAAACTGTGTAAAAAATTATTTATAGAAAATTTATAGAATACAAAATCTTTCAAGAAAAATAGAATAATTCTAAAGTAATATAAAAATATATGGTGTATCAAAGGAATATTAATATATATCTCAAATATGTTTTAAAATTGAGTCACTTATTCACATTTATTCATAAAAATTTGAGAATTTATTGCAAAAGATTTTTTTTTTAAATCACAAAATACTCTATATATATAGTCGAGTCATTTTATTTTATTAGAAAAGTAACAAAAAGTTAAATTCTTATTAACAGTATTAAAAATAATTAATTTTTATTTTAAACTTGACTTTAATTCAACTTTTTGAGTGTAATGATATAATTATATCAATCTTTATTTTGATATGATATGTTATATTATATATTATATATATATTATATTTTGATAATATATATATAATAAACATAAATAATATCATCATATAAACGTATAATAAAATCAATAAACGTAATATATAATGATAACCGTAAATAACCAATAAATTCAAAATTTATTTATTGGTTATATTAAACACGCTTCATCATTTATTATTATCTTTTAAGAAAAAATTGATTAGATAGCAAAATAAATTATAATAACAATGAAATTTTTTGGTGCTTCTGTAACACGTTGTGCTGCACGAATTGGTATTCTGAGTGGATTTGAAAGAATGCCTAATGTTTCTTTTGAAACACCTCTACTTCTTATTTACGCAAAGGTATGAAATACATAATATCTTTTTTATAATATTTATATTATTCTTTTTATATTAAAATAATGTTTAGGGTGGCCGTATACCACATTTAACGATAGATGTCTTTAAAATGATAACGTTGGAGTAACAACTACTCTCCGTCTCATGCACTTCCCTCTACCATATTAATGGCAGATGTTATTAAAGTGTTTAGCACTTCTATCGCTGATTTTGTTAGTATGAAGTTATAATCAAAGATTAATCGACATATTAATATGTATTAAAATTTCAACTTCCACTTATAAAGAATTTTGTTTCAGGAATACATAAATTTTTTATCGATACAAGATCCTGCGTATACTACCAACCCTGGCTTTCAGCAATTAGACTCTATTTCTATCTGGCCCAGAACAGAAAGAGTTGTTTTTACTGCTGATAAATATATGGAGCTTGTACAAGCTTATAAACCAGATCTCTATGTTGCTCTATGTGATGGAGATACAAATATTAATAGTAGTGCAGAACGAGTATCAAAGGCAATTCTTCGAAGCAAAACTTAATTAGAACAATGTTTAGATATACGCCTGCACTCGGATACATTAAAATCTAAGGGAATATTAGGACCAGTAGAAGGTGGTTGTAATTGGCAAGCCAGAGAGGATTCCATAAATTATCTAAAAGATAAACCTTTGGCAGGATTTGTTATAGATGGATTACATAATAATGGTCCAAGTGCACAGAATATTTCAATAGAACATATTAAACAAATAGTACAGCATACCATTGTAAATACCAGTTTATAAATTTTAAATTTTGTCTAATATTTAAAATACTTCAATATAACGGTGCTATATAATTTTTTACAGAATTTACTGCCTACTGATAAAATAAGAGTATCAATGGGTTGTTGGAAACCACTTGTTACTGTACTTCATCTCATCGAATTAGGAGTGGATGTATTTGATTCATCCTATCCTTATATAATTACCGAACAATCACAGGCTTTGACTTTCATGTGCGATCATGACATTTGTGAGAGGAGTGATCAATATAGAATATCAATAGCAGAAAAAAGGTAAAAAGTATGGAATATAACATACTTTTTAACGTTATAACGATTATAAAGTTTTAATACGTCAATGAGATACCGCGAAAAAAATTAGAGAGAAAAAAAAGAGAGAGAAGAATATTATTATATTTTACTTTATTTTGTAATTTAAAAAGACGTGTTAGAGCAAAAATAAGACCTTTTATGATTAGCATGAATTAAAAACACGCTGATGTAGCTATCGTGTTACAAAATAGATCTTATAATTGTCATTGCCTACTGAAATATGTATATATGAAATTTAAAGTTGATTAAGATATGCGTGATATATATTTTTGGCAATAAAATATTTAAAAATTTATTCAAAGATTATAAAAAAATTTATTTATATTATTACCATTCCAGTAAAATCTACTCTTTAGTATTAAAAAAATGTTATGAAATTTTATTCGGATATCTCATTTCAAAATGTACAGACCACAGATAATAGAATATTAATATTTATCAATCACTCACCGAATTTCTGCGAACTTAGTCGAATTTTGGCGATAGCCATTAAACGTCCAAACATCAGCCAATATCTATAAAAAAAATAATTAATGATATAAGTTACAATATAAAAATCAGAACACAATTATGTAGAATTTCAAGATCAACAAAAATATATGTCGATTAAATCATACTTATATTAAGAAAGCATATCAAGAAATAAATCCTTTATTTTAATAGAGTAATATGCAAATCTAGTTTCAATAATCTTAAAAAGAAGATTAAAAATTGTAATTTGTTTTAACGAAATCAAAATAAAATCCGTGCAATTTTTTTAAGACAAATATTGATAATAATGGTTAAAAAGAATTTGAAAATAATTAATAAAACTTGCAACATTAAAAGAGTAAACATAATATACAACTTTGGAAAAATCTGAAATTATTTAAAAGTTAAAAAACACCTATTTTAATTAATATATCATTCATTTTGTTTACCTGTTGTTTCATTAATAATTAAATTATAAACTTATGCAAATATATATTTTAATAAGAAATAAACAGAAAAGTAGGAGCAAGATAATAATGTTTTATCACATAGGAAATTTTAATTTTGTATTTGAAACATGATGCGTTGATCTTTTTTTATTTCTTATTTTTTTTCAAAATAATTATTTACATATGTATTATTTTATTATAATCAAATAATTACGATACTTTTTTAAATCCAATACTAAATTAAAATTTATCCAAAATTAAAATTTATTTATATTATACAATGTAATGTTTTTTATTTTATTATATGTTTTTTAATATTAATTTTGTTGGTTTTTTTATCATTGTTGTGATAAAAATTAAAATACATTAATTATTAAACAAATTTGAAGATGATTAATAAAATCTGCGACATCACAAGCAAATATGCAAAACTTGAAGAAAATAAAAAATTATTTGTAAATTATATAAATTTATGTGTGTGTGTGTGTGTGTGTGTGTGTGTGTGTGTGTGCGCGCGCATGTTTATATAAAAATAATATCTAATATTCTCATGATTGTATTTGTTTAATTTATTGGGGAGAATCCTTCTCTTCTATATAGATACACCATGTAGAGTTTTTGATATCATTTTGAATTTCTAATGATCGCAAAAGCGATATTAATTTAAATGTGATATAGATATATGATCCTACGCAATAAAATCTCTAGTGAAATATTTAAGTAATGTAAAATAAATGTTTATGTTAGTTCTCATTGACCATTTTGATGTTGCAACTTGTATAAAAAATTATATTCTACTAACAATAAAATGAATAATAAAAACGCAAAATTGTTAATTAGAATACATTTTTTAGTTAGCTTTCTCCTTCGTATTCAATATAATAATATATTAATAAGTGTTTTTATTATATAAATATGTAATATAAATATTTTGTTTAATTCTAATAGAATCGTTCGATTCTTTATTCAATCAGAATGAGATACTCTGCTATTAATTCCTATGCAAGATTTTTAAGCAAACTTTCGATAAGAATAACATTTGACACAATGTAAACTCGATTATATAAATGTATGTACAAATGTGAATTCGTCACTATAAATGTACAAATACTCGGAAGACCGTTAGGATAAAAGTAATCTAATGGCCCGCGATTATCTGATCCGAAAAAGTCACTTGATTTCTTATTCTTACAATATCTATAAAATATGCTATCATCATATTAAATATAACAATATTATCTCACAATTTATTCAAAAGACAATGCTATTGCGAATAATCACATCTATTTGGCTTGATTATCTCTTTGTCGACTTACCTGTACAGATATTAACGGAGCACGCAATTTCTGCTTCTGCACGGCACAACGTTCCCGCTGAAAGAGGAAGAATAATTCGTTGGCGCCAGAATTTCCTTGTCCTGATTGGTCGAGCTGGTCAAGCTTCGCAGTCGTGATTGGCGGATGTTGGTACGTACTCTGTCGAATCGATATATTTCGTTTCAGCCAATCAATTCAAAGATCTCGCACGATATCTATCGAAAACCTTCTAGCACCCCCCAAACAATTTGGCGCGAAGATTCAAAATTGATTGAAGTCACTATGCAAATGAACGTGATACGATAATTAATAAAATAAATAATACATTACTAATAATTAAATAAATAATTTATTACAATTGTATTCATGAAATTTGTATTATGAAATTTTTCATTGATAATAATTTTTTAATCTCTATTGTTGATAGTGTGGAGTGTAGCACGGTACTGGTTAGGACGCGAGGTTAGAACATGCGAGTTCGTGGAATGCATGATTCCTCATGAGAATAATTTCAGTCTACTATTAGAATGTTTCGACCGACGAGGTGTTTGATATCCACACTGCATCGCGTGAAAGATCGCTATTTGCACACGTACGATCAGCACTTGTCAGACGTCGCCGAGTATGAATGTAAGTTGGGGTACCAAAATCAATGCAATATTTAATCATATTTATATACGTCAAGTGTGATATTTAATAGCGATTATTAATACATTGTAGCTCCTATCACGGACGAATATAAAAAGGGTCCAACGGAGGATAGATCTTTTTATTTGGACGCTCAAGCTACTACCACGCTGGTAAATTCAAAGCATGATGTCACATGATGCAATCTATGTGCACGTGAAAAACTAAGACGTCGTACTATCACGCAGGATCCTCGGGTATTAGATAAAATGATGCTGTATCTAACAGTGTACCATGGCAATCCACATTCCAGAACTCGCATGTATGGTTGGGAGTCGGAAGCAGCAGTCAAGCATGCTCGCCAAGTTGGTGCCTTAACTTGCAAAATTTACTTTTGTATTTTATGATCTTATAATTATTGAGAAATTATTTGTGTACTTTCTTTTTAACAGCAAATTGCAGATTTCATAGGAACAGACAAGTAGGAAGTGACATTTACATCCAGTGCGACAGAGTGTAATAATATAGCTGTGAAAGGTTCAGATAGCAAGGTTCTATAAATCAAGGAAAAATCATGTTGTGACGACCCAGATGGTGAGAAAATTGCTTCTTTATAATAAGTCCTATTTCTTAATAGATATAATGAACTTGTTGAACTTATCTAGGAGCACAAATGTGTATTGGATTCGTGTAGAAGCAGAAGGATATGATGTAACGTATATTTCTGTTAATTCAAATGGCCTTATTTATCTCAACTAATTAGAAGCAACCATTAGACCATCTACATCGCTCGTTTCTGTAATGAGGGTGAATACTGAGATTGGTGTTAAACAGCCTATCGAAGAAGTTGGCGCCATTTGTAGGTGAGTGTTAAGACCTTAACATTATGTTTATTCTATCATAATTCTCTTTTAATTTGTTTTTCTTAATGTTTCAGAAAGAAGAAAGTTTTTTTTTTAAATGTTTTTGTTTAATGTTACAGAAAGGAGAAAGTTTTTTTTCACACAGATGCTGTGCAAGCTATTGGCAAAGTACCAATGTAAATCGTAAATCTCCAAATCGTAAATCTGAAAATCGTTAAACGGACAACGACATGTAACGATGTCGTTATCTGTTTAACGAGTTATAGAATCGCTAACTAACTAATTGTTTTGTCATTATCACTTTTAGCAATTTAATATATTCATAGATAAATGAAAACATTTGACATAAGAACTCTCTTTTTTGTGCATGTGCATATAAAGTACATACAGCATTGGAAATATCTCTCGCTACTTCAGGTATCGATTTAACAGTTTTTTTATTGACTTTAAGAATGACAAAATATTTCAGATGATCATAGGATCGGAAATGCATATTTTTCGAATTACAATAATTTTTTCTTTGCGACAGAGTCTTATAAGGACGTCTAAAGATTTATAAAAATTTGATTTTAAAATTAGAAAGATGAAACCTTGCAATTGCTGTTTTCTACATACATAAAATCATTCTCGGTCTGCCAAAATTGCGTAGAATCACTGGTCGGTCGCATACAAAACACAATTATTCTTAAATCATCGCGTTTAACTCAGAGATAGATAAACGCGCCTGTAGGGCACGTTAGCTATTCGTTACAGATCGTTTTTTTTTATGTCAAACGTTTTCATTTACCTATGAGTATAATAAATTGCTAAAAGTGATAATGACAAAACAACGTATACAGTTGCAGAAAGCCGAAAACATTATGAAGGGAAATAAATATCATCTACAATAGATATGGACACAATCGAAATGGCTCAAACTAAAGAGAAAAAAAGTCTTATATAAGGAAAAGTAAAGTGATGTTTAGAGCAATGCATTATGAATGTTTGCTACTTAGTAGTTACATTGAAAACTCATATGTAATAGATTTAATACAAAGTAAAGATAGCATGGGGTACATCACAAAGAAACAACTATATATATATCGATCTAAGCCCACTAACCTGTACAATAAATTGTTGACGTGACAATAAACGATACCAGATGATGTATGTGTGAAGATCTCCAAGTCATCCATAGTACCCGCAGTAATTGTCATATCTGTACAAAATTAAGTTTGATGTCAAAAATCATTTCTTTCAAAACAATTAATTTTATAGGATCAGGATTATTATGGGTACCATAATGATATATATATATATATATATTGATGATGGATTAAAGTAATTTTATGTATGTTTTACTTATCATAATAGAAAATTATTCAAATTATTCCACACTTAAAGTATAAGCAAAAACTTTCAAAATTTTACAAGAGAGTATATAGGAGCAAAGAAAGAAAAAAATTACTAACATAAGTATTATGTCGATTGAAAATTGTAATTTGTTTTAACGAAATCAAAATAAAATCCGTGCAATTTTTTTAAGACAAATATCTATCAAGCCCATTAAAAATTTAGATTTTTAACAAAAATTCATACATATTTAATTTATTAAAAAATATGTAATTAAATGTAATATATTAAATATTATATATTTATAATTTATATATATTGTCTCTTCTTGCTTATATTAATAGTTTATAATCATTGTTATTATTTTTAACTGCTAAAAATTAATATATTGATAATAATGGTTAAAAAGAATTTGAAAATAATTAATAAAACTTGCAACATTAAAAGAGTAAACATAATATACAACTTTGGAAAAATCAGAAATTATTTAAAAGTTAAAAAACACCTATTTTAATTAATATATCATTCATTTTGTTTACCTGTTATTTCATTAATAATTAAATTATAAACTTATGCAAATATATATTTTAATAAGAAATAAACAGAAAAGTAGGAGCAAGATAATAATGTTTTATCACATAGGAAATTTTAATTTTGTATTTGAAACATGATGCGTTGATCTTTTTTTATTTCTTATTTTTTTTCAAAATAATTATTTACATATGTATTATTTTATTATAATCAAATAATTACGATACTTTTTTAAATCCAATACTAAATTAAAATTTATCCAAAATTAAAATTTATTTATATTATACAATGTAATGTTTTTTATTTTATTATATGTTTTTTAATATTAATTTTGTTGGTTTTTTTATCATTGTTGTGATAAAAGTTAAAATACATTAATTATTAAACAAATTTGAAGATGATTAATAAAATCTGCGACATCACAAGCAAATATGCAAAACTTGAAGAAAATAAAAAATTATTTGTAAATTATATAAATTTATGTGTGTGTGTGTGTGTGTGTGTGTGTGTGTGTGTGTGTGCGCGCGCGCGCGCGCGCATGTTTATATAAAAATAATATCTAATATTCTCATGATTGTATTTGTTTAATTTATTGGGGAGAATCCTTCTCTTCTATATAGATACACCATGTAGAGTTTTTGATATCATTTTGCATTTCTAATGATCGCAAAAGCGATATTAATTTAAATGTGATATAGATATATGATCCTACGCAATAAAATCTCTAGTGAAATATTTAAGTAATATAAAATAAATGTTTATGTTAGTTCTCATTGACCATTTTGATGTTGCAACTTGTATAAAAAATTATATTCTACTAACAATAAAATGAATAATAAAAACGCAAAATTGTTAATTAGAATACATTTTTTAGTTAGCTTTCTCCTTCGTATTCAATATAATAATATATTAATAAGTGTTTTTATTATATAAATATGTAATATAAATATTTTGTTTAATTCTAATAGAATCGTTCGATTCTTTATTCAATCAGAATGAGATACTCTGCTATTAATTCCTATGCAAGATTTTTAAGCAAACTTTCGATAAGAATAACATTTGACACAATGTAAACTCGATTATATAAATGTATGTACAAATGTGAATTCGTCACTATAAATGTACAAATACTCGGAAGACCGTTAGGATAAAAGTAATCTAATGGCCCGCGATTATCTGATCCGAAAAAGTCACTTGATTTCTTATTCTTACAATATCTATAAAATATGCTATCATCATATTAAATATAACAATATTATCTCACAATTTATTCAAAAGACAATGCTATTGCGAATAATCACATCTATTTGGCTTGATTATCTCTCTGTCGACTTACCTGTACAGATATTAACGGAGCACGCAATTTCTGCTTCTGCACGGCACAACGTTCCCGCTGAAAGAGGAAGAATAATTCGTTGGCGCCAGAATTTCCTTGTCCTGATTGGTCGAGCTGGTCAAGCTTCGCAGTCGTGATTGGCGGATGTTGGTACGTACTCTGTCGAATCGATATATTTCGTTTCAGCCAATCAATTCAAAGATCTCGCACGATATCTATCGAAAACCTTCTAGCACCCCCCAAACAATTTGGCGCGAAGATTCAAAATTGATTGAAGTCACTATGCAAATGAACGTGATACGATAATTAATAAAATAAATAATACATTACTAATAATTAAATAAATAATTTATTACAATTGTATTCATGAAATTTGTATTATGAAATTTTTCATTGATAATAATTTTTTAATCTCTATTGTTGATAGTGTGGAGTGTAGCACGGTACTGGTTAGGACGCGAGGTTAGAACATGCGAGTTCGTGGAATGCATGATTCCTCATGAGAATAATTTCAGTCTACTATTAGAATGTTTCGACCGACGAGGTGTTTGATATCCGCACTGCATCGCGTGAAAGATCGCTATTTGCACACGTACGATCAGCACTTGTCAGACGTCGCCGAGTATGAATGTAAGTTGGGGTACCAAAATCAATGCAATATTTAATCATATTTATATACGTCAAATGTGATATTTAATAGCGATTGTTTATACATTGTAGCTCCTATTACGTACGAATATAAAAAGGGTCCAACGGAGGATAGATCCCTTTACTTGGACGCTCAAGCTACTATCCCGCTGGTAAGTTCAAAGCATGATGTCACATGATGCAATCTATATCCATGTGAAAAACTAAGACGTCATACTATCACGCAGGATCCTTGGGTATTAGATAAAATGATGCTGTATCTGACAGTGTACCATGGCAATCCATATTCCAGAACTCACATGTATGGTTGGGAGTCGGAAGCAGCAGTCGAGCATGCTCGCCAAGTTGGTGTCTTAACTTGCAAAATTTACTTTTGTATTTTATGATTTTATAATCTATAAGAAATTATTTGTGTACTTTCTTTTTAACAACAAGTTGCAGGAGGCATCTGGTAGGAGCAGACAAGAAGGAAGTGATATTTATGTCTGGTGCGACAGAATGTAATAATATAGCTGTGAAAGGTGTAGCAAGGTTCTACCAATCAAGGAAAAATCATGTGACAACTCAGATAGTGAGAAAATTGCGTCTTTATAATAAGTTCTATTTCTTAATAGATATAATGATATAATGAACTTGTTGAACTTATCTAGGAGCACAAATGTGTATTGGATTCGTGTAGAAGCAGAAGGATATGATGTAACGTATATTTCTGTTAATTCAAATGGTCTTATTTATCTCAACTAATTAGAAGCAACCATTAGACCATCTACATCGCTCGTTTCTGTAATGATGGTGAATACTGAGATTGGTGTTAAACAGCCTATCGAAGAAGTTGGCGCCATTTGTAGGTGAGTGTTAAGACCTTAACATTATGTTTATTCTGTTATAATTCTCTTTTAATTTGTTTTTCTTAATGTTTCAGAAAGGAGAAAGTTTTTCATAAAATGTTTTTCTTAATGTTACAGAAAGAAGGAAGTTTTTTTCACACAGATGCTGTGCAAGCTATTGGCAAAGTACCAATGTAAATCGTAAATCTGCAAATCGTAAATCTGAAAATCGTTTAAACGGATAACGACATGTAACGATGTAGTTATCTGTTTAACGAATAACAGAATCGCTAACTAACTAATTGTTTTGTCATTATCACTTTTAGCAATTTAATATATTCATAGATAAATGAAAACATTTGAAAAAAAAACTCTCTTTTTTGTGCATGTGCATATAAAGTGCATACAGCATTGGAAATATCTCTCGCTATTTCAGGTATCGATTTAACAGTTTTTTTATTGACTTTAAGAATGACAAAATATTTCAGATGATCATAGGATCGGAAATGCATATTTTTCGAATTACAATAATTTTTTCTTTGCGACAGAGTTTTATAAGGACGTCTAAAGATTTATAAAAATTTGATTTTAAAATTAGAAAGATGAAACCTTGCAATTGCTGTTTCCTGCATACATAAAATCATTCTCGGTCTGCCAAAATTGCGTAGAATCACTGGTCGGTCGCATACAAAACACAATTATTCTTAAATCATCGTGTTTAACTCAGAGATAGATAAACGCGCCTGTAGGGCGCGTTAGCTATTCGTTACAGATTGTTTTTTTTATGTCAAACGTTTTCATTTACCTATGAATATAATAAATTGCTAAAAGTGATAATGACAAAACAACGTATACAGTTGCAGAAAGCCGAAAACATTATGAAGGGAAATAAATCTCATCTACAATAGATATGGACACAATCGAAATGGCCCAAACTAAAGAGAAAAAAAATCTTATATAAGGAAAAGTAAAGTGATGTTTAGAGCACTGCATTATGAATGTTTGCTACTTAGTAGTTACATTGAAAACTCATATGTAATAGATTTAATACAAAGTAAAGATAGCATGGGGTACATCACAATGAAACAACTATATATATCGATCTAGGCCACTAACCTGTACAATAAATTGTTGACGTGACAATAAACGATACCAGATGATGTTTGTGCGAAGATCTCCAAGTCATCCATAGTATCCGCAGTAATTGTCGTATCTGTACAAAATTAAGTTTTATGTCAAAAATCATTTCTTTCAAAACAATTAATTTTATAGGATCAGGATTGTTATTTGGGTACCATAGTGATATATATATATATATATTGATGATGGATTAAAGTAATTTTATGTATGTTTTGCTTATCATAATAGAAAATTATCCAGATTATTCCACACTTAAAGTATAAGCAAAAACTTTCAAAATTTTACGAGAGAGTATATAGGAGCAAAAAAAGAAAAAAATTACTAACATAAGTATTATGTCGATTAAAAATTGTAATTTGTTTTAACGAAATCAAAATAAAATCCGTGCAATTTCTTCAAGACGAATATCTATCAGGCCCATTAAAAATTTAAATTTTTAACAAAAATTCATACATATTTAATTTATTAAAAAATATGTAATTAAAAGTAATATATTAAATATTATATATTTATAATTTATATATATTGTCTCCTTTTGCTTATATTAATAGTTTATAATCATTGTTATTATTTTTAACTGTTAAAAATTAATATATTGATAATAATGGTTAAAAAGAATTTGAAAATAATTAATAAAACTTGCAACATTAAAAGAGTAAATATAATATACAACTTTGGAAAAATCTGAAATTATTTAAAAGTTAAAAAACACCTATTTTAATTAATATATCATTCATTTTGTTTACCTGTTGTTTCATTAATAATTAAATTATAAACTTATGCAAATACATATTTTAATAAGAAATGAACAGAAAAATAGGAGCAAGATTGTAATGTCTTATCACATAGGAAATTTTAATTTTGTATTTGAAACATGATGCGTTGATCTTTTTTTATTTCTTATTTTTTTTCAAAATAATTATTTACATATGTATTATTTTATTATAATCAAATAATTACGATACTTTTTTAAATCCAATACTAAATTAAAATTTATCCAAAATTGAAATTTATTTATATTATACAATGTAATGTTTTATATTATATTATATGTTTTTTAATATTAATTTTGTTGGTTAATTATCATTGTTGTGATAAAAGTTAAAATACATTAATTATTAAACAAATTTGAAGATGATTAATAAAATCTGCGACATCACAAGCAAATATGCAAAACTTGAAGAAAATAAAAAATTATTTGTAAATTATATAAATTTATATGTGTGTGTGTGTGTGTGTGTGTGTGTGTGTGTGTGTGTGTGTGTGTGTGTGTGTCTGTGATGTGTGCATGTTTATATAAAAATAATATCTAATATTCTCATGATTGTATTTGTTTACTTTATAAGGGAGAATCCTTCTCTTCTATATAGATACACCATATAGAGTTTTTGGTATCATTTTGAATTTCTAATGATCGCAAATGCGGTATTAATTTAAATGTGATATAGGTATGATCCTACGCAATAAAATCTCTAGTGAAATATTTAAGTAATGTAAAATAAATGTTTATGTTAGTTCTCATTAACCATTTTGATGTTGCAACTTGTATAAAAAATTATATTCTACTAACAATAAAATGAATAATAAAAAAATTGTTAATTAGAATACGTTTTTCAGTTAAGCTTTCTCTTTCGTATTCAATATAATAATATATTAATAAGTGTTTTTATTATATAAAAATGTAATATAAATATTTTGTTTAATTCTAATAGAATCGTTCGATTCTTTATTCAATCAGAATGAGATACTCTGCTATTAATTCCTATGCAAGATTTTTAAGCACACTTTCATAAGAATAACATTTGACACAATGTAAACTCGATTATATAAATGTATGTACAAATTTGAATTCGTCACTATAAATGTGCAAATACTCGGAAGAGCGTTAGGATAAAAGTAATCTAATGGCCCGCGATTATCTGATCCGAAAAAGTCACTTGATTTCTTATTCTTACAATATCTATAAAATATGCTATCATCATATTAAATATAACAATATTATCTCACAATTTATTCAAAAGACAATGCTATTGCGAATAATCACATCTATTTGGCTTGATTATCTCTCTGTCGACTTACCTGTACAGATATTAACGGAGCACGCAATTTCTGCTTCTGCACGGCACAACGTTCCCGCTGAAAGAGGAAGAATAATTCGTTGGCGCCAGAATTTCCTTGTCCTGATTGGTCGAGCTGGTCAAGCTTCGCAGTTCTGATTGGCCGATACTCGTCGAATCGATATATTTCGTTTCAGCCAATCAATTCAAAAATCTCGCACGATATCTATCGAAAACCTTCTAGCAGTCCTCAAACTATTTGGCGCGAAGATTCAAAATCTTTTGAAGTCACTATGCAAATAAACGTGATACGATAAATAATAAAATAAATAATACATTACTAATAATTAAATAAATAATTTATTACAATTGTATTCATGATTATGAAATTCTTCATTGATTATAATTGTTTAATGCGTATATCTTATTACAATTTTAGAGCAATAATGAAGGAGTTTCAAAATGAGTGTAGCTCGGTGCTGGTTAGAACACGAGGTTAAAACATGCGAGTTCGTGGAATGCATGATTTCTCGTGAGAATAATTTCAGTCTACTATTAGAATGTTTCGATCGACGAGGTGTTTGATATCCGCACTGCATCGCGTGAAAGATCGCTATTTGCACACGTACGATCAGCACTTGTCAGACGTCGCCGAGTATGAATGTAAGTTGGGGTACCAAAATCAATGCAATATTTAATCATATTTATATACGTCAAGTGTGATATTTAATAGCGATTATTAATACATTGTAGCTCCTATCACGGACGAATATAAAAAGGGTCCAACGGAGGGTAGATCTTTTTATTTGGACGCTCAAGCTACTACCACGCTGGTAAATTCAAAGCGTGATGTCACATGATGCAATCTATATGCATGTGAAAAACTAAGACGTCGTACTATCACGCAGGATCCTCGGGTATTAGATAAAATGATGCTGTATTTAGCAGTGTACCATGGCAATCCACATTCCAGAACTCGCATGTATGGTTGGGAGTCGGAAGCAGCAGTCGAGCATGCTCGCCAAGTTGGTGCCTTAACTTGCAAAATTTACTTTTGTATTTTATGATCTTATAATTATGAGAAATTATTTGTGTACTTTCTTTTCAACAGCAAATTGCAGATTTCATAGGAACAGACAAGTAGGAAGTGATATTTACATCCAGTGCGACAGAGTGTAATAATATAGCTGCGAAAGGTGTAGCAAGGTTCTATAAATCAAGGAAAAATCATGTTATGACGACCCAGATAATGAGAAAATTGCGTCCTTATAATAAGTCCTATTTCTTAATAGATATAATGAACTTGTTGAACTTATCTAGGAGCTCAAATGTGTATTGGATTCGTGTAGAGCCTTGGAAGTAGAAGGATTTGATGTAACGTATTTCTGTTAATTCAAATGGTCTTATTGATCTCAACGAGCATAAACCTTAGGATTTATATTTATTGTTTAAGAAACTAGCATCGAGTAATTGAAGTTACAATAAGATGAATCATAATCTGTGCTTTTTTTATAGATTATATATTTAACGCTTTTTACGAGTTGAAGATTTTGCCGCTGTATATACGCAATTATTAATTTATATTGCATTTGTGTTGAAAAATTACAACACAAAATTGACCTTGTCTTTAATGTGTTCATTAGAGTTTCGTGATAATATATTGTGTCTTTAAATACAATAGTCGAAGCACGGCAACATTCCGCAAATCGTGATGGCGATTAAAATTGATTAGTCACGATAAATTATATAGGTATAATATAAAATCCTCTCGATGCGAGATATTTCTTCCGATTCAAAGTAATGATTCTAAAAGGTAAATATTTATTTGCAATTATCTAGTGAATTAAATACCCGGTAAAAAAGTCCATATATATGATCATTCATAAATATATATAAAATATGCTCATATATGTTCTCGATTGTAAAAAATATCATAATCATAGAAAAATAGTGCAAAATAAACAAAGTAAAACTAAGAAGTTAATGAGAGAGGCACATTGAAAGTTTTTTATCCAAACTCTTGCTCTCATTATAGATAAATACAATGTATTAAATTACACTGTGCAAAAATTATTTATTTGGATAAATTTGATATAAATCACGGAATAATAATAATAAATAAATAATAAATTATTGACCTCATGGTTGCTCCGCCGTTGCCTGATACCACCCCAGCCTCCTTCTCCTCTCTTATTTCACTTTGTCGCTTCTTCGTACACATAGTTGAAATAATCTAATGTCATAGATATATAAAAAAAATAAAATATCTCTCATTTTATGGTTATTTTATAAAGTAACAAAAAAGATTTGTTGCATACATAAAAATAAAAAGTTCTTACATAATTTATAAATGTACAAACTTTTACAAAATATGATAAGCATATACTAGATATCAAAAATGTTCATAAATCTTAGATTCTCTTATATGATCTAAATTACACACATATATCGCAATTATATAATATATATTTTGAGTAAGAGAAACTGTATTCTTTTAATATAATTCAAATAATTAAAATATTTACTTTAATGGAATGTGATATTTTTAATTATAATTCTAAAAAATAAAATAACGATATAATATATTTAAAAGTTGACCTAATAATGCATAATATGACCCATGTGTCATTGTCATGTATTGTGATATGTTGATCTTTATTGATCATTGTTGTATCTTTATTTATATTTTAAAAACCTGAATTTGACAAATATAATACAAGACTATTTTCATATATTGTAGAACTTTCTATTATTTGATAAATATAACTTTCTAAAACCGAAGTATATAATATCATTTTATATAATATTACGTGTTTAAATGTATACTTTCATTATCGGTTTCGTCCATAATATTTTCGAAAGCAAAACTAGACTTTTCTATTTGATTGCATGTCTGTAAAAGCTTCTTGCTTTCTTCTTTCTATATCCTTTGATTAATTGGAACATATAATTCACTTATATCACCAAATTCATCATCAAGATCTAATTTCTGTTTCTCATCCTCAGCATAAACATATTTTTCCTTGAATGTGAAAAGATTTAAATTCGTCAATTTTATATTCTGGACAATTTTCTGCATTTTCTTGGTTAGTAGATTCCATAGATTGCAAATTTCTTACACTAAATTGAAAGATTCGTTTTTTACATGTATAGTCTATTATATTTGTCACATTTAAATCATTATCTTCATTTTCGCTCGTGAAATCATCGGGAGAAAGTTCATTAAATATCCTATCAATCGTATTATTCAATTTTGAATCTATCTTATCCATCTCCATAACTCTTTTGAATTGTGGTCTACATTTTATTTGTTTTATGTCCGTCGCAACGTTTTCAGGCACATTCTTTATTTCTAATTTATTTACTTTACTCAAAGTATTTTCCTGCTTCGATCTTTTCGGTGTTATTGCCATGTTCTCAAAAGACTCAAAGACTAATTCTGGGTAACATTTTAAAACCAAGTCTTGTGGCTCAATACTCGTTAGTAAACTGTCTTCTACATCATTATTATCATTTGACTTTATTTGCTCTTCGTATTCTTTTAACATTTCTACTGCACTATGTTCCTTCTTCCAAATAATTTCATAACTAGCTATAGATCTGGTATTACGTATCTTTTTTATTTGATCAGGAATGAATAAGCTTGACATAGACAAACATTCATCAAGTGTAAAATCTGGCAGATATAAAAGTTGCCATCTAGTAGTTAGTGTGAATATTTTTTCAAATGCATATTGTGGTTCCCAACATAGATATTTCTCCATAAAGTCCTAATACAAAAAATTATATATATTTAACCATATATTTAACAAAAAAATTATTTTGTAACATGTTATAATATATATGTAACAATATATTTACTACAAATTGATTGACTTGAGGTTGCTTCCATTCTATATCCAATTTAGTTGGAACTGAATCTTTTTTAATAAGAAATTGTTCTATTAATTCCTGATTTGGGAAATTTTCACCAAAGTGCCTTTTTCCTCAATGATATTTTATTTATCATCAGTATTCTCTTTTCTCTATATACATTAAAGTACAATATATTTAATTATTAAGTACAATATACAACTCAAAAATATGTAATGCACTAATAATTTACCTGAAGTCATCATTACACTTTCCAACAGTACCACAATCAGCACAACCCGATTTTTTGTTTTTGTAGTTTTCCTTGATGACCACATGCTGTACATAAATCAGAATTTAATAAATCTGACTCAATTCTATCTAAACTTGTGTCAGTTCTCCAATCTTGAATCCTGAAAAGAGAGGAAATAAAAACAATTTAGTTACAATAATTTGATAAATTTGATTAATATATAATCTTTAGATGCATCTAATATTCTAACCTTTGTAAAACATTTTCATCGTCTACAGTCTTGAAAAATTTTAAAGCAGCCTCTTTTCCAGCACCATTCACTCCCTCATTATAGTCACAGCCGCACAATAAAGCCAATGCTATCATTTTATTTGGTCTTATATTCAATGTCTTTTCTATCTTTTCCATATTGTAGACATCTACAGAACCAGCTGTAGCTCCACGATTTCCTTGACTACTTGTACAAAAGTTTCTGTATACTACTTTTGCGCCATATAAGAAGCAATCACTGTCTTGACTTATACATCCATCTACAAGCTAAAAATATATTTCTTCTTTATAATTAAGATAATCAGTAATTTGTTTATCAAAGAAAATTAAGTTATAAATGTACCTCATCCTCATTTCAATATGCACATATAGCTTCTGCTTCACCATGGCTCTGTACACAAGCAATACCCATGAATTTCAACATTTCCCTACATTCATTTAAAACTCGATTAAACTGTGTCCTCCCTCCTTTCTTAGCAGCTTTCTTTCTTTCTTCAATCTCTATGCACGTTAACGTTTCATTCATCGTTTTTCATCTGGTCCCATTACTAACCAAATATAACATTCGACATCCATAGATTTATGATTTATACGCCAACGCTTTGTCGGGAAATATTGTAACTAAAAAGAGATTTTAAGTCGAAACTACGGATGGTAAAAGTCACATTTAAACTGTCGATAAAAATGTCTTACCGACATCTAGTATCTCTACATGACATTAATCTATTTATCGATTGAAAATTTACAATCTCACTTCAATGTTTCTCACGCATATGTATATTTTTGTTTATTTGTAGCACAAATCTCGCCATTCAGTTTAACGAAAATGAAAAGCAAGCTGAAAAAAGATTTGCATATGCGAAGATAAAACGCCTTTATTATAGCCAAGCAATATTTATAACCTAACTTGAGAAGCAGACTATAAGAGATTTTATATAATTGACTTCATGAACGAAATCAGCATTGACAATAAGATGGTCAATAAAAACACCAGTGGCAATCTTCTGCTACCAGCAGAAAAACTACCAGAATGTTGGAATCAAGAAGAGAGAATGAGTGCATTGTTTTCACCGTTTCGCAGTAAATCAGCTAATCCACAAGATTGGACTTCTAAATACAAATTCTGGCATAATTTGATATATGAATGGCTGAAATATACTATGCGAGACAGAGAATGCAGTTTTTCTATCATCGATTTAAATGAAGCTTTTAAAAGAAGAGGTTGCACACCTCTTTGTCTGGTTACTGTGATTGAAGAGCTTCTCAGGTATTATAGTCTATTAAATATAATATGCAGTAAATTAATTAAATATTTCTACTTTAGTTATTATTAGTCAATGATTGTCTTTATTATAATAAAGATAATTATTTGTGTATATGTGTTATTGTCTATATAAATCAGATATATTATTTAATTTGATGTGCGCTCTTTAATGTTGTCATATCTTAATATATATATATTTTATTAAAATTTTCCAGAAATAATGAAATAATTCAAGACACTGATTTTTTACAAGAACCATGCGAAACATGGACAGCATGGTCAATTGATATATTTATAAAAAAACAATTAACTGGTCTTTCTCCAAAGTAAAGAATTATATAGTAGGCTAGAATACAAATAACACAGAAGTGAGATACATACACTTGCGAATTGTTCGGGAATTGGGTGATATTATTCTTTCCATTGCTGACATTAAAAAGGACAATGTTTTATTCCCAATCTCTGAAGTAGTACAATATTGCAAGAGCAAAACTAAGAAACAGATTTCAGAGAATACAGTGAGATTAGTGTTGGAATGGTTAAGGCATAGAAAAAAGGTTGCTTTCAGAAAAAATTTCAATTCAAGCAGTGAATTACTGGTTAAAATTACTACAGAAAGTAAATGAAATTAGAAGTCGAAGAAGGCACATATAAACTGATGAAGCAAGAAAATAAGCTGATCAAAGAGATAGAACTTATGGAGCAAGAGAAACTTAATATTATCAATGAAGCAAAATCGTATTTGGCGAAAGAACTGCGTCAGATGGCAAAAACATGCTTAAGAAGAAAGATTGAATTGGAAAAAACCATAGAAAAGCGTGCACAAGCTCTTGCAAACCTACACACTCTAATCACCAATATTGAAAATGCACATTGTAATTCTGCTGTATTGTCTGCTTACAAGACTGCATCTGATGTATTGAAGAAAATAGGACAAAATGATTTAATGGAATACGATGTTAGAGACATTATTAATGACGATATTAATGAGGTAGGAAATTATTATGCATTATTATATATATTTAGTAAGTGATTGTAACAAAAAAGATACATTAATATCTATTATTCATTGACTAGATTTTAGAAAAGAAACAAGAAATACACGCAATTTTATCTGAGACATTGACTCTCACATACTCGGATGCCGAGTTGGAAAAAGAATTAGCAGAACTATTGAATAAAGACAATGTAGATGTTTCTGTCATCCAATCAAATCCAGAAATTAAAAAATTGGAGCAACGTTTGAAAGACTTGCGCATGGAAGGTAAACATTGTGAAATTTATTATCATATTTCATACAAATGGGATATTTATAATATAAGTTAAATCGCATATTAGACGCGCGCGCGTCCTTCAAGTCACAAAAGATACACGAGTATTTATTAAAATATTAATTAAAAAATTTCTTATAATTTTTTTTATTTAAAATTATCCACGGAAATTTACAAAAAATAGATGTTATATAGTAAATTAATTGCTCTGAATCAGAAAATTTTCAATCTTGCCTCGCGAATGTCCAGAATCGAATTGTATGATATAAATATGAAATTATAAACGTTTAGAAAACGAACAAATTTTGCAAACGGAAATCTAAAATGCGTATTTATATTTGTATTTACCCGCGCAAAACCCGTATTTTTGTTCGTTGCCCGTAGTTGTTGTTATACCTCAGAAGTTTATTAAATAACATCCATAATGAATGATGTGAGATTCGAAAAACATAATGAATTTCTTGCACAATCAATATAAGAATGCTGTAAATTATAAATGTTTCATGTTCTCATATTGTGTATACACCTTTATAAAAAATTTAATATCGATATTAATCTTGTTATTACATTATATATAATGTATACATCTCGTGCACATTGTTCGTATCAAAATTATATATATTTTAAAATAAAATATTTGCAATTAATATAAATACAATTAATGTAAAACTAATCAGCTTTAAGACAATCTGTATAAAAAATTCTCCGCGATGAAACATCCGCGAAATATCTTTTGCATGATCTCACATTATTTTATTATAACTTTGCTTTAACTGATGTAAAGTCAAGTTATTAATCAATATGGATGGATGAGCTATAAAAAATTAGGATAAAATCGGTGCAATATAAAAATAAGTTACAATATACAATTAATAATCATTAGCGCGTTTTTTATAAAATTAATTAGTAGATAAAATTTGCTATGTAACTGTAACGTTTCCTATCTTTATTTAATTTATGCTTGTGATACATATTGGAAAAATCTGTGAGTATATTGCTCTCTCGCACACGATTTATATAATATTTAATCCTGGACGGATATAATAAGGAGGAAGGAATAAAACAATTTTATTAATTAGATATTAGTTTTATTTATTTTATTTATTAATTTTATTTATCTTGTTATATATATATATATCTTTTTTATTTAAATATATATATTTTATTCATTTATTTTTATTTCTCAAAGTGCATATAGAATATCTTTTCTAATTTTGTTCATGAAGTATAAACATTATGAAGAAACTGAAATAAAAGATTTAAATATATGAAAAAGTCAATGAAATTTCTTATAATCTTCTTTACATCTTTTTACTTTTTTTTATTTTCTTTATTATTTTATTCAAATAACAAATTTTAAAAAAATCAGATATAATTTATATTTGACTAATATTGTCCAAATAAAAATATTGTTAATAAATTAATAATATTCATAATATTCTTACCAATTGCCTTTGTTTCTCTCTTTGTGTAGAGTACTTGGTAGAGAAGGTAAGAAATTATAATATCTTTATCAAATCTTAAATACAATATTTCTTATACATATGTATGTATTATATGTATGTTTTATGATTGTTTATCAAGCTTGTTCTACCTGTAATATATTTCATTTTCTATTAATCTTTAATCTTTACAAGATTGATTATAACTTTCAGGCAACTGGTATATTTTATAACTAGTATTCTGTATAAGACAGAACACTGGAACCAATAAATCATGCGATATTAAAAAAACGAGCTCTCTTTCGTCAACTCTATGCGTGCGTGCGAGTGCATCCTCATACGCACGATAAATCGACTAACGATCGTATTTATATCCAGGATGAAATATTCAGCCTAATTTGTTTTAACCCATCCATTTTAATGTAACGGATTTATCTAGAATCTACATCTACGATCTTTATAAATCCATTACCTACAAATAAAATAAAAGTTTGTCACTCACCAATCGATGCGCAACAGCGGAGTTGACGGCATTGAAGCTGTAACATATAAATAAAAAAGGGAATAATTTTTATAAATTCTAAAAAAAAATTTTTTTAATAGAAACTTTTTACAGAATTTATGTAAGACTTTTTCTCTTCAATTCTCTCTTATTTAAATCAAACAAACGAACCGAATTAATGCGTGTACACGATTTATAATAATTAATATACAATTAATAAATACTTACTCCAGAATTGCTTCGTCAACGCCCGATGTCTCCTAGGCCTGCTTCTCCCCTCAGGTTTCAGGATTATCCGTTTCCAGAGTCTATTGATTTACACGCGTGATATAGATCGATAGCGTTAAAAAAACGTTAAAAAACATTAAATACGTTAAAAACCCGTTTGGGTACTTTTTTTTTTTTTTTTTGCGTTGGTAATCCATCATGGATACCCGTCCCCTGGGGGAGGGGGCGGGTTATGCCGGACTCTTACCGGCTAAACCCCAACGGTGGCATCTGTGCGCATAAACGAGGACCCCTCGGAAACCGCCTGGAGGCATTACCTCCGAGGTGTCCTCTGCGCGTTGCGCGTTGGCGCCCTACCTGACTAGCCCCCCAACCTAATTTAACCTACCTCGGGTAGGGAGGGAGAAATGACTTCAACCCCTCTTTTTTTCTCCCTAATTGGGAGCGAAGCGGGGCCACTACCGCTTCACTCCCCCTCGCTTGGGGACCACGTGCTATGGCGGTCGAGAATCCCCGTTCTCGACCGCCTGCAATCCCCAGCGGACGACGAGCGACCCCAGGAGTATGAGGCTCCCCCGAAATCGCCACGATCCACCCAACCTCAATCACTCCTTCTCTCTCATACATACATCCATTCGCAAGCACTAACTCATACCCCCTCCCCCTTTCCGTACAGAATTATCCTCTACCCGTAATTACCTCACCAGATGCTCCTACGGTGCTACGGTGCTCAGGGTGTTCCCACGGTACTCCCACGGTGCTCTTCAGGGTTTTCCCACAATGCTCCCACGGTGCTCCTCAGGGTGTTCTCACGTTGATCCAACGGTGCCCCTCAGGGTGTTTCCACGATGCTCGAACGGTGGCCTTAAGGGTGCTCCCTCGGTGCTCCAACGGTGCCCTTCAGGGTGCTTTCACACCGTGGAGGAGCACCGGCTCCTCAGGATGTTCTCACGGTGTCTATGTTCCACGGTGCTTAAGGGTCCCACGGTTCTTAGATCCCACGGTGTTTAGGAGTCCCACGGTGCTTAGGTCCCACGGGTCTTAGATCCCATGGTGCTTAGGTCCCACGGTGTTTATTTCCCACGATGCTTAGGGGTTCCACGGTGCTTAAGTCCCACGGTGTTTATGTCCCGCGGTGCTTAGATCCCACGGTGTTTATGTCCCACGGTGATTAGGTCCCACGGTGCTTAGAAGTCCCACGGTGTTTATTTCCCACGATGCTTAGGGGTCCCACGGTGCTTAAGTTCCACAGTGCTTAGAAGTCCCACGGTGTTTATGTCCCACGGTGCTTAGGTCCCACGGTGCTTAGAGGTCCCACGGTGCTTAGGTCCCACGGTGTTTATGTCCCACGACGCCTAGGGTCAAACGGTGCTTAGGTCCCACGGTGCTTAGGTCCCACGGTGTTTATGTCCCACGATGCCTAGGGTCCAACGGTGCTTAGGTCCCACGGTGCTTAGGTCCCACGGTGCTTATGTTCCACGGTGCTTAGAAGTCCCACGGTGCTTAGGTCCCACGGAGCTTAGGTCCCACGCTGCTTAGGGGTCCCACGGTGCTTAGATCCCACGGTGTTTATGTCCCACGGTGCTTAAGGGTCCCACGGTGCTTAGGTCCCACGGTGCTTAAGGGTCCCACGGTGCTTAGGTCCCACGGTGTTTATGTCCCACGATGCCTCAGGGTCCAACGGTGCTTAGGTCCCACGGTGCTTAAGGGTCCCACGGTGCTTATGTTCCACGGTGCTTAGAAGTCCCACGGTGCTTAGGTCCCACGGTGCTTAGGTCCCACGGTGTTTGTCCCACGATGCCTAGGGTCCAACGGTGCTTAGGTCCCACGGTGCTTAAGGGTCCCACGGTGCTTAGGTCCCACGGTGTTTATGTCCCACGATGCCTAGGGTCAAACGGTGCTTATGTTCCACGGTGCTTAGAAGTCCCACGGTGCTTAGGTCCCACGGAGCTTAGGTCCCACGCTGCTTAGGGGTCCCACGGTGCTTAGATCCCACGGTGTTTATGTCCCACGGTGCTTAAGGGTCCCACGGTGCTTAGGTCCCACGGTGCTTAAGGGTCCCACGGTGCTTATGTTCCACGGTGCTTAGAAGTCCCACGGTGCTTAGGTCCCACGGAGCTTAGGTCCCACGCTGCTTAGGGGTGCCACGCTGCTTAGGGGTCCCACGGTGTTTATGTCCCACGGTGCTTAGGTCCCACGGTGTTTATGTCCCACGATGCCTAGGGTCCAACGGTGCTTAGGTCCCACGGTGCTTAAGGGTCCCACGGTGTTTGTCCCACGATGCCTAGGGTCCAACGGTGCTTAGGTCCCACGGTGCTTAAGGGTCCCACGGTGCTTAGGTCCCACGGTGTTTATGTCCCACGATGCCTAGGGTCAAACGGTGCTTAGGTCCCACGGTGCTTATGTTCCACGGTGCTTAGAAGTCCCACGGTGCTTAGGTCCCACGGAGCTTAGGTCCCACGCTGCTTAGGGGGTTCCACGGTGCTTAGATCCCACGGTGTTTATGTCCCACGGTGCTTAAGGGTCCCACGGTGCTTAAGGGTCCCACGGTGCTTAGGTCCCACGGTGTTTATGTCCCACGATGCCTCAGGGTCCAACGGTGCTTAGGTCCCACGGTGCTTAAGGGTCCCACGGTGCTTATGTTCCACGGTGCTTAGAAGTCCCACGGTGCTTAGGTCCCACGGTGCTTAGGTCCCACGGTGTTTGTCCCACGATGCCTAGGGTCCAACGGTGCTTAGGTCCCACGGTGCTTAAGGGTCCCACGGTGCTTAGATCCCACGGTGTTTATGTCCCACGATGCTTAAGGGTCCCACGGTGCTTAGGTCCCACGGTGCTTAAGGGTCCCACGGTGCTTATGTTCCACGGTGCTTAGAAGTCCCACGGTGCTTAGGTCCCACGGAGCTTAGGTCCCACGCTGCTTAGGGGTCCCACGCTGCTTAGGGGTCCCACGGTGTTTATGTCCCACGGTGCTTAGGTCCCACGGTGTTTATGTCCCACGATGCCTAGGGTCCAACGGTGCTTAAGGGTCCCACGGTGCTTAGGTCCCACGGTGTTTGTCCCACGATGCCTAGGGTCCAACGGTGCTTAGGTCCCACGGTGCTTAAGGGTCCCACGGTGCTTAGGTCCCACGGTGTTTATGTCCCACGATGCCTAGGGTCAAACGGTGCTTAGGTCCCACGGTGCTTATGTTCCACGGTGCTTAGAAGTCCCACGGTGCTTAGGTCCCACGGAGCTTAGGTCCCACGCTGCTTAGGGGGTCCCACGGTGCTTAGATCCCACGGTGTTTATGTCCCACGGTGCTTAAGGGTCCCACGGTGCTTAAGGGTCCCACGGTGCTTATGTTCCACGGTGCTTAGAAGTCCCACGGTGCTTAGGTCCCACGGAGCTTAGGTCCCACGCTGCTTAGGGGTCCCACGCTGCTTAGGGGTCCCACGGTGTTTATGTCCCACGGTGCTTAGGTCCCACGGAGCTTAGGTCCCACGATGCCTAGGGTCCAACGGTGCTTAGGTCCCACGGTGCTTAAGGGTCCCACGGTGCTTAGGTCCCACGGTGTTTATGTCCCACGATGCCTAGGGTCCAACGGTGCTTAGGTCCCACGGTGCTTAAGGGTCCCACGGTGCTTATGTTCCACGGTGCTTAGAAGTCCCACGGTGCTTAGGTCCCACGGAGCTTAGGTCCCACGCTGCTTAGGGGTCCCACGGTGCTTAGATCCCACGGTGTTTATGTCCCACGGTGCTTAGGTCCCACGGTGTTTAGAAGTCCCACGGTGTTTAGGTCCCACGGTGCTTTAGTTCCACGGTGCTTAGGTCCCACGGTGCTTAGGTCCACGGTGATTGGAAGTCCCACGGTGTTTATGTCCAACGGTGCTTAGGGGTCCCACGGTGTTTATGTCCCAGGGTCCTTAAGGGTCCCACGGTGCTTAGGCCCCACGGTTCTTAGATCCCACGGTGCTCATATCCCACGGTGCTTAGAAGTCCCACGGTATATGTCCCACGGTGCTTAAGGGTCCCACGGTGCTTAGGTCCCACGGTGCTTAAGGGTCCCACGGTGCTTATGTTCCACGGTGCTTAGAAGTCCCACGGTGCTTAGGTCCCACGGAGCTTAGGTCCCACGGTGCTTAGATCCCACGGTGTTTATGTCCCACGGTGCTTAGGTCCCACGGTGTTTATGTCCCACGATGCCTAGGGTCCAACGGTGCTTAGGTCCCACGGTGCTTAAGGGTCCCACGGTGCTTAGGTCCCACGTTGTTTATGTCCCACGATGCCTAGGGTCCAACGGTGCTTAGGTCCCACGGTGCTTAAGGGTCCCACGGTGCTTAGAAGTCCCACGGTGCTTAGGTCCCACGGAGCTTAGGTCCCACGCTGCTTAGGGGTCCCACGCTGCTTAGATCCCACGGTGTTTATGTCCCACGGTGTTTATGTCCCACGATGCCTAGGGTCCAACGGTGCTTAAGGGTCCCACGGTGCTTAGGTCCCACGGTGTTTATGTCCCACGATGCCTAGGGTCCAACGGTGTTTATGTCCAACGGTGCTTAGGGGTCCCAGGATTTTTAGATCCCACGGTGCTTAGGTCCCACGATTCTTAGATCCCACGCTGCTTGGGGGTCCCACGGTGCTCAGTTTCCACGTTTCTTAGGTCCCACGATGCTTAAAGGTCCCTCGATGCTTAAAGGTCCCACGATGCTTAAAGGTCCCACGGTGCTTTGAGGTCCCACGGTGCTTAGGTCCCACGGTTCTTAGATCCCACGGTGCTCATGTCCCACGGTGCTTAAGGGTCCCACGGTGCTTAAGGGTCCCACGGTGCTTAGGTCCCACGGTGCTTAGAAGTCCTACGGTGTTTATGTCCCACGGTTCTTAGGAGTCCCACGGTGTTCATTTCCCACGGTGCTTAGAAGTCCCACGTTGTGTATGTCCCACGGTGCTTAAGGGTCCCACGGTGCGTAGAAGTCCCACGGTGTTTATTTCCCACGGTTCTTAGGAATCCTACGATGCTTAGGTCCCACGATGCTTAAGGGTCCCACGGTGCTTAGAGGTCCCACGATGCTTAGATCCCACGATGCTTAGGGGTCCCTCGGTGCTTAGAGGTCCCACGGTGCTTAGAGGTCCCACGGTGCTTAGAGGTCCCACGGTGCTTAGGTCCCACGGTGCTTAGATGTCCCACGGTGCTTATATCCCACGGTGCTTATGTCCCACGGTGTTTATGTCTCACGGTGCTTAGGTCCCACGAAGCTTAGGTGCTACGGTGCTTAGGGGTCCAACAGTGCCTAGATCCCACGGTGCTTAGGGATCCCACGGTGCTTAGATCCCACGGTGTTTAAGTCCCACGGTTCTTCGATCCCCGGGGACTTAGGTCCCACGATGCTTAGAAGTCCCACGGTGATTATGTCCCACGGTGCTTAAGGGTCCCACGGTACTTAGGTCCCACGGTTCTTAGATCCCACGGTGCTCATTTCCCACGGTGCTTAGAAGTCCCACGTTGTATATGTCCCACGGTGCTTAAGGGTCCCACGGTGCTTAGGTCCCACGGTGCTTAGGGGTCCCACGATTCTTAGATCCCACGGTGCTTAGGGGTCCCACGGTGCTCAGTTCCCACGTTTCTTAGGTCACACGGAGCTTAGGTCCCACGATGCTTAAAGGTCCCACTGTGCTTAGAAGTCCCACGGTGCTTAGGTTCCACGGTGCTTAGAAGTCCCACGGTTCTTAGAAGTCCCACGGTGTTTATGTCCCACGGTGCTTAGGGGTCCCACGGTGGTCTTTTAGGGGTCCTATGTTGCTTACGTCTCACGGTTCTTAGATCCCACAGCGTTGAGGTCTCACGGTGATTTAGTCCCACGGTGCTTAGGTCCCACGGTGTGCTTCTACGGTGCTCCTACGGTGGGCTTTTAAACACCCTACTCCGGACGGGAAGGGGGTATGAGTGAGTGAGTGCAAATTGTGTTACTGTGCTGCGTTGGCTGGTGTGGCGGTGCATACGGTGCCCATACCTGGCAACAACGGTGCCCATACCTGGCAACAACGGTGCCCACACTTGGCAACTACGGGTGCCCACACTTGGCAACTACGGGTGCCCACACCTGGCAACAACGGTGCCCACACCTGGCAACTACGGGTGCCCACACCTGGCAAACTACGGTTGCCCACACCTGGCAACTACGGGTGCCCACACCTGGCAACTACGGGTGCCCACACCTGGCAGCAACGGGTGCCCACACCTGGCAGCAACGGGTGCCCACACTTGGCAGCAACGGGTGCCCACGCCTGGCAACTACGGTGCCCACACTTGGCAACAAACGGGTGCCCACACCTGGCAACTACGGTGCCCACACCTGGCAACTACGGGTGCCCACACCTGGCAGCAACGGGTGACCACACCTGGCAGCAACGGGTGCCCACACTTGGCAACTTCGGTGCCCACACTTGGCAACTACGGTGCCCACACTTGGCAACTACGGTGCCCACACTTGGCAACAACGGGTGCCCACACTTGGCAGCAACGGCTGCCCACACTTGGCAACAAACGGGTGCCCACACTTGGCAACAAACGGGTGCCCACACCTGGCAACTACGGGTGCCCACACCTGGCAACTACGGGTGCCCACACCTGGCAGCAACGAGTGCCCACACTTGGCAACTTCGGGTGCCCACACCTGGCAACAACGGGTGCCCACACTTGGCAGCAACGGCTGCCCACACTTGGCAACAAACGGGTGCCCACACTTGGCAACAAACGGGTGCCCACACCTGGCAACTACGGGTGCCCACACCTGGCAACTACGGGTGCCCACACCTGGCAGCAACGGGTGCCCACACTTGGCAACTTCGGGTGCCCACACCTGGCAACAACGGGTGCCCACACTTGGCAACTACGGGTGCCCACATCTGGCAACAACGGGTGCCCACACCTGGCAACAACGGTGCCCACACCTGGCAACAAACGGGTGCCCACACCTGGCAACAACGGTGCCCATACGTGGCTTACGATGCATACTTGGCATACGGTGCATACGGCGCTACGACGCTACAACGCTACCGCACTACGGTGCTACGACGCTACGGTGCTCCCACGGTGGCTGCTACGGTGCTCCCACGGTGGCTGCTACGGTGCTATTACCGTGGCAGCTTCGGCGTCTGCTACGGTGCTCCCACGGTGGCTGCTACGGTGCTATTACCGTGGCAGCTTCGGTGGCTGCTACGGTGCTCCCACGGTGGCTGCTACGGTGCTATTACCGTGGCAGCTTCGGTGGCTGCTACGGTGCTCCCACGGTGGCTGCTACGGTGCTATTACCGTGGCAGCTTCGGCGGCTGCTACGGTGCTCCCACGGTGGCTGCTACGGTGCTATTACCGTGGCAGCTTCGGCGGCTGCTACGGTGCTCCCACGGTGGCTGCTACGGTGCTATTACCGTGGCAGCTTCGGCGGCTGCTACGGTGCTCCCACGGTGGCTGCTACGGTGCTATTACCGTGGCAGCTTCGGCGGCTGCTACGGTGCTCCCACGGTGGCTGCTACGGTGCTATTACCGTGGCAGCTTCGGCGGCTGCTACGGTGCTCCCACGGTGGCTGCTACGGTGCTATTACCGTGGCAGCTTCGGCGGCTGCTACGGTGCTCCCACGGTGGCTGCTACGGTGCTATTACCGTGGCAGCTTCGGTGGCTGCTACGGTGCTCCCACGGTGGCTGCTACGGTGCTATTACCGTGGCAGCTTCGGTGGCTGCTACGGTGCTCCCACGGTGGCTGCTACGGTGCTATTACCGTGGCAGCTTCGGCGGCTGCTACGGTGCTCCCACGGTGGCTGCTACGGTGCTATTACCGTGGCAGCTTCGGCGGCTGCTACGGTGCTCCCACGGTGGCTGCTACGGTGCTATTACCGTGGCAGCTTCGGCGGCTGCTACGGTGCTCCCACGGTGGCTGCTACGGTGCTATTACCGTGGCAGCTTCGGCGGCTGCTACGGTGCTCCCACGGTGGCTGCTACGGTGCTATTACCGTGGCAGCTGCGGTGGCTGCTACAATGCTGCCACGGTGGCTGCTACGGTGGCTGCTACGGTTTTCCCACTGTGCCTGAAATGAATAAATAAATAAGTAAAAGTTCTCGAAGATCTTGAAGTTCTCGAAGGTCTCGAAGTTGTCGAAGTTCTCGAAGTTCTAGAAGTTCTCAAAGGTCTCGAATTCTGGAAGATCTCGAAGTTCTGGAAGGTCTCGAAGTCCTGGTAGGTCTCGAAGTTCTAGAAGGTCTCAAATGTCTCGAAGTTCTGGAAGGTCTCGAAGTTTCGGAAGGTCTCGAGGGTCCCACGGTGGCTGCTATGATGTTATTACCGTGGCAGCTACGGTGGCTGCTACAATGCTCCCACGGTGGCTGCTACGGTGGCTGCTACCGTTTTCCCACTGTGGCTGAAATAAATAAATAAATAAATAAATGTTCTCTTATGTCTCGAAGTTCTCGAAGGTCTCGAAGTTGTCGAAGGCCTCGAAGTTCTAGAAGGTCTCGAAGTTCTGGAAGGTCTCGAAGTTTTGAAAGGTCTCGAAGTTTTGGTAGGTCTCGAAGTTCTAGAAGGTCTCAAAGGTCTCGAAGTTCTGGAAGGTCTCGAAGTTCTGAAAGGTCTCGAAGTTCTGATAGGTCTCGAAGTTCTGGAAGGTCTCGAAGTTTTGGAAGATCTCGAAGGTCCCACGGTGGCTGCTATGGTGCTATTACCATGGCAGCTACGGTGCTGCTACAATGCTACCATGGTGGCTGCTACGGTTTTCCCACTGTGGCTGAAATAAATAAATAAATAAATAAATGTTCTCTTATGTCTCGTAGGTCTCGAAGTTTTCGAAGGTTTCGAAGTTGTCGAAGGTCTCGAAGTTCTAGAAGGTCTCAAAGGTCTCGATGTTCTGGAAGGTCTCGAAATTTTGAAAGGTCTCCAAGTTCTGGTAGGTCTCGAAGTTCTAGAAGGTCTCAAATGTCTCGATGTTCTGGTAGATCTCGAAGTTCTGGAAGGTCTCGAAGTTTTGGAAGATCTCAAAGGTCCCACGGTGGCTGCTATGGTGCTATTACCGTGGCAGCTACGGTGGCTGCTACAATGCTACCACGGTGGCTGCTACGGTGGCTGCTACGGTTTTCCCACTGTGGCTGAAATAAATAAATAAATAAATAAATAAAAGTTCTCGAAGGTCTTGAAGTTCTCGAATGTTTCGAAGTTCTAGAAGGTCTCGAAGTTCTAGAAGGTCTCAAAGGTCTCGAAGTGCTGGAAGATCTCGTAGTTCTGGAAGGTCTCGAAATTTTGAAAAGTCTCGAAGTTCTGGAAGGTCTCAAAGGTCTCGAAGTTCTGGAAGGTTTCGAAGTTTCGGAAGGTCTCGAAGGTCTCACGGTGGCTGCTATGATGCTATTACCGTGGCAGCTACGGTGGCTGCTACAATGCTCCTACGGTGGCTGCTATGGTTTTCCCACTGTGGCTGAAATAAATAAATAAATAAATAAATAAAAGTTCTCGAAGGTCTCGAAGTTGTCGAAGATCTCGAAGTTCTAGAAGGTCTCAAAGGTCTCGAAGTTCTGGAAGGTCTCGAAGTTTTGAAAGGTCTCGAAGTTCTGGAAGATCTCAAAGGTCTCGAAGTTCTGGAAGGTCTCGAAGTTTTGGAAGGTCTCGAAGGTCTCAAAGTTCTGGGAGGTCTCGAAGGTCTCTAAGTTCTGAAAGGTCTCGAAGGTCTCGGATTTCTGGAAAGTCTTGAAGTTCTGGAAGGTTTCGAATTATTATTTGTAAGAACTATACTATAATATGGAGTAAGTATAATAGATATACAATAATTATTTATTTTAAAGAAATTCTATGTTTGATATTTATATAAATAAGATTTATGAATCGAAATGTGTATTTTTAAATTATATTGAGAGAGGATGTAATTTATAATATACGCAATTAAAGATTTCATAAATTTTTAATTTGTTCATTACATCTCAAAATGTAGATTATTAAAAGATTTTAGCAAATTTAACATTAAGGAAACACTGGTGCCAAGTAAAAAATTAATTATGTGACTTATTGTATAATTTTAATTTTTATGTACATTATTATTATTTATAATTTATTATTTATTAAAACTGTGTAAAAAATTATTTATAGAAAATTTATAGAATACAAAATCTTTCAAGAAAAATAGAATAATTCTAAAGTAATATAAAAATATATGGTGTATCAAAGGAATATTAATATATATCTCAAATATGTTTTAAAATTGAGTCACTTATTCACATTTATTCATAAAAAATTGAGAATTTATTGCAAAAGATTTTTTTTTTAAATCACAAAATACTCTATATATATAGTCGAGTCATTTTATTTTATTAGAAAAGTAACAAAAAGTTAAATTCTTATTAACAGTATTAAAAATAATTAATTTTTATTTTAAACTTGACTTTAATTCAACTTTTTGAGTGTAATGATATAATTATATCAATCTTTATTTTGATATGATATGTTATATTATATATTATATATATATTATATTTTGATAATATATATATAATAAACATAAATAATATCATCATATAAACGTATAATAAAATCAATAAACGTAATATATAATGATAACCGTAAATAACCAATAAATTCAAAATTTATTTATTGGTTATATTAAACACGCTTCATCATTTATTATTATCTTTTAAGAAAAAATTGATTAGATAGCAAAATAAATTATAATAACAATGAAATTTTTTGGTGCTTCTGTAACACGTTGTGCTGCACGAATTGGTATTCTGAGTGGATTTGAAAGAATGCCTAATGTTTCTTTTGAAACACCTCTACTTCTTATTTACGCAAAGGTATGAAATACATAATATCTTTTTTATAATATTTATATTATTCTTTTTATATTAAAATAATGTTTAGGGTGGCCGTATACCACATTTAACGATAGATGTCTTTAAAATGATAACGTTGGAGTAACAACTACTCTCCGTCTCATGCACTTCCCTCTACCATATTAATGGCAGATGTTATTAAAGTGTTTAGCACTTCTATCGCTGATTTTGTTAGTATGAAGTTATAATCAAAGATTAATCGACATATTAATATGTATTAAAATTTCAACTTCCACTTATAAAGAATTTTGTTTCAGGAATACATAAATTTTTTATCGATACAAGATCCTGCGTATACTACCAACCCTGGCTTTCAGCAATTAGACTCTATTTCTATCTGGCCCAGAACAGAAAGAGTTGTTTTTACTGCTGATAAATATATGGAGCTTGTACAAGCTTATAAACCAGATCTCTATGTTGCTCTATGTGATGGAGATACAAATATTAATAGTAGTGCAGAACGAGTATCAAAGGCAATTCTTCGAAGCAAAACTTAATTAGAACAATGTTTAGATATACGCCTGCATTCGGATACATTAAAATCTAAGGGAATATTAGGACCAGTAGAAGGTGGTTGTAATTGGCAAGCCAGAGAGGATTCCATAAATTATCTAAAAGATAAACCTTTGGCAGGATTTGTTATAGATGGATTACATAATAATGGTCCAAGTGCACAGAATATTTCAATAGAACATATTAAACAAATAGTACAGCATACCATTGTAAATACCAGTTTATAAATTTTAAATTTTGTCTAATATTTAAAATACTTCAATATAACGGTGCTATATAATTTTTTACAGAATTTACTGCCTACTGATAAAATAAGAGTATCAATGGGTTGTTGGAAACCACTTGTTACTGTACTTCATCTCATCGAATTAGGAGTGGATGTATTTGATTCATCCTATCCTTATATAATTACCGAACAATCACAGGCTTTGACTTTCATGTGCGATCATGACATTTGTGAGAGGAGTGATCAATATAGAATATCAATAGCAGAAAAAAGGTAAAAAGTATGGAATATAACATACTTTTTAACGTTATAACGATTATAAAGTTTTAATACGTCAATGAGATACCGCGAAAAAAATTAGAGAGAAAAAAAAGAGAGAGAAGAATATTATTATATTTTACTTTATTTTGTAATTTAAAAAGACGTGTTAGAGCAAAAATAAGACCTTTTATGATTAGCATGAATTAAAAACACGCTGATGTAGCTATCGTGTTACAAAATAGATCTTATAATTGTCATTGCCTACTGAAATATGTATATATGAAATTTAAAGTTGATTAAGATATGCGTGATATATATTTTTGGCAATAAAATATTTAAAAATTTATTCAAAGATTATAAAAAAATTTATTTATATTATTACCATTCCAGTAAAATCTACTCTTTAGTATTAAAAAAATGTTATGAAATTTTATTCGGATATCTCATTTCAAAATGTACAGACCACAGATAATAGAATATTAATATTTATCAATCACTCACCGAATTTCTGCGAACTTAGTCGAATTTTGGCGATAGCCATTAAACGTCCAAACATCAGCCAATATCTATAAAAAAAATAATTAATGATATAAGTTACAATATAAAAATCAGAACACAATTATGTAGAATTTCAAGATCAACAAAAATATATGTCGATTAAATCATACTTATATTAAGAAAGCATATCAAGAAATAAATCCTTTATTTTAATAGAGTAATATAGGAGTAAATTAAAATTGAAATTGACCAAAACTAGCAATTATTCCCTTTATTAATTATCACTACGTTTCGACCATTTGATTGTGGTCCTTCTCAAGTGAATCTACAAATTAATTAATTTGTAGATTATTAATTAATTTGTAGATTCACTTGAGAAGGACCACAATCAAATGGTCGAAACGTAGTGATAATTAATAAAGGGAATAATTGCTAGTTTTGGTCAATTTCAATTTTAATTTACTCCTATTTTACTGACTAGCGAATTGAAATAATATTTGATATTTTTTTAATAGAGTAATATGCAAATCTAGTTTCAATAATCTTAAAAAGAAGATTAAAAATTGTAATTTGTTTTAACGAAATCAAAATAAAATCCGTGCAATTTTTTTAAGACAAATATTGATAATAATGGTTAAAAAGAATTTGAAAATAATTAATAAAACTTGCAACATTAAAAGAGTAAACATAATATACAACTTTGGAAAAATCTGAAATTATTTAAAAGTTAAAAAACACCTATTTTAATTAATATATCATTCATTTTGTTTACCTGTTGTTTCATTAATAATTAAATTATAAACTTATGCAAATATATATTTTAATAAGAAATAAACAGAAAAGTAGGAGCAAGATAATAATGTTTTATCACATAGGAAATTTTAATTTTGTATTTGAAACATGATGCGTTGATCTTTTTTTATTTCTTATTTTTTTTCAAAATAATTATTTACATATGTATTATTTTATTATAATCAAATAATTACGATACTTTTTTAAATCCAATACTAAATTAAAATTTATCCAAAATTAAAATTTATTTATATTATACAATGTAATGTTTTTTATTTTATTATATGTTTTTTAATATTAATTTTGTTGGTTTTTTTATCATTGTTGTGATAAAAATTAAAATACATTAATTATTAAACAAATTTGAAGATGATTAATAAAATCTGCGACATCACAAGCAAATATGCAAAACTTGAAGAAAATAAAAAATTATTTGTAAATTATATAAATTTATGTGTGTGTGTGTGTGTGTGTGTGTGTGTGTGTGTGTGTGTGCGCGCGCATGTTTATATAAAAATAATATCTAATATTCTCATGATTGTATTTGTTTAATTTATTGGGGAGAATCCTTCTCTTCTATATAGATACACCATGTAGAGTTTTTGATATCATTTTGAATTTCTAATGATCGCAAAAGCGATATTAATTTAAATGTGATATAGATATATGATCCTACGCAATAAAATCTCTAGTGAAATATTTAAGTAATGTAAAATAAATGTTTATGTTAGTTCTCATTGACCATTTTGATGTTGCAACTTGTATAAAAAATTATATTCTACTAACAATAAAATGAATAATAAAAACGCAAAATTGTTAATTAGAATACATTTTTTAGTTAGCTTTCTCCTTCGTATTCAATATAATAATATAAGTGTTAATAAGTGTTTTTATTATATAAATATGTAATATAAATATTTTGTTTAATTCTAATAGAATCGTTCGATTCTTTATTCAATCAGAATGAGATACTCTGCTATTAATTCCTATGCAAGATTTTTAAGCAAACTTTCGATAAGAATAACATTTGACACAATGTAAACTCGATTATATAAATGTATGTACAAATGTGAATTCGTCACTATAAATGTACAAATACTCGGAAGACCGTTAGGATAAAAGTAATCTAATGGCCCGCGATTATCTGATCCGAAAAAGTCACTTGATTTCTTATTCTTACAATATCTATAAAATATGCTATCATCATATTAAATATAACAATATTATCTCACAATTTATTCAAAAGACAATGCTATTGCGAATAATCACATCTATTTGGCTTGATTATCTCTTTGTCGACTTACCTGTACAGATATTAACGGAGCACGCAATTTCTGCTTCTGCACGGCACAACGTTCCCGCTGAAAGAGGAAGAATAATTCGTTGGCGCCAGAATTTCCTTGTCCTGATTGGTCGAGCTGGTCAAGCTTCGCAGTCGTGATTGGCGGATGTTGGTACGTACTCTGTCGAATCGATATATTTCGTTTCAGCCAATCAATTCAAAGATCTCGCACGATATCTATCGAAAACCTTCTAGCACCCCCCAAACAATTTGGCGCGAAGATTCAAAATTGATTGAAGTCACTATGCAAATGAACGTGATACGATAATTAATAAAATAAATAATACATTACTAATAATTAAATAAATAATTTATTACAATTGTATTCATGAAATTTGTATTATGAAATTTTTCATTGATAATAATTTTTTAATCTCTATTGTTGATAGTGTGGAGTGTAGCACGGTACTGGTTAGGACGCGAGGTTAGAACATGCGAGTTCGTGGAATGCATGATTCCTCATGAGAATAATTTCAGTCTACTATTAGAATGTTTCGACCGACGAGGTGTTTGATATCCACACTGCATCGCGTGAAAGATCGCTATTTGCACACGTACGATCAGCACTTGTCAGACGTCGCCGAGTATGAATGTAAGTTGGGGTACCAAAATCAATGCAATATTTAATCATATTTATATACGTCAAGTGTGATATTTAATAGCGATTATTAATACATTGTAGCTCCTATCACGGACGAATATAAAAAGGGTCCAACGGAGGATAGATCTTTTTATTTGGACGCTCAAGCTACTACCACGCTGGTAAATTCAAAGCATGATGTCACATGATGCAATCTATGTGCACGTGAAAAACTAAGACGTCGTACTATCACGCAGGATCCTCGGGTATTAGATAAAATGATGCTGTATCTAACAGTGTACCATGGCAATCCACATTCCAGAACTCGCATGTATGGTTGGGAGTCGGAAGCAGCAGTCAAGCATGCTCGCCAAGTTGGTGCCTTAACTTGCAAAATTTACTTTTGTATTTTATGATCTTATAATTATTGAGAAATTATTTGTGTACTTTCTTTTTAACAGCAAATTGCAGATTTCATAGGAACAGACAAGTAGGAAGTGACATTTACATCCAGTGCGACAGAGTGTAATAATATAGCTGTGAAAGGTTCAGATAGCAAGGTTCTATAAATCAAGGAAAAATCATGTTGTGACGACCCAGATGGTGAGAAAATTGCTTCTTTATAATAAGTCCTATTTCTTAATAGATATAATGAACTTGTTGAACTTATCTAGGAGCACAAATGTGTATTGGATTCGTGTAGAAGCAGAAGGATATGATGTAACGTATATTTCTGTTAATTCAAATGGCCTTATTTATCTCAACTAATTAGAAGCAACCATTAGACCATCTACATCGCTCGTTTCTGTAATGAGGGTGAATACTGAGATTGGTGTTAAACAGCCTATCGAAGAAGTTGGCGCCATTTGTAGGTGAGTGTTAAGACCTTAACATTATGTTTATTCTATCATAATTCTCTTTTAATTTGTTTTTCTTAATGTTTCAGAAAGAAGAAAGTTTTTTTTTTAAATGTTTTTGTTTAATGTTACAGAAAGGAGAAAGTTTTTTTTCACACAGATGCTGTGCAAGCTATTGGCAAAGTACCAATGTAAATCGTAAATCTCCAAATCGTAAATCTGAAAATCGTTAAACGGACAACGACATGTAACGATGTCGTTATCTGTTTAACGAGTTATAGAATCGCTAACTAACTAATTGTTTTGTCATTATCACTTTTAGCAATTTAATATATTCATAGATAAATGAAAACATTTGACATAAGAACTCTCTTTTTTGTGCATGTGCATATAAAGTACATACAGCATTGGAAATATCTCTCGCTACTTCAGATATCGATTTAACAGTTTTTTTATTGACTTTAAGAATGACAAAATATTTCAGATGATCATAGGATCGGAAATGCATATTTTTCGAATTACAATAATTTTTTCTTTGCGACAGAGTCTTATAAGGACGTCTAAAGATTTATAAAAATTTGATTTTAAAATTAGAAAGATGAAACCTTGCAATTGCTGTTTTCTACATACATAAAATCATTCTCGGTCTGCCAAAATTGCGTAGAATCACTGGTCGGTCGCATACAAAACACAATTATTCTTAAATCATCGCGTTTAACTCAGAGATAGATAAACGCGCCTGTAGGGCACGTTAGCTATTCGTTACAGATCGTTTTTTTTTATGTCAAACGTTTTCATTTACCTATGAGTATAATAAATTGCTAAAAGTGATAATGACAAAACAACGTATACAGTTGCAGAAAGCCGAAAACATTATGAAGGGAAATAAATATCATCTACAATAGATATGGACACAATCGAAATGGCCCAAACTAAAGAGAAAAAAAGTCTTATATAAGGAAAAGTAAAGTGATGTTTAGAGCAATGCATTATGAATGTTTGCTACTTAGTAGTTACATTGAAAACTCATATGTAATAGATTTAATACAAAGTAAAGATAGCATGGGGTACATCACAAAGAAACAACTATATATATATCGATCTAAGCCCACTAACCTGTACAATAAATTGTTGACGTGACAATAAACGATACCAGATGATGTATGTGTGAAGATCTCCAAGTCATCCATAGTACCCGCAGTAATTGTCATATCTGTACAAAATTAAGTTTGATGTCAAAAATCATTTCTTTCAAAACAATTAATTTTATAGGATCAGGATTATTATGGGTACCATAATGATATATATATATATATATATTGATGATGGATTAAAGTAATTTTATGTATGTTTTACTTATCATAATAGAAAATTATTCAAATTATTCCACACTTAAAGTATAAGCAAAAACTTTCAAAATTTTACAAGAGAGTATATAGGAGCAAAGAAAGAAAAAAATTACTAACATAAGTATTATGTCGATTGAAAATTGTAATTTGTTTTAACGAAATCAAAATAAAATCCGTGCAATTTTTTTAAGACAAATATCTATCAAGCCCATTAAAAATTTAGATTTTTAACAAAAATTCATACATATTTAATTTATTAAAAAATATGTAATTAAATGTAATATATTAAATATTATATATTTATAATTTATATATATTGTCTCTTCTTGCTTATATTAATAGTTTATAATCATTGTTATTATTTTTAACTGCTAAAAATTAATATATTGATAATAATGGTTAAAAAGAATTTGAAAATAATTAATAAAACTTGCAACATTAAAAGAGTAAACATAATATACAACTTTGGAAAAATCAGAAATTATTTAAAAGTTAAAAAACACCTATTTTAATTAATATATCATTCATTTTGTTTACCTGTTATTTCATTAATAATTAAATTATAAACTTATGCAAATATATATTTTAATAAGAAATAAACAGAAAAGTAGGAGCAAGATAATAATGTTTTATCACATAGGAAATTTTAATTTTGTATTTGAAACATGATGCGTTGATCTTTTTTTATTTCTTATTTTTTTTCAAAATAATTATTTACATATGTATTATTTTATTATAATCAAATAATTACGATACTTTTTTAAATCCAATACTAAATTAAAATTTATCCAAAATTAAAATTTATTTATATTATACAATGTAATGTTTTTTATTTTATTATATGTTTTTTAATATTAATTTTGTTGGTTTTTTTATCATTGTTGTGATAAAAGTTAAAATACATTAATTATTAAACAAATTTGAAGATGATTAATAAAATCTGCGACATCACAAGCAAATATGCAAAACTTGAAGAAAATAAAAAATTATTTGTAAATTATATAAATTTGTGTGTGTGTGTGTGTGTGTGTGTGCGCGCGCGCGCGCATGTTTATATAAAAATAATATCTAATATTCTCATGATTGTATTTGTTTAATTTATTGGGGAGAATCCTTCTCTTCTATATAGATACACCATGTAGAGTTTTTGATATCATTTTGAATTTCTAATGATCGCAAAAGCGATATTAATTTAAATGTGATATAGATATATGATCCTACGCAATAAAATCTCTAGTGAAATATTTAAGTAATGTAAAATAAATGTTTATGTTAGTTCTCATTGACCATTTTGATGTTGCAACTTGTATAAAAAATTATATTCTACTAACAATAAAATGAATAATAAAAACGCAAAATTGTTAATTAGAATACATTTTTTAGTTAGCTTTCTCCTTCGTATTCAATATAATAATATAAGTGTTAATAAGTGTTTTTATTATATAAATATGTAATATAAATATTTTGTTTAATTCTAATAGAATCGTTCGATTCTTTATTCAATCAGAATGAGATACTCTGCTATTAATTCCTATGCAAGATTTTTAAGCAAACTTTCGATAAGAATAACATTTGACACAATGTAAACTCGATTATATAAATGTATGTACAAATGTGAATTCGTCACTATAAATGTACAAATACTCGGAAGACCGTTAGGATAAAAGTAATCTAATGGCCCGCGATTATCTGATCCGAAAAAGTCACTTGATTTCTTATTCTTACAATATCTATAAAATATGCTATCATCATATTAAATATAACAATATTATCTCACAATTTATTCAAAAGACAATGCTATTGCGAATAATCACATCTATTTGGCTTGATTATCTCTTTGTCGACTTACCTGTACAGATATTAACGGAGCACGCAATTTCTGCTTCTGCACGGCACAACGTTCCCGCTGAAAGAGGAAGAATAATTCGTTGGCGCCAGAATTTCCTTGTCCTGATTGGTCGAGCTGGTCAAGCTTCGCAGTCGTGATTGGCGGATGTTGGTACGTACTCTGTCGAATCGATATATTTCGTTTCAGCCAATCAATTCAAAGATCTCGCACGATATCTATCGAAAACCTTCTAGCACCCCCCAAACAATTTGGCGCGAAGATTCAAAATTGATTGAAGTCACTATGCAAATGAACGTGATACGATAATTAATAAAATAAATAATACATTACTAATAATTAAATAAATAATTTATTACAATTGTATTCATGAAATTTGTATTATGAAATTTTTCATTGATAATAATTTTTTAATCTCTATTGTTGATAGTGTGGAGTGTAGCACGGTACTGGTTAGGACGCGAGGTTAGAACATGCGAGTTCGTGGAATGCATGATTCCTCATGAGAATAATTTCAGTCTACTATTAGAATGTTTCGACCGACGAGGTGTTTGATATCCACACTGCATCGCGTGAAAGATCGCTATTTGCACACGTACGATCAGCACTTGTCAGACGTCGCCGAGTATGAATGTAAGTTGGGGTACCAAAATCAATGCAATATTTAATCATATTTATATACGTCAAATGTGATATTTAATAGCGATTGTTTATACATTGTAGCTCCTATTACGTACGAATATAAAAAGGGTCCAACGGAGGATAGATCCCTTTACTTGGACGCTCAAGCTACTATCCCGCTGGTAAGTTCAAAGCATGATGTCACATGATGCAATCTATATCCATGTGAAAAACTAAGACGTCATACTATCACGCAGGATCCTCGGGTATTAGTTAAAATGATGTCGTATCTGACAGTGTACCATGGCAATCCACATTCCAGAACTCACATGTATGGTTGGGAGTCGGGAGCGGCAGTCGAGCATGCTCGCCAAGTTGGTGTCTTAACTTGCAAAATTTATTTTTGTATTTTGTGATTTTATAATCTATAAGAAATTATTTGTGTACTTTCTTTTTAACAGCAAGTTGCAGATCTCGTAGGAGCAGACAAGAAGGAAGTGATATTTACGTTTGGTGCGACAGAATGTAATAATATAGCTGTGAAAGGTGTAGCAAGGTTCTACAAATCAAGGAAAAATCATGTTGCGACGACCCAGACAGTGAGAAGAACATATGAAATACACTGCAATCATAGTTTTTGAAGAAGCGACAGAAATAAAATATATATTTTATAAAAGTGAAAAACTTTCTAACATGACAAACGTTATACGAAGGAATTAAAAGAGAAAATATGTGAATTTTTTAATTTTTTTATCCGCATCTCTCTCTTTCACTCTCTCTTTACTTCTTAAAAGTGTATTAGGATTATGGAAACGGCACCGGCGGAAGCTGCTGAAGAGAGTGGCGAAAAAATTCAAACCAGTCCTCCGATACAGATTGTGCGAGTTCCAGTGAAACATGCTAATCTAGGCATACGAAGTCATGCCATGTAAGTTTATAGAGAAACATATTTGTTTTCTTTGATTATATATATCATGGAAATTATATATAAACAATTTTAAATATTTTTCTTACTTTACACACTTTACAGGGACATGAGTACAGTGGTAGAACTGACATCATTTAGTACACTTGGAAAGATACAGCCTTTCCTAGTGACTGTTACGACCAGTGCAGCCTTATTAGTGGATTTACATTGTCATTTAACAGACAATGGAAGTTTGCGGCTACCTGGGTGGACAATGGGATATCAATTCACATAGTACATTTCATAATTATTGCATTTAATTATATATGAAGTACATAATTATTATATTTTATACATATATTTATATATTTATATATCATATATTATATACAATTAGAATATTGATTGATTGATTGAGCCATGTATTTTGTTGTAGACCTTTCTATAACTTGTGCATTTCCATGCCGATACTCTGGCATGAGAAGTCGGCTGCAGCAGCTGTGGAAACTGAAATTACAAGAGCCATGGAATGGAAACGTGTCACATTGGTAGGATGGTATCATTCTCACCCACGTTCTCATGCATCACCTTTGTTGAGAGACGTGGACTTTCAATTGGATTATCAGATCAAAATGAAGGGACCTAGTGATAATGGATATATACCGTGCGTGGGATTGATATGCTGTGAATATATTAAAAACTTTCTTTTGTATAGGATATATTTTATAATTATCCATTTTTAATTTATAGCTCCTTACAATATGGATGGCAATTGCTATGAATCAAATTTTAATGTCTTTTGGTCTCTTCCACCACCTGAAAACAGACCTCACGAGTATCCTCGACCAATGCTTCTCAGTTATACATTATCACAGGATCCTTTTCTCACTCAAGATACTATGGAGGAGATTGTAAGTATTTCTTAATGAATAATTCACATATTTCATTGTTGCTCTCTACTATATATAAATTAAAATTTAATTAAGGAAAATGTACACAATTTAAAGATAATTAGATTTACATAAAAGCTTTTAATTACTATCATGATTATCATTGTGTATCATTTACTTTTGTAGACAAGATGTATAGAATATTATAAGAGCGAAGGTGGCATCGATTTTACTGCCAATTTTAACAACAATATAACTTACCTCGAACGTTTACGAGTGAGTAACAATTAACAATCAACGCGCGGATAATAAGCTTGTTAAATATCATACTAATAATCTCTAATATTAATAGTGTTCTCTAGCATCGAAATTGCCTGGTCGAAATAGATCAAACAGCTCGTACTGGGATGCGATCAGGGAAATGATTTGCCCAGGCTCTGAAGACGAGTTCTTGAAATTTCCCTTAGTATCCTCTTCGGAATCACTTGGACCACCTATTCCGCCGGGCGTGAGTCTCGCAGCTGGTAACGCGGCTGTTTTTCTCGCACCGGTCAACTTCAAACCCGACGGCGGTGCTATAATCACTCCCACATCCAAGCCGTTCGTATTGCAACCTCCCGAGATGGTATTGAAAAGGACAACATGGGTCCTAACGACGCCGCGTCCATCACACAGATAAAAGACGGCAATTCCATCCTAAGCGCCAAACACATATCGCCATTAGAGATAATACCGAGTTTCCAATCGGGCGAACTCACGGTATCGGTGAAAAATGCCAAGTGCGATTACGATTTCGTACCAGCGGATTTCTCAAAGCTGCCAAATCCCCTGACTGGCGATGGCACCAAGAGCCGAACATCGGCGAACTCCGACTTTCCGTTAGCGGATATCACGCAGCAAATCACAAAGTTTTCGGATCTGACGAAGCTGGCGAACTTCTCCACTGTCGATTTGGCAAAGCTGTCTGGTTTTTCCATCGCGGACTTTACGCGAACCTCGTCACCCTCGCCGTCTACGTATATGCGTAACATCGCGAATCTGTTTGGTCCCCTCAGCAAGATCTCGCCGGCGAAGGACATGGAAGGTAACGAACGTAAAGCGGGCGACTTCATTACCGTCGACGCGATTCCGTCACCCTTCAAAACTGCCGGCTCATCGGAGTCTTGCAGAAGTTTCTCGGTGAGCGCCGAGGATTGTACAAGCGATCGTAAGAAATTGGAAGCACAGGCCGATTCCGCGAAGATCGGCAGACCAGGCGAATATCAAGGAACAGAAGATCTGACAATATCGAGTGTCAAACCTGACTTGGTTGGACACATGTTGGACATGACGACGTTGCATAAGAAACAACAACAACCATCGCAATCAGCCGACATGGGAGATTCCTTAAATCTTTCTAAAGATCGTTAAATCTATGTAATAGTATACTCGAAAAAAAATTGCATTAACGTACAGTTATATCTAAGAAGATCATCATATCTAAAGATCTTATATATTTGTACATTATTTCAGCAGTTTTTTTTAATAAGGAAAGTAATTTTACTGAAATTAGAAATTTCTATGACAGAATTCTCTCTAATGCATTTGAAAGCTATGTATCGCGATTTCGAAGTTTATCACAACTAATATAATCACTATATGTGTATAATAATGTATAAGTTGCAATACAAGTTACACAAAATATTATGTAATTATAATATGAGTATTATTATAATTTAGATGAATTTATGTGTAGTACTTATTAAGTATCTTGTACTTATCGAGATTATCAATTTCTGAATAACATCAGGAAAAAATCGCGTATATCTAAATCTTGCTTGTTTTTAATAATAATTTTGAAAGAGAATACTGATATTTATGAAATGTATTAAATATATCCACGTGTATACATACATGTGAGAAAGACATTGGTTACTTTTTCAATCTTATCAAGTCAATATTTTTCTATAACTTATGATAAAACAAATAATTATGTTGCAGTTGGAAAAAATAAAGACTTAACAATTAAAATGTCTATTTTTCGTTTAATGTGTGTGCTCAAAGATATTTTTCTACTTTTACACTATGGTATATACATACGTATATATATGAAAATATATCTACTAGAGAGAAATGGAATTGTAAATATTAAATATGACTTTTATATTGATTTATTTTATACAAGTCCGTTTAGTTTAATTCTACATATGTAAAAATATTACAAGTATAATGTAAAATTGATAAAATTATATCTCAAAATAAGTCAAATCCATTATTATATAAAAATAAATTAATAATTAATTTTTTTGAATAATTTTGCTAGATATGCTATCGATATTAATCTTATTACATTATATATACATCTCGTGTACATTGTTCGTATCAAAATTATATTTTATATATAATATATATTTTAAAATAAAATATTTGCAATTAACATAAATTCAATTAATATAAAATTAAACAGCTTTATGAAAATTTATATAAAAAATTCTTCGCGATAAAACATCCGCGATTTGTTTAATTTATTGAAAATTAAACAATTTCCGTAAATAAATGCGCGCGCTTATGTTGTTTTATAAAAATAACATTTAATAAAACCATATATTTATATTTATGTTTATAAAACTTATTTTATAAAATCTATATTAACATTTATATAAAAATTAACCACAAACTGTCTTTAGAATAAATTATAAAAATATGTATATATCTGTGTATAGATATATACATATTTTTCTAATTTATTCTAAAGTCTCTTTCAATGGGCTTTCCCCATCCATAGCAATTCGCGAATGTAAACATTTTATGAAATGAAAACTAAAACTTTCATTTTGCATTTAATCGGTATAGAAAATAATCTTAATGGATTAATGAGATTTTTGCGATTAAAATAACACCAAACACGATATAAATCGGATAATTTTTAATTAAATTTGTATTAAAAGTTTTTTATATATTCAATAGATGCACTCCGAACCGTTTTATGAACGAATCGGGGCAAAGAATCTTGATCTTCGAAGCGAAAATAGCATCGAGCGGAGCGCACCTATTGTTATATGATATTTATTTTCAAAAGACTTGTGTAGTATTAATTATCTTGTTTTAATTAATATACTGCTTATTTTTATATGTAAATTCGTATGTAATAGTCTTTAATGTGCATAGGTGCGCACTAGCGCATCCACACACAATCGAATTAAAAAAATTAATTAAATTAATAATAAGTAAAAAATAAATTAATACTAAAAAGCTATAAATTAAAACCATAATTTGATTAAAATGCTTGATTGCATAAATATGCTTGGTACTTTTGTTCCAAGAATAAGAAAGAAGAGAAAGTAATTTATTGCATATACTTTCTACATTATTTTCATCGATTTTAAGACTTATTAATAAAAATTGATTTAAGAAAATTTACTTTATTGCACATGCGGATATACGTAAAAATACTCCAGTAACAAATTATAAGGGCTGTATTTATATCGTAGTATATACTAGAATGCCAAAACGTTACGCGCAGTTAATAAAACATATTAGTAAATTCATGATATTTGGATAATTTTGATCCACAATTATGGACGTAGCACGGACATGAACCAATCGGCCGTTGTACCATGCTACCGAAAATGGATGTGGCCATGTAGTTCCAGGGCGGCTGTAAAATGGACGTAGAGGCGCTGCTGTACGGGACCGAAAGCTATCGTAAGGAAATCGCCGGGATGGCCCCTCTCATTCTTCTCTCTGGGTTAAGTCACTTAAATGTAACGAATGTAGCTGCGCATGTGCTTACGCATCGTACATATGTATGTACATACATACATACCATATGATGACAAACCACACGACTATTGTAAGGCTCATTCAAATTTGTTTTTTTTCTGATTTAAAAAGATTTGCATGGTCACTATATGCAAAAAAAACCTAATCTTACCTATCACAAGTGTATATAAAGAATGCTGCATTCTCTATATTAAAAATTTGATGCGAAACAATGACAAGACTATTCTCGTTGATGATTTTGAATAACACAGGAAAACTTTCTATATAGATGCTTCAACTAATATGGAGGAATCAATTAACAAAAAAAAATATTGAAATTTGTATAATTATATACAATGTAATTATATATATAAATATAGTTTAAAAATATACGTATAACTATGTGTATAGTTATAATTTTTAAATTATAAATAATGAAAAATTTTCATTTGTAATTTCTACATATATTCAATTTCAAACGTAATATGATTTTTATTATTTGAATATCAGTTTTATACAAAACGTTGAATATTGAATTTATTGAAAATAAATTTTTTGCTAAGGAAAGAATCAATTCCAAATTTACCAAAGGGTAGATGAGAAATCTAATAATATGTTATATAATTTTTACTTCCAAAATATGTGCACTTTTAAATATTAATCCGCATTTTTTTTTTTCATTAATCTTTGCATTCGGAAATAATTGATCTTTATCTATAATCTTTATCCTCTCCAAAAGATTAATTTATTGTCTAAAGAATATAAATAACATATGTTATGGATTTGTATAAATTAATCTCTCGCTATATAATTCTACGTTTACATTTCGCAAGCAATAATGTTTGAAGAAAAGAAGAAGAAAATAAATGAGGTGTATATACTACAAAAAAAAAGCAGTGATAATATATTATATTATTTAGATTTATATCCTCTCTCGAGAGAAAGAAGGAGAGCATAAAGTCACGCGCGCACAAGATAAATTTATATTTCTTAAGAACTATATAGCAATATCAAAACTTTCAGTCAAAGTGCAAACGATCTTTCAATGGGATTCGAAAGAAGGATGCTTACTATAGAATTATATGTGTATCTATCCATTAATATTTTTTTCAAGATTCATCGCAATTTCTATATAATTGCGATTGCATTTCAGAAATTATTATTTCGCAATGCGTGGATTAGTACGATATCTAGATCAATGTACAAGAAATTAATGATGTATGTAATGTATATGATAATAATGCTATTATTCGTATAACAAATACGATATGCAACTCGTATAATATCTTTTATATTTCACAAGTACCTCAAATGCTAATTGTTCATTGCATTATCGTTTTACAAGCGATCTAATGTACAGCGGCACAACCTCTCGTGCGTATTGCTAAAAATTGGACAAGGCATACGCGTTGTAATTTTATTTAACAATCCAAGTGTTCGATCAACGCAATAATATACGTTTTTCGTTACATGCAATAGTCTTCCAAATCCTCAAATAATTTTTTATCGATTCAACGTACAGTTTCATAAACCATACGAAGATGTTCTCGACGATATAATAAAAAAGTAAAGATCGTCAGTCGCCACAAGTCGTCTTCTTATTGCGGTCTACACAAAAATGAAAGACAGATTCTCGGTAAATTTATCCAACCGTACAATTATAGAGTATTTACAATAATTTTCTATAATATAAAATAATAACTCTAATTCTTCTATCTGTGTGTTACAAATGTATGCAAATCAGTTGAATCGCATGCGTGACAAACGAGGATTCAAGTACGATGCCGAAGCTGTCTTATCAACATTGCTTCCAGTAGCATCTATCTAAAAGAGACTAGCGCAACGAGAGAAAACAAACGTTACGTATTATTTTATCATTGAGATTTTTCAGAAGAAATTACTCCTTTCAATAACCACGAATTTTTCCTTTTCTTTCTGTATTCTATGTAAACGCGATCTAGCTGCACATGTTTTGGAGCCTGAGATAAAGTCGCGAATCGAAGCGGAAGCACGACGGTTTCCGACAAAATTACAGCTGATGTAAAAAATTACATAAAATCGAGAGCTTCTAAACATCAGACAATGGCAGGAATATAATTCTTAACGAAAATAATTATCTTCCTGGATAATTATTTAATTTTAAATAGGCATGAGAGCAGGGAAAAAAGAACGAGACTCTCAAATCTAGAATAATTCGCGATTATCATCTAAAAGTGCATTCACGGTGGAGTCGCGTTCACATTTCACTTACATTATGACATGACATCGCTAATCATGTCGGAGTTACGGTACATACCGCATTATCCTACATGAAAAGTACCAAATATATAAGTTAGCCCGATTTATACGGCGATGACATATGGATGAATATCGTCGTTCATTCCGCTCGTTCGTTGTTCTAGATCTTCAAAGTGATCTAGAATGCAGGATCCATCGTTTGTAATACATGTAGAGAAAATTCCCCGAATTCTTCCGAAACAGCGCAAACGATTCGTGATGATTGGTCAAAGTGCATCGTATTAATTACGGATTCGCACCTAGAAGCAACAAAACTCGAAGACACAACAACGTTAATAAATATGAAGAAATATTTTAATTTACATAACATATAATATAGATATTTCGTTAATTCTGAAAAAACAATCTAAGAATATAAATTTTATAAACTCTCTGAAATGATCTAAAATAGCAACACGAGGCGGAGAGAGGGTGAGAGCCAGAGAGGATGGATGAGAAATAACATGACATAACATGTAATACCGTATTTAAATATACAAGCCTGCGCGCACATCTCTCCGAAAAAAATTCATAAAATCTCATATGCTAAGCGTAAGAATTAATATTCCTTACTCTCTCATCTTTTTTTTTCCTTCAGGTCAAAAGTCCGGATCAGATTAGACGTGGGGGAAAAAGATCCCACGAAATAGAGTTATAGATGTTGCCATTGGGTCGGCATAAGATTGTTCGAGGATTGTTCGATCGCCCTGGCCACGGATTCGTGAAGTCCATGACCCAGCCATATGTGGTTCAATCGTCGATACTTCTCGTGGCACAGATGCAACGGATTTCCGCGTCGCAGACCCTGATCCGTCTCGCCGTACTCGTCCAGATACGGCGGGCACACGAAAGAACCGCGGTTCGGCGTGCGCAAGAACAAAATCTCACATTCGCGTACACGTAGAAATATACCGATGCCGTAGCCGCACTTGCTCGCGTGATACGTGCACGCGCCTACTGATATCTTGTTGAGCTCCGTTTGGCAGCAGTAGCTTTGCGAGCACAGCATCTCGCCGCATACCAAGCACATCGTCGGATTACGCGAGTCTTCCCGATCGCTGTTCGGACAAGTAAACTGGGATATTGAATTGATGAGCTCGCTGTAATCGTCGGGAAGGTCTACCAGCTTGTTCACCATCAACGGATCCTTGACGATCGGATCCTTCTTGGCGCCCGAACGGTAATTCCAAACGGTGGGGTGATTTCGCCACACGTCTATCAGTTTCAAAGTAACGTCTAGATGAGAATAGATGAAAGCGTCGCAAGTGGCGGGTAGTCCCAGATACAGACAGAGTTTCTCGTACGTATCGCCGTGCACCTCCGTCAGCTCGCTCGGCGGTGGTACGTCGGACACGTAGTGAAAGTAAATGGCGCAACATCGGAGGAAGGGCCGGCAAGCAGACTCTACCTGTCGCCACACGTTGCTGGCTCTCTGTTTGTCCAAATGCACGTCCAGAATATGAAACAGGGCGAAGTCCGCATCAACTTCGGCCTCTTGACTATCCACTTCCATAATGTTGGAAACATCGGATGTGAAGAGGATCTTTGCAATGTGGCAGAGAAATACGAGCTTGAGTGCGTGCGACTCGAACACGCAGCCCGTGATGATAGGTGGCGGATTCGGACCCGCTTCGTGCACCTTCGTGTGAAAGACACTCGGTAGTGAGTTGATGAGCGGTACTAGCACGCCAAACGGATCGATGTCAAAAATGCTGGGCCCGCTGAACGGATTCTCCACTAGTATCGTGAGCAGCGACACCCCGTAAATCATAATCTGTTCGCGGTCCGACCAGATATTCGCGCGATTCGACAAACTCGCGCCCAGGAGGGCCGACAATCGCACGAGGCTTTCCAGACTATCGCCCTGTCGGGAGGTCATGGCACCTAATAACGGCTTGTCCATGTCGCGCAGCAGGAACTCAATCGCATGGATCGTGTACGCTGTCGACTTCCAAGCTAACAAAGGCACCTTTGGATCACCGTCGAAACCTCCGAATCCCTTCAAGTACGTGGCTTGCGCGAAGAGCGAAGCGTACATGTGGATCATCGCCTCCATTTTTCGCGCGAGATGCGGCCCAGACTGCGAATACTGAGATTCGAACGGCTCCCAAGCTTCTTCGATCTCTTGTCGAAGGACGGTCATGGGATTGACAATTTTCTCGTCCTCCAACCCATCCTCGTCCGTCTCCATGATTCTGCCGAACTTCCTATTCGGTTTGCATTCCATCGTCAGCGCCATGACTTTCAACCACGTCTCGAAACTAATATCCGGCTGTGGTTCCGGGGTTGGTTGTAGCATCTTCAAGGGCGGTACAAGCAGAAGAACAGTATTGCTGAGACATTCGCATAGCGGGCAGAGATACTCGTGGTTCTCGGCGTCAAAGCTCGCCGGTGCCCGCGTTCTGTAAGGCCGTCGGTTCTCCTTGACGAGCACGTTATCAAAATAATCCTGCCAGCAGCGGGCATGCATCACGTGGCCGCACGTGCTAGTGTACGGCGACGCGCCCAGTTTGGCCGACAAATACAACGGATCGGGCTCCTGAAGATCTGGTCGACGCTGACACAATACAGTGGACTGTTGAACAAACGCAGCCAATACCATCGCCGGATCAGCTTCCGTCACGATCTGATCCTCCTGGCATAAGATGCATGTGTACGTCTTCTGCTCGGATAGCCTGCTGGTTTGACCAATTCCGAGGGCGACCGGTGTACTTTCCTCTTGGGAGGAGGATTCTGTCAGATCCATAGCAGAGCCACGATCGTTCGTTTTGCTATTGACGTCCAGATTCGCCTCCTCGAACAGGGTAGCATTCTTCTTCATGAAGTGCTTCTGCATAGCTGCCATCTGCGCCATGATCTTGGCGCGTTTCTGAGCCGCCATTTTGGTTCGCCACTCTTTGTCCGTCTCCCTAGTACTGATGTCAGCATCGCTCGTTTGCTGTACCGATTGTTGCTCGGTGTGCGAAGATGTTGGATTAGCCTCCGTTACAGTCAAACTAGCAACCTCGCGATACTTGGCCAAAACCCATGTGAGTAAATCTTTGTGAGCCTCCATGCGTGGACTGGTGGATAGATCCTCTAGCAACTTATAAATTTTCCATTTGACCGCCCGTTCGGAAAACGCGAGGAACGGATAGTAGCCAGATTCTTGTTCCTGTAGCGCGTAACCGATCAGATGAAGTATCTTGTGTACCTGCGGCTCGGAAAAGCTCCTGGCTATGAAATTGAGCGCGCGTTCTAGCACAGTTTGCATGATGTGAAGCATAACATCGCACTGCAGTAGATCTGCCACCATACTGAATGACTCCGTCAATCTGGGCAGCTTCGGTGGTGGACAGCATTCCAGTTCTCCCTGAGCTTTTCTACGCTTTCGTTGAACCTCTTCAGACCGGCTGTGCTCTTCCTTCGTGTAGTGATAGAAGAATACGTTGTACTCCGTGTACAAGTGCGGCTTCAATTCGTACACACCCTTCCCCGCCGATATCTGCGCCGGTTTTTTAAACTCCGCTACCTCGTGTATCACCCTCTCCACATCGGCCTGAACGTGGTGAACAACGTCTTCAGGTAACGTTTTATTCAGCTCTGAATGCGAAAGTGGTTTTATGCACAACTGCTGTATGATCTCCTTTTTGAGACGATCGTCCGCAGTCACTTGACCGACACCAGGAACGTGTCTCTCGCCGATGATCGTGATGAGTAAGCCCAGGAACTCCTCTACTAAATTGATTGTCTGCCGCATACTATCCTCCTCTGGATTTTTCAGAGCGTTTACCTCAAAATCTGGCTGCGCCCAGTTGAGAAGATTGAACTTGTTTAAGATGTGAATCAGAAATTCATTACTTTCTATCAGAGACGCGCCGACTTGCAGCAAAATAATGTCCCGATCTAGCATCTCGCTACGGCACTTGACATTGTGGTAAAAATACAACTGATTCAGCAAGGAGTAACCGTTTCGTCGCCACATTCCCGAGTGTACTTGTGAGATCATGGCCTGTGCTGTCAGTACGGGCTCGATAATTTGTTCGAGCGTTGGTTTCGTTTGATTGATAAATTCGGACGATTGAAAGTGTAGATTATATTTTTCCAGATGCAAGAATAGACCGGCCAGAAATCTCGACAGCGGCAAATGGATCGAAACCGGTTCGGACGATACGTCGTACTGCAGACACGTTGCGCTATGATCTGCCAATTCTCGCATCTGGCTTGGCGCCGGTTCGTTTCCTAGCTGCTCGTACAGCTTCCTCAAGAGCAATATGAAAGACTTGATCAGTACTACTCTGTCAGAGCCGCACCATTCCAAGGCCAGAGTGATGACTGGCGACAACTTGATATGCAGATTGAATGCAGACTCCCATTCCGGTTCATACTCCATATGCTGACCGACTTGTCGAAGTACGGCGTCCATGCATTGCATGCTACAGAAGAGTGTGAGCAATAACGAGATTCCTTGCAAGAAGCCGCGTCTCAATTCGTCCGTCCATTCGTCCGGCTTGGCGCTCAGTAAATATCGCAAGTCGTAGAGTATATATTGAGCTCGCTTGAAAGAATGGTGTGGCATGTTTCTCTCGAACTCCAATTTGCCAGCGGCGTTACATCGTCGAGAGCTCTCGGAGACAAACGTGTTTAATAAGATGAACAGCGCGTCGTGGTGCGCGATGAGCAGATGCGCCAGAGTCGGCACGGTAAATAGTTGAACGGAGAGTGAGACGATCGAGAACGCGTGATCATGATCGTCTTTGATGAAATCCTTCATGACAGAGCCATAATTATAGGTGAATACGATGGCAAGTGACTTCTTGCTTTCGTACTCCATGAGCATTCCGGATATAAATAACCTATGCCATGCCGTTCTGGCAGATTTCCATAACTGCGAATCCCTCGTAAGTATGCCCTCAACGATCGAAGTGTCGGGTAGTTTCGTATTGAGCGCGATATTGCTGAATAGTACGCGAAAGCCTTCGCAATGGCTTATAAACTGTTGCAGCCAATTGAGCAGTCTCATGGCGAATGTCTGATGAGCCACTATGTGAGTGTGAAGGACCAGCACCTTAAGCGGTCGATTGCTGTGCCTGTACGTGAATCTTTCAATGTCGGCACGCAGTTCGTTGCAGTGTCGAAATACCGAGCACTTCACTACAGCCCTACCTTCCCTATCGACGTTAGTCACAAACTCTACAGCCTCCTTCTGCGAGCATTTAATAACACGTTGGAGCATATTTATCACTTGATCGAAGGTATGATGCTCATCGTTGAAGAGTACAGTGCAATAAGTGTCGAAAATGTCCAATTGATCCAGCGTAAGCGAGTAAAATGCTGTATCTCTGATGCAGAGATTCGACGGCAGCGCAACGGTGTATCTTAGTGTCAACAGTTCGTAACAATATTCCAACACCGCTTCGAAAACCATCACTGCTCTCTCCGCTATATCACCAGGCAGCTTGTTGCCACGCGAATCCTTTGACTGCGTTCCTGCCAAATGTATCTTGCAAAACGGCTCGCTTTTCCAAGCTTCCGTGTCGCCGCAGTCGCAGCATCCGCCACCACTGGACGTGCCCATCTTGTATTTATGATTCCGATGAGCGGATTGTTTGAAACAGTCTACGCATAGGACGCAAGTTGAGTCCATACCGCATTGCCTGCAGCTGTAGGTCGGTTCACCCATTTTAAACATTCTGCCGCATATTGATGGCGGATTGTCCATCTTACTAAGCTCCTTCAAAACTATCTGCGGATCGCCGCCACACATAAATTCTTCCAGAGTCTTGAGGAGCATCCTTTGCGCCGTCTCTTCGTTGATAGTCCATTCCAAACAATTGCCATTACGCTCCGGACTATATATTTTTGGTACCCAGACTCGCCAATATTCTCTAAAGTTGATACTTGTCAACACTCCTTTGTTCATCTTCTCCGTCCATACATCCACGCATGGTGTATTTGTATCTGGGAATATGGGTTCCATCGAAGCAGGATCCATGTTTTCAATGGCCTGAAGCGGCGGTTGATTTTCTATATTTTCGTTATTCATCTTGTCTCATTTAAACTGCAAGCACAATGTGTACTGAAAATGTAAAAAAAAAAAAGATGACTCATAAAAATGACTCAGTCTTTTTTATATGCAAGCAAAAGATAAATTTGAGATATCTATACTAATATTAAGAAGTAGTATATATATATATATATATATATATATATATAGATGTATTTATAAATACTAACCAATAAGGGATATACACATTAAATATGATTGCAGATATAACCCAGGCAAATGTACATTTTAATAAGTATCCTTATGCAGCTAACTCATCCAATGCCTTATCACTATAAAGCATCATTAGAATCTCTGGCAAGAATTTTTTGCATCCAAGATTCTATAGACTCCAATAATCACTCCCAAAAAGTCTTTATTGCAGTATCATGCGGCATCATTATTTTTAGCAGCTCACAATCTGAAAGCAGCGATTCAGAATAAATTCACATACCAGAATACATTTAAATATGGTGGGTTCATTTTTAAATCCTGTTGCAAGAATATTCGCCAGAATTTTGTCTATATACACATACAACTATACATATGTATAGTTACATATCATATATACATATAAAGTGTGCGAGTCCGAAATCCAAAATTAAAGGTACAGTGACAACAAATATGATACAAATAGTGACACAATACACCTACGTCTTTCCACGTATTGCACTGTTAAGTATCGTACGTATATATATCCGCGATATATACATATCTTGTCGAAGCGACAACGAGAGAGATTTTGTTCGGTGAGCGATTTTTCGGCGCGACAGGATTAATTTTATCCCGCCGTACGCGATACTCACTGTTGTCAACGAGAACGGGTCAAGGTTAATACGAGGTGCTCCACGGGCTCTTTGTCCCCTTGCGAAATCCACCGATCCGAATCCGATCGCTCGGACTGCCAGTCACGATCCGCGCACCAGCTGTCTGCGTCGCTCGACGCGCGGTTCGCGCTCGCGCGACACTTGACACTACGCGAATCACACGGCCGCGAAGATTGACATTTCGCGGCGACATACGATGAGCGATTTCCTCGCACAGCTGCTGCAATAATGATGCATCAAAATGGCTTGTGATGGCTCGCGAGACCTGCGCGAGCCTCTCCGCGGACCGAGATTATGCATTATACGAGAGAGGTAATTGCGAATTGCAGAAACGCAACTCGTACTTTTTCGGGTTGCGTTCGAAAATCCGCTCGCCGGAATGGAATGGAATGGCAGTTTGATCGACCAATCGGAACGAAAGGAACAAATTATTCCTTTGTCCTGATAAGTCGGAGTGGATTTTCGAACGCAACCTTGAGAGGATGCGATCGAAACATTTCTCCTCTCTTCCGATATTTTCTCGTAGCACGACTTTATTCAATCTTGCTGCGTTCATGGCCGCTTCCAATTGTTGACTCGTGTCTACGACGTTGTACTGTACGATACCGTTGCGTAGAATTTGTAATCGTAATTCCTAATATGGCCAGCGAGAAAAAATCGGCGAAAGCTTCGTCGAAAAAAGAGAAATCCGCCGAGGAGATACTATCAGAGTTTCAGACACTTCGAAATGAGCAGAGAATATTGGCGAATAAATTATCTGAAATGGAAATGGAATTGAACGAACACAAGTATGAGTCGACTTAACCTGTATACTTGCGGTTTTCCCTTTAACAATCGGACTATTCTTAAATGTGAAGAAAGTTTAAGCGAAAAAAAAAAATTTTTTTTTCTCGCAAATTTTCAGTTTTGCGAAACTCAATCGAACACTCTCGAGACAATCGATAGAACGTAATTTTTTCTGCCGATATATTATTACCTATCTGACTAATGTAACTGATGTTTCAGAATTGTCATTGATACATTAAAAAATGTGGATCCTAAAAGGAAGTGCTATAGGATGATTGGTGGAGTTTTGTGCGAACGTACAGTAGAAGATGTGATGCCTGCTCTGGTGACGAATAAAGAACAGGTATAACTTGTCACACGTTATTTGCATTGCATTAATATTCTTTGGATTTTTCTTGGAACAGGATATGGTTTTTATTTATATATATATATATATATATATATATATATATAATAATAAATTTAAATGTGTTTTCAGTTGATGAAAGTGATAGATGCTTTAAACGATCAGGTAACAAAGAAAGGAATTGAGATAAATGAGTACAAGGAAAAGCACAATATCAGAATCAGAGGGCAAGATGATTTACAGCAACAAGAAGAGGATAACAACAACAAGGAAGCCAAGAGAAAGGCGATTGTTGTGAATCCGATTGAAGTTTAAGTGTAATAAATAATCATTTTGCGATATTTACACATCAAGACATTTCATATATGGAGAATCAAAGCCAATAACTCGTATTCAGTTGTACACATTTTTAAATTATCCTGTGTTTATTTATTATATCATTTTGATAAACAGCTACTATACATGCTTTATAAACTCGTATTCTGTTAAGCACTTGTTCTGTAAATGTATTTGTAAAAAAAACATTGCAATATTGTGACATCCTGCAAATACAAAAATTAGATATGTACAGTTCCATGTTGGTCTTTTGATTATTTTTATCTTTATATCAAAAATGAAATAATGTAAGATTCATATATTTTCCTCCTCTCTACAAGGCGAATATATTTATATATTTATTTTTTACTTATACAAAAAAGTTTTTTATATATAGATATAATCTTACAAAGGTAATGTGTGATTGAATGTGGAGTGGCTTAAAAAGAAAAAAAAAATAATTTTATTACGCGTAAATTTTTATAAACGCACATTATATAATATCACTGGAAAATAATTAAACATCAGCTTTAATATATACATTTAGAAGCCTCAGTCTCGCCATATTTACTCCCGTAAAATTGTCCAATTGAGATGTTTAAGACGCATCTCATAGGGAATTGCGTTAGCACGTGCTATTGCATAAAAGGGACTTTGTGCACTCGTCATGCACAGATGTGAATTTATTTTCTGCCAGAGATACTCCGGGAATCTTGATCGCTCTTTACTAAGAGCAAACAATTACAACATTTCGCGGATTTTTCGCACGATGCGGTCCATTTCAGACTGATCTGAATCGACAGATTCGCGGACACGCGTTTACTTTGTCCGCCCATTGGCGTAGTGCTCCGAAAATTCTGCTGGACGTGTACGTCAAAAATTTACGATGGCGGCGATGTTGAAGGTTAGTGTGGACAGTGAATAAACAAATTACTCCTAGCAAAGCATGGTAAATCATTTATCTAATCGAAATAGAATTTCGACCGCGAAAATTGATGTTATTTCCTCCCACAGACTACGCAATAATAGAAAATTACGTCGCAAGATGCAGCATGAATATTAAAATTTATTTGGGATTAAAGTTCGAAAAATATATACATTTTTCTTAATCGTATCGTATATTTTATATTATCATTTTATATTATCATAATTAAATGATTAATCGAATTTATATTGAATATTAATCCGAATATTATTTTTACATGATTATATTTTAACTTTTTTTTTTTTCCTTACATATTTCGACTAATTTTATCTATTAAAATATCTCTCAGTGATTTGCTTTTCGTTTGTTATTCTTGTTTTTTTCAATGCATTTAACAAGAAATGATGTATTAATATTTAGGATAAAGTACAAGCCACATTTGAAGACAAATGGCCATATATGCGACCGATTATATTGAAATTACTTAAGCAAGAACCAGTAACACAAGGAGAATGGCAGGACTTATTTTATTCTGTTCACGTATGCTTATGGGATGACAAAGGACCTCCCAAATTACGTGATGCTTTGAAAGACGATATAATGGATTTTATACAGCAAGCTCAACAGGTGAGAGAAAGCAGAAAATAATTATTTTATGCTAAAGATTATTTTATGTTAAGATTATACTTTTAGCGCACTTGCTCCATTTGTCTTACTAAAATAACAAAATATTATGTATTATGACTTTGCGTAGAGAGTTTTAGCGCATCAAGAAGAACAGGCATTATTGAAAGCATATATAGCCGAGTGGAGAAAGTTTTTTACGCAATGTAACTATTTACCGACACCATTTAGGCAATTAGAAGCGTATCTTGCGGGAAAAACTAGCTCTAGCACACAAAAAAGGAATCAACCTGATGACATAGTTAGGAAGGTAAAGGATTTTATTTTTATTTGATATGTGATATAATTATATTTTTATGTAATCTCGCTCCTTTATTATGCAGCTAATGTTGGATAGTTGGAACCAAAGTATATTCAATGACATAAAACAAAGGCTTCAAGATGCAGCCATGAGATTAGTACGAGCTGAAAGAAACGGCGAAGCGTTTGATTCTCAACTTGTTATCGGTGTCAGAGAATCTTATGGTAATTAGTATAAAATATATAATATATGTATTATAAATATATTTATGTATACAGTAAAAAAGAGCTTTTTCTTTAATAATATAACATTTTAATGTTTCAGTAAACTTGTGTTCAAATCCGACGGATAAGCTTCAAATATATAGAGAAAATTTTGAGGCAGCATACATACAAGCCACTGAAGCGTTTTATTGGGTAAAAGCGCCGGAATATTTATCTATGCATGGTGTAGAGAATTATATGCGTTACGCCGACTCGAAATTGAGAGAAGAGGAATTGCGTGCTCAAAAATATTTGGAGCCGAATACCGCGAGTATGCAACGCTTAACGGATTGTTGCGTAAAAGTGTTAGTCGCGACATTTAAGTCAGCCATACTCGCAGAGTGTCCGCGAATGATACAACATAATCAAACTGACAGTGAGTATCACTGCTTGCAATTTGGAATTTTGGTTCATAATTAATTTTATGTAATTTTATGTAATACGTGTCACTTTTCTGATCAACGATTAATTAGCGAGATATAATTGCAGAGCTTCGCCTTATGCTGAAATTAATGGATAGAGTGCCCGACGGCGTTAGTCCCATGTTGAAAAATTTAGAAGAACATATCGCGAGCGCGGGTCTTACGGACATGATGGCAGCCATAGACGTCATTACTCAAGATTCTGAAAAATATGTGGAAAGACTGTTAGATCTTTTCCATAGATTTTCCACGCTCGTTAAAGATGCGTTCGATGATGATCCACGGTTTCTTACAGCACGAGATAAAGCTTATAAGCTCGTTGTCAATGACGCCTCGGTATTTAAATTAGAATTGCCTACTCGACAGGGTTCTGGAATCAGTGGTGCATCTGTTTTAAATAATAGACCTATTACTAACAACAACGGATTAGCTGAATCGAAGTGTCCGGAACTGCTCGCAAATTTCTGTGATATGCTTCTTAGAAAAACGCCTCTCAGTAAAAAACTGACTACCGACGAAATTGAAAGTAAATTGAAAGATGTGGTCAGTAAATATATATGTACACAATGAGATACACAACTGTATTCACATAAATTAGAAATCAAATCTTTTCCATGAAATTTATGTTATATTGCATTCTATTTTAGCTATTAGTGTTAAAATATGTTCAAAACAAGGATGTGTTTATGCGTTATCATAAGGCGCATTTAACTAGACGATTAATATTAGATACGACCACGGACTCGGAAAAAGAAGAGAACATGGTAGATATGCTTCGCGAAGTCGGTATGCCCGCGGACTTTGTTAATAAGTTAGCTCGTATGTTCCAAGATATTAAAGTATCTCAGGATCTGAATCAACAATTTAAGGAACAATGTCGAGCTGCCATTGCAGATAGCATAAATATTAAGGTAGCTACATGTTTTATTTTCTCATATATATATATATATATATATATATATATATACACATACATATATGTATATGTGTTCTCATATTTGTATATAAAATGGATATTAAAAAAATAGAAAAGACGTATGAGACACATGTGTATGCATAGATATTTTCAATTAAAAATATCTACATCTATCTCTCTCTACTTCTTATAGATTCTCAATGCAGGTGCATGGGCCAGAGGTAGTGAACGTGTTACCGTGAGTTTGCCACTTCAGTTGGAAGATTATATTCCAGAGGTCGAAGAATTTTACAAAAAGAAGCATAGTGGAAGGAAGTTGCAATGGCATCACCACATGTCGAATGGCACGGTACTCTGCATATATTAATAAAATTCTACTTTTATTCGAGCAATATTTCAAGACATTTTTATTTCTTATGCGTATCTCATGATATGTAAATGTTTCAGATAACGTTTGCAAATAAAGTTGGACGTTTCGATATAGACGTAACGACCTTTCAAATGGCAGTGTTGTTCGCCTGGAATCAACGACCCAACGAAAAGATCTCGTACGAGAATCTCCGATTGGCTACTGAGCTTCCAGATCCCGAACTTAGACGGACTCTATGGTCTTTATGTGCCTTCCCGAAGTTAAAACGGCAACTTCTTTTGGTAGAACCGCATGCCGCTACTCCGAAAGATTTTGCGAACGATACAAGATTTTGGGTCAATCAAGAATTCGCTATTATGTTCGTATCTATTTTTTTATATTAACAAAAAGTGCTACACAATGTATGCTATATTACATATTTATATTTTAATTTAGTTCGTTTTTATAAAATATATATTACATTTCATTATATTCTGAAATTCAGCATTTGTGTATGGTAATAATGCAGATTTGTTCTCAAAATGATATAAATTTATTATATGTGTAATATAATTATTTATAATGTTAGAAAAAATGGCAAGATGCAAAAGCGGGGAAAAATAAACTTGATAGGACGTCTTCAATTATCAACAGAACGTAGCAGGGAAGAGGACAACCAATCTATTGTACAACTCAGAATATTACGAGTACAGGTACATCATATATCGTTTTTAAATGAAATAGCACGATATAATACATAGAAAAATATCGATTGATATTTATTTGAATTTACTCGGAGATTATAATATGAATTTTTATAATATAATATTTATAATTATAATATAATTTTTATCTTTTTATATGTGAATTTGCAGGAAGCTATCATCAAGATCTTAAAAATGCGCAAGAAGATCACTAACGCGCAACTACAGACCGAACTAGTAGATATATTGAAAAATATGTTCTTACCAAGTAAGAAAATGATAAAGGAACAAATTGAATGGCTCATTGAACACAAGTATATTCGTAGGCACGATGATGACATTAATACATTTGTGTATATGGCATAACACGGGAATATATATACATACAAGATTGTTCGCGAGCTATGGTTAATATTATATTTTTATAAAAAAAAATTTAGTTTTTTCATATGTGCGAGGATATACGTTCGAGTCCACCATACGCGATTATGTTTCATCTGTTTTCTGGTAATACAGTATGAAAAGGAGGAAAGGGCGATATTTGACTAGATTTTAAAATAAGACGTCGATAAAGGAAGTCATATATTGCCTGCATTTGCCGATTATTATTTATGAATAAAGTGAAATGTGTAGCAAAACTGAAGAAAATGTCGCAATAATAATAAGAAAGATATACAATATCGTATCATGATAAAACTAGCATTTATCATTTATTTTTTTGGGGCACTGATCTGTATTCATCTAAAAAAGGGAAGATTGGATGAACTTAAAAAGAAGAATTATCGGTAACGCGCGCTCTATCACTCTATTCCTACTATTTATATTTTACTAAAAAATTATTCTTAAAATATCTTTATATTTTTTTTTTTTAATTTCTTTGTACTGCTAATTAAACTTGTTAAGAAAAAAAAAGAATTTTTTTTTACAGTATTAATATGGAACAATTTGGCACTAAAAACATTGATTAGATCCTTGCACAAACCTGGATGACAGTGCACATATATGTATATGTACATTGCATAAAATTCAATCATAAATAAAAATTCGCATATACTTGAATAAATATATACATACTATAATGTTTTACATATGGATTTACTCATCACTAAGTATGTATGGACTATTGCGAAAGAATTGGTTTGGAATATTCTGTACATAGCATAACATATTCTTGATTTATTACTAGAATTTATAATTAAATTTGCGGACGGCGTTTGAAGATATTCATAATTCTCATTTTCAGGATACACAATAAAAGCCCGACGAATAATGTTATTCAATGGCCTATACAATACTTTAATACATAAGTACGTACCTCGCAACACCAAATTTGATTTTAGCAATGATAGAAATATATGTATTTATATGATTTCTACATCTGAAACGTAGTTACGATGGTTCAAAATCGTCGAAATAATCGTCAAAATAGTTACTTAAGCAAATAATAACGACGGTTATATGTATAAAGCTTTTATATAACTTCAATAAGAGTGAAAGACGAGTGTAATGGTATAAAATCTCAATGAATTAAACGACAGAATATTTCATAACTGTATACAATAATGTTCTTATCGAATCTCACTGAATCTCTATATTTTACCTATTACTATTATTATGCAATAAATTCCACGTGGCAACAAGTAGCGCTTACATCAGACTACATATATGTGTCAGAATTTTAACGTAAAATAATTTGTATTTATATTTTCTTTTTTGATACAAATCATTTGTACATTATTTCCTCCGGTATATAATAATTATTCATGTATTATTTATTTAGATGTTGAATTATTCGGTAAAGAAAGATTGAAATTAAATGACACAGCAAAACGGTTTTACATCATTTTTCATCGCCGGGAGGATACAAACAATACTACACACTATATAAAAGTAAGTATGTTACTATAAAGTATTTATAAATATTCAACAATTATTTTTAGGTCACAGATCTTGCAATAACAGGAATTATATGTTTCACACACGTATATATACATATACACAATCACCACTGCCGCTGTGTAAATCAGTGTAATGCTGATATGATCACATACGGTATTGATGTCTATCCTATTTTTTTTGTTTTACTAACTTAATCCTTAAAGAGCAAAGTGATAACAATAGGTGACTTCGTAAATTTCATTGATAAGAGATCATAGATATAGATCATAGATTTAGGATAGTATGTAATGTTCAAGCTAATGTGAGCTAGCTTTTTCTACAGAAAACACATAGAACGAAGAACCACACGATATTTTTAGAACGATACATTCGTATACACACACATATCACATACATATTAATGTCATATACTTCCATAGATTTTTTCTCGCATGCATGCAAGACTCAATTGGAAATTTACAATACAAAAAAATTATCTTAAAAGTATTTCCAAAAAATAGAGAGAGAAAGGAAAAATATAAGAAATAAATAAATAACAAAATAGAGCCGTTAAACATTCTAACTTTTTGATTCTGTTGATCGATTATTCTAACATTAGTATCTTTTATGGATTTACAACAATATTTTGTTTTACATTATATGCTGTTTAAGAATAGAAATAACACACCGACAATGAGAGGTAGAATTGCAAAATCTCTGAATATTTCTTTAACAATTTCCATCTTTGATTCATTGATTTTTAATTTTATCACATCGGACGTAATTTTTCACGATATGTACGATATAATATCAATTACTGATACAATTATTGATTAAGGAAATAACGTAGAAACAATATAGGCCAAAGTATTAGAATTTCTTCAACTCGTCGCATATATTGTAAGAAACAAAAAATGTAAGCAATTCACAAATTTTCTCAATGTACAAACACAATTAAACTCTATTTCTTGATTAGTATATAACAATGGATATTTATAGAGAATTGATATTTATAGATCACTGCTACCCGTGGGAAGCTTGGTAAATACTATATACCAGACTTCATCGTTGTCTATAAACTGTCAATTTTTTTACAATGCATCACTTTTTTTCATCATTTGGATACCACACAATTGGATGTGAATTATAGCTTTGATATAATAATACTTTTTAATTTAAAATCACTCGCTAGATGCGTTCTTCTTTCAGTTCGAGCCTAGTTACTCTGCGGAATATATCAATGTATGATAAATAAAAAAAACGGGAAAAAGAGAAAATTAGTTTATTCCGGGCATCGCGTGTGTTGAATGCGAGGCGCATTCTTTTCCGAATTTGCAGTCTCGCAAACGTGCACGACTATGCCTGGCTGTCCCGATCCTCCTGGATGTATCTCGTGAGTTCCGCCTGCAATATTAATAATTATTCATGTATAGTGGAAAATCTCGGATTTAGATAATCCTAAGTTACATTATTTCTTCTATTTTTATGTAAAATCGATATAAGATAAACTCGAGATAATAAACGATAATAGTAACCTGTAGATAAATTGGCTATAGCGGCTAATAGATCCTGATTTACAAGCGGCTCTCCTTCCTCGCGTGGTTGCCAACCAACCGGTGGAGAAGCAGGAGGAGATATGAGGAATTGTTTGGTAAGAGCCGGTGGTTGAAGATGCTGATCCTCCATATCTAGAAAAATTTAGATTTTTAATAAATTAAAAATTATTTTCCCTTGTATTTTTTTTGTATCATTGTGATGTTTAGTCCTACGAAACAAAATTCGGCTGATTACAAACCTATAGGCGTCACTGGTTGTGCAAAATAACAATTAATATCAGTTTCCCCAAAATGTGTTTGATGCAAATGCACTCTTGCATTTGCTGCAGCATTGGGAGAACTGTAATTTACCCTCATTCTTCTGAAGGATCTAAAGTATTGAAACGTAGCATCTTCTCCGAATTGTTTGAAAAGATTTTCTATGGCTGGCTGTAAGGATAGAATAATACTACAATGTAACAAAGAATATTTTTGTCATTAATTAGTATCTCATACAAAACTTTTATTTTATTACCTTTAGATCATCATTCTTAAAAACTCGAGGATCAACGTTAGTAACAATTACAGAAGTTGGTAAGTCTTCATCATGAACCAACTCATCAATTGATCTAATATCTGTATCGTGTCTTTCTCTTTGAAATTCGAGCTCTAATTGTTCGTAATTTGGATGGAAATTTGGTAAACCATCCACTTCATTAATTATTATGTTTTCAGAGTCTTCGGGCTCCTCCTCCTCTATCATACCTTTATTACTGCATTTTTCTTCCATTTTTTGCTACTGGATTTAAAAATAGGTAAAAATTATGAATAAAAATTTAAAAATTTAAGTAAAATTTAAGGGTTTTGAAATGCGTATTCATTATCTAATGTATGAAATTAAAGGAAATATAAAAATTATAGGCAATATTCTTTCGCACTCATATAAATGTAATGGATGAAAATGATGAAAATCATATTGTTTATGTATATCTAAACATATAAGCTAAACTTTAATTGAAATATATTTTGCAAAAGAGAAATATATGTGTTCTTTGAAACATGTTTTGAGATATACCTTCATATTGACTAATGAAAGAGCAATGCGAGCATTAGATTCGCTTTATTGACCACGCAAGTGTCATCAGATCAAGTTCATTGTCGTTAGAGCGCAAAGTGAGAAGAAAATAGCACCTATGCATATACGTCTAATGTTATCGCAGGTGTCATTCGTATAATGAGAGTCGCGATAAACAATGATGATAAAAAAGTATAGGCCTTTCTTTCTTACCTTTTCGAATCGATCTCTGAACGAAGAGGAGAGACCAAACACCGCGATGAACGTTTTCAAAACGCTGCTTCGTCACAGGTATATTACGTTACGTACGTAACATCTACTCCATCTTAACGAATTTAATCGCGTAGCTCGCCGATATCAACATTCTCAGGGATACGTTCGCTTCTACCTTGCCTTCGACCAGGCGTTCGCTATTTCATCCCTGTTATTGTAATGTAACCGCACGTCATCGTTGACTTTATAACAACAGGAACAGCCTCGCGCCGCGTCCTATCCGTATCGCGATCCGATCGAATGCCATAGCCATGATCGGGGAACAGATTAAGTTAGGTCAGACGTAGCGCGGATATGAATGGTCCATTGAAAACTATTTGAGCGCAAGTGTATCCGCGAGCTTATGTATCAGAACAGAAAACTTTTATTTTTTCTCAAGTTGCGAGACAATTTTGAAGCAGCTGAATAAATATTCTCCGCTTGACAGTAACAATTAAAATTTCTGATAACTATTCAAAAATTGCATACATCTGACATTTTTAAATTAACGTTACACATAGATATTTTATATGACTTTGTGTTTAGATACCCTAAATACGCAAATATATTTTTTTATTCAATAACACAGTGTTTTTCACACATGATTTATATTTTTAATGTATAAGTTGTGTAGATATATATAAGTAAGTAAATTACAGTTTTCTTTATATATATATATATATATATATATATATATATATATATATATATGTGGAAAAATATCTTTAAATATGATTTTTAATATGTCCATTAATGCAATTTAATATGTCCTTTATTATTTATGTGATAGAATATTATAGAATACAGAGAAGTCTTAATAATATAATATACAAAAATTTTGTACATAAATTATATAACAATTAACACAATTTTTCTATTATCGTGTATATATAATTTTTAAAAGCCAATATGAAATACATCAGTAACTTGCAAATTTTTAATTTTGATAGACAATACTGGTTATATTTATATAACTACTGGATATATCACAAATAATAAATACTAACAAAGATTTCTATAATTTAGCAATAACTAATGTTTTACATTAGTTTAACATGTTTTTGAAATACATTTTTGTATATATATGTATCTCTCTTTATAATCTGAATTGAACATTTCTGTCATATTTTTAAACCTACAGCTTATAAAAAAATATATAGAAAAGGATCATGCTCGCACATCTCTGTTATAATGTATGTATATATTGATATTATGCATTACATGCATATTAATTGCAAAAATTTCTTTCTCGTTATTAGACTTATTAAAAATATAATTTCACTAAAGCATTGACTAGTTCACATAGCGAATGTTAAAATAATGTTGACAATTCTTTGCTTTTAGCAAGAAGTCACTTGTACATACAATAATATACTCGATTATATTGCAACGATAAAAGCAAATTACATATGGATTGCATTACATATATTATTTCATACTGATATGAAATAGTATGTAAAAATTGCACGTTTAAAAGTTTTAGACATGTGCAGAATGAAGTAGATATATATTGATACAATTTTTGGTAGTAGTTTATCTAGTTATTGTATCACAAGATATATACTCAATTAAGCATGTTTGCAATAATAAATAAGTATCTTGTACTTGTAGTTTTATCTAATAATTAATGCTTTGTTTCACAACATAATATTTGTACTTGTGTGTAATACATATATGTATATGTCATCTAACTTATACACTGCGTCCACACATGTCTATTAAAATTAATATCACTGTGACAAAAAAAAGCATTTACAAATTATATTATTGCAAGAAAATTCTTATTGTAAAATGCAACCGCTTTCATTCTTCGGCTCCTTATTACTTTGATGAATTGCCTCCTCTTTAACTGGTGGCAAAGTCTGCTCCTTTTCTACTTTCGCTTTCGCTGCCGCTATTCCGGCTAATACTCTGTATGTATCCAAATTCCAAATGGAGTTTGGTGACGGCATCTGGAAGTCGATTGGGCTGACTAAGCCATAAGTAGCTTTTGTGTCCAAAGCTGGAACTTCTCCCGGTACTGTATGATGATATCTGGTATTATTTAAATTTTTCGATTAATAAATTTTGTTTAAATATATTATACATTTAGATATAATATATAATATTGAAATAATAATAATACGAATAATACGTTATACGAATACGAATAATACATTATACGAATAAATGAGACAATTACATCAAACCATTCTCTCGGTTACACTTATCGAGAGTGAGTTTTACTAAGGGTGCTAGGCGCTTAAATACAGCATGTTGGTCCGGCTTAACACGAGGCGCAGGTCCGTGCGTTTTCCCGTATTCTTGACATAACGCTTTCGCTTTTTGTAAACATGAATCGCTTTCTTGCATCGCTCGTATCGCTTCGCCGCATTTATCCATTGCTAATAAATTTTCACCACAATAGTTATAAGCCTAGAAACATAGGTTTATGGATAGTAAATATTTTTTTATGAATAATAACAATAAATGACAAATCTTTCTGTTCACAATTATAATGATTAAATAATCAACTTTTATCAAATTTTCAGGCTTACATAAGACTGATAAAATGCTGCTTTTAGCTCCAAGTATTTTATCCATTGGGCAGATATTTCTGATTTGAATGGACGAAGAGTGTTAGCAGCATCCAAAAACAGTTTACTAGTCTCATTAGCTAAAGCTGTTATCAAGCTAGAATTGTGTTTGAGTTCTACTGCTCTAGCCACTGTCACTATAAGAATGAAAAAGATGATATAAGCATAATTAAATAAATTTGTTAAAGTTACACAGTTATATGAATACAACCTTCTTGTGCTTCTGCTGTACATTGATTAACATATGCATTTAGCACACGGGGATCTAAATCACTTGCCAATGGAGGTGGATTAGCCAATTGTGGCAAAAACTCAGTCTGTACAAAAGTAAATATTCCAGCGGCTCGTCTTAACATGCTGTGTACTTCTTTAGCTTCATTCATAGTAATGCTAAATGTAATTAATAGATTTTTAGACTTTTTCCTTACTTTTACCCAATATAATGTTATATATATGTTATATAATATTAATTACTTAAAGATTTCTCTTTTGTTTAATTCATACTTACTCATCTTTTGCTGCAGTCATAGCTGCATGCTTCATGAACCAAAGACCTATATTGACACTCATGTTAGCTGCTTCATAAACAGAATCAGCACTGGAGCTTTAATAAAAAAATTTAATTTTTAATTAGAGATAATCTTGGAATCATTTAGAAACTATCTTAGTTCACTAAATATTCTCTTTATAATTAATTACAATGTGCCTCCACCAAGTAATGTTTGAGTCCATTTAAATACAAGAACATTTCTGAGTTTGCTAGGATTGGGTCTGCCAACATGTTGCGCTTCTTCCTCGGATGGTTTAACTTCCCATAAAAAACCATACAACAAACTCAGATAACTAAGAAATGCAGGTTCTATTGTATCGCTGGTATTGTTTGCATTTCTGATCAGATCTAAAAGTCTGGCTCTTGACAGCTTCAAATCACTGAAAACGTAAATATCTTTCAATTAAAAACAAATATATATATATATATTTTTTTTTTAAATAAAAAAGAAAAATTTTAATATTAAAAAAAAGTGTAAAGCTCTAATATCTCATTTACTACAACACAGATATCAGAATAATGTATATGCTCTAATAATTATGTATTTTCTTGAAAGATAATAATTATTGGAGTGTAACAGTTGTCCGCAATCTGCGCAATAGACGATTCGTTTTTAAAATCTCTAACCTGCAGAGCTTTCTGGTGGCGTCCGTAGGATTCGAGACTTTCAACTCGAATTTTTGACTCGTTGTCGCTTTTAGCACATTGCGATGAAACCAGTGAGCCATCGCGTCGCACGAATCTCACGCAAAAGTTACGTCTGATAATATCGGTTGTCGCTATTCCGATCCGGCTTCGGATCTGTCACTTTTGACAGATAAGACGAACACTGCGTCAATGGAAAGAGTATGCACTATGCAATATATCCCACTTTCTCAGGACACGGCCTCCATGTATATATATATATATATATATATATATATATATATAGAGAGAGAGAGAGAGAGAGAGAGAGAGAGAGAGAAAGAGAGAGAGCAGTGTTTCGTTCGAAAAGATGGTACAACAACATGGCACAGCCAATCAGATTCGCCACCATATCATTTTCATTCACTAACTTTACACTCCCTTCCCTCTTACCTAGAATGGCATCTTATATGCTTATATTCCTCCAGTTGTTTCCTTATGTATCTATACGTTCACAATTCACTCGGATCGTACCATTTGTCATTGTAGTGTAAACACGTGCTATTATTTGAAGTAGATGCACAACGTAATTGCTTCTCGAGGAATTAACAAGAAATAAAAAAAAAAATACGTGACCCAATGTGATTGAATAAAAATATGAGAATAAAAAGAGAAATATTATTAATAAGAAATATATCGTGGGATTGGAACAAGTTGGCTGAAATTCGTTGCGTTCCTGTACGATCGTTTTTCGATGCATTCCCGACTCGCTGAATGACTGATTTCTCACTCGGATATCTTCGAAATTATATACAAAGCGTGGGCTGTGATATACAAGTCGAGAATTACAAAAGCATTCTATCAAGAACGTTTAAAATATTTTGCTAAAGTGCTGAATAAAACGAGAATGATTATGTGATACAAGGAATTTGTTTGTTATAAAAAAGTATTTCAATGCTGTTGCAAATATATATATATTTCGACGAACTCGAGAGAGACGATAAATGACTACTTATTAATTATATCTGTGATTCTTCATTCATTCCACGTAAAGATGTATTTGAAATAAATATATAAAATACAAAAGAGCGAGAAATTATAGAAATGGAGACATCCTGGTTTCCTCGTCTAGTTGCTCATCATCCATATATCATTTTGATGGTGGTTTTTGCATTTTCGTCGATATGTCTAATTATTCCTCTTACAACTAAAAAGCTTCCAGATTTCTCAGATCCTCAAATGGTATGTACAAATATGAATCTATCGGTTTAAGTCTGAGAAAGACATATATAATTGATATTTAAAATATGAAACATTTATATCATAGGGTTTTGAGGCAAGAGGTACAGTTTTAGCACAAAGGCTCACAGCCTGGCATAATTTAATGGAAGCTACAAAGGCAAGAGGAGAACTTACTGATAATCCTTTGGAATATTATCAATATATACGTCAACTAAATCAACAGGTGTGTGTGGCAAAAGTATTCTATATCCTTACTCTTATCTGTTTCAAATTATATATTTTATATATTTATCCAAGGTAGAGCACTATTTATAAATATATATTATAGGAATGAAATAATTAGCAAAATGTATTATATATTAAACATTTAACTTGATTTTGCAGTCTAATATGCATCCGCAAAATTATAGTTTGTCTACTCAGGGTATTCTCAGAAAAAAGCCAAAAGGTAAAAATAAACGAAAAGGAAAGAAACATCAAACGCTATTAAATGGCACAAGCTTGAAAGAAGCAAGCAATGAGGATAAAGATAGATGGGATGAATTAATAGAATTGAAAGATAAGCATGATATAAATATTATGGATGACAAAAATCAAAATCATCTTGATAACGATTTTTTCTGCAATTTACCAACTTCTTCATACGCTCGTGTTGTAATTGCTGTGGATTCTGAAGAGAAAAATTTGTGGTCTATGGAAGGCGTATTAGCTCAATGTCACATTGATGGTGTACTTCGTGCAAATGCTCATTTTTCATCTCTCTGTCAGACACAAGAGTACAATAGTCATAAATGTTGCAGAAGTTGGTCGCCAGCTAACTATGTAGCACTTTTATCTAATCGCAGTTCTTGCTTGGGAGTAACAGAAAATGATCTGAGTAGAGTGAAAACGCTTTTGCAACAGTGTGCTTATTATTACCATAATCGTAAATTATCGCCTAACTGTGCGGAAGATTTCAATTGCCAAAAACATGTGCCAACTGAATGTTACATGAGAAATGCAGCTTATCATTTGCTGCACTATCTTTTGGATGTTAATTTTATCCCGAATCCGGTAGAGTATTGCTTTATATCGCTTCATAATACGAATGATTATATTTATCCATTATTCTAATATTTGATATTGGATTGTTGCAGAAGACGGAACCGAAAAGTAAACAAAATTTGACATTGCAGTCTGCCATGTTATTTCTTCCGATTGCGGCAAGCTCTGCAACTTTAGATTTTTACAAAGCGATAAAAAACGATGATTTAATATATGGAAACTTTCGTGTTGAAGGCATGCAACTTGGCCTAAAAAGTACATTGTTTGACCGACTATTAGTATCTGATTCAAGTTTGGTACTCGCCGGTTTTCTCTTTGTTACTCTTTGCATTTGGGCATACACTGGCTCTATAGTGTTGACTATAACTATAATTTTCGCAGTGATTTTTAGTCTTGGTATCTCATACGCAGTATACACTTTAGTCTTACGTATTCAATTCTTTCCTTTTATGAATCTACTGGCTATTGTTGTTGCTGTAGGTTAGTATTTTTGTATTAAAATATACATTGATACATTATTTCTTAATAAATTTTATACAATTAACAATACATTTATCTATAGATGTTATAAGTACATTGTGATATGATAAAATTATTACAGGCATTGGAGCAGATGATGCATTTATATATTGTAAAGTATGGGAATCTGGAAAGCAGCAGAAGCTTTCAAATGGTGGATTAGTACATTTGGTACAAGCGACAATGAAACATGCTTTTCCATCTATGCTTGTAACATCTCTTACTACAGCAGTAGCTTTTTTTGCATCAGTTGTTAGTAATGTGACTGCTATCAATTGTTTCAGGTACTAATTTTATTGTACATACATAGCATTTTTTCCTTATATATTTAATACATTCTTAAGCTTTGTGTATATCACACTCTAATAATTTTGTGTATATATAGTTTATTTTCAGGCATAACGGTTATTGCTAACTTCTTCTTGATGATCACATGGTTACCAGCATGTGTGGTTGTGTCAGAGCATTTTAAATTAACTACTTTATCGCCTCTCAATTTTATTACCAGAAAGATTATTCGTCCCCTACGATCCTTGGGAGACAAAGTAACAGTAGGATTTACTGCTTTTCTTACTGGAATAGTGATTCGTCTACGATGGTTATGGTTACTAAGTTTGGGGACTATCGCAATAATATGTTGTATTATCGTCTTCCATCATCCGGGTCTGCAACTGCCGGATTATATTGATTTTCAGTTGTTCCATAATACACATCCATTTGAGCAATACGATTTAATATATTCGAGGAAATTTTGGTTTGAACAATACGAGAGAGAAATGGTATCTATATATTTATATTTATTTAAAATTTATATTTTTCTATGTATGAAATTGTATATACATATGACATATATATTTGATTATTATAGATTGGTGACGACGCTGAAGTTTTACCATTGCGATTTGTATGGGGCATAAAACCGATTGACAATGGCGATTACCTTGATCCCAGCAACAGAGGAACACTAGACTATGATACAACCTTTGATATATCTAATCCAAAGTCGCAATTATGGCTCGAACGATTTTGCACAAATTTACGGAGTCAACCGTTCTATCGTAGTACTATGGGTCCTTTGTTATCAAATTGTTTCATCGAATCGTTACGTTCGTGGATGCAGAGACGTTGTAAAGATCCCATTGAGCCGGATATCGAATACTTTCCGTGCTGCGAAAGCAGCAAATTTCCGTATAAACCCAATGTTTTGCAGCAGTGCGCGGCTGAAGTTAGCGGGGAGATACATCGCACGCCTTATTTGTGGATTCGGGACGGTGCAATTTCTGCAGGTCTGAAATTTGCGAAAGAACCGCCTTTGTCCTCGAAAGTGCTGAACGATACACTTTCAATTAAAGTAACGCCTAAGATTAAAGCGCTTGTTGTTGAATACGACAGTATCTACGTGTATACTCTCTCATTTGCGAACATGGATAAATTTTTTCATCAGGCAAGTGATACTATTTATCGACGATAATTACCTATATGTAGACTATAATACAGATATAGAAGAGCGTGAATTCTTGAAGCAAATGTTAATCTTTAAATTTGAATTAGGTTGAAAGTTGGATGCAAGATCAATTACGAAGTGCGCCTAGAGGGATGCGAGGTGGATGGTTTATTAGTAGACTTGAATTTTACGAATTACAGCGCACTTTGCATGAAGGCACTATATGGGCAATAGGAGTATCATTAACTTTGGCTCTAATAGTATTAGCGCTGGTTACTTTAAACCCCCTCGTCAGCCTGTATGCCATTGTAACTATTGGTGCTGCGATAATAGTGACCGTCGCTATACTTATCCTTTTTGGTTGGAAACTTAATGTCTTGGAGAGCGTTGCAATTTCTACTGCGATAGGTAAAGAACGATAAATAAAGGAAGCTTGATTAAGTCAGTTATGATGTAAAATATTTCTGAAATTGATTGAATACATGCATTTTATTATAGGTCTCGCTGTAGACTTTAGTTTACATTACGCTGTGAGTTATAAAGCGTGTATTTCTGAGAAAAATATAGACAAGGTAAAAGCGGCGCTGCAACAGATGGGCGGTCCAACTCTTATGGCGGCAATTACAAGCGGAGCTGCTGGTGCTTTAATGTTACCTTCTCATGTATTGGCATATATACAAATTGGTATTTTTTTGCTACTCGTGATGAGCATAAGTTGGATATATGCCACACTGTTCCTGTGTTCGATGTTAGCGATTATAGGACCATCTTCACGCTTTGCTCAGTTTGAATATACCAGGTAACAAGTCATTTGTCATATATATTTAATTAATCTATACATAAATGCATTTCAGGATTCTAGTAATACCATAGAGCACATACCACGCTATATAAATTATAAATGATTAATGGTAGTCTTTTAAATTACAGATTAAAAATGTTATTGATCTGTTTTCATAAATACGAGGATGATAGCGTAGTTGAAGTCGACAAGGATAACAATCGAGCGAGAAAAGCTTATAAAGGACGTGGTATGCTGTCGGAATCGACCTTAAGTACTTCCAGCTCTGTATGTCAATTTCATTGCAGTGAATTGGAAACTCTTGCGCCAAGACCTCCATCTCCATCACCACCATCTCCATTATCGACATTACTTCGTTGAAATATAATTATTATCATTATTTAAATTTAAATTATGCCATTCTCTCTAGGAATATCAATTTTTCATCTTAACGAATCTCGTGTACTTTTTCAGATTGTGTGTAAAACAATTATTCACATATGTTATCTTGTATGTAGGTGTGATATATAATTAATGTGACTGTTGGCTGTGTTCAAATAGCTTTAAGGTCATTATTCAGACACATATGGTCTATCATTCATCTACATATATGTGCAATGCACATAGATGCATATATGTCATACACGTATGTATATACATATATACAATTTTATAATATAAAGCTTCCTATATATTAGTAATATAAATATATGTACGTACATACACATTATTTATTCACTATGAAATTAAATATTAACTTAAACTAATAAGTATATTAATATCTCTTTTATATTTTATAAGTTTTAGTTATCAATTTGTAAGAGTATCATATTGTATATGGATATAAATCTAATGTGTGTCAAATATTGTATGGATTTTGAATCTCGATGATAGTCGATACATTCTTTTATTAAATATACTTATGAACATTATCAGTATTATATAATAATTAACAATGCAAATGTAAATGTAAAGATATTACTTTCTATTTTATATATTTATCACATATAATTTATATTAGAATAGTAGAAATAAAAGTATATTTGTATGTACATATATTTTACACTTTTTTGGTAACACCGTTTTATTATATTATGAAGAATTCGATATAGCTTTTTTGATATACAGAGTAGTAGAAATTATTTTTATTTTAGGATTCTTCTTGAATGATATAAGTTACGCACAATTATATATTGTGATAAATGTATATTTCTAAACTGTATAAAGTGATATATTAGAATATAAAATTGTATATGATGTTATATTAATGCTGTATATATTTTAAGTAACAAATAACAGGATGCATTAAAAGAAGTGTAAATACATATGTTGTATGTAATGGAATTCAAAATTAGATGTAATAAAATTTGATTCTCTGTATCACATATATGCTTCAAATGACCAAGTGATTAAATAGTGTGTGTATGTGTGTTGAGACAATGATTGCTAATAATTCTATAATATCACATAATAGTGTCCTTGTTGAAACAATTTTCGTATATATGACTTAACATTCAATTTATCTATGTGTATATATATATTTAATTTTCCCGCTTTTTTTTGCACTCGATGGTGCCTGTTGCGTTAAAAAATCTATTCGTCTAGAATTATGTTTGATTGACCAATCAAAATGGACTCTAGGGAGGACTCTAGTTTTAAATACTTCAGTGAGTAGATTTTCGAACGCAACTTTAGAAAAATAGTATCAGCTCTGGTATCAGCAGAGAGAAGAATGAGAGGGGTCACGCCGGCGTTTTGCCTGTTACCGTTTTACTGGATAGGAATCTTCTAGTGATAGAGGATCCCTAGCTTAAATTTCGTGGACGGGATTTTTCGGAGCATTGGTCATCTCTCCCCTCATCTCTGATAATATATAAATACGAAATTGTGCCGGGTACATTGTTATGGAAACAGATGTACAAAACAAACATGTGGCATTCTATGATTATAGTTTGTAAATTTGCACCATACACATTTATATAAATGCATCTGCTTTTGGCCATGAGACGTGATAAAATGTCAATTTAATAAATTGTGAAATTGCCAATTATAAAATTGGCAAAGCATGTGAAAACATGAAAAGATAAAAGATCTTATTTTAATCAATTTTAGATGTGTTTAATGTATATTAATATAATATTATAGATATTATATCACACACACATAAATGAAAAAGCTGATATGTAATTTGATAATTAAATAAGGTCATAATTTTGTTTCTTCAACTGAAGAAGTTACAACAACTTGCAGTCATGCATGGTTTAAGGTAAAGAACATTTTTTTTTTTTTATTTTATTCAAATATATTCCTATCGATTTTTATCTTATAAAAAAGGACTACAACAATATATTAAAATTTATTGTCAAAGAGATTCAAAGAGATTCAAATATAAAGTATTAAAACTAACAAAATCCTAACTTATTTAATAATTGCAAGTTATATTAAAAAGAATAATAATTCTATATTATTTTTGCTTATTGCTTTTTATTTTTAATATGTATATATATATATATATATATATATATATATATATATTTTAGAGCAGACCATAAATCTCTCGGAGGACTCGGTACAAGTCGCTGGTTGGAAGCACTTTGGGAACCAAGTGCTGGCTTATTTGCTTTGCCAGGTGGGCTTGATATGTTGGATGTAAGTGGCGATGGAGATGCTAGGCTCATTTGTGCTGATTTAGGACCAGTAGGACATGACTCGACAAAGGTATATACACTTATATAACAAAGTTTATATGTAAAGTTTATATATGTATATAATTTTAATTTATATATTTAAATACTGCGGAGACAAAATGAGTGAGTGAGAAAGTAGCCATATTTTCCTGCAAATTATGGTAAATTATTTTATATTCAACATAATCACAAATTATTTTATATTCAACATAATCTCAAATCTTGAGGACAAAATGTAATTAAATAATGTTGAATTAGTAAATATTTAAATTATATCTCTTTTTTTCTCTCTTTTGAGTTTTCCTCTTATAATTTATATCTTTTTATAACTTGTAATGTATTGTTTATTTGTTTCTAGATACGAGTATATAAAGGAGGTGATCAAGTAACTGAACATAACATGATAGATCCACCTTGTGGTGTGGTTGGTTTTTACACAGAAAATGGAGAACTTCGCTCATCTGTAGTAGCTGTAGGAGCCGGGGCCAGTGTATATATTTTCAAAAATATGAGACCCTTTTTTAAGTATTGTTTGCCACACATTGATGCTCATCCAAAAGAACGAGAGGTATATACACAGTAGTAATGATATAGGGTCTTTTCTTAGTTTATAGGTCAATTTTATGTATATTTTGTCACGAATAATATCTCAATAATTTGATATAGATTTGGCATAAATGCGGATTGGATGAGGAATTAAATGTGTTGACGCTCGCGGATGATTTGGAGCTATTGCTAAAAGAACTCGGCGCGTCATTTCTTTCACCTCGCACATTAAAATTTCTATCTCTGGACAGTAATTTACGATTGAGCTTTGCGGAGCAGTATAGAAGGCTGCCGCTTGTTAAAGTTAATGCCCTAACAGCGATTGCAATCATTCGAAGGGATTCGTGGAACGATCCCGCCAGTAGTTGTCTAATATTAGGAACCGAGGCTGGCGAAATTCTCATCTTGGATCCCAGGTATTTTGCTTGCATAGTTAGAAGAAAATTTAATTTAGCGTGCGTTCGTGAAATAATATTTTATGTATATTGTTTATCGGTTATGGATATTGTTTAATTGCCACACAGAGCTTTTTCAGTTATGGATAAACATCAATTGGAGTGGCCACCAGTGGCATTCGCCAGTTGTGGTTTATGGACTGGCGATGGTCGCATAATGGTCATCGGAAGAGATGGAAAAATAGGAGCAATTAGGAGGGGAAGCCCTGTGAAACTTTGGGAAACATTGCCAGCGCCAGCAGTAGCTATTTCCGTTCTTACTTCTGAAGGTGCAGCAGTAGCTGTTATGGATGGTACTTTAGTAGGATTTTCAAAAAGGGTATGTTTGTATACATACCTTTTCAGATAAAAATTTATGTATATATATACATATATATTCGATTGACAATGACATATACTAAAAGATATTACAATATGATGTTTAATGTGTGTTAGATTTTTTCCAATATGTAAATTTCTTACAGGGGATAAAATTATGGTACATCAGTATTCCTGGCATAATATTAGATTTAGTGAGCTTACCAGTACCGCAAAGCGGACTATCTTTGTTAGCTGTAAGCACAGCAGGCTATGGAGTGCGCATTTATGACGGGAAACATCACGTGGATACGGTGAAAATTATGGAGCCTGTATCCGCTCTTAAGGTACTTTTTACATAAAAATGTATTTTATTAAAAAATATTGATGTAAATTTACATTTGTGCGTTCTTGATATATATAAATATAAATAAACTTTATTTACATAGTATGGACGAATGGGACAAGAAGAACGAACAATAGCTATGGTTACTGTCGGTGGTGGTTTATGTATGAAGATACTAAAACGCACTGCTGATTTCAACGTGAACAATTCAATGTCGAATTCATCATCCTGTAATACATCGAAGTTCTCGATACCAAAGAAAACACGATTATTCGTCGATCAGACGATAAGGGAGAGAGCCGAGGCGAAGAAAATTCATAACACCTTTCAGCAAGGCTTTCTTCGTTTACGCTTAACAACCGCTAAACAAGCATCTGAAAATTTAAGCGAAAATCAAGTAGCAGGACCGAATCCTATCACATTGGAAGCAAATGTCCTCGGTTTGGGTCCCAATTACATGATTCGCATTATAGTGACAAATATCTCTGAAGGTTTATCCTACACAGAATTGTATCTTCTCTGCAGATCCGAGGATACCGATGTGAATCCTCGTGTGATAGATTTGCCTTTGCTACCAAGTGCTATACCTATACCTCTAAGCATTAGCGCGAACTTAAGAGGCCAAATATCAGGAAAGATTAAGATATTACTGTGCAAGAAATCAAATCCAAAACCTTTGGCTGTAACGACTGTAATACTGCCAGCTGCTGAAGAAGATTTTGAAATTTGAAGAATACAATTATCTAAATTTCAAATAAAAATTATTCTATGTGTTAGAACCGTCACTTTTTAGAATAGAAATTTTGTCTTTGATAGCACATCCATACTGATCTATACGTGATTTAAAAATTTTAGAAATGTCAATATAAAAAATAAATCTTGGTTTTTTCTTATTCTATTCTAGTACTGATTATATGTATTTTTTAGTCTCATTCTATTTTTCCTAATAATTCTCCCTGATTATATCGTTATATTTGAATTTTTATTGATGAGTATTTTTATTGAATGATCCATTAAAGATGCGTTCTGTTTGACGCTACGAAAGTTTCGAAGCATTTAATTGATCAATCAGATGATAAGGACATTCTTGGCCTTCTCGTTTTGAATGGTCAATCAAACGATGAAACTATATAGGATTTGCCACCGAGTGGCGCAGCGATCGATTAAAATTTTTTATATACTCGCCATTTATTTTGTATGAATGTGTGTGTGACAGTTTATAAAATATGGCGGACTCTGCAGGAAATTGGTGTCTCATTGAGAGTGATCCTGGTGTTTTTACGGAATTGATTAAAGAATTCGGTAAGTACATTTTCAATTATTTCAGACTATATTGTAATAAAATTGATCTAATCTATAGCACAAAGTCTCTTGCATTATTTTCACGATAACGTAATTATAAACTGCGCTTGTTAGGTTATACATTCGTGAATAGAGAATAATTGCGATATTTTTTTTCGATAAGTTTCGGAATTTCTTTATATTTCATGAATATACGTTGTAAAATCGATTCACATTAGCATTATATATATATATATATATATATATATATATATATAAAATACATATACCATTTATGCTAATGACACACACACACACACACACACACACACACACACACACACACACACACATTATATATATATATATAATCTTTTTCAGGTGTCAAAGGAGCACAAGTGGAAGAATTATGGAGTTTGGATGATGAGCAATTTGATGATTTGAAGTAAATTTATTTTGCATAATATAAGTACTATAATTATTATTATGTTATCTTAAAAGACAGTCACGTGCGGGAAAGATTGAATATTTTTAATATAATTATATTAATATATAGTAACTATACTTTTCATAGCTTTTATTCTTATTTATAGCTTATTTTTCTTCATGGCAAAATTGTATATTTATTTTAAGTGCACAAAATATGAAAAATGTATAATAGATAAAAACAGCAACATGTTAATAATTTTAAAATTTATATTAATAATTAAAGAGATTAACACTTGTTTTGTATAGATTACATGGATTGTTTTTATATAGTGCCATTTCTTTTTTATACACACACATACACACACGCTCGCTTATTCCCTTATACTATACTATTTTAATTATATTTATACTATACTTTTATACTATATTAAATGTTATAAATAATTTCTTATAGGCCTATTCATGGTTTAATATTTTTATTCAAATGGGTACAAGATGATGAATTATCAGGAAATATTGTACGCGATCATAGATTGGACAAAATATTTTTTGCAAAACAGGTATGTGATTATGATTTTATGATTATTTGATTGGATCTATGCTATGAGATAATTTTATTGGTTTATGTGAATTATTTTCTCACAATAGAAATTAGGTTTTTATAGATCTTATTTTTAAAATAACAATATTTATTTAGGTAATAAACAATGCCTGCGCAACACAAGCAATATTGAGTGTTTTATTAAATTGTAAACACGCAGACATATCTTTAGGACCAAATTTAGAGGAATTTAAAAATTTCTGTCAAAGCTTTGATGCAAATATGCGTGGACTTGCCCTCAGTAATTCTGATGTTATAAGAGAAGTGCATAATTCCTTTTCCAGGTATGGATTCTTCTATCTAACTGTTCAACCATTATTAATATCATGAATGGTTCTGTATTGTAAACTCAAATTTTAGACAAACCTTATTTGAATATGACTCAAAGCAGGCATCTAAAGATGACGATGTGTTTCATTTTGTGAGTTACGTTCCAATTGATGGTCATTTGTATGAATTGGATGGATTAAAAGATGGTCCGATTGATTTATGCCCATGTCCAATGGGAGATCAATGGGTACAAGCTGCAAAGCCTATAATTCAAAAGCGGATAAACAAGTAAGTTATAAAAAATATAGCTACCTCAATAACTTTGTACATACAGATATATATATATATAAGTTGCTTATCAGCTGTATACTATAAAAGTACAAATGTTCTTATGAATACAGATATAATGAAGGTGAAATCCATTTCAATTTGATGGCTATAGTAACAGATAGAAAAACTTTATATGAAAGGCAGAAAGCCAATGTCTGCGATCCTGCAGAACTAGAACGTTTGCAAGCTCTAATTGAGGAAGAAATAAGAAAGTCGAAAAGATATCAAATAGAGAACATTAGAAGGAAACATAATTATTTACCACTTATTATGGAACTTTTGAAGATACTTGCTAAAGAAGGCAAGCTTGTGCCTCTGTATCAAAAGGCAAAGGACAAAGCACTCGAAAAGGAGTCAAAGAAAAATAAGGTGTGAACTTATTTAAAGAAAAAAAAAATGAAACTAAGTGATTATTGCAGAGGAAAATAATTCACACTGTATCTTTTTTTTTAAATAAACAGTTATTTGCATAATGATTACCTTTCCATTTTTATTTTCCATGCAACAATTTAAAATACATTCAGAGATATTAGAATTATTAGTATTAAAATCAGCTTTCTAATCATCAGTATCAGTTGTAATTGTATTGTTACTATCTTCTGTATCTAATAAATAAATATTTTGATTTTTATATATAATTCTAGGTAAGAACTTGTCTGTTGAGGCCTCTTTAATTTCGGGGATTTTATTATGATATAGGTATTCCACAATATCTGCAAATGTAAAAGTTTTCATATAACTCTATACATAATTTTTAGAAATATGCTTTAAATATTATTTTGTTACCGGCAAAATTTTCTGCTTTCATATTACATTCCTGAACTAGATAAAAAAAGACTTTACAAAGAAATACTGCAGTTGTTCCATCAAAATATTTGGCGACATTGGGCCATATAATTTCGCGAGTATTTGATATTCCTCTTCCATACATACTGCAATAGTGAATTATACACACTTATATATAGCAATCCAATAATATTTGTTATATGAAATCAATTTGTATATTTCTTATAATATATATGCAATAAATTTAATGTGATACTAACTATTCAATTAACTTTATTTTAATATCATTTAAATAAATAGGATCTGGACTGAATAATTGCAGATGCAATTGATGTTGCCAAAATGTTTTCAAAATGTTTTCATGTATATTTAGTTTCTCTTTCATTTTCTGCCACACCGGTTTTGGAATTATAGCACCTTTTAATTCTCTTATATCCTCACTTAATGTTACATTAAGTAAAGTTTTTATAAATTTTTTGATCAATGGCAGTGTCCATTTAATGTTTGATAATGCTGTAATTAAATTAAATGTGATAATATACAGATGTGAACATTTTGAACATCTAGAGAGAAAGAGAAAGAATTATAAATATAATATTCAATGATATATCACAAAATACCTACGTCCTATTTCTAAATCATCTTCAATCTTTTTGAGATATTGATATCGTTTAAAAATTGATCGTCTTGTTCGTCCTAGTAATTTCGCCAATTCAATATATTTATTGGCACGTTTATTAAGTTGTTTATTTTGTATATACATTAAAATTTTTTTATCTTCTTTTGAAGTATACCTGAAACATAAAAATTATTATAAAATTATATAAAATGTATGTAAGAATCCAAGTTTAATTTAAAATTTGTATCGTACCTAGCATAAGTAATTTTTTTACAATATAATACTTTAAATCTGGAATAAACACTGTATAAAGTCCGCCAAGGTAATCCATTTGCCAAAAATTGTACAAATTTCTGTCTTTCTCTCACATTGTCTATATAATATTTTCCGTTATGCCTCCATTTAAGAAATGGGTGAACCATGTTTGTGTCCCAATCATGGAGCTAAATATATATATATATATATATATATATATATATAATATAGTATATGTTATAATATATTAATATAATGATAAAATTATATTACATACTGTATATGTATATGTGTGTGTGTGTGTGTGTGTGTGTGTGATACATCTAAAATATAGCAAATAACTATATACCTGGCAAAATGTCTCCCAGTTTTTTGTGATAATTTTATCCTCCACAGGTGTATATAGACCTTTTCGAAGTGGTCCATATTTCTCAAATAATTTTTTCTCTCGCCTTGTTGGTGCATGAGATCCTGTAAGCTCTATTTTATGTTGCGGAGGTACTTTATGCATTAGTTTTATACATAGTGAACGCAATTTCTGTAAATACAAAACAATTAAAATTTTAATAAGTTTAACCCATGATAAAATAAATAAATATATTATACTCAAAATATATCAATTAACCTTCATGAGAGATGATGGCAAATCTTCCCATTCTTCCAGGTCTTCCAATTCTTTTAAAAGATGTTTCTCTTCTGTATTCAACTTATGTTTTAGTTTCTTAAAAGGATTATTAACATTATTACTAATTTGTTTGATATACCAACACAAATTGATTTTTCTTGTACTACTTACTGAAGATTGTGATTTTGAATCCATAAGTGTTGTGTCAGCGTCTCTTTTCTCACAATTGTTAATAAAAAGAGGATCTATGGCTGGATCTTTATTTACATCTACTAGACTATCATCAGTCTCTTGTACAATATTAGTATCCATTAAAGACAAAATATCTGATATGTTAGTATCCTCAAAACGCACTACAGAATTTAAATCAGGTAATAAATCAATTACTTCACATTCGTAAAAATTTTCCATATTGTTTAATTCTGATTTAAACATATTGTAATCACTACTGAAAACTGAAATAATCTTTTCTCTTTTCAAACATCTTTTGAGGAGACAGAAACGACCATGTGCAAATTCAGAGTTATCAACATCGCAAAATAAATTCTCCATACTTATGAAAGATTCACGCAGCTTTCGATATCTGATCACAGATGTCTATACCTGTGTCTATTCTGACTATCCGATATATGACAGCGATAGTTTTCCAGCAAGAACATAAAGCGACAGAAAATTTATAGATAAGCTCTGTAATTGCATGTCGATCATTAATAATAAATATCGCATTAATCGTTGCTTATCAGTCATTCCTGATCTAAAAATTTTTAGTGAATTCAATATTATGTACAATGTTCTTCTATGTAATATGTTATATGTAATATTCTCTGGTAATATTATACATATACTGCAACCTTCTATATGTAATAATTATGTAACATTATATATATAATTATTTACATATGTAATTATAATATGATATATAATTATAATATAATAAATTATAACGTATATTTTTATAATGTATATATTTTGTATTATATATTTTGTAATTATAAAAAAGTGCATAACTTTGCAAGTGGATAAAGTGTGGCTGCACTGTATAGTGGCGCCAGCTGCTAGCGATATTTTTTATCCCTTCCACACGAGAGTTGGTCCCACTGTCTTTAGTTTTTTCATGTCTATGGTATAAGTACGAAGTACAAGCGCGGCTTAAATTCGTGAAACGAAGGCTCGATCGGACTATAGATCGCGCAGATTATTAAATAAAGGACTGTCCGAAATCGAAATCAATATTTCGATTACGCTGCCGTTGAATACGTCAAGACGTTGAAATGGTAATTGTATTTGTCGAATTTCATCTGAAATTATGCACTTTGCAATATCTTCGCGTTCGTTGCAGCATTGCGTTTAGTACAATCGATCTGCGAAACATTGAGAATAAAGACGGTACATTAATCTCTATATGAAATTACGAATATCGTTAGAAATATTTCGACATGAATATTATGATTATCATGTAAAGACAACAAGATCGCGAATATGCGCGATTAGGTTAGAGAATAAAAATTGAGCGAGATAGCCAAACGGGAGAAAGAGATAGAGAAATCGTAGCTGTCTTCCGAGAATTTGCTCGGGAAAGCGTTCGGGGATTCGAGGTGAAGATAGCAGCGACATTGCGCGAAACGCGAATCAAGACACCGTAATATTTTTGTCAGTGTTCTCGCGCGTTGTGTAATGAGATGTCTAATTTTGTGTAACATCGTACACGTTGCAATACTTTTCTACGATAGCTGCAGTATCCCGTTCGGTATTGTGATTGAAGATTTAGACGAAAGAAGGATTAGACGAAAGAAGGATTAGACGAATTAGTGCACTAGAATCTTTCGAAGAGATAGACGAAGATTCGCGGTTATGTCCATGCGAGAAACATTAAGAATAAAGACGGTACATATTAATCTCTATATGAAATTACGAGTATTGTTAGAAATATTCCGACATGAATATTATGATTATCGTGTAAAGACAACAAGATCGTGAATATGCGCGATTAGGTTAGAGAATAAAAATTGAGCGGGATAGCGGAATGAGAGAAAGAGATAGAGAAATCGTAGCTGCCTTCCGAGAATTTACCCAGGAAGCGTTCGGAGACTCGAGGTGAAGATAGCAGCGACATTGTGTAAAGCGAGAAGACATCGTAATATTTTTGTCAGTGTTCTCGCGTTGCGCGACGAGTATTTAACCTAAATCTAAAGATTCGAATAAAGTAGTAGATTGCAAACGATATCGTGCAAGGATAATTGCGGTTATGTTCGACATTTAGCTTGATTGAATCGCGGATCATTGTAATAATCTATCGATTTGGAGGACTAATGTATTAGTAAACCGTGAGTCTTTTGCTATCGTGAAAACCGCGATTACGTGTTTTATACGAAACGCAACGATATGCAAAGTGCTTCGCGTAAATCGGGAGTCAGAGCCACATGTGTTAATAGTGCGCGTAGACAATGTTACGTCTAGTATAAAATGCATACGTGAAAAGTGTATAATGTGAAAAGAGACATTGAAAAGAAACATTGAAAAGAGACATTGAAAAGAGACAGAAATGTAGTGCAATTTCTCCTCTATTGGAATAGCAGTGGAATATTGGATTACGGATGTCAATCGACGAAGGCAGACGTTACAGTTTTCCGGTCACGGTCTTCGAAAACGGTGAGTTATTATGTACAAACTGTCTACATTTCTGCTACTTGCGCAACATTGTTTTAATCGAGAAGTAAATCAAAAAGTTTATACATTACTTACATATAATATCTGAATATTTCATTAATCATACGTAATAATATCTTGTTTCGAATCAAGTTAATATATAAATTTTAAGTGATTTTCATGATACATTCAGAAGTATGTTCCAAATTATTTTTCTTAAAATTAAAGATTATAAAACATTTATTGAACAAACTATTGATAAAAAATTACCAGATATTACTTGAATAAATAATATATTTGGAATGGATATTAATATACTTTAAATAATACTGTATTTTCTACATATGATTCTTATAAATAGCAATCAAGATTTCGATATGTTACTTCTCGATTTTATTCATCACGCATTATCTGTGATTTCAATTGTATAAATGTGTACATTATTGTATATATATTCATTGGTTTTTAATTTATTATAATTTGTAATATTCAAACGCGATGTTTTTCAACAACTCGAAAGAACATAAAACTATACCCGGTCATAGATAAATTCGGATATCGATAAATATGTTCATTACGCTCGCTCTGCAAAAAATTATCTGATTTATCTTTGAAAGAGATCGAAACATTGAAAGAAGGATTAGGGAAAGTTTGCGAATGAAACAATAATATGCTGACTCAAGGATTAGTAGATATCGTGATACTATCTTCAATAATGAAATAATGACAGGGAATAAGCTCATTTAGAGAGGCTCTCGTATCGCGCGCGCGTAGGCTTCATTGAATTACGTTGATAACAATTGCCCTGATAAAGGAGCGTGTGTTAAGATACGCACACGCGCGCGCGCGCTCACTCGCGACCTTATCCTTTAATTATAAAAAAAATCTCATTAGAAAAATGCGCGGGTTGCGCAAATTACGAGCGGCTGCGATCAGCTCCGATGTGTATTATCTGCGGATTTGCATATCGCGTGCGTATATGCTCGTGCGTGGAAAGGGACGCGTGAATACAGGCGCCGCCAGGGTGCTGAATGTTTGTATAAAGAATTACAGAGTACGACGATTTCTTTTGTACTCGCTCTCTCTCTAATTGCTGACGCTAAAAATTATTCTTTCTGCACGTGTTCTTGAAATTGCCGGCGGCGGCAATGTGATTTGATACAGCGAGGCGATGTGTAAGTAACACATTTGATAACGGAAAATGTGTATGATATTTTATACCAAAGAGTGTCCCTTTGAGTTCATCGTTTTTTTAAAATAGCAAATTTTCTGATGAATCTATGATAATTTTTTTTACGAAAACGAAAATTCTATTTTGGAATAATAATTTATAAATTTAACCAATTAGATTAAGAAGGCCATTATGTAGAGGGAGGAAAATTCTATTTTTAATAAAATTTAAAGAGAGAAGATTTATTTCTAATATATTTTTGTAATAAAATTAAAAAAATATTTTTATTCTAATCTAATATCAATTTCATACTTTTTATATATAAATTTTATAGACTTAAAGACAAAAATTTATTTTTGATATATTTAATAAAATTTAAAAAAATATTTTTATTCTAATCTAATATTAATTTGATACTTTTTATATATAAATTTAAAAATATTACTGATTCTCGCAAAGCATTAGTGCTTTTCCTAGATTTGCAGAGCTTATATAATGTTGTCTCTTTTTTATTTTCTCACGTAAATTTGTTTTCTGTTCGAGCGAGCGAGATTACTCGAACTTATAGTACGTTTGCTGCATTTCTTCGTTGCTTGTAGGATTGCCTGATAGCTCCCCATTCTACTTTCGGCAACTTCCATGAAAGTTCGTTGCCCGTTTCGATCGTTATTTATTCAAGTTTTGTTTGCGCTCTGTCTGAGACGTATTTGTATCCTATGCTAGTAACGATGGAGATTCGCAATAGCAGGAATATAGAAGGCGAAAATAAAAAAAAATAACGGTTCATATAAGATAATTTAGCATTAGATTTATAATTACTACAATTTTTTAAATAGATTTTTTTAGATGGTAATAAAAATTACCTGGTATAATAAAAATAAATATAATTCCAGTCGGGTGGGTAAATTTTTTTTTTTCAAGTTAAATGTATATCAAATAAATTCAAGAATGTGTTTATGTCAGGTTTTTCTCACATTTCATTGTAGAGAGAAAATAATATATGTTAGACATAATATTTTAAACATTTACGTACAACACAATTCCATTAGATTCTCCACTAATTATCAATTGACAAATACAAAGCCATTGTCTAATCTCTCTCCTCCTTGGTCTCTCTCGTCCTCCCTCGAATGAACTGCGAGAGGACACACTCCGGGGCCCTCTTGACGGCCGATCGATCCGCTCTAGTCCAAGCACTTCAAATAGTGCGATCCTGGTATGCGTTCAGGAATGGCAATAACGTTGATAGGATAGTAATATGATTATCACCTGTGCAAGGGCCGATAGTGGTGCTACACGTATAATTAGAGACAGGATTGAAGGGGCGGAACGGGAGACGACGATGGGGCACAGGGGGAGAGAGGATGGGACAAGGGTACGCGCAAGTATAATGTCATGCAAATACAGCTCATCACTTGGTCCACCAGGAATGGAGTGCATTAATCCGCTAATGCACATGGGTCCCGTAAAATTAGATTCGGCCAGATTTAGTTGGAAATGCGATATTTCAGTGTCGACCGAATTCTCTCAATAACGTAACGAGACTGCCGGAAAGCGTAACACGGTAGCGGAGCGGCTCTTGTAATGCGACGTGGCGTGAAACGTTGTTACTCGTCAGCCGGATTAATGGCGATATATTGCATCCTCGATCGCGATTGCGCGCGGCGTTGCTTAAATCCGCTTGTTCCGTTCCGCGAGCGCTGAATTAAAAATGTGCGCGGGACCGACGCCGCTAAAATCGCGCGACTGTTTCATCTTTACTGTGTCACGTATTAACATTTATATTAATATTCATGAGTCGAGTTAGTAATTATTACTGCGAAATGCATGATTATTGATACACCTAAATATCGCCGCGAATTTCCGAGTTTGGCAGAATTTCTCGCTAACGAGTTCCTCGTTGTTCTAATAGATGGCTGTAGAATGATGCATTTTACCATCGTTGAATTTGTGAATGTCTCGTTAATTACTATTAAAACAATGAAAATACTGTCTCTTAAAGTATTCAGAGATTATTATTTTTATTAATATTAATTTATTCGAAACTATACGCGAGAAGTTATATAACAAAGACGTTGATATAAGTATTGTCATTAGAATTTATAGAATTATAGTGTCGTTAAAATTTAAAATAGAAATGTGTTTGAAAATGTGTGCTTTTATAAAGACAGTGGGATTTTTTTGCATGTAGAAATAATGGTCGATAAAAATCCTTTTGCGACTTTCGCGGAAACATTTCCCTCGATACTTTAGTTTCTAGACGGTCGCGTCGATTCTCGCTTTTAACGATCTTCGAATTCCACGTGCGCAATGCTCGTTCTCCATCAACTGTGGAGCCAGTATCGCATCTCGGATGTTTCTCCCTTGTCGTGTTTAGAACCCACCTGGTCTTCCCCCCCATGCCATCGCCCACGAACTGGCACACTCCCCCTCCTTCCCCCTTCTTCGTGCAGCTCCTCGTTCGTCCGTAGGATTATTCGCGTCCAATTAAATTTAACGAATTTCCGCGGGTGCGAACGGCTTTATTGGTTTCATTAATTACGCATGAATCACTCTCTACGGCGGCGCGGTTCCTCTAAAACGCACGTTCGGTCAGTGCAGGCTGCAGTCGTCATTATTGTTTCTATCGCGCGCAATTATATTATGCAACTATGTGGGGATTTGATATTTGATAATACGGATCATCTGATCAAAATAGATCTGATTTGTAGGATTATCCATTGATTAAACTTGTGATTTATTTACTAATTAACTGACAGTTTAATAATTTTTGACAAGAAGCTACTAAGATTGCGAAGTTGATTGCGAACGATAAGTTTTAAATGTACGCAATAATTTTAGTTAATATTTTTGTAAAAAATATATTTTTTATTAGCCGAATATAATTGCGCTACAAACAATAAAAGCTTCAATTATAAAGGGAACGTTTCTATATTATTTCGCTGAACTTCGTTCGCAATATATCATAATGAGGCAATTCGTACACTCATATGCACCCTCACGCACAATCGCAAACGATTTACCTTATTATGATATCTGCATACGTTCTATAAATATTAAACTGAAATAGGGGAAATACGATGTGCGGAGGGCGATTGAAGCTTGTTGGAGAGTGAATATGCCCTGCGGGACGTACGAGTGTGGGAGGAACTCGACGTGCCGCTATTCCGGATTTAGTAATTAAATATTTTCCGGCTCGATTCGTCGGGATACCGTCGATTTACTACTTTGACGGAATATCGATGCGGCGCGGCTGCTCGCGAATGGCCGGAAAGTGTTTGATTCGCAATCACGGCGACCAAGGTTTGTTTGAAAAAGCTCACGAAATCAGAATAACTGGCTATGAAATTGGCACAAAAAAGAACAGAATCGGTAATGGTCGTATTTAAAAAATAACGTAACGTTTTTTACATTTCTTTTTTTTATTTTATTCAAGCCTGTAAAAATTTAATTTTTACTCACACATCGAGATATTCTTTTCAGACTGAATAGTATAATAAATTTAATTAGCTTTATATTCTCTTTTAACATATCTTCTCGTATGTGGCACATCTGATTAAATTAATCGATAATCTTTTTATAACGTAAATAAAAAAAATATATGTTTAAAATATATATATTTGAAAATTGTACGCCAGAAGGCGATGTATGATAAGAAAAAGACATTTCGTCGTGTGATAAGTTTGAAGCGCTGTTAAGATTATAGGACGAGCGGTAAACATGCAATATCCTAGTGTACTAGCCTATCGACACGAATATGCTAATGATCTCGTGGTGGGTTAGTTATGCTAATTTCTCTATGATTCATCAGGACAAACATATGCTGTCTTGCATTTTATTCTGACCACCTGCGAAGGGCTAATTGTCGATGAATTATTAATTTACGAACGACCCGCATGGTGTATTTATGCTTTAATTATGTTAATTATGCGTATCTCAAACGCGATCGAACTTTTATGTAATATTTGCATTAATTTGTGCATATTTATTATTACGTACTTTTAATATGTCGACAATTAATCTTGAGTAGAACCAAACATGTTGTTGCTCGTTGCTCTGACTCTTTATAGTTTTATAGCTATACTAAAACCCATTTTAGATGATCTATAATTTGCGACAAAAAATTCAAAATAGAAATCTATTTATAATTTTATGTCTCATTTAAGTATGTTATACTTTTCAAATATATTTTTTCTATATTACACCATACAAAATTATGGATATAATTTTCCCTTGAATTTTATCGCGAATTCGTTTAAAATGAGTTTAACACATAAAAGATCTACAATAAAATTTTCATTTAATTCTAAATTTTATTTGTATACTTAATATCGAGAGAATTAAGATTATAATCTCAATTATTAAATTATAATATATCTGTTAATTATTTTCATAATTATATGTCTGACATAATCAAAATTTCTCGTTGCACACTAATTTTCTTAATATCTAATTGCATTTTGTATTGTACGAATAATTAACAATATTTCAATGCATTCATACATATAATATTATATATTGTATATGCATAGAGATATATAATGTTAGTTCACACACGCGCATAACTCAAATATAGTAAGTAAAATAACAATAAACAAATAAGTAACAATGATACAGATAACAATAGACACCGGTACATGTGTAACATGAATGCATGTGCGTTGATGAATGCAGGTCGAGTAAAGCGGATGTACGGAAGCGAATACGTATATCAGCTGTGTCGCGTTAATCTTCGGAGAAAGCGCGCTTTTCACCCCTGGGGAATAGAACGAACGCCCTTATTCCTCTCTTCCACGAGAATGCTAATTAACAATTGCCAATTTGTAGGCGGCGCGCGACGAAATAAAACGGTACGTTACCACGGCGTAACAAGGCGTGAAGGGTGAATTAGACGATGACGTCACGGGTTACCGAAAACGCGTTTTGCCGACGAACGTCGCCGCGCGATCGGCAACTATCAACAACGATGCACGGAAAGCGGAAAACGGAGAGAGAGAGAGAGAGAGAGAGAGAGAGAGAGAGAGAGAGAGAGAGAGAGAGAGAGAAAGAGAGAAAGGCAGATCTCCCTGCAGGCTCGTAAACTGGCGCAATGGCTCTGAGAAAAGGGGCTCCGTCGGGGCCAAAAAGCGGACGGAGGTCGTCAATGTTGATGATGCGTGGATCACGATGTACTGACGACTCCATCATAGCTCGCGCCGCAGTCTCTGCGTACCTCCCTTCTTCTCTCTCTCTCTCTCACTCTCTCTCTCCTTCCCTTCTGCTCTTTTCCATTCTATGGGGAAATATACCACCTCCGTGTAGTCTATTCCATTTGCTTTATTGAAATAACGTTGAGGGCTCGACCGCTTCCGTCGGCATATCCCAATACGATGACAACAGCGCGAAGGCCGAATTTTATCGCGATGATTTTCGAAGATTTATTTTTGACGAGTGGCCAAGGTTGAAAAATCTCTTATAGACATAAACTGCTCTTGCTCTTGTTTAGGATATACATATATAATTTTCAAATATATATATATATACACACATACACATGTATACATATACATAGATGTATAGCATTTGTGCAGCATAATTATTAAAACAAATTTAATTAAGAAGATATTATCAGACATGCGTTTGGTTGCTCACTGCAATCTCTTTATATTTAACTTGATCGTGAAGTATTCAAGTATTTTCTATATTATTCGCGAAAGATAACTCGTGAAATAAACGATATTTCTCTAGACATTTGCGGAAGAAACAAATGACACGTGTTGGTTAGATGAAACTCGTGCTGACTATAAAACAGACCGCGCAACTATTACCATATGTTACCTTCTGCTTAGCATATTCTTAGCAGAACGATGACGAGGACGGGTTTTGCTGCATTCCGATTAAGTCCGACGTAATTATAATGAACCTTGAGTTCAACGGTTATCGTGCTCTTCCATATTGTAGGGAATATAGCCATTCTCATATATATGTACGTGCCATCGTATTTTCAGAAGTAATAATACCGGAAACTGGTACTGCCTTCGTTGCAAAATCAGTACGATTGTGATCTAAACTGGGGCCTTCGCATTATAATAAATGCACTTAATATAAAATTGAAGTACTATAAATATAAAACTGGAATAATTTACAAAAATGAAGTCACACGGTATATTATAAATAATCGTATTTTTTTCATTATATAGCAGAGGAAATCTTATCTTGTTTATACGATAAAATTGACAAAATTTTTGAACAAGCATTTACATCATAAGCATTATTAACAGTGTCAATGATACGAATTTCTTTGTAACTTTTTAAAAAAAAGCTTTTGCAAGGAATAAAAACCGAGTATCGACAATCAATCCGATCGATTATCTATAGGGTGACACGAAGGGACTGTCGCCGACTCGTCTTTCTCGCCCTCGTCGTATCCGAGTGTCGTCACATATTGACGCCTCCACTTTATTCAATTGCTCATCCGACACAAGGCTCTAACAACACTTTGGCTTGGCGATCAAACATGTTTTTTCGCTTTTGCTCATTTCCGGGCCGAATGCTCGACATTCTGCACGGTTCCGGATCGGCAAGAGCGCGATGTCTCGTCTACACGACGACGACAACGGGCTATTTAGTTCTCGATCACCCCCAGGAACGAAAACGTTCGAAAAAAGCAGAGTAATGGACAAGAAAGAGAGAAAGAGAGAGAGAGAAAAAATTGATCCCCGAAGGGAAGGTCCGCGCCGCGTGGAGCGGTAATTTTTTTCTCATCAGGCAATACTCTGGAAATTTCATTGGTAATTAAAAGTCACCGGCCTGTGTGATTGGAATTAATGGTCAAATGGTCAATCTGCCCGGAGGGAAAAAAACTCAGCTGTAAAATCACCTCTGCGCCCCGATGCGATTTGTACTTGATGGCACATAACACAATGTGTGAGTTTCGCGACACTTCGGGTTGTTTTATTATTTCAAGCCCTTCGTGTTTTTTGATTTATAAAAAGCCAGGAATTTGTGCCAATATCCCATATAGTGACTCGCTATTAGCTGCATCGGGATGTCGTTTGCATCAGTCAGTGCAATTCTTTTTCGCGGTCGACATTTGTCCGCTGTTATTTTATTATTCTATCAATGTGCAGATTGATATCTTTTTTTATGGATAGTTATTAAACTGCAATGCTCAGAGCAATTTATAACATAAAATTACAACAAGAGATGCATATTTCAGGTTTAAATATAATTAAATCTCAATGCTATAAAAATCTAAAATTAATTCTTCGAACAAATATATATTTTATACTTGTATGTTTATTATTTAAAAAATACGGATTCTCGAGCGAAAAAGCCTCGAGAGAAAAACTGATACACTCCGATTATCATAAAGTCTCGTCGTTGGCAACGATGAAAAGCTTTCGATGCGCCTATCTATATACACGAGAACTTCAGTGCACGGGATGGAATTCTTTCGCAACGCTTCTCTCCAACCCCTTGACATTTTCTCGCGGTAGCTGGCATGATGGTTAGACGAAGGGTCGCTCCGGCATCTATCTGTCATTACGGGAGATTTGTGCTCGTCCAAACTGAAGCTCGACCTTCTGGGCCGCGTTACGGTTATGGAGCTCTCTATTTTTCTCTCTCCTTCTCTCTTTTTCTTTGTGTACGTCTTTACCCCTCGCTTTTCGAGTCCGAGCCGAGCCAAGGGTGGCGTAATCGTCGGCGGGCGTATATAACAATCCCGAAGGCATAACCCGATGGTAGGTACGGAGGCATAAACGCTGCGAGGCGAGGCCCGGAAATGGTGAAAGTAAAGTAGAGACGATATCGAGGAAACTGGGAAGAAGCGCGATCGCGGTGGTCGTAAGTGCCGCTCGGCGAACGCTCGGAACCATATGGAATTGTTTATGAACCATGGAGCTTTATTCTCCTCCACCCTCTTCTCCTTGATGCTTTCGACCGCTCCATATTCGTCGCTTTCCCGTTGATGCATGACGGACGGCTTAACTGGGAGGAGAGGAAATTTCACGTTAAATGAAAGATTTTCCAAGAGCTTGGGCATTATGTCTATTTACGATAAGTGTGTTATGGCATTATTTATATCAGATAATTTATTGTTGCAAACTTGAAATCGCGATTGTAGGGGATTTAATTATAAAGAGAGATTAAAAAGATATTTCGATATTAAGGCGTATAAATATAAAGAATAGAAAAAAAATATATGTATATATAAAGAGAATTTAATTTTAAAGTTAATTTTATTTTAAATAATAGAAATTTAATTTAATGTTAAATCGTCAAAGAGATTTGGTTTCAGCAATTAAAAAGTTATATTAAAAAATAATATACTATTTTTTTCATGTGTAATAAAGGTTTCATATTTACGTAAAGGCACGGAGCGCGACGTGAGTCATCTCGAATCTCATTATCATAATTTCAAATACGAAATTTTCAACCACATCGGAAAATATACAACAGTAGCACGATCTGACAGAGATCTCCGACGGTGTGGAACTTAGTTATAATTTATGAGGGTTTATAACGACTTTTGAAGGATGGGAGGCGGTACGGTAACGAGGTCACTCGACATAATTATATTTGGAAGGGATTTTCTTCCTCGGGTGGGGAACGGGATGCCCGAAGATGAGGAAAAGTGAGTAACTCACTTTTCTCGTCGGGATAAAGTGAGTTCGACTTCGAGAGGGAATATGCGCGTAATATTGATGGACAGTGACTCCGCTGTTATCGGTCCGACCGGGTAGTTTATCATCCGGGAACGAGCGCATTACGCCTCGATTAATCTTCGATATTTATATTAGATCTTCATTAAATAAAATATTCTATCGACGCGAAAAGGGGGATTGTGTATATGAGAGTGCCACTCAATGTTCTCTTTCGACAAAGTTCATCGTAGTGCGAGGAAATCTTTTAAATACAAACTTTTCATTATCGAACCTGCCATATTTTTCTAAACTTAGATTTATGTCATATCTCTACATTTCCCCGTGACATATTTTTTCTTCAAAGAATATTTTATAAAGTGTCTTATTTTCGCGAGAAATGTATTATTCCGTGGTAACAAAAATCTTTTAACAAGATGTATATTGTAAATGATAGAAAAATGTTTATATTATTATGAAACGGCTTAAATTATTAAAGCAGTATTTAAAAGTAATGGATTTGCAACAATGAGCCATAATTATATTACAGCCGTTTTAAAGGGTTTATTTTTCCCTGATTATATTCATTAATATGTCACATCTAATTAGTTAATCTCGTATGCCGTTATGTATATATTTCTTAATGCATTTCTTGTCCGTACGCGCGATATCGATTTCTTCTCCCGACGGAAATTTCAAGTATGCTATTTCGGAGCGCTATGTGCGATAAAATCTGCCGGAACGAAGAAAACGGCGGCCACCTTCCCGCAGCACTCGTACGAAACTTTATTCCGTCGATTCGCCTGGGCGAAAAGCGAGACGCGATAAGCGTTATCAATAAAGTACACATACGCGAAAGTTGGACTCCCGCGAGACGCGAGAGCGTCCCAATTTCCGCGGCGGCGACGCCGCGGTCGTCGCGCTGCTTTTTCGAAAAATGCTTCCCGGATTCTGGAAGGCGAATGTGTATCCCATTGATATGCAAACTAAGTTCTGGATCGTAAAGTTGGCGTAATATCGCGAGGTCTTTGCGTCCCCGTCTCCTTGTCCCTTCTTGTTTCCCGTTCAACGTCTACCGGGCTACCGGGTGATCGTTCAGTGCGATTTTATCCCGCATTATCCTAAACGATATGCCAGTTTAAACTTTAATTCGGCCATAATCACGGCGTAAAGGCGAAATACAAATGCGCTCCTCGAGGCGATTGTTCGTCGCGTCGGAAAACCGATATGCCGCCTTTAGGAGCTGAAAAAAGAGAGCGTGTGCTTTATAGAGCGGGCTTCTCGTGAATCGTTAACGAGAGGGGTACTTAAAGTTAACCTTCGTGTGCGTACTAAAAAACCTCGAGCTTTGCTCCGTATTCTGAAGGATCGAACTGCTAACCGCGGTCACATTTTGCATTAAATTGTTGGCGATTTTTTATTTTAAGCAAATAATATCTAGAGTTAGGCAATTGTACTAGTGCTGAATAAAAGAAAAAAAATTGTTCTTTAAAACTAACACAATTACGAGGATATTTTGAATCGATCACAATTCGAGATAAAGTTATACATTAGACAAAAATATTCTTTACTATTTATATTTAAGCATTTTTGTGTTATAAAGAAAGAAAGAAAGAAAGAAAGAAGAAAAAATTAATTTGACTTTTTACATTAAAAAATTTTTTTGAATATATATTCTATCATAAGCAAATTTAATTTGGACACCCGTTAGCACAATTTTCTTCGTAGTTGCCCGCAAGCCACATGTTTACTTCGAATTTTGTTTGGTTGGCTTTTGCTCCGTATCTTTTAAAACTGTTTTCGCTCAACAATCAACATTATAACGCTTACCAATAAACACAAATTTTCTCTTAAAAATATTATCTATTCGGTTCTTCGCAATTTTCTGTTTGATTCTTTCAAAAATCTCTTTTTCTTCTTTATTCACATTTAATTCTTTTTTAATGTAAAATTTAATCGTAGAACATTACTCATTTATATTTTGTACATCTTTTACGATTTTTTAATTTCCCCACAATTCTTATATTTTCTATATTTTTCACATTTTCTATATGTACATTACATTCTTATACGTATGCCCATAAATAAATTGCACGTAGAAACCATCTTTTAAATACAACGTGTGTAAGGACATTCTTGTTGTTCGCGATTTCTGCGGCTAAATTAACGAACGCGCCGGCGATTGCGCGTACCAACGTTCGCCTTGAAATGCGGAGATGATACACGATGATTATACGATAAGACAGTTTTACTGTCTGACGATACATGAGACAGAATTTGTTTTTTAGAACGGCGAGACAAGCTGTCTGTGCGCGCGCAAACGTTCCATTCCCGTTTCCGCGTTATTTATTTATCCTCTCGAGTTAATGCACGCGTAATCTCGCGTTACAACAATATTGAAGTGCATGATAAATACGGGCGTTGCAAACCGCATGATAAAATAGACGGGATCGTCAAAGTATTTGTGCACTACGTGTTTCAGGATTTCTCTTTAGGTAGTCGAGTTTATTTAACTCGGTATAACTATCTCTCCACCGTTGAGGCTAGCTTAGCTCGTTATCAATGCAGCATACACTTAGCGCGTTATTGATGGGATAACGTTACGGTGTGAGTAAAACGCATAATTTCGCTTGTTTAGTATCATTGTGCAATATATCGCATGTCAACTTCTAGTATTTCTTTAAGCAAAGTAATTTAATTTCACTCTTTCTCTCTCTCTCTCTCTCTCTCTCTCTCTCTCTCTCTCTCTCTCTCTCTCTCTTATTCTATATATCAGAGTACCAAGTTTAGAATTCAGTCAACAATTTTTTGTCGTGCTTTATATCAAATAAAGATTTTAACAAACATAGAAAATGAAAGGCGAAAATGGATGTTTTAATAACTTGAATGTCAAAAAAAAGAATCATTAACGAAAAAAATGTATTTGTACGTTGTTGTATCATTGTTGAAAGAACCGATGTTACGAGCGATAAATTGAGAGACGCAATGTGTCCAACAAAAAGACGCACAAAAGGTGCTCCATATTTTCCGGACAAGATTTCTTTCTATAGTTACCTACCTTTGTGTGCCATTCTCACAATTCCCATGCAAATGAACGATCGTGCCGCTGCAATACGATATGTGTTTCTACCTGCGAGAGAAAACGTTAGAGAAACTGCGCGGACGATCCATGATCACAGTCGCATGATCTTTGACCCGGGGAAAAGGAATCAACCCTCCCAAAAATTTGGGGTAGCACGCTCGCCCGCGAATTTATTCGCTATCGAACACGGCCTAAAAAAGAGAGGAAAAAAAGAGGCAAACCGAGGAAGAGGCGGAGGAGAGGAAGTGATGGAAGAGAGAGAGAAGCTGCTTTGCATATCGACGAATTTACGAACCGACCAAACCCGTCGTGTCACTGTCGCCCGAAGGGAAGTTGCAACCCCCGAACGGTAGTTTATGATATCGACGAAAATTCGCGTCTCTCTCTTTCTCTCTCTCACTCACTCACTCTATCTTTCAGTTTGGCTCTCTTTTTCTCTCTCGATATAATTTTTCTTTCCACTACACGGCCAATCAGCGTCTTTGTTGCGGTTGTTCTTCTTTGATCTCTCTTTCTCTCCCTCTCTACTTCTCATCCCTTTCTGTGGTCTTATATCGACGAATTTATCGCCGACACTGCTCGGTCCATTGTAACGAAAATTGTTTACGATATTGACTCTTCCTTTTATGTTAATCCCATGTCCGAATGGTTCTGGTCGACGTGGCGCGAGTGCGCGATTTATTATACATTCGGACGCGCACACGCCAGAAGAAGGAGAATATAACAATGTCGTGCAAACGTGTGTGTCGAGTCGTCGTGCGTATTGCAGCTTCTGCCGAGGAAGGAGAGAGGGAACTATCGACGAATTTACGAGGAAACGGACGAACCCCGAAATTCACGGTGCGCTCTGCGGCGTTATGTCATCGCTATGCTAATTGGACGCAATTAGCATAGGAAGTATCGGTAAACTAGCGCGACGCCATCGTGACGCACGATGAGTTGGGGCGAGAGTAGCGATATTTGTCGTGACACCGACCACAATTAGGTCCTGTGCGGCGGAAAGGCCCCCTTTCACCTCTTGCCACCGTTATCTCTTTCTCTTTGTCGCCTCGTGAGTAATGGTAAGCACCGAGCGATACGTTGCGTGCAAAGAGAGAAAAAAAAAAGATAACGCGGTCGTGTTGGCCACACATATATTTCGCAAACGTAACGTTGAGTGCCGTCTACTGTCACCGGTAATATACGAGTAGTAAAAAAATCCAACACCTGGTAGAACGATTTAAAAAAGATCTTTCGGCGATCGCCGCGCGTCACATATTGCGTCAAATTATCATTTTGTTTGAGAACACGGTTATGCAATGCGCGAAGAAAGGGCTTGGCAGTTGAAGAACCGAAAAAAGTTAGTCACGCGATCATTTCGAGAACGCGATTATTTTTGTATGTGTGTACTCTTTTGTCAAATATTTTTGAGTCTTGTATAGAGATTTTATAAGTTTTTCCAATTATAATATATTTTTGTTATATATATATATTTTTTTTTTCTTTGTCGCGCTAATGTCGTTTTACATTTCTCTATAATTCACGAAAATATGCGTATTGAGGAGCGTTGTTTCACGACGTATTCTACGCCAGATTGTTGACATTCGGAATTCTGTGGTAAATTGCTCTCTCTTCGGGTCGCGATGCTTTGTGCTGCCGCAATCAGAAACAAAATCGACGCTTGTCAGGAGGATTTGGGGGGATCGGCACCATTAGACGGGTTCTCCCTCATCCCCTCTCGCTATTCGCGTAATTGGCAGGGATAATTAGCATGGCAAGTGGCGCGATAGCACGTCACATTCAGTCGTGCGCGCATTCAGCGCCTCCATCTCTCTTGTCGCGGGGGCGTATGCACGAAATCAGGCATTCGTATGTAAACTTTCGACATTCCGTCTCGACGTCCCTCTTTCTATTCCGTCGATTCGGTCCCGCGCACGTTCAACAGTGCTGACCAACTCGCGGACCACGCTAGATATGTCGAATTCGTAATAGTGATTAGCTAATGGAGATGGCGTGTACTCCTCGAAGAACTTTTAGTTTCCTTCGCTTCTCAAAGTTTAAAGGATATTGCTACAAATTCGAAAATGATAAGTTTAAAAAGTTTTATACATATTTTTCTTATACAAGTGCATCTGATGAAATTAAATTCGAGATGAAATTAAATTCTAATAATGACGATTAAATTTTGCGGAATTGAAATTTGATCCTTGATTGTAGTGCTAAATAACATATAAAATAATTATCTTTGTATATTTTTGGCTATTCTTTATCTGGAATGTGTAGTCTGCGATATTAAATTTATTTGATATTAAATTTTTTTTAAATCTTGTTTTATCTAAAATTATAAACTTCTTTTCATTGCGTCGCGCGCGCGGGGATTTATTTTATTTTTCGAAAGCATAAGTTGTATACCACTGGCATGGTAGATCGCGGTGTCCTCGATGGCGGCCGTCGAGGGACATTTCGAGTGGTTTATGGGGTATATAGATGCGCGGACCGCACGACGGGGCCAACATAGATTGCACTGCGGAGAATATAGATGGGAGAATAACTTCTCTCCCCGGGAAAAGCGAGAGAAAGAGAGAGAGAGAGAGAGATGATGATCGGTCGCGAGGAAGAGGGAACAGGGAACCATGATTCGACACGGCCCATTCCTGGTCTACGGGTGCGTTTAGTTAAGTCATTCGCGGGGATTATGAATCCGCCACGGGTCGTGATCCCGACGTTCGTCCTTGCCAATGTAACGACGCGGCGTCTTTTTGCCGCGACGAAAACAAAGGGCGTCGGTGCATCGTGATCGTCGCGCGATGAGACGCGCTGGCATGGAAGATAATCGCTAGAGTTGATGAGCGATTTAAATGGCATCTCATTACAAAACTCGTCTTTAGGGTACTTACCAGTTCCGCGAATAATTAAAAATCTTGAAGCAATCTTTTATACGCATTGAAGATTTCGGAAGCGTCGATGCAATGCCTTGGAATATTATCCGACGCAATTGCGTGTGATCAACTGCGACTTTTTTCTCGATTTTTATGGTCTTAAAAAATATAGCGAATAAAAAAAATATTTACATACTATTTACTGTTACCTTATTTTGGAGACATAGAAAATTATTTTGATTTGTTTGATAAATTATTTAACCAAATACAAAGTGATATAAACTTGAAATGAAAATATAATTGACAAAAAGTTCAGTCATTAAAACTGATTATGATAATAAGTGACAATATTTTATGATAATTATTCTGTACATCATTTGGCATGTCGCGTAATTTACGCATTTTATCACTACGTGTAAGAAATGCAGTATAATTAACGTCGCAGGTGTGCTGTAGACAATAAACTTCTCCCTCGCGATATTTGCTTTTATGACCGCGTATTATTTTCGCGAATGTATTTCCGACTTTTTCAACGATGCCGCTCGTCACGTAATTTAAGTCGAGCGCAAACGCAACGAATACATCTCCCGCTCTGACACCCTGCAAAATTAAAAATTAAAATTTCATCGTTTACAAGAGCTGCAAGTACTCTCGCAGTTTTTTGCAATGTAGAACCAACGTGGTGTTGGTTACACGTCACGAAGAATTAAGGGAAAACGAAAATATTACATAAAGTGTTGCCCAAGAATATTACGGGCGAGGGAATTACATTACAAAGTACGCTAAATAAACACGCGGCTTCTCAGTTTCTCGGTTTTAAAAAATGCGTTTTAACATGTACGTACATTTGAGTGCGATGTAGCTGTAATATTTGACGACATCGTTAGGCGTATAAATTACAAATCTTCATCGACTAATATACATACCATTACGCGCGACAGAACAAGCATATTTTTAGGATAATATTATAATTTACGCACACAATCAAATCTTTGTATATATATATATATTTTTTTTTACATTTTTGAAAATGTTTGTGATTTCTTTAGTAGAATAGAATACATCCCTTTACACTTAGTCGCAATCGCGCTATTCAGATAGCGGTGGCTTGTAATTTTGGAAAAATGTCCAAATTGAAAAATTACAGTCGATAAAGCCATCGCCGAGATCAATGGTAACGGTTGTAGATTTGAAATGTCGAATGCGGGGCGTTGAATCGCGTGCCGACAGACAACGGTTTTCAAAACGAGATCGGCGCCGCGCGGACTCGTCCATGAATAAGCGACAAAGTGTAACTGAAAAATGAAATCCGTGTATAAAAAGCGGCTCACCGACGTGCCATATTCGCGCGCGCGAATCCTTGATGGACGCTCCGATTACACGTGGGACACTTAATGCGGGAAGCACCGGCCGGGAATAGCGTTTCACTGACGAAACGCGCCGGTATGCGGCAGCATGCGCGTTACATTGACTGATTGAGTGGCATTGAATTGAATCGAGGGTGGACAGCGCTGTGCTGCGAGAGGGGGAAGAAGGGACTGGCAAATGCCTGCCGGTTGCAGTATTGCATCGTGCTGCGCGGGACCGAATCGCGCGTCACTCATTCTAGCGCGCGTCCCTTCTCCTTTTTTTTTTACGCGCGTGTGTAAACGCGCACGGGGGCCCAGAACGCAATTACACCTGAGTAATAGCGCATACGAACGAGAGAGATAGGAAGAAAAGACATGAGTGTGCGAGGAGAGCTCGTGCGGTTACAACGGCCGGATCGTGCCGCGCTCCCGATTTGCGCGTAACTCACGTTATACACGTGCAGGGTCGCACTTTAACACGTCGGATTTACACGCGTTTTGCGTTGCTGTAGGATGAGTTGTAAAAACATTACGAGATATTAAACGCGCGCGAGATCGCTTTAGATTTTTCCATACGTATGCGCGCCGGAAATTAGATTGAAGTACGATTGCTGACACGAAAGCTCTTGTGTAATCTTTTTCGTAACTTTTGCTGCAAATTTCCAAAAAAATTGTAAACTCAGATCGCCATACATAATGACGGGAAGGACTTTCAAATTTTTAAGTTGAGAAGAAGAAAAATCAATTTTTTTAAATACGCTAAATTATAAAGGGAGTGTGATTATGTTAGTTCCAAACTTTAGATACATAAAAAGAAATATTTTTCTAATACATTTAAAATATTTTATTAATCTTTAGAATACATCACTAATACGGCATATATGTTATGGAGCCAAAATTACATACACGTCATTTATTATCATGTTATCATCTTATGATTGTATTATTATTCTAACTTAGCAGCTCTTTTTTACTGTATCATATTAACGAAATGCGAAATATATAAGACGATTAAAAAATAATATAATTATATATCATTGCGTTTACGTATTAAAACTAAGATAGGTACTAAATCGTAACTGAGACATTTTAACACGTATTACGGTTTACATAGTATATCACCTTTAAGAGTCCATCGCCCGCGCTATGCAGATATCGACGAGAGAGAGAGAGAGAGAGAGAGAGAGAGAGAGAGAGAGAGAGAGAGAGAGAGAGAGAGAGAAAGGGAGAGAAAGAGAGGAGTGCGTTCCTGCATATGCACATGCATACCGGGCGGCGCGAGGGAGCCTCCACACAGTGGGAGCCTTCCAATCCATCTGTAAACTGTCCACTTTGATGGCACGACAATCGCACCCCCGTTGTAACGAAGCATCGCGGCCGGCATTGTCTCGTTTGCGAGGAAATTGTAGTACCTGACCGGTCGAATTTATCCCGGCTCGGGTCGAGTTCGCTTTCGCCAGGGCGCTACCGAAAATAAAGATCACTCGGCGTTGATTGCACCATCGCGAAGTAATCGAGGCTCGCGCCGAACGACGACCCCCTTCTCTCATCGTCCGGAGTACCCCGCCCCGTTCATTTTTCTCCTAGTTTTCCATTTACTTTTCCCCGTCTCTGCAGGACGGTTTGGTTTCGTCGATCGACCGCGATAAGCCACGCGAAAATAAAATACCACGTCTGCCGATTCGCGCAAATAACGCTCCCGTGCACGATTCACAAATAAATCCCGGCGCATTGTTATCGATATTTCCGGCAATTAGGACGATTTGAAAACACAGTCGAAACCTAGGTCGACCAATACCAATAGAATCGGCCCCGTTATTTCGCGTTGCGCGCGGGTTGTCGGTACTCTCGACGGGATCATTTAATTAAAGAGAAAATTAATGCGAGTCAGCTTTTCAGATGAAAAGCGGAAATAAACGATTCGTCGTTGATTGTGCGAATATCGCCGGCCCGATAATCGCGTTGGATTTCTAATGAACAGAAAAAAAACAGCATTTACCGATCGTTCTGCCGCGGGTGTCCCTCTCCATTTTAATGAAATCTGGAATATAATCATAATGTCGAACCGGTCGCGCGCGTCAATTTTGTGTTTCGGGACGCAAAGTGACTACGCAAATGCGTCGCTATAATGTGACAGACAGCGACGGAAATGTTGCGAGATTGACGGTAAATCAGAATGATCGATATGGGCGATCAGACTCGGATAGGATTATGCGGAGAGGGGCGCGATTTGTTCGGCAAATTATAGCGGCAATCACCAACTCTGTCCCGTTTAATCGAGTCGTTATACCTTTCTATATAACGCTGAAAACTAATAAAATCGCGGTCATTCGTCCCAGAGTTATATATATTGTATATATGTGTGTATATATAATGTATATGTAGAAAAAGTCGGAGGGGAAAAACGCGATAAAATGCCCGTCAGATATACGCCGGTGAATAAAAATATTTTTTTAATTGTTATGCCCTATATTGATAGCAGAGACTCAAATGGACGCAAGTAAAGCCCGGTGAAAATGTGGAGAGGAGGGGAAGAATTGTGGGATGCTGTACGAGACGTTTTAAAACATTTTTAATAGCGAAACAAATATTGATAGAGATTGATAATTTATTGTCTTTTTTATAGCATTAGATAATAAATACCGCAATACTGTGATTATCCATACCGTATTTAATAGCCGTCAGTAAAATGAGATTCTTTTAATTAGGTTTTGAACATATATGCATGTATACTCGTAAAAATAAATATCCCGATCCCCAGTAAGCTTGAAAGTTTAAAATGCGAAATTGCGAGTCATTATTTTTTCTTGAGCGGAGTACAATGTGTAAAGAATTTGCACAGAGCAGAGCGATGAAGAGTAGCAGTACAAGTTTTTCCTTCTTCCATCGGAAGAAGAATATGAATTAATGCATTAGGGTGCACAGCAGTGTTGAGTCGTGATGATGAGAGAAAAAGAGAGAGAGAGAGAGAGAGAGAGAGAGAGAGAGAGAGAGAGAGAGAGCGCAGGTGAACGAGACTTTTTGTAATCGAAGCAACAAGTGCTCGTATTCCTCTTATTTTTGCGTCGCGCGTACATAAGAATGCCTACATATAGCCCGGTTGCTACAGAGGCTAGTTGAAATTTAGTGGGCAGTAAAACTTTCGACGTATATCTCGCAAAGTGGCGGCATCCATCTTGGAAATGGCCCGTACGGCGTTCCATCGCAACAGGGAAATGCAAATTGTCGAATATTTATATGCGACGGTCCACGGGAATGATTTGCATGGCGCGGCATCGCGGGCCCCCCTTTCTTGGCCGTTCCTACTTCTTTCCGCTCTTGAATGTAAAGTGGAGGCCAATCAGATCGGATATATCCTCTCGCTATACTCTTCTTTATTATACACGGCTATATCGTCTCGCTTGAGAAACTCGCGAAAGTGGAAACGCGCGATATTGTACCATGAGATGTTATTCGTGTCATCCGAAGAGAGTCTCGGAAGCATCTGCGCTTTTGTAGACGATTGCGGAGTTTTCATTTTATTCCGAGTTCTCATTCTGTTCTTCCAGATTGATTCGCATGTTAAATTTTCCTACAGTTATTCTCTTCGATAATTTAAATTAAATTATTGTATTTATATTCTGCGTGAGAAATAATTAAATAATTCGAACAGATAGGATTGCATAAATAAATCTATATTTAGATAATTTTGAATAGAAAACTTCATTAATTAACTTTTTATGAATTTATGCATTATCAGTTAATCATGTATTTTTCTCGCTCGTATTTTTCTATTTATAACCCGATAACTTTAAAGAGAGCACCTTATCGTTATCGTAAATTTGGATATTTTAGTTGCGCATGGTATCTCGTAAAATATTTCGTAAACAAACGCGTAGATCCGAACGTTGCGTTCCATGGACGTGAGAGGCAACACGATATCGCCTACAGATTTATTCTCACGAGTCCTGACGCCTCTGACGCCTGGCGTCTCATCGAGCCGGCGCGATTCCGCCGCGGTAGACAGTCTGGCGCGTCGATCTCGTAACGTTGGTCGAGACACCGTTCCGTGCACGTGCTTGCACTTTTGCACACGATCTAGTGTGGAGAACGCGAGAGAGAGAGAGAGAAAGAGAGAGAGAGAGAGAAAGAGAGAGAGAGAGAGAGAGAGAACACTCTCCTCGCAATATTTAAAATATAATAAAGTATCGCACGTATCGGGGCAGACGGGCGAGATAGCGCTGCGTGAATATAACGCAACAGTTGCGAGATATCCTACGCGAGATATCATCCCTCCAATTTTCGCAGACGTGCGCGCGACGCCGCACCGGTCCGCATTACGCAACACGCCGTCGCGGCTTTTCCATTTTCCGCGGCGCTTATTTCCGCCGCAATATCGCGCATGCACACACGCATCTCATGCATTATGCGCGCGCGACAGATGTAACAGTCACGATATTGCGCGATATACGAGCGACAGATGTAACAGTCTGTCGCTCCACAGGTCGAGACTTGTATGTTTCCAGCGGCATTGCTGGTGGTCCCTTCTTCGCTCGATTTGTCCTGAGATCTAATCTAACTTAAGATGCAAGTCTAATTACGCTGGAATAAAATAATGTATATAAGAGAGAGAGAGAGAGAGAGAGAGAGAGAGAGAAAGAGAGAGATCTAAAAAATCATTTTCTTGACCGAGCTGAGAAGGTAAACGTTTTGTTATCTAATGTAATTCTGAATTAAACGCATTATTATAATTGTGTGATGTAATCAAAAGCTAATTAGGAAATCAGATTTTAATGTGATATATGAACACACATAATATAAGATCTATATATCTCTAAGCTTAATTAAGCTTAATTAAGCTTAGCTCTGATGAAACGTGACGTATATGGCTGTTGCATCCGAATTCTGCGCGTTCATTGCTGTTAAATCCAGCAAAGTAGATCAGTTTAGAGGAGCCAAGAAGATCGATAGACCGCGTTACCTCATAGTAGAGCCAGTTTCAAAGCTTAAAGTGAACTTTATAGATATTTGCATTGGCTCACGAGATGACGTACATCGGCTGGCACAAACATGTTTGCATTTGCAATCGTACCGTATGTCGCGCTATGCAGCTAGATATACATACACATAGACACATGCATATATAGACGTATGTATATGCGAAATACACATGTACGTACATGGCATATAGTATTCCGGACATTATAGAGATGGCACAATGTACATATATGGTATATAGCTATATACAATATAACTATATATTCATAGATATATATATATATATAAAATATGTATATAAGTATATAAGTAAATATACATGTAGTATATATGTGCGGCTATGCGTATGTATGTATGTATGTATGTATGTATGTATGTATGTATGTATGTATGTAGGGTCGAACGTATGTATAGAGCTTCTATACGTGTCCGCACACTGTATATGCATAACGATTATATGCCTATTAGAGGAGTACAGAGGGACGTATACATATATACAATACGGACACATAGGTAGAGGAAGGAAGAGGGGCAAGATCGTGGGGGACGGCACCATTACTGGTATTGATGAGCAACCGGCCAGAGGAATTGGTTCAGCACGTGTGATCGATCTGGCTAATCTCCCTTTGCGGACAGCCAGATGCTAATCTTCGATCGATATCAGAGATAGGATGCGAAATTGCGTTAGCGGTTGCAAAAGCTTGCGAGAAACTATTACTGCCGAAATGCATCCGGCGACAGGCGATTGAGCCCCGGATTCATAGTTGATGAGGTATCGATCCATGTAAGGCTGCTCGTCTCGCATCGCGAGGACTCGACACCGCTTTGGGAATCGCGCGCGATGCGTATTGTTCGGGAAGCAATTCAAGTTCCCAGGAGATGAATCCGACATTGCAGAGACGGCTCCCGTTACACGCCGATTGTTACGTTACTCTGATATCCGAGTCACTTACACCGAAAATGCCGAAGCAAGAGAGTCTTCCCAGAGCTCATGATAGTCGTGATTTAAGCTCAATGTAAGCTAGGAAATTTGATAGAAATTTGCAAAAATTATTTATGTTATTCAATTAAGATATTATTATTCGTATTTAATTTATTAGGCACATCTAACGAAGCATATATTTTCATACGTAGACATATGTAGCAGCGGGCAATCTACAAAGACTTTACATTGTACTTAACGCACGCTGTCTTAGATCGCTGGCCAATTTGTGAAACCTTAATGACGCATCTGGCGCACGCAGAAGGCATGTGCGATTACTTTAATAAAGCGTATACGTATTCTCTCGGCGGCTATCGTTACGAGTTATGATCTAACAAGAAAGCGTTACAGCTAACGTAACTCGCAATTCAGAAGCTTACCCCCGGCGGGTGTCGCAGGACACCCGGTGGCACAGAGTGAAGGTCACGAGTGCGTGTAATGCGCAATTATCGTACCGCGATAATGTCAGCTCGGCCGACAGAAGGCGAACAGAACGCGCGATTTCTTGTTAGTATTCTCTCGACGCTCGCTCGTCACTTCCGCCGCCGAGACGGAACCGGGCGCTCGCTCATTAGCCTTGCGATCGTCCACGTGCCGATCCCTGCGCGCGAGTTCTCACCTGCTGGCCGCGCGCGTTACGCAACGCGCGGTTGCGTGAAGGATCGCGTCCACCCTGGGTGCACTGCACTCAGGAGCGGACAGAAGTTTCTCTGCAAAAGAAAAAAAAATGAAATTAATTCTTACTAGACCGCTGGCGGTCTGTCAATTTTATTCTCCCTCTGCTCAGAATTTAATAATAAACGAGTAACAAAATACGATTGTTGTAAAAAGTTTTAGTCTGATTAACGTCTCAGTTAGAAAGTATCAAGAATGCTTCTGACCATGGAGAAGCATTACTGAAATAAGGATTTGAAAGAAGTAATATCAACGCAAACGCGAATGCGTTTTATTTTAATCTTAATAAGTTTTGTCTATGCAAACTTAATTATTATGTATTATACATATATCAGCATTGATAATTAATTCAGTTCTTCTGTCGTCGATAATCTAAATTTGATTTCTCTCGATATTTCCACGCCAAGACTCACTTGGCTGTTAGGTAAATAAAAACAGCGAGTTCTTTATTAGCTTCAGGCCCCGAGGAAAAACGATCCGCTCCTGATGACGTTCCCGGCATCTTCGCGCGCCGGAACGAACGAGGCACTTTGCTGAATTAAAGCGCGAACAGCACGCGATTCTCTCTCTCTCTCCCTCTCTCTCTCGCGATCCCGCGCGAATGCGTGTACGCGCGTATATACACGAGACAACAGACGCCGCTAGGTAGGTAGATAGGTAAGAGATATGCGTGCCGAGCTCGCCTACCGAGAGATTCGCCGTGGCTATCTGCTCCGCTCATCACGCCGAATTAACGCCGACATTCTTTATCTCCTAATCGGAGGCCGCGACAGGGTCACGAGCATGTCATTATTAAGTAAGCATTATGCAGCCGTTTATGAAAATGATTCATCGAGATACATAATAGGGTGAATCTGCCGGTGTAGAATCGAGGAATTTGCGATGCGATGGTTTAACAGTGTTGAGAAAGAAAATTAGTTTTGCCATATGATATTTCGCAATTGCATCCGTTCTCTTAATTTTTTAATATGTATTTTTAAAATAGCTTATTAAATCATAGCGTTGCATTGAATTTTCAAAAAGTATTTTCAATTGCAAACGTTAAAAATTTGAATACGACAGTATCTAATGAATAAATATGCAAATAATTGTGTTAAACGTATCTTACATGTGCTTCGAGTCAACAGTAATTTAAATTTTATCAAGCTCTCGATGGGTGAAAATATGAGTTTGCTATTTAACTGAAATTACGAGTGTATTATCTAATTCTTTTCAATACGATCGATTTATGTAAATCGCGCCATGAGGATCAACATTATTACAATAAAATGCATTGTTTGCTGCTTGATGCATGTGAATACATATTCGTTTTACAAGTATTTGTGTATATTATACGAGGTAACTGTGGAGCAATTTGTCGATAACAAAGCGCGCTCCGCTCATTAGAAATTCATATATATACAGCCGTATCTTTACTGTATCATCGATCGTCGCTTTTATTGTCGGCTAATGCGATGTGTAATTGAGAAGCCCCGCGCGCGTAAAGGGAAGGCCGCGCGGGACAAAGCCGTGAAATGCGAGATTTACTTTATTGCGCGCAGGTGACGTAATTCACGAGCTACTGTTGCGAATTAATAGCGATCGTTGCACGGGTGTCGCGTCGATGAAAATAAATAATCGAACGTGCTTATATTTCCGAAGTATACGCACTGATTATTATCATAATTTTCTCTTTAAGTACTAGTCGTAATATTCGAAGAGATATGATCTTTCTCTATCTCTCTCTCTCTCTCTTTTGAATAATATATTTCCTATCTAATACATATGTTATCTCGTTATGAAATATAATATGCGATTATTATTATCCAGTATTGTCTGTCGCGCATACATGTTATTAAATATTTCGAGAAGCTAATGTCGAAACTATATATTATATATTTTGGAATCTTTAAAAACTCGCGGAAAGAGATTGACTTGATATCGTTAAAATTGATGATGATATATTTTTAGGCGTAGAATGTACCGTTAAAATTTCGATAATCGATAGAGATACACGCTCTGTAACGATAGGGGATGCATGCAATTATGCTCATACGAAGAGTGAAATGTGATTTCGACAATTGCGGGGCGTTTTAGTCAAATTTTCAGCGAATCGACTCCGGTAATCTCGTCACATCGATTAAAATATTTTCATTGAAGCACTCGCGCACACAGTTGGTCGGCGCGTAACGAGTGATTCGAATCAGAGCTGATTGTAAATTGAGCGCGAAACCGCCGTTGATTGATTTAAAATCAGATCATCGCGACTTCGTTCGTCGGTCACTCGGCTGCATTCATCGTCCGTGCGTGCATCGTCGAGGAGGAAGACGACAGGAAGGGAGGGAGAGGTGAAAGTGCACCCTCGGAGGGTCGGACGATGCAATAGAGGGTTGGTTATACGTAGTACCAACATGAATGCTCGCGTGGCTCCCTAAAATGAATTACGCGGACGTGGATCAGTTGCCAGGCAACATTACACACACACACACACACACACACACACACACTCTCTCTCTCTCTCTCTCTCTCTCTCCTCGTTGTAACCCATAATGCATTCGCTGCAGGCCACGGTTTTTGTTTGTATTAGGAAATCACCCTGTCAAGCGCGCATCTCCTTCGGATGCGTGGCTGTCGGAGAACTCGCAAATTTCGAAATACGTATGGGAGATATGTGATCGATGCGCAAATTTTGGGGTACGTTCTCGGAAAGCCGCATGTTTGAAGCGCAAATTTTGGAACGCGTTTGGAACCATATGATCGATGCGCAGATCGAACGAACGTTCGTATACCGAAGGGACGTAGAGATTTCCCTGGAGATAATGAAGTAATTAACGAGTCAATAGTAAACATCTATAAATCTGTCAAATTTCGTAAAACAGCTGATGCATTGATAATGTCTTTGTTCGTTGTTATGCGTATAAAATATCTTAATAACTTTATTAGTAATAAGAATTGAAACTTTTTTTTAAATATGTGTTCTATCTATTATATCGCTCTATTGTGTCGTTACATTATATTGATTATACATTTTTGGCATTTGTATGAATGCGAAACGAGTTTTCTTTTATTTTTGGATACGTTCCCACAATATGCGTTGTCATCGCCTCCCTACCAGTTTCACGGTTGTAACTGCGATTTGCTCTCTTTCTCTCTCTCGCGCGAGAGACGGCCTTTAAAGTTTCAACCCTAAAAGTGTTTTACGCTTGGCATCACCCATTGATCGAATTTAAAACTGATGCATGCCTGGCCACCCGTTCGCGTGACATCGCTTTGACACCCGGATGTACTGATTTTACAAGCAGGCACGCGGCGGAAACGGATTCTGGGAATGAAATTTAGGGTTGAAAAAAGGACAGATCGGCGAGAAGAGGGAGAGAGAGAGAAAGAGAATGCGAGAGTAAAAGCCGCGCGAGGGACGAAAGGGTACGCGAGAGTGGTCTCGTGTGCATTCAATGTAGTTATCCGCCCACGTAGCATCGCTGCTGACAAGCGTAGCGAATTATCTACTTTCAGCCTCTGCGTCGAATCTAGGATTCTCTAATGCAAGAAGCTTGTTGCTCTTACAAGTCTACAGCAGTCAATGTATGTTTGCCATAATGTAACTAGTTTTCATTATTTAAATGTTGCACCTTCATAGTTCACCTTTAAAGTTCAACTCATCATTCAATTTGTCTAGAAAAGTGTCTAGAGGACACTGTATATAATATAATCCACTTTCTTAAAATTAGCTGTGTGCGTAATGCACCATTTATCACGTACAAACAAATCAGTAGATAATTATTATCATATAAAATATATAAATTAATCAATAGTACGGCTCTTTAGACACTAGTCAAGTAATAAGACAATTCAATAAATAATAGATTTTTTTAAGATAAAATGAAGATGATTATTTTCTATAATTTTTTGATACTGAATATGATTCTAGTCTCGAAATTGCTCTATCACAATTTTGAGAAATTTGTGGAAATAATTATTTTTTTCATGTATTTTTTTACTAAATTGTGTAATTGAGATTGATCAATAAGAGTTAAAGCTATGCACACAATTAAAGTTTCAAGAATTAAATTTTTGAAAAGTATTCGAAAAGTTCGAAAAATATTACCTATGTTAATCTATATTTTGACCATTCCTGATTATTACTCTATTAATTATATAATTATCTTCAAGGTACAAGAATTAAAAATATTTAATTCTTTTCTTTCAATTAAAAATATTTAAGCAGCATGCTTTTAGTTTTAAATTTATAAAAATTAGAATATTGTTATACGGTCGACTGCTTATAAATCAGCGTTAGATTGATAATGCTTCTGTGCGATTCGCACGTGTTTGTATACGTGCAACAGTGTCAACGAATGATTATTCACGCCCGAACCATTCAGCCTCGCTAGATTACTCGGCGGCGTATTGACAAACGGATTAACGTCAAGTTGACTTAGCGTCGCCGATAAGGAACCGATAACCGATATGTAATTGCGACGAAATGGCCGGCGAGAACGCGAAGGGCGGTCTTTTATCTTCGGCCGTAGGGTGTGCGCGGGTTCTCGCGGTTTATATCGACTCTCGACGCGTCTCGAATCGTAAAAAGTGAGAACGGCGTTTTGCATACGGCACGACGAATCGCGAAATTGGATGTGTCACGACTTTATGCGCGTCGTCCAGACGACGATCCTTATCCCTTGGTCCGTGCTCTCGTCCGTGGTCGTTACTGAATTTTACTCGCCGCCTTTGCTACGTACACGTTTCACATAGAACCTTGCTCTCGCATCTTTGTGACGATCAGCGATGCATTCGCGCCTTTCGACAGGCGTGACGATCAAACGCGAGATACAGGCTACTTTGAATATTGCAAGAGGAGAAAAACGTTGAAGGTAAAAGATAAAACTGTATCGAGAGTTTTGAATTTACACGTTATAACTATTTTATATTTTATATGTATCTATATTTTGAATATGATATAATGAAATTTCAACACATTCAGAAAATTCTATAATATTTTAAATAGATTAAAAAAGAACAAGAAAAATAATTGCGCGCGCAAAGATATTTTTATCTATTTATATACATTAAAATTGTCATTAATAATAGAGTACCAGTCATCCTCATACTCGGAAAATTCCGCGTTTTCACACTCAGAAAATATTTTAAATAGGTTAAAAAAGGGGCAAAAAAAGATAGGATTTGAAATATGCAAAAAGAGTATTAAATATATTATTACGAAATATGCAAGAAAAATTCGCGAAAATAATATTCTTATTTATAGAGATTAGGATTATCGTAATAATAGATTGTCAATTGCGTCACACACACACACACAGCAACAACTTGTCAGTCGTATTTTATGGGCGCAACCAGAAGATAAATGTTTCCTTATACGAGAATTCATATTTGCTAACAAAATTTGATTGTTCCTGCCTTGATCAAGTATAAACCTACGAAATATAAGAATGCTCCGGGGTCTGTGCGTTATCCGACTTGACCGAAAGTCATCCGCGTTTTATCTCCCGAATGTAAAGAAGCGCTCAGTCGGAGAGACTCAGAGTGCGCCGGACCGTATTTACAGAGAACTTTTCTGGAAGAGTCACACAAAGGGTCTTCCCGGTAGGCCACTGCGGGTTACTTTCGTGTAAACAGCAATCTCTTCTCCGGGCTAGGCTAGCGGGTGGAAGGCGGATGCCAAACGTTATCGCGGGATTATTTCTTTCATTCATCTCTCCGCGACTTAAGGATTTTAAGAATAAAATATGCAGGCCGTGTCTTTAGAGGGGGCACGCCGTTCTTCAGGGCTCACGGCCGTTTTCTGGTAATTACGCCGGTTAATTGCACAGGACGGCTTGTTACTCGCCGAGTATACTGGATTCCGCTGCCGCTGCTGGGAGGTATTAAAAGAATGTTTACGGGTACCGGGGGATATTCTCTCCGAGTGTTAAAGTATAATAGAACGTATGCCTGTAGGCGCCTCTCTCTTAGGCTTCGAGGATTAACATCGCTAATTGTTAGTCTCAAAGGATGCGAGAGTCGCGAAAGCCAACGGTCCATTTCGGGGGCAGTCTCCTGGAAAATTAAGGATTAGCAGTTCGTTCTGGAGAGAAAGAGAGAGAATGGAGTTCGAAGGCGTTATTACTTTATATCCACGTGACGGGCTTAATGCGCCGCTGTAAAATATGCCTTCTTAGAAGTCCCGCGTGCACAAAGGGTTTAGCCTTTAAGAGGCATAGTGAAATATTGGCGACGTAAGGATCTCGGAAGAGTGATCCAGTGTTTAGAAATTCAAAGGAAGAATATTTCGCCCGCGTACTCGACGCTTGATTTTGACATGTTACGCTACTAAATTATAATAATAGGTCGACTTTATTTATTTAGAGATTTTTGTGTAGATATAAAACAGATAAGAGCTCGCGTTATATATTCATTTACTTATTATAAATGCTGTATAAATATCAATACATTATTTCATCATATTTATCAAATTTTTTTTTTTTTTTTTTTTTGTAGAACAGTCTGGCTATCGGCAAGAATATTAAAGTCTGAATTCACTGTACTTTTAAGATTGTGCGCCCGGAACATTGTTTTAAAACATCGCGCTATCATTCTCATGTTACTGTTTGTCTTTGGATTTACGAAGAGGGAGAGATTCTCGGATTTATACGATAAGAATACTCGTTCTTATTCATCTGCTTCCAAAATATCACGTTACTGCGGTGTCAAGTTACGGTTTATCAAGTTTTCAAACGCACAAAAATATTTAAAAGCTAGTATCAAATTGCAAGTTACTAAGTTATCGTAAAATATTGACCTGCACGCTGCAAATAGGGAAAGAAAATTAAACCTTGACATATAGGATCGTAACATACTCAATAAGAGATGTGTGTAATGTGATACTTATACGAAAACAGCAATGAACGCTCTTGCAGTTTGCATATATTTGCAATTATTTCTGTTCGACTAAATTTAAGAATATTATAGTGATTTGCCTTTAGCGTATGATATACTTGCGTATAGATATTTTTGCAACATATGTAACAATTTAAAGAGGTAATTTGTAAGAGATATATAAAAATTTATTTATAGATAGATCTTTACATAAACCTCGCGAAAAAGATACTTTTATTGAAAAATTGTACATGCTATTTTCATACACACGAATCAATGACATAACGATGAACATTGTCGAGTATATAATGTAACATAATGTAAGTTACGACATATATAAAGCTTGCTCGGGGCGTAATCTCGAGTTACCCACTAGTTTTACAACATGACCACAAAGTAATTAAGAATATATCAGCACGTAATGAATCGTAGCATGCCGCATGAATGGTCGATAGCCGACGAGTGTTAAAATGATTGTGTCGGCCTTACTCTATTAAGCATATCCATACTGTTTCATATATCAAACGATATGTCATACGTTGCAACATACTCGAACAATAGCGCTTTCAAGTACACGGGGGGTTCTCCATTAGTTAGACTTGTGATCATTGAACTTTCACACTGCAATAATATTTCCATCAGAATTTATACGTTTTTCATGCGTTTTATTACATGTCACTATTTTCCAAAAAATAAATGAGCAAATTTTAAGAAATTTTTATAGAGGATCTAAAATAAATTGATCCTATTATCTCCGTGATAGAAAAACAGAGAAAGATATTGTAATATGCAACTGCTCATGCTAAACACTAAGCTGAGGGCTAATTAGAATCAAACACTTAATTAAATGTGTGATATTGCATTTCTTGAAAAATATTTGATACTAAACACGAACTAAGCTTCTTAGCGAAATATATTTTGCTTCTTTATTTTTATAACACAGTCTGCTTCTATTGCAATTAAATAAACATATCCGCACGATCGATTCGATCGAAGACTACTCTCTCTCTCTCTCTCTGTACAGATTACTTCCATTTGCTCCATTTATCGACACGTCCGACACGTCATTATTCAATTCGCGTGCTGATTCGCGAAATTTATGAATGCAAATTAAACAGGACGTAGATTTGAAAACGCGACGAGATGTTATCGCGAGTCGGGAGTCGCCGAATGGAACGGAAGAGACGGGAATGCGAGGAGTGCGGGTAGACGACGCGCGCCGAGGATAAAAGTGCGCGTTGCAGTGAACGATAGATCTTCATTAGAGTCCGACGGTGCATAAGTCACGCGACGGGGGGGGGGGGGGCGACTTTTAGCCACCCTTCTAATTCTCCAGCACGTATGCGCACCACTGTACGGATACATGATAATGACCGGCACGATCGACATGGATAACTTCTTCGCCATCACGCGCCACACGATCTGATCACTTGTCGTGTTATTACAAAATATTTTAAAATTACTGTTGTTTATGGTATGATTGATGAAATATTTTTTTCAGTCGAAAAAACGTATTATAGTAAAAACAAGTGCGAGAGCGTCATTAATATATGAATAATTTTGATCTGAAGAGAGAGAGAGACAGATATTTGATAATTTAATCAAGAGCGTTTTTTTTTTTAAATACAGATTATATAAAAATTTATATAAAGTAAAAGTTTAATTCATATGAAGTTTATCTCTGTTGAGCAAGATGATATAATTGAAACGGGGATGTAGCTCAGTGGTAGAGCGTTCGCTTTGCATGTGAAAGGTCCCGGGTTCGATCCCCGGCATCTCCAAATCTTTTGCTTGCTTTCTTATTTTTATATTTTTACGTAATAAGTAAATGGTAAATTTAATTTTTACATTTACTTATTATACTACATCTCTGATTTTCTGCTTATTATCTTTCTCACACAGTATACTTCAATATGAAATAAACAAATGATAATATAAATACATATTCATATATGTATAACATTCATATTCTTCTTTTTCCTTCTATATCTTTATTATACATCGAATATACAATATAGGAGTAAACGCATAGTATCTGTTATTTTTATTTAAAATATATAAATTGGTTCGCATACAAGAGCATTAGGTGTACAATGTATTGCGTAATAATAACCGTGGAAAAAGATAGAGAATCCGAGAATTATTATTTCTCTCCGATATTCTCATCGCTCGTGGTCAATCGAAAGAACTTTTTTTTAAGAAACCTCACAACTGAAGTCCGTCCTATCCTATCGTCCGGCTGTTTTACGTTTCGCGAAGCCAGAAAATCGTCAAGTTTGCGGAGTGTTTGTTAAGGTTTCGTCTGTTTAATTTCCCCACAATATCAGTCGTCCACGACTGATTGTGAGATTTTTTTTTACGCGTATGCGGAGCGCGCGCCTTGAGTAAATTGGAAGTGCGTTTTTATGTTTTCCACCTAAAAGAGAGAAAAGAAAAACATGTGGCATTGCGCAAATAGAAAACGTTAAAAATATTGCGGTATATTACAGCGGGATTAATATGCCGTAAGACGAGTGCAAATGAATAACGCGCGAGACTTCGAGCAGGAAAAAGGGCGGCATTTATTTTCTCGAATATCTACACGCGAAAAGCTAAATGCCGCGAGCGGCGGATTTAATAACCCGAGCCGGGGCTCGGTGTATCGCGATGAAAAGCCTTTTGTTTCGCGAAGGTACCTTCGAAAACGAGGCAAACTAGCGAAGAGGAGGAAATGGAAGAGAGAGAGTGGCCGGAGTATCGAGGCCGCGGCGGAGCACAAAATGGGTAACTAGAAAAAAAAGAAGAGAAGGAGCGTAAAGAGAGGGTGAGTTCGGTCGTTGATCGAGCGTGCGTAACTCGCCCCGAAGGGCTCGTTGCAGGCCGCTCGCCTTCCTCGCCGCGTCCGAGCCCTGGCGAGGGAGATGCATTACGGAAAAATAAAAGGAGAGAAGAGAATGATTGTGGAGTCGCGTTGACTGCAGCGGAATAACGCGGTTTCGAGACCGCGGTCGCGTTCATAATCCACTCATACCGGGAACTGCATTCGGAAGTGCATGCAGTCATCGCCCGCAGCACTCGTCGTCGCAAGCGCAAGCTATGCACTTCTGACTATGCGGCGCATTTATCGCTGATGCATTTATTGCCGATGCACCGTGGGTGGGAATCGGCGTCGTCGGCACTCATTGTCGTCGTGCGATGTCGCGAGGTGGTGGCTGGTATAAGCAAGGGGTTGACGAAGGTCGAGAAGGGAGGCAAGGGGAGATCGCATCCATTCCTACGGCATTACGTCATACATCGATTTTGTCGGGGATTCCCACAGAGTCAACTCGCCATTCGGAGCTCGTTGCATCACTATCGTTGCTGCAGGTATATACATATATGCCTTGCAGCTGTGTATTCCGTATAGTTGTCATTTCCGTAAAATATATAGAAAGACATTATTCTGTGATGCAATTTTTATATTTCATCATCAAAGTTTTTACAGATAATAATTATTAAGATTTATGGGATTATATAATAATAAATGTTATGACTTTAATAATCGCAATAATATACGTAGATCGCGCGTGTAATGCTACACATTTTTTACCTTACGTTTTATATGATTTATTACTCTTGTCAATCCACATTATTAATTATTTAATTGTGTTAATTGATAATTGATTACTTGTCAAAATAAAAAAAAACCATAAATGTTAAAGCTTTGTTTTCTATTTGCAACGATGTATGTAAAGCAAAGGTAAAGAGATAATTAAAACCTAACAATGTTACACGCGCGCAACATTTTTTCATATAGCTGTGACGCTTGTTGTTTTACACGCGTTTCACATAATATCGGCCCGATGGAAGTACCGTAAATGAGAATGATTTGATTGGATTTAACTTCCGGAGCGGACAATCAAAAAAGCAATTTCAACGCGCGTCATTGACGGGGTCGAAATTCGCGCGACGGCAGCGAATTAAAAAAAAAAAAAAAAAGAAGCAATCGGAACGTGTGGCGCGCCTCGATTCGACGGGGTAATCGCCGTCGCGTGCCTAAAAATGAGACTGCCACGATTGATTAATCATCGGCAATCTCGCGCGAGAGAACGGTGAAAGGACGCCGCCATTAACGGCAAATGACGAAAACTCCGTCACCGGGCGTATCCGTGCTGCGTTCGGGAAAAACGTTATTTTCTCTTTCTCTCTGTCTCTCTTTCCTTCTCCTCCCTCTTCTCTGTCTCTCCTTCTGTCTCTCCACCGCGTTTACGACCGCGTATAGAAGGAGAAGAGATACCGCCGCGCACGGAGGGATGAGTAATTTAATTGAAATTCCCCTCTGTAAAATTGTGGAAAAATCGAGTCATGCGATCGCCGGGACCTGCGCGAAAATGGAATTACAGGAGAAAACGAGATTTGTCCGATGATGCAGGTGAACGCTGGTTTCACGGGAGATCGGGAGGAGACGCGTAAAGAGCAAGTATCCGCACGTGGGTGAGGCATATGGGGTTAGCTAGCTAGTCGACAGTTTTGCGCGGACAAATTTTTCGGTTTTGAATTTCCGCGCAAATTGGCCTCGCGAAAATTATCCTCAATTACCGCGTCGCGAGAGCTATCCGGAAAGCTCTCTATATGTGCCCCGAGCTCGCGACTCTACTGGAAAATATCCTATTTCGCACTCGGGAAAGGAACGGGAGGGATGCGCGTGTATCGTACACAAATTGCTCAGCAAAAATCGATCGATAATCCGGTCTGGTTATCGAGTATATGGTTTCCCAGAACGCTGTTCGACGCCGCATCGCGTATCGCGCGGAAATAAGGCGCGGATGAGTCTCGAAATACGAGAACTTTATATTCCGCGGATAGTCTCATTATTCCCAATGAAATTGTTTTTAATTAAACGCTTACGTGCGACGCTAGATCGCGATATACTAGGGTAACTCGAGAAACTGAAAATTCCATTAACATTTCCATATCCTGGAACTAGAAATTTTGTGCAACCAGAAGGATGTGTACATTACATTTAAATATATATAATACATCTTTTCTATGTACTAAGGAATATTTCTCGATGCGTGAAATGTGTGTGTGTGTGTGTGTGTGTGTGTGTGTGTGTGTGTGTTTACTTTCGTCGCACGCAAATAATTTTTCAGACAATTCGTGTTTTTTTTTTCGAATGATACGTTGAACACTTTTATTAATCTTTCACTGCGAAACACGGCGTTGATTATCATCATATATCTACTACCCCGTGATATAACGCGTGCAAATATTTCTTGGCAAATGAAACTCGTTGTTAGGTATACAGAAAGCTTTCGCGAAAGCGTACGTAGTCACAGCCGCGTTTTTAATTAAACTTCCGTCCGCGATGAAACGCTGCAATGCGGCCGCGCGTTGCAACACGTTCGTTAACTGTAGTGCATAAACTTCGACGGAAACTGCGCCGAAAACTTGGGGTATTTCCGCATGCCGCGAGGAATTATTCATCGCGGTGATATTTCGTGCGATCCTTCATTAAAAATGGATTGTCGAGCGAGCGAGAAAGCGACCTCGTCGCGCATATTTTAGTATGCGCACTTTAATTATCGGGCTTCGCCAAAAGCAGCGAACAGTAAACAGAAGCGATGTAATTCGATTCGCCCGGCACAAATATTTGTGGCCGTGTAACGCGCCGCGCTGTTACGCGACCCGAGGCAGTGGGTTGCGTTACCGGAACTGCGTAACACTGTGTATATATACATATATATATATATATATATATATATATATACGTGCGGAGTTTAACTTCGGACGCATCCGGAAGCACTGCGGGTCAGTTACGTGAAAATGCTCGACGCCGCGCCATACATCGTGTTTCGGCATATAGGGCTTTGCCGTAAGTACGGCATCGGCATTGTGCAGTTACGCAAGAAGGATTATGCCACAGGCAGGGACAGATTAATCCATCACTCGTGAACGAAAACAATGACACCGCGATTATCGATTATTTTATGTACTGCGCGAACAATTCCCACGTATGATAAAATAACGAAGTTGCGAAATTAACGTTTATACAATGCGCTTTCAGATTGAAACACCTCTCTCTCTCTATATATATATATATAATATTGTATTTGAAGATAATGAAGTGTACGAGATAATTATGATAAATGCTGCAATTATACGTAATTAATACATATGATTGTAGAGGTAATATAGAGTAATCGAGAATAACAAAGTATTATTAATTGATGGAAATTTCAACGATAATTTGCGAATATTCCCCAGATACAATAATAAAGATAAATTATATACAGATGTTTGTTGCCGAGTGTGTACTTAACTGTACCGTATTTAATTTAATCTCGAGAGCAAATATATAAACGTTAAATTCTCCCAAATACCTCTGAAATAATATATTTTAATTCGTATTCATATGTAATAGCATCAGAGATTTCGATCAATTGTCATTACAAATGTATCGGATGCAAATTTCATTCATACTTCGTATCGATAGTAACGGCCCTGCTTCTCGTGCATGCCGGATCGGATGCACGCAATTGCGGTGCAGCTTGACGGTCGGCAGAGGGTCTATGTATGCACTCGAGTGCATCCCGAATCGCATAGGTCAGTTACGAGAAAATATTGACTGATCGCGCGTAATGGCGCGCATCCGATATTAACGATAGAACCATCCCTTGGATCTACCCTCTATCTCTGGCTCGTGCGCGATCTGTACGTGAGGTATACACGCGTGGATTAATACGCGTACGCACGGCTATAACGTAGAGGCAAACATAGGCGCGCGGATATTAAAGCGAGCGCATTTCCTGGCTTTCCGCATCAATTGTCATTAAACGACATGATTATTGCACACGTTGACGATTATTGCTGCGATAGACCATTACCGGAATATCCGAGCGAGAGGAGCCGCGGTTTCATAATGATCGATAACCGATATATATATTCATCGGTTATTTCGTTAATGGCACATTGTGCCAGCTATAGTGGCGCATAGTCTCTCGCGAAAATTGCGACGTCTCGTTAACGAGGCGCTTCGAGAACCGCTGTTAGCCGAAGTGTTGTTGTCTCCTTGTTTTGCGTGAAATATCGCGTACGATAAATGCGATATGTAAATAAAGAGGCATACGGTGGACAAAAATAACGGAGATTTTAAACGCGATAATTTATAACTTGTGTTTTTAGGGTTATATTCGGCCGAAATAAAAATGGGAATTTATTGGTGCCATTTTTTTAAATTTAAAAGATTGTAATTGTATTTACAAAACACAATAGATATTGCATTTCATAGCGGTACGAAATTAAATAATTTTTTTTAATTGCTTGTTTGATGATAGGAGCTTCATTCACGTTTAACTAATTTTTGAATATACTTTCGTACAAAATTGTTAAAGTTTTGATGCTGAGTGGTGAACAGTGTTTCGATAAAGTTGTGTGTCGGTTCTTCTGATTTTTTTTTTACAGTAAGAACGATATTACAATTTTTACGCTGGGCCCATCGCGGAAAAGGGAAAGGAAAGTAGAAAATCGGAACAGCTACCTGTTGATCGTGTAATTGTACCCATTTAACCAATTAACGACGGATATCGGCGATACACTGTATGCGCGCGCTTTACAAAGAGTCAAGACTTTATGTTAAACGATGAAAGGTTGTCAACTCTCTCGTTTATAATGTCGCTGGCATATATTACGGTTGTTACGTCAGCGACTTGATGGCGCGGAGAAGAGTACCTGTTTAGCATCGCGTTTAGCAGAATCACGCCGCCACTTTGGCCTGATACTCGTGGCTGTCATCGGGAATGATCGATCATATCGTCCGTCCGAGCGTAGTCGAAACGAGGATGATCTCGATGACTTGCACCCACTGAATTACGTCTCGTATGTTGCATATCATATGGAGTAGAGAAAATCCCTCATGAGCGTGTCATATATGCGAAAGAAAGAGAGGGAGAGAGAGAGATATGGAAGGGGGCGTACGCGCTATCGATCCTACGAAATAAACTGTTGGAAGCCAATTGAGAGAGAGGATGATAAATCTATTTTATTTTTGGCGAATCATGCAACTCGTAGGGAGAGTAATGGAGATTATTAGGAAATGCAGGTGCAGCTTATGGATATTATGAGCTCCATTGAATGGCTCTCGTAAAAACAATAATAGACACCGTTTAGATTTATGATAAATTTATTTCACTCTATTTCTCCGGAAAAATATACGCATAATTATATTTATTTTCATCATCGACAAAAATGACAATATAAATAGTTAGTATCAAGAAATTAATCAAAATTTTTTTGTCAATATTTAATATAAATACATTTTTTTTCTAAATAATTTCTGAAAATTCGAATAACAGATTTTTATTTTTAGATCAAACCGATATAATATTGTTGGAATTTAAAAAAAAAATTGGAATACGAGATTCTGATGTGATATAATTGGTCGCTATTGAAATAGGAAAGAAAGAGATTTCGCGTGCTGGTTATAGAGCATCAGCGTTCGGAATACCAACGAGAGACGAATTTATCTTCTTCCATTTTCCGGGGCTGTCATATCTCTCGCGAGAGTAACGAGGGGAGAGAGACTCGGCATTTTCAGGACCGATTTCGGTTTATCACGACGGCTTATCTGCTATACGAATATTCACGCAAATTTATCGATCTGTCTACAGTCGTTTCGACATAACTGGCGCTTCGCATCGGCTCTCGAGCTCTCAGCTTTATGTCGCGTTCCCTCGGGGACGCGATAAGGAACAAAAAAAATAAGAAGCCACCGGCAGCGTCGTGTTATGAGCATGAATTTTTATATTGAGATCTTATCACTCACGGTACCCGGCACACTACACGGGATAAGGGAAAATAAAGGAGGAGATTCGCGGCTATAATGATGTTCTCACTGCAACGCGCGGTTGCGCGGGATAGCCGATTTATTCTTTTCGATATCATACTTTTTTTCTTATTCTATAGCTCTATACTTTTTAATCTGATTTTAGTTGTGATCTAATCTGAAAAAAATATATAACTCAATTTTTAGAATTTATTAATGAATTAGTTAGAAAATCTATGTGTGAAAATTCTTCGTGTGACAAAGCTTTAGATTTTCTTTTTTTTTTAATTATAATTATGAAATTTAAAGTGTTTTATTTTTAAAGTACCATTTGTCATATATTAATTACAAAGACACTTGATTAATTGCTACTTGACTCATCGTTATCACACGTAAAGATATATATAACTGAACGGTATCTTAACTATGTATGTGTGATTATATGTATATACAATGCCGATTACGAGAATAGACTGTCAGGCAGCACGCGCGACGTGAGATAAGTACATAATGTATCAAGGCCAGAGCGATAGCATGTGCTGGTAGAGAATACGAAACAATATATTAAAAATACATGGCCTTTACATTTACAGAATATTTATATAAATGAATTAAATAAATGTATCGGCTACATTTTACTTAATATTATTACATAGTTCAAAAGAAATCGTGATATAATTGAGAAGTTTTATCATAAAAAATCAGTATAAAATATAGAATGTTTCCTGATTGGTTTTAAGAAAACAATTATATGTAAATAAATATATATGGAAATAAATTAAGAATTGTTAATAATGAATATATAAAAGTAACGTGCATGTATTTGATTATACACGATGTGTCTTAATAAGTTCCTTATTTTATTTATTAATCAATAAATGCACACATGTATTAATAGACAGTTATAAATATTAAATAGTCAGACTCACGTTATTTTGATTATAAAAATAATGTGAGTCTGACTATTTAATACTTATAACTGTCTATTAATACATGTGTGCATTTATTGATTAATAAATAAAATAAGGAACTTATTAAGACACACCATGTATAATCAAATACATGCACGTTACTTTTATATATTCATTGTTAATAATTCTTAATTTATTTACAATTATACTTTGATCAATATCAAGTGTCTATCATGGGATGAGCAGGATTTGTGCGCAGATATGCGAGCTCTTTTCCGAAGGCAGCGTGGCCGAGCGGTCTAAGGCGCTGGTTTTAGGCACCAGTCCGTAAGGGCGTGGGTTCGAATCCCACCGCTGTCAAATATTTTTTGCTATTGTCGTGGATGTCATTTACGATAGAGATGATTCAGAATTATAGATGGATAATGTAGCACACTCGAATTTATCGAATTTATCACATAGAACAATTATTTTTGATTCATCGTAGTAATTTACATCGATATCGTTAAGTGAATCAACAATCGTAACGTAGATATATATCAAGACGAATAATAATTGCAAAAGATTTATCTATTGACATAAATTACTCATGTGTAAACAATATCGATTTTTTATAACTTGATAAGATAACGACGCGAGAGAGTAGCAAGGCTATAACATTGCAATAATTTATAGAGCTAACTTTTATAGTAATATAATCTCTCACTATTTATGACAATTAATAAAACATAAGTTTATGCTAATTATACAATCATGTATATAATTTAGAACATAAAGGTCTCATGGTGTAATGGTTAGCACTTACCTATACGATTTTTATTCTCGTGATACTAAAACATTTAAAATATGCATCATTTTATTGAGCAATGTAGCTCTATTAATAATGTATGTGAAATCAAAAAGCACAGAATACCAAAAGTTAAAGGTCCCACCGAGATTTGAACTCGGATCGCTGGATTCAGAGTCCAGAGTGCTAACCATTACACCATGGGACCTTCAAAAATCTCTGTTGAGGAGAAGGTTAAAATGGCACCTTGACCTAGGTCAATCACAGTATAATTATATTGGAGTCACTCAAACATCTCATGAGATAACGATAACATTCAACCTTTCGCGTTTCGAAGCCTAGATTTGTGCTGTTCATCAGTTCACTCGGCGATTCACATCCACATTTATGACTGACATTTAACATTTGACTGTATAATTATTCTGGAATAATTTTTATTATATCAATTAATAAGGAATCATGTACTACGTGAAGATTGCTACTCTCGTGTTAGTCAGCACAGGATTAAAAATCGGGGATGTAGCTCAGTGGTAGAGCGTTCGCTTTGCATGTGAAAGGCCCCGGGTTCGATCCCCGGCATCTCCAATTTCTTTTGCTCTGTCTGATCGCTTTAATATATTGCATATATGTATATACATATATATATGTTATTTGCTCGGATCTTGATATAAATTTTTTGTCCGCGGCGATAACATAAATATATATATTATTTTTCAAAGTAAATGATGATGTTTTTTCTTTCATTTGTAAAGATATTACATCCCTGTTTATGCATTATAGTTTTTAACTTTAATTTATTACACACACGCGCGCGCACGTCTGAGGATTATAAAAGATTATTTCTTGTTATAAGAGTTTTTCAAGGAAGAATTAACTCTAATTTATACACACATACACACACATATATGTATATATATGTATATATATAATTTTCATACTTTATATTGAAACTTATGTTTCGTAATCTCGTCTCGTTATTTGTCTCGATTGTCACACTCTTTATCGACTCGATTTGCGCGAACAGCCACGCATGCTCGTCCGTCATATGATAAAAAAATCGCGTGTATTTAGAATGTCAACCAACGGCCGTGGCCGTATGTAAAGCGCGACAGGGGAGACGATGGCATGCAAATGAAGCCGAGCAAAGAGATTGAATGGTAATAGTCTTCGATTCGTCATATGCAAAAGTTGTCCTGTGTGTATATCCGCGGGCCCCTTGTCGACGCGGGAGAAAGATGCTATCATTTGAATTGCCGTCGTCATCATACGGGTAGAGATACGTTATGCCTATCTCCATCGAATATACCCGGGAATAATCGTGCGAAATATACTGTGACAGGATTTCCTTTTCTTTTTTTTTCTTCCCGTTCGTGCGCGCGCAAGGGATGAATGCAACGACGATGAATCGCACGTGGGAATTAATCATCGCTGGAAAAACGACGCAATAAGGCAGAGCACAGCTCGTTCTCTCCAACGTAATCGCGTGCCGATGAGTCGTACGAGAGGCAAGAAATGCTCGTAGATAACGACCTTGATTGATCGTAACCGTACACATGACAGTTCGATGGTACGATAGAAATATAGTTTTGTTTAAATAAGCATCGTGCGACGTATTTTCCTTTGCTTGCTCCGTTTGAAACATATTTATAATAGGGAAATAGATCATAGAGATAGAATTATAATTTATTAAATTTATTATTATTCTCGCTCAATCATCTCTATGTAAAAATATCTGAAGTGAAAAGTTTTTCAACAAAAGTATTTAATTTATTAAAAAATTTTTTAAAGGTGAAGATTTCTTCAACAAAAATATTTAAAATTTATCAATTTTTGATAACAAGGTTTGTGTAACACTTTCGACTTTTAAAATATCTGAAACTGATGCTGTGTAATTCTTTGAAAACGAAATCTCGCATGAAGAAAACGTATAAATTGGATATGTACGCGCGCGATATCGGACAGATTCGGCGAGATCTAATAGAGTCGCCTTAAACCTGCGGTATTCGAAGTATTCCCTCCGAAGGGGAAAATAAGAGAGAGAGAGAGAAGAGAGAGAGAGAGAGAGAGAGAGAGAGAGAGAGAGAGAGAGAGAGAGAGAGAGAGAGAGAGAGAGAGAGAGAGAGAGAGAGAGAGTTCGTCCGAGATCCCCTGTCACTGAACCGTTATAATATCCTGTCCGGCAATCTCGGGTATCTATTTTGTCCCCGAGGAAGAGCATAACTATGTGAAAAAAGCATAAAAAAAATCTCGTCGCGCATAGATATCGAGTTTTGACCCCCTCCCTTGGGGTCAGCACTGGAGCGTATGACCATTTTGTCACCCTCGCCGAAAATTTTATTTACGAATATCTTTTCGTCGCGCGCGCACAAGAGCGTTCGCGCTGTCCGAATGTGCACGATGCGACATAAAAGTGCCGGCATCCCCCCGTCAGTACCATCGCGGATTCTTTCCGCGTTACAAGCGACGAAACTTCCGGCTGAATGTAAATGTCCAATTGTCAGCGGCGCCGCGCGCCCCGTTCTCTTCGACGGACGTTTTACGGGCAATCGACGACGAAGAAATAAGTTGTCTGCGACTTTTTGCGTCCAGCTATATGGAATGCGTCATGGATGAATTTTGATTCCGCGTAAGAACTTTCGCGCGATCGCTCGACCGATACATATTTGCAAACATATTGCACGAACGAACACGCGATTTTACATAAGTATTAAGTAAATCTATTTTTTTATAAAACATGCCTTTTTTCGAAAAATTTAATTCACGTTTGTAGAAGGAAATTTTGAAAGTTTGCTGTGTTTCAATCATGATGCCGAAAAATTTATGATATCGATTAATTATTATAGGAATATGCTTGGTCCAGAAAATGTGCTTTATGAAAATGAATTCGTATTTAAGAATTTAATGTCAATTATAATCAATCTCCCCAATCGAAATTCGCATCAACATCAGCCGACTTAAATAATTTCGTGACTTCCGAAACAAATTACAAGAGGCTGAACTTAATGTCGAACAAAAAGTCGCGGCGGATGTTCAATGACACGAACTGCAGCGGGAAGTGACGAGGCGCGATGAATGATCCGCGATGAAATCCGCGGAGCGAAAATCCATCAGATAGAGTCACCTGTTTCCATGCCAGAGACAATAATACTGCTGCTGCTGGCAGACGGTTTTTGTATTCCCGGCTTTCTTCATTTTTCCTTCGTCGGCTGCGCTTCCTAGAGATGACGCGCGGTCGACGGTGGGGTGTTTTAAATATTTAGGCGGCTAATTTTCGCGAGGATTTTTAAGCCGACGGAGGAAAGTGAGAATTGAAAAGGAACGCGGCGACGCGAGGCGGCGCGGCGGGGAGAAGCGACCGAGCGAAATGTCCTCCAGACTGAAATAATAATGAGAGGCGCCAGCGCCTTTAATCACGATATTAAACATTTACGATCGCTACGGCGGTGTCCTGCTACGCTAAGACTTGCTTCGCTCCTTTTCTCGTGCGGCCCCGATCCGATCTTATCCCTGATACAAAGCGACTTTTGCTGTAACCCTCCCGCGTCCCTTGTTTACGTCTACACGGCGTATATAGTTGATAACCTTATACGGTGATCTATCTCGCCTCGGGATATTCTGAGTACAGAATTTAATCTGGAATGCGTTTTAGCTTGTCATGAACGAGATGTAAACATACATCTTGGAAGTTTGCAAAGTTTATTTAATCATGTATACTTGTACACCATTATATAATCAGCATAAATTATTATTACGCAAATCTCTTTAATGAGCTATGCAGTTTCATTTTGTAATCAGAATATATAATACATAGATTACATTAATTAGTTACATTATCTTGTAAACATATTACATTAGCTTAGATATTATTTTATAGCGTGTTTTTTTATCTATAAAAAGAAGAATTAAATGCGTTAAACGAATAAACTTCGGAAAGAGACAAATCTACGACGATATCAATGGATAGATCCGGATTCGAGATGATTGTAAGGGATGAATGGGGGGATGGAATATAACTTGCAACTTGCAGTAGAATGGGCAATTCGAGCGAAAAAGGACTGTGGACACTGGCGAAAAAGTTCATTTTTCTTGGCCGACGTTGCTATCGCCAGATTATGTCCCGCGCAGCTATATTGATGACAGCGGCAAAGCCGCCGAACCAGCCAGCTCAATCTAGTCCATAGTTTGTTTTGCTTTCACACAATTTGTCATCCATTGTCTGGGCGTACGTATACTCGCTGCCCCGACTGCCTCCAATCGTTATTTATGGTTTCAGAGACGCCTGATTAATTTTTGTCTCGTTCTCTTAATGTCTGAAAATTGTTGGCTCGGTTTCAAAATTCCGTAACAAAGCGCTTCGTTGTAATTAATGCGGAACAATTTTCCGTGGGGAGTACGATTAAATATGAATATTCAGTGAGCTTACGATAAAATTACATTTTTAAGCCGCGATTTAAGATGACGGTAATACGAGGTGATAGTCCAGCCGAAAAAAGAATAATTTAATATTCCTTATTCCGCGCGTGGTAATACGATTTTATGGAACGCCGGGCACGCGACGCCTGAGCATTAGAAATACGATTTTCCTTTCACAATCGCAAGGGATGGATTGAGCCGTCGGAAAGCATTTTTCTCGAGCCTAACTCTGAATTTTTCATTTTCATGCTTCGTTCTCCATAAATCGAATCATGATAAAAAGTGCAATAGCAGTACATACAAGATCAAAAGTGAAAGGAACATTAGAATATCTGATTCTATAATTTGTATCAACATTTCATTAATTGCATACATATTTATTGATACTTCATAACAATTTTTTTTTATGTAAAATATGTATATTTAATACGTATCATAATTTTAGAAATTATACACAATTGTATGATCAGATTACAAGTTTCTATTTAGACAATAATATATGCAAAAAGAATATCCGATAAAATAGATGAAATAGATTCTTAGTAAAAGTCAGAATATTATTTCAAAAATATAGAAAAAGAATATTGTACCTGGTATATTTTACCTTGTTTTAGTCTTCTCTTTTTTATGATATTTTGATCTCGAAATCCGATCGGCAGGAGTAATAAACTGCAGAAAGGCTGCGTTGTATATCCTGTGCGTAAGGGTTGCTTAAAATACGTTTGCCCCATCTTTTCTATTTTTCTGACGATACGAGACGCCTTTCGTACCCTCGAACGAAGTCGAGAAGTTCACGCGGTAACGTGAGAATGGCAGCAGATGCAGTGGAATGAAATTACAAGTTGTGTCCCGACATTATGTCGACGTGTTGTGCTTTTTCAGCGAAATTGTTGTGACAGGCACCTCAATGCGCGATTCTCGCTCTTTCTTTATCTTTCTTTTTTTCTCTTTCAAAAATTCCCCTTTGATGTAGGGTGGACATTTTTACGGTGTCAAGTCTTTTGGGAAAAGGGTCCGCGTCGCCTGTCGTTTGACTAATCCCATTTAATCGATCGCTTTTCCTTTCGATACGCTGATTAAACTAACTGAAAAACTAATGTTCAAATTCGAGAGCGATCGATAAAAACACCGAATTTTGCATAATTAAAGTGAGATGTGTCCATCTTTGAAACATATTTTCGCACGCGTATAATATATATACACAATATATACATAATTATATATAATTCTACTTAACATAATTCTACTTCAACCTTGTAAAAAAATTAATACGTGCAATGTAAAATTGTATGACATCTCATACGCGAAAATAGATGCTTCAAAGATGGAAACGTCTCACTTTAGCTATGCAAAATCCGGCGTTTTTATCGATAGTGCATGTATATTACACAAAATTTTATATATATATATATAATATAAAATTTTATGTATAATATATATACACTATCTGTGATTAATACGTGTTAACTTTTATAGGCGTACATAGTTTGATTAATGAAAGTCAACTTCTTTGAAATTGCTATTAGTTTCATTGTAAGGTTAGCAAGTAGAATTGAGACCGCATGAGATTGCGCCGGTTTATCTCGCGTTCTCTAATTGTCTATGACTATTCATCAAGTCATTTGTACTCGACGCAATTATCACTACCATTAATCTTGAGACCGGGAGTCATCTCGAATCCGACTACGTCGAAAGCTTTCGTTATTTGTCTCCTTGTGTGAAAATGTCTTAAAAATACGCCCTGTCTCTTCGAGGCATAATTAATGATAAATTATAAATGATAAATCTAAATGTAATAAACAAATTTTGTAACGTTTTAAAGAAAAACAAAGATAGATATATAGCTATTTACAGCATTTTAATTTTAATTATGGATATTGATAATTATATTATTAAAAATTGAAGCAACCTTTCAATATTATTTACTTTATAATTGCGGATAAATGATAGGTAAAAAATATTTGCTAAGTGTGGGGTTCGAACCCACGCTCCCAGAATGGGAACCAGATCTTAAGTCTGGCGCCTTAGACCGCTCGGCCAACCTAGCTTCGTGAGAGGCGAATGAAAATATCGATAAATAACCTATTAATAAATTAATGTTTATAGCGTAGTGATAATAAATTTTATTTCACATAAAATAAAATTGTCTAACTAATTTCGTTATTTTGGCTACATTAAACAACGGAATATTATCTTATACTTTGGTTTCATGATTTTTTTATAACAGTGGATAATATTGAATATTTTGAAAACATAACAATTTAATTAAAGCATTAATTATTGATAAACGATAGGATATATAATACTTCGGTATAATAAATTTGCCTCGTATTTTTAATTCAGTTATGACTCCCCATTTTGCGTGGTCATCCTTTGTAAATTGTGTAATATCCCGACGAGTTCGACGGGATAGAAAACACAGCATGGCTAAATGTACACGAACTCTGCCCGAGCACACGCGAGCACACACGGTAATTTGCTCGTGACCGCTAATGCGCCGCTCTGTCTTTGTGCTTCTGAAAAAAATCACGGAAGTTGTAAAGCACGACGCGCTATTTGAATAATATCGTCATTATTCACTTCGCTTGTTCCACGATGTGACTAACGATGAGTCGAGGGGGAATGGCTCGGTACTTGTGAATTTTGATCGTAATCGGCTAATCCGTGACGAACTTTGTGAAGAAAGCTCCTGGCGCGTGTGTCAGATGACTTTTTTTTTTTTAAGTAACATCGTTACATTACATTAATTTTTTTTGTATTGATCAATATTACGATATTGGAAATTAATTTTGTTAATCTTTTATATAGGCTTGTGTCAAGTTTGTACGTGTATCAGTTTTTACATTTGTAAGAGGAATAGTTCAGCCTATATGGACAATCAAATTTACATTTCATACGTGCTCATCGTCATCTGAATACGCGCCCTTTGCATACACGAGAGTCCAATGACCTGTTTCCATTAGTCGGTTTAACACTTAACGCCGCGCACCGTAGATTTGCACGCATATCATCCACGCTCCTCATCGTTTCTCCGCGCGATGCCAGGTTTTCCTCTCTCTCTCTCTCTCTCTCTCTCTCTTCTCTCTCTCTCTCTCTCTCTCTCTCTCTCTCTCTCTTTCCTCCTCCGTCTTATGCGGCGCACCTGTGCAGGCGTGGTGGGGACGATAAGTCAACGTAAGAGTGGCACGACGTTCAGGTTCAGGTAGGTGGGCATTCGCAATAAAAGCGAATCGTACGTCCGGACGATGTTCCGCGACGTAATAAAAAAGGGAAACCCCGATAATGGTAGCCGGGGTATCGCGAGCGCGAGTTGTCGGTACGACCTCACGAGGCATAGCTGATGTTGTTGATGTTGGGATTGCGTGCCGCGCGAATGTCGTACCAGTCTGCACCTATCCCGTTGTTAAAGCGTCCCTCCCCAATTACCTTTCCCCCTTCCCCTCTCGCGGCCGTGTCATTAGCGTAATCATTCTCCGTCACTTGGACGATTCCTCGAGAGCGCGCCGGGACTCGCGAGAACCACTTCATATTTAAATCGTTCCAAGCTTGCTTCCACTTCCGACGCACGCTTTGGGGCTTCCTGATTGTACACCGCGGGGAATCGTTAATGCTCGCCGATAATGACTCGTCTAGGGAGCTGCGCGAGGTTTGCGAGATGAAAAACACTTTTTCTTACAAAAACATATTTTATTTTGTTATAAATGCAGAAGTAGAGATGTAAAAACGTGACACAAATAATTTTAATTGATATTTAGAGACATATTGCGTTACATATTTTTCATCTATTTGTCTTTATGGACATTTATCATGCATATGGAGAATAGCGGTTGCAATATTTCAATATATACATTTGTCATCGTAAGGGTTTACTTGTAAAAAGCACGTATGTGTCGTTCAGGCCGTAACAGAAAAATAATTAGACGAAACAGACATTACTCGGCGAGCACGTGTGTCTTGGAATGCAAGCCACAGCTGTTAACCGCGCTTCGATTTTCTCTATTTAGGCTGCCACATGCAAGCTTTATCTTTCTTTTGAGGACTTGAAGCCGAGAGTGACGAGAGTAATTTATCTCCAAATTAGTTAAAAGTATAAATAACAATCTATAGTTGGTCATAAATCTATAATTAGTGTTATAGATGTTAGTTATATAATTATAGTTAATAATAACTGTAGAAATTCCAATTATTTCTAGTCAACTCTACATGATATTTTATTTCGCGATAAAAAATAAAGAAAACAATTGTTATTGATATTTAAAGTATTGTACATTACTCATCTAAAGTATTGCTCGAATAATTATGTCAAAGACCAGAGTATATATTCCTAATTATCATTATGCTTTCGTAGAAATCGAGTATCTACGATTGATCGTGCGAATCGACTGCAGAAATGCATTCCATGTTGCGGTTGCATCGAGCGTGTCGGTAATTGATAGATAATAATGGCGAGAAATAATCGCAAGAAACTGCGAATGTAGAGCTTGGAGAGTGAACGAAGGGCTTTGTACTGACGTGATTGGCCGAGCAATTTGTTTGTAGAAGCTGATTGTGTCTATCGACGACCATGATTTGTGTAATCGTCTTCGACCCGGCGGGTTATCGCACTCACGGAACAGTCTCTCGTTGTATGATTTTTATTCGCTCGGAGAGTTTTCACCTTATCACTATATGTAAACATTATGTGACCACTGCGTGTCTTACGGACGCAACGTTCTTACGCCATCTCCTCCTTGACACGCTTTAAATTGGTCCTCAAGTATCCCGAGATAGAGAGCAGCGTTGAAATTTCAATTTCAATTTTTATCGCGGCTGTCATGATTAACATCTTCTTGTGTGATCGGATCCAAGCAAATGTATGTAGTTGCAAGTAAAACGTTATTATTTATGGATTAAATAATATTTGAGAGAATGCAAAGTACTCTTACAATTAATATTAACATACGCGTAAAATGTGTTTGTGAAGTAAACGGGAAAACTAAAATTTAATACAAACATTTTTACAAATAATATATAAAAATTTCTTATATATTTTTTGTCATATTTTTTTTAACATTTTTGTTCGCGTTTTCTCTTTTTCGTTCATATGTATATGCTATGGAATTGCGACATATAATAGAAAGGACAGTGACATTTTTGCTTGTTAAAAGCTGGATATGAATATCGCTGAAGCGGAAAGAGGTGTAACGACGTCCTTTGACTTTGAGAGATAGAGAGAAAAGAAAGAGAGAGAAAGTACATGCAGCGACAAAAATTAGCTTTTGAAAATAATTCACGTGTGTTATCGGCTACTAAGGGTCGTTTCATGTCGTGGCTCGTCTTTTGCGTTATGCCACATGGGAGTGCTTTCATGTCAATACTTCAAAGTGACATTGAGTACCTACATGAAGGTACTGTACGTTACAAAAGTTGAATGTACAATTTGATATTGTTGAATTGCACTCCTCACACACAACCCGCTACGATTTAACGATATAATTATTTTAATTTTTTATCATATATAATGTATGATAAAAAATTTTTAACTTATTCTAACACGAGCAGAGAAAGTCATTAATTTTAATTCTAATTATTTCTAAACTACGTTATTTTATAAGACTCTGATTAAAGAGAAATATTAATTTATAACTTACAGAAAATAATAATTTATAATTTCATTCTTTAAGTAATCAAAATTATTAATCCATTGAACGAAATAACTCGATGTAACTTTTTGAATAAAATATAAATGAAGAAATAAGAAGAGGTTATATCATTGGAAAGATCGATACGTTGAGTAAACGAGCGTGCGTTAGTTTTTCATGATAATGTACCACGCACAAAAATCGTGAAATGCAGCTTGATAATACCTAGCAGCGCGTCGCGGCGAGAAGGAGCATTGTCGATTGCATTCGCGTCGGCTGAAGTACTAATCAGAGAAGCTGCTGTCTTTTAAGATTATTAAAATCGTCAAAGCTTCAGACTCCTCAAAGGGTTAATTATCCTACAGACTGTTTATGGCTGGGCGCTGCGCTTCCCTCGCTCGCCCGGGAACAGACGCGAATAAAGAACGAGCACATCATCAACAGGGAATAGAAGGTACGCCGCGAAAAAGAGGCTTTCTGTTTGCGAGGCATTGTGAGAGTTAAGTCTTGGATCGCTCACTTGATTGGCAAATGATGCATCCAAAACCAACAGTCAAATTAGCGTTACCCTCTCGTTATTTTGTCATCATTATTTTGATTACTATCTTAATTTATCGTTATCTTAATACGGATTCTATAGTATTTTTTTACACGTGTAAAATTATCTTTAATATTTTACATTGTATTTCTTAAATAATTTTGTATTTTTATTTGATTTCGAATGATATTAGAATGCATTTTTTATAAGCAACATGATGGCGCGCATCGTTAATGCTGGAATTTTAGGTACATCAAAGCCGCGAAAATATCTTGTGGAGACCACCCGCGACAGTGCGGATCTCCGGGAAAAATCCGTCTTATCCGGCATTATATCCGTCTTTCCTCGCTCTAGAACGCCGGGCAAAAAAAAAAACGATGCTAGAGGGGGGGCACATGACATACACATATGTATGGTCGTACGAAACTGGTAAATGGACTGTCCTTCGTCGCAAAAGGGTCAACAACGAGCGAGCGGAAGGAGGAGAGACCGAGAGCGTAACGATATCTGTGCACTTACGTGTCTTATGCGAGTATAGGTACTTAGACAAAGTACCTGCTCGCAATCGCTTTAAGAGCGAGAGCATGCCAACTATGAAAGGTGCTAAGAAACGCTGCGCGATCGTTCTAGCCGCGATAAAGTTCTCGTATAAAACCGTCGTACGTACACCGACACAGATTAACGGTGAAGAAGATGAAAAGAAAAAAAAAAGGAAGGAAGAAACTTGTGTGGCTGATGAGAAGGAACATCGTTTCTCGGTCGCGCTTTTAAAAAAGTGGCGAGCACGCGGTTATTATGGACACGAGATATGATTCACGTGACACGCATTAAGCGTTTATACGCGTATCCACGAAACGCGCGAAAAATCGCGGATGCTAAATGCATGCGATTTATGCTACTAACGAACGATCTTAGCCGCTCTCTCTCTCTCTCTCTCTCTCTCTCTCTCTCTCTCTCTCTCTCTCTCTCTCTCTCTCTCTCTCTCTCTCTCTCTCTCTCTCCCTCTTTCTCTGTCCTTCTTTAGATGCGATGACGGCGGTCAGTTTCTGAGAAGTCGCGTTCTTTTTCTCGTTCTGACAGCTCCGCGTCGTTTTGTCCCGTCGGGATTACTCTGATAGAATGCTCGTGCTCGGGAATGCAGTCGATAAGATTGATTGTAAGAGTGCACGCTGGGAATATCCATAAGTATTTAAATGTCTCGGAGGCACTTGGCTACACGCGCTCGCTTTTAATGATGAAACATTTCTTCGCAAGCAAACTTGAGACATTTTTCTCTTTTTCTTATGTCTTTGCACACGTTCGCGGCTGCGGTAATCTGCTCCGATGGACGCAACATCCTATCGTGTGCATCATTTATCTCCATATCCTTTGCTTCGTCATCCACTGTCTCGGTATAAGTGAAGAATTGCGACGCGAACAAAAACTCGATTATTACTGATGTGAACAACATGTAGTTTATTTTTAGCAAGAGCTTTAATGTCATTGTGTGCAGCTGTTTTGCGCATAATTGACGTAATGTACTAAATTCAATTGAACCTTTGGCACTGCGAATAATCGAGATAATTGCAAAATACATATTTAAAATTTGCAAATTACTTGTTGCAAATAATAGATAGTTATAGAAATAGCTCAAGAGAATGGAATTAAGAAGAGCGGAATAAATTACATTGAAAAATTTAATTATCGTGATAGATAAAAAATAAGGAAGCTCTAAATTTAAATGTATTAATTTATTTATATTTTATTAATTACATGTGTGGTTGGTGCCGTTCTTATTGTCATAGCGGCATATCGTGATGTAGAAATCCCTCTTTGTTTTATAAACGAGTAAAGAAGTACCAGTTCTCTCTTCGAATCGATTTTCTGTTTACTGTCGTGATAGAAATGAGCACATTATACGAGCGCGGTGAACGACGTTAACGAGTCGTCAAATCGTTGTCTGGTCTCTGGATGTATTTTAGTGGATTTAACGCGATGTTGATGGCTAAGAGAAATTACGAAATTATAGCATTAACATCCTCTTGTACGGGTTTGTTCAAGAACATCGCACGTTCCACATTCTATGAACCGTTAATTAATATATAATAAGATTTAATCAAAATATCCATCTATTTTTAATTAAAATCTTTATGATAAAATTCCGCGGATAATTTTAGATAATTCTGAAATGAGCATTAATTATATTTTTTTCACGGATTCATGATGGACATTATTTTAAGTCTTTTTATTTTGTTCATTTATTTGATTCGAACATCTGCGAATTTACGATAATATGTAAAGAGATCTGATCAATACTGAGCAAATTCTCGGAAATTTTCGGAAGTAATTCGCCTTTTGCGTCGTCCTGTAAGAGCATGCGCGCGATCTTGGAGAAAGGACCGATAGAGAGAAGCCGTTTGAAATAGCATCTCCATCGCGCTGTTCGCCGTGTGTACTAAACGTTCCTAAATGAATCGTTAATCGTTAACGGCGCGGCATTACACGGTCCTTATGACGCGCTTATAAACCGGAAATTCGCCGGTCCCCGAACGTCCGACTGTCCAAATCGCTTGGCGTGGAAGTCTTCCGGACAATAAAGTCCGGACCCGCTTTATAGCCAAAAGAGACCCACCTCGATGGACCGACCCATAACGGGGGCCCGTTTGTTTCTAACCTGTCATTAAACGCGTACGTTAAACGCGCCTTTTTTCCATTTCGTTTCTGACGATTTTATCTCTCTTTCTCTCCTTCTCTCTTTGTCTTCGCGCAGGATCGCGGAGAGGCTGTAAACGGTCGCCCATTTCCCCGATACGGAATGCCGGATACGAACGAAATAGTCCGGATTCCTGGCTTTATTAAGCCCTCGGTTTACGCGAGACATTTCGAGCGTCCGAGAGGCCGCGTGCAGTATCGGAAACAAAGCCTGGAGAGTCGAGGACGAGAGTTTGACTTCGTTTTGATGAGCCGCATAAAAGGGCGAAGGCGATCGGTCGCTGCTGTAAAAAGCGTTACGGCTATGGAACGGCTATGGAGCTCCCATTTAATCATAGCGTGTCGTTTAACGAGACACGTCCCTCTAACTGTTTCCCATCAACTTGTTCTACCTTTTGTCACAAACGCGATTAGCATAAAAGACTTTTTTGCAGAAAGAGCAAAATAAAATGACGTATTAATAGATTAATGTGTAATAAATTAATGATAATTAAAATAAAAATAATGTGACTTTTTTTTATCGTTGGTATAATAAAGTTGCAGATAATGGAAAACATATTACATTAGATTTAGAGTTAGTTCAACGTTGTCATTGGATTGATCTTTCTCGACGAAAAATCTCGTAGTGAATGAAAACGGTTCTTTCTTTCGTTCTTCCCGTTCGTCAGTCAATATTGTGCTTTTACTTTGCAGCTACGACTGTCGTACGATATAATATACATTGGATGTATTGGTTAGATACTTCGTCGAAGAAATTTACGAGGTTCGTAAGAAACGTTTAGACGAATGAACGGTCGCTGGCATAGAAGCCGTAACGGATCCTTCCACTTTTATGGTTTTATTGGGCTTTTATTCCGGCTAATTCTAATATATTTTTTTTGCGCGTCTAAACCCTTCGCGTTCGTAGTGCGTGCTTTGCATGCGTACATACGTGCGTGCGTACGCGTTCCGGCACGGCTGCTCGCGTCCCAAATAATCGTAAAATTTGATAATTAAATTTAATCGCGCCCCTTTAACGGCCTCGCGCCGCTGTCCATTGTGCATCACCCTGGTCCTACTTTAATGGCACGATTACTCTCGAAGCTTTAAAACATATGCTTTATATATCTTGACTCGGAATGATGATGCGCCATTATGATCCTGACACGTCATTAATTTTGTCAGCGACTTACTACCGTGCGACGCATCTAGGGCTCTTGTACCTAGATCCTTTAAATCGAAACGGTAAGATCCACTCACGATAAAACTCAAGATAAAAATGTCCCCCGGCTGGTAATTCCTGTCCCTTTGATCGGTGACAGTTCGTTGCGATGGTACGACGGTTAAATTCGATTTCAAAGACTCATATTAATCCTATTTCAAGAATTGAACAGGTTCGATGCAAGTAAGAATCAAATCCATAATTTTTCAAATTTATTTTAAATATGAAGATTAATATTGATGGAAAATCTATAAAAAAAAATGAATCTCAGAACACGCGGACTTATCTTTTTGCACTAAACCTTTTTCAATTTTAAAGTCACTTAGCAGCTTTGCATCTGTACAAATATGTTTTCAATATCGGCGAAAAGGAAGGAATGAAAATTTTAATGAGCTATTTCAAATGGAACGGTAGGATAACGTTTCTACTTAATGTATAGTTTCAGCTTTTATCTATACATTTAGCGGTAAGAGCGCGAGTCACTGGACAGTAAATAAATGATTTTACCGAGTCGCTCGAGACGTTGGAGAGTACGCAGCAGCGATACACTTCCTGCCGCGATACACGGAATCATCAGAATTTTTTCCTTTCTCCGTCACCCTTCGCAGTTACTATCTGCACGGCAAAATATACATATATTTTGCGCCTGCAAATTGTGCGCTATCGGGACGGTCATTATTAATTGACTCGCGGACCGATCTCGAAAATGCGCGTCTTAATTTCGCGTCTCAATTAGTCGCATCCGGTTGGTAATTCCCGCGTCGTTAGAATCATAATCTACCACACAGAGAAGGAACGCATCCTATCCGCGACGTTATTCTACAATAATACAATCGCGTTTTATGAGGAATGTCCATTATACGGTATTTTCACTCAAAGTGCTATCGACACTTTGTCAAACTTGGATAAATCGTCGCGCTCTTATCGTAGCTTAAAAGCATCGTGTCTGACCTCAGCTATACCGGCTTCTCTAGCAGCAATCACGTCTCGCTGAATGCGCGAGTGGCCCGTAATTTTGCGGAGGCTATCGAAGCGCATTGGCGCGCGATGGAAATGCGCACGGCGATACTCCTGTTTTTTTTTTCTGCGCAAAAGAGCGCTGCGTTGGCGGATCGCCAATTAGGACGTCATACCCTCGACAGGCGAGTAGCGCATGAAACGGTGCGCAAGTCATTCCGCACTTCATCGACATCATAGGTTTTTTATGCCGACCGCGTAGCATCGGTCGCACATACGTCAATATCTACGGGGTATTTAGTAAAAAGTTCTTGGAATTTTTAAGGGAACGCATGTTACACAATTGTCAGTGATATCTAGAATCAAAAGGTCTCGATTAACTTATTAATCAACATAGGATAAAATTAGCACAAAATAAAAAGACGTCAATGTTTATCGGGACGTCTTCCGAAACGGAAGCAATTACTTGTACTTTAGAAATTGTCGAGTGCTAACGAGGTGGAAAAAGATGATTCTCACTTCTTTTATGCTCAATATATATGTGTACAAATAGATGCAAATGTGTAAATTACTATTGCGAGAAACAAAATTTTTCTATCTGTAAAGAAATTGATCTGCAGACGTATATTAATGAAAATAATTTTTTTGTTACGCTCCCTTAAATTTTTCAACTCTTCCTTAACACCCTGTATAGATGATATGTCACGGATGATTGTAAGAGCCGAGGCATAATGGGGGATGGGGAAACAAGAGCCAGCGCGCACATCAAAGTCCCGGAAGTTATGGAGTGGGACCGCCGGTGCATCCGGCGCAGACTGATAATCATCTGTACGAAATACTTTGTAATCGTTAATTACGGCGCAGCCACGGGTTTTCGAGGACGGGATCAGGCGCCACCCGAGGGAGAGACAGGAAAACGAGAGAGGGCTTTTGCGTTCAGCTGTCACAAAGTAGAGTAGAAATACGCGCGCTTGTCTACAGTCCTCCGTTCGTTCCGGTCCATTACAGTCGAGCAAACTCTTATCCACCACTTTAGTTTTTCATCACGACGGTTATCGCAGAATATTTCTCATAATCCGAGTATATATGTCGCTCGAATATGTGTGTGTTGTCGTAGAGAAATTGCTAACATTTGCTTGAAATCCCTTTTTACTGCTTCAATTAAGCGACATTAATTGCAGAAATCTCTCGATGCTATTTATACGAACAATTTTAAAATTTTGTTAGATATATGTGTAACATTAATCACAACGCTTGCTAATCGACAACGATTGAAAATAATTTATAGTCTTCAATTTCTCTTTTTTTCTTTTACATATTCGGTATTTAAAAAATTGTTCATCATTTTATCCCCCTTGTTATTGAACGTAACAGAAGAGCGAAAGAATGAGACGAAAAATTTGAGAACTCGATGCGTAGCTGCTCGATAATCTGTGACAATTGAGCGGAAACAATGATCTCTCGGAAGGAGACTCGAGATGATTCTGCAAGGCAACGACCGAATTCCTCGGTAATATTCAAATCGTCGGATCTGTCAGGTCTTGACTGGCTTCGTAGATCGTATTTCGTAGTCGGCCTCAAATGAGGCGGCGAAAGATTTCGCGAGAAATTCTCTCGAACCCTCATCGTGAAATATTCCTTCTTCCTTTCTCTCGAAGGGGCGGAACATTTGAGTAAATGAAGCGGGTTGGAAACGCGCGGAATCGCGTGGTGGGAAAGAAAGCTCGCTGCTAAATATTCGAATGCTCGAATAAATCCTAAGTGCTCGATCCCGCTGTGAACAGTTTTTTTTTATTATAGCTTTCGTAGTTTTGCGCAATCAGAAAATTTTCTTGAAAGGGGGACGCGCACGTCCAATTGTGTGTGTCAACGCAATGATGTATAATTTTGCGAAAATGTATACGCGTTACGCGTATACATTGCGCAAAGCAAAATGACACGATAAGCGCACGCAAAACGACTCACGTGATAACGAAAAATCAACACCTCTAATTGCTCTCTCGTATATGCGTTCCTCTCGATATTTTTTCTTGTTTGAAAATTCCCTGCCTAGTTATTACTCTCTCTCACTGTAGTCGATAATTATTGCAAACTGGTCTCTCGCTTCTCTTTTTCTTTCCTTTTCTCTCTCTATCTCTGCTTGTCGAGCTGACGTATTATGAAAACGGTGTCCGGGTTCCGAGCAGCTTCCGAGTTTCGCGCGCGATAATCGCGATCACTTCTCGGAAGATTTCGCTCCGTGGTGAAGGCGTGTCGGCTGTCTTTTTCTCGGGTTTTTTTTTTTTTTTTTTTTCGTCTCTTTGTTTTGTATCGTCCATTAACTGCGCGCGCGAAGCAAGCCGGGGCTCGTGCCGTGCAAGCCGCACCAGGAAATCAAGGCGAGTTATCATTACCATCTCGACAGATTACCGTGGCGGAGAGTGCGTACAACCCCGGCGTTAATAAGAGCACTATAAAAGGAACGACGGTCGACTGGCGGAGAGAGAAGATACACAGGGAGGGACTCGTCTCTTCTCCAGCTGCAGGAGACGCGAGTCGGGAGAAACGTTATAAAATCTACGCGACCGCAAAAACCGCAATGTTGCGGCGCTCTAGGTTCAAGTAGCAAGTTCAGTGGCCCTGATAGGTGTAGCACAATCATCGACCGGCTTACCCGACAGTGCCGCGGAAGTTGCATAGTCACAAACGCCGAAAAAAGTTGCATGGATCCAATCGAATTACTCTCTGAAACGTTATATCGTATTTTACACGAATCGCTTTGAGTATTTCTGTAGGGAAAGAAACTGCGGATTTTGCAGTAACGTATAATCATTTATGATTACAATTTATGATCATTTTTTTTCGTGTTATCTCGAAGCAGTACGGATGTCAGATGACTTTTATCGCGATATTGAGAGATATAGCGTACACCCCGCGGGATTGTTAACCTTATTAAGAGATATATTGCATGATTAACGTTGTAAAACATAAAGGCGCAGATAATATAACTGTAAATGTGTCGGGGAAAATTTCGCAGACAAACAAACATGTTTATGCACGCAAGTGTGTCTATAATAAGAGTATCCTAGAAAATGGAAAGTGTGTGTATGTGCACTACGAATATTGTTAAATGACAATATCGATTGTTCACGTATAAAGATTTTTGCTCATTTTTTGCGTTGATCGGCGGGGAAATCGATAGATTTGATTGTGATTGCGCGCGGCACGATCGCGCACGAGTGCCGCTGATTGCGTTTTAAAGCGTGTAGCGCGAGAAAAACGATCCGATGCACTCTATGATTGCCGTCTCTCTTCCGCGCTCTTTGCCTCTCTTTCCTCCTTTCTCGTAACGGAGAATACTCCTCGTGGCAATAGGTCACCGGCAGATTTATTACTGCGTATCTACGAATTTTGCTCCGAAAAGCGTTGGATTTTCCATAATTCTTCGAGTACACATTTGATATTTTTTTTTCGCGATAAGAATGTTTTAGCCACAAAAATTCTAATAACACAGTGATACAAGCAAAACACTTTTATCATTTTGCACAGTACATGGTATAATATAAATAGCAAGTAAAATTAAACCAATCAAAAGTTTTCTAAAAGTTCAAAAGTAAAATAACATATCTACTTTAATAATTCTTTTCAAGCGTTTTTCGAAGAAGAATTTTCAATCTTCGCGATTATTATTACCGAAAACATCAGCGTTGATTGAATTTCCGCCTCCGCTTCTTATCCTCGATCAAGAAACGTACGTTCAAATATGAACCTAGACAGAGTTCTAGCCGCGTCTAGTGCACGTTAACGAACGTCAGGTGGATCAGGATGAAGCATCAACCGAGCGTATCCTCTGCCTGCATCTACGATCCGCATGCACGTCATATGTGCATCGACCTGCATGCCATGCCTGGACCTTCAATACCCCGACCTCCCACCGGGTTACGCGCCCGTGAATTAGGGTTAGCTTGCTTTGGGTTATTACGTCATAACAGTACGGCCACCTGGAGGCAATTGCCCTCTCCTCCCCATCCTATCCGGCGTACTGTTACGACGACGGAAACCTGTCGTCCTATTTATTGGCCGTCCGCGATCGTACACCTCTCGCCAGACGGAATTAGACCGGATATCCGCGTAATCCCGGCGATCGCCGTCCGTCTCTCGGACGGCGTAACGCGCGTGTTTCGGACGGTTCATAGGCACACCGGAATACTAAACAACGTCGCGTCGCGTCCTATTTGATTCCGCTTCTATTTGATCGCCCGACGTGGATGTATCGCGGCCGAAGCTACCGTCCGATATTGCCAGGACGTAATGGCGCGTTACGTAACGCCGAAGGATTGCAATCTCGCGCAATAGTTTTCTCTTTTCGTGGATATTTACGGGGAACTGTCACATCTAGTTTATTGAAATAAATTAAAACAATACGTATAAAAAGAGAGAGAGAGAGAGAGAGAGAGAGAGAGAGAGAGAGAGAGAGAGAGAGAGAGAGAGAGAGAGAATGTGTGAAAACTAAATTGCAAAGAATGAAGAAGATGTAGAAATATGATTTAGAGCATGATATTCAGTAATAATGAAAATAATAATTATAATGAAGTATATTAAAAATATAATTATAATAAGATAAGATATTAATTAATTGATGTAATGTTATTTATATTTTAAAGAATTATATACGCTATTTTTCCTAAAAGAATATTTAAAAAAGAAAAAATTTTGTATCGCAAATTATTTTGAATATCATTCTTATATACACGTTGCACGCAACAATATGGAATTTGTCAACGAGTTCGCGTGTACACGTAACATTTTTTTTTTATTTTCCGCGCGAGTATACAATTGCATTCAATGTATTCGTGTAGCTTTTATCACGTTATCGAAGCTTTTAGTGCGTTGACAGAATAATAAGCATTTAAAAGGGTTATTCTGTTCCACGCAATAAAAAATACAAATGATATAAAATGTAAGCGCAGATCGTAATTTTGTATATTACGAGTGTACTTGATGTACTTGAGTGTACTTGATAATTTGTTACATTTACAAATAAGATAAAGAGATATCTCTTTAAATGTAACAAATGATAAATAAATTTTATCTGTGGCAATATATTGTTTTGCAATATGATACATTTTCTTTCTTTCTCTCTCTCTCTCTCTTCCTCTCTCACGCAGTTGCAAAATATATATTTATTCATACAAAGTTGTAACATATGCGGACACTTAAAGCAGATAGAGACAGCTGTCTTCGTAATCGTGAAATATTAAATTGCCACGATTATCGATCGGAAAACCACGTGAAAGAGATAAATGGCGATGATAGCGGCGCCTTTCACGTTTTTTTTACTTGCGCTATCATTCAACGGTGTTAGCAAACTTCACCGTAGTAATATCTCATTTCGAGATATGAGAAGGTTTGCAAACGTTTGCATCGAGCGCAATCTCGAAAGCCCCGGCGTGGTCAATTTTCGTCCTCTCGAATCGAGCGGAACTCGTTTTACGAACGCTACAAAGTATATATTTATCGCTTATAGGTCAGAGAGCGTCGACCTGTCGAGCGGGATGAATCCTCCGTACTCTCGGCTTTTGCGGATGATTCATCCGCTCCTGTGTCAAAAGGCATTCAATTTGCCTTCCGTCACACAACACACACATACACACACACTTTCTCTCTCTCTCTCTTTCTCTCTCTGCCCCCACCGCGAGATTAATGTAAGACACAAGGTGCAGTGGAATGCGCGCCCGTAAAGACAGCGAGTGTGCTTTCTTTCTTCTCGGATGGAACCATAAAATATGGAATGTATTAGTTTGATAAGGCCGAGAGAGAGTGCCGACCAGAGTGCCGGAGAGCGAAAGGTTCAGGAAGAACAAGAGACACAGTGGCGGATTTAGCGAATACGGAATTTCGAACACAGACAACCGATAAGAAAAGAAAATTTAGATTATTAAGTACAAGACAATTGTGATAAGTTATTAATATTGTTTTTTTTTTATAATCGTTATGATGGATAACGAATATATAATATATATTTATACAAAATGAGTGATAATTAAGGATATATTTAATCAGAATTAAGCAAAAAATGATACAAAAACAATATTTATATTAAAGTGCTATTTCTCATACACACACACACACAACTCTCTTTTTATACGAATAAATATTTTTTTTTTTTTTTTTTTTAGAAACTCTTGTTCGTTTTATGTATCGAGCATAAAGGGCACGTTTTTGCGCCTATTGAGAAATCCGTTACTGCCGAGAGGAAAGGGACGGGGTGGGAGGAAGGGAGCATAAACGTATTTACTCGGGCTCAGCATAATATCGCGAGCTTTTATAACCAATAAAAGTTACAGCTGACACTTCTCTTCTCTCTGCGGCGACTGCGATACGCAGCCGAATGCGCGGACACGCTTCTTCTTTCTCGGCGTCGTCGTCATCGTCGTCGTGTGCGTTCCGAGGTCTCTCGACGGGTGTACACGCGGAACCAGGCGATTTATGAGTGACGAGCGACATGGTAACGAGCCTCGCGCGATTCGAACAATCGGCCGCTTTGTGTGCCCGGAGAGTTCTTTGTGCCTTCCGCGCGCGGTTTTGAACGATCCTCGGCTGCACTTCTTCTCGTGGTCGTAATTTAATTAAGCTGAGAGCGGGATGTTCGCGCCAAAACGTTTCGCACGCACTCCCCGTGAACCGTTGCGCGACGGTTTTAAAAAATGCATAAAAAATAGGCATGCTTTGGAGGAGCGACTTCGATTCATTTAGATAATTTTTAATCTAAAAATTTAGGTAAACTTCACATTACTAAATATTTAAATTTTGAATTAGCTGTCGAATTTTATTGAATAATAAGATCTGAAAATCTGTCTTGTGCGTTCATTGTTTTGCTGCTCAAAAAACTCAGAATTTTTTAAAATATTCAATTCCTCGTATCTTTTGCATTATATCATTTAATTTCGAAAAATAACTTCTCGTAGCGTGAAGTAAACTTTGTGTAGAAGAGATAATCTTAATGTACGCGGCATATACATATTTCGCCGCGTAATCACCTTCAAAAATATTTATACCACTTACTGCACGCGTCATGTGCGATGTTACAGGCATCCCATCTCATTACACAACCACACCCTTCTCGCCGCGTAATAAACCCTTCAAGGATTAATAAAGAAACAAGATACGATAAGACATATACGCATTAAGCTCGTTCCGCCGTAATTAACAATATCCTCGCTTCGTGAAGAGGAAAACGAAGACGTAGTGCAAATGATCTTCAGTAGATACACAGACACGCTCTTCCCTGTAGAGCGGCATGAAACCCCCCGTGTGTTACGATCGCGCGTGCGATCCTCCATTGGCAACTGAACTCTAAATATCAAGACGATAAAGATTTTTATGAAAGGCGAGCTGCGCGCAGGAGGGCGGTCTGGCAATTAGAAATATTCGCTGCGGGGACGGTTAATATCTTCATCCGGGCTGGGAAAAAATTTTATCACCGCGGATGGAAAAAGAGAGCGCGCCGAATGAAGGCCGGGAGGCCAAATAGGGAAGGAACGTCGATAGCGCGACCAAGTCACTATCGGAATGCGAGTCACGCTGCCTCGTTAAAATTATGACCTTATCCTCGGAGAGGAAGAGGAATGGAGCCACGCGATTCCGCGCTGTCACAATGTAACTCCCGTTTCCTCGAACGGAAAGAGATTCCGCGGATAATCGCGTCACGAAAAGTGCAGTCGGATGCTCCCGCGAGATGCTGCGCTCGTTCTGTCCGCCGATCGGGCCGTCGCGCTTTTATGATAGTTTTACTGCGCGGAATTAATCAAACGGAATAAAATAACGAGAATGACTCACACATAGCGGGACGCTTGCGAGAATGGGATTTATCGTCGCGCGCAAAGTACCTTCTGTTTACAATTACTCCGACGCGGGCTTTATTACTAATAGCGACGTGAAATTGCGGAAGCTCGCTCTCGTCGTCCTCGTCTGTCATCTCGCGTACGGTACGGATGCGAAATGGTGGATTATCCGAGAGATGATTTGTTGTCAATGATTATCGTGGAATTGCTGTATTTAAATTATGATTATTTAAGAGAGCAAACACATATAAACATTCTTATTTTTCTTTTAAATTTATAATAAGCAATATTGTACTTTTTCTGAAAAAAAATATGTATTTCTCTATATCGAGGTACATATATCTGCAGAAGCATGTCATGTCAGCGAGACGACGCACGGTCGATATCTCTGACTCGGCGCTCTGTTGCGTTTTATTGGCGCTCGTTCGAGATACATGTAATAATTCATGCGGGTGTCTTGCATAAAGATGGCAACGATATGGGTAATAAAATGTGCGGTGGCAAGAAACGTGATTTTATGATAAATATTAATGTTGCGGCGACGACAGTTCACCAATGCGAGTCGTAGTCGTGGCGACGGCGATGGCGAGATCGGCGCGAGATGATGTTAAACGATCGAGGACCGTGTCGATGTTACTTTCATTGTCCATGATTAATGGTAAAACGTTTCTGTTGGTTTTTTGCGCGCGACCGCAGAAAATTGCGCGGATACTTGGGTACATCTGCGTTGCGCAATATTGAACGACGAGCGTCGCAGTGTCGCGAGGCTCGATGTAGGAAGTGTAGAGGTCGATTTACAGTTACGAGGACGTCGATACAAGACGATACAAGACAATAAGGAAACAGGAAAGTACTAACGAGCCAGAACGCGTTTTATTCATCGATAGCGCAGTTAAAATCACAGACGAAATATATTATGGTAAAATAATAGTAAAGAAAAATTTCTCTCGATTCTTTTGCAAGATAAAATTCTTTATCTTGCAAGATTCCTAAAATCGAGGGGGATAAAAAAATTAACTGTTATTAATTTAAGTTTTATTTTAATGAATAACTCGTAACGTGTTTGGAAATATTTTCAGCGAGATAAGTAATTACGAGAATAAAAGCCTGCGTTTCGTTTATTATATATACGAATGCCATTTTCGCTCGAAAGTAATTAAACCGTGAAACGGTTTTAGCGCGGAATAAAGTTGGGAAGGCAACGATAGGAAACACACCCGTTGAAGGGTTGATAAAGGCCGCGCTAGTTAACGGGAAACGCTTTATATATCCCATTCCCTGGAGAATTTCCGAAGAAGATAGCGCTTGATATACGATCGCATAGCCGTATAAATTAACTCCTGGTGACATTTAGATTAATTGTTCCGCGTGCACGTCGCCCAGGGTATGCTTTTTAGGGTAAGGAATCGCGATCATTATTCCAACTGATCCCCTATGTCTGTCTTGTGGTTATATATTTGAATACGAAAACTTTTAAAATGTATACGTAGAGATAATATATTATCCGATAAAGATGTGCAAGATGTATTATTATTTCTTGATTCTCGAACAAAGCTTATAACTTGTGAAATAATATAGAGAGAAGAGTATATATTAGTACAAAGATAGAAAAAGAAAGAATATTTAAAAAATTCAAACTTTTTATTTTAATTCTATTTTATATTGGTCATACAAAGGTAGAGAACATAAAATTTTCTGCTTTTTTTATTTATTGTCAGATATTCGAAAATATATATTTGACGTTTCTTAAGACGTGCTCGGGCACAATTTCGTAATGTCTGTCTGATATCAGGGATCTTCGATTTGATTGCAACTAACATGTCGGGGGAGCGGGATCCCCGCGGGTGTGTGCTACGGGTACACACAAGTACACGAAGAGGCGGTCATTAGGACAAAACGTTTTCTTTGATCCCGTCACGATCGTCGCGTCCCTCAGGAACATCCTCAAAACGGCGTGTCCGTAGATTCGTCGGTCTTACACGAAATGCTCATCCTCGCTCTTTACGGTGTCTCTTTCTCTCTATCGTTATTGATATTCGACGGTCTTAGGCACGAATAGGGCTGCGGTAAGGCGCCCGCATTGTGTCAACAACCCTCGAGAGAAAATCAGAAGCTACGAATTATGATAGGGGCCCCCGGAGCACCCCGGTGTTGTCATTAGTGGCGAGAGCGCGACAATACAATGATTTTCGCCGAGCACGTTTTCAAACTTATGCAACGTTTCAGCGAGATCCCTTGAAATAGCTGCCACTAATAGAGTCTATCAAGATATATTATTTCTCAAATCATAGTTCTAAATTCCAATATTTTACACACATTTCAAACACCGCATTTAGATAAAAAATTATTTTCATGTATCATGATTACTTAAGATATGTAAATAATTTTATATTTTTAATTTGTTATTTTATATGCTTATGACTCTTTTAATTTGAAACTCTCGCTCTTTCTCTCTTTCTACGCCATTAAACGTTTATTATTTGTTTTAATGAATATTTTCCAAATTGATCGGAATAAAACGATAACACGCACAAAACTCTTCGAGAAATACCAGAAAAATTATATTTAATTTTAATGAATATCGAAATAAAGTTTTCGGGAGTTTCCGCAATCACGTAAACGATGCCAATTACACGTCGAGGCAACCGTCGACGCCGTAATTACCTTTCGGTCCATTTAAAGTTAACGGGAACCCTTTGCTAGATTGCGCTGTTGCAAAATTTTCATCCCCGTCGAGTCGCGACGTGTTTTTTTTTTTTTTTTCGCAACGGACGCCGCCGTCAACCAACCGATAGCGAGGAACAGCAATTTCCTGAGGAATATCCGGATTTACGGGGCTCCTCGAGGATATCGAACAAATTTAGCGCGAAACACGTAACGAACGAGTTCCGTGGCACTGGGCCGAAGAGGGGAGAAAAGCATCGTACGTATATACGGTAGTAGAAAACTTTAACTACCTCACAGCTCATAACCCCGTTATGACCCGACGTATTTCCCGTGCGCTTTCTATCTCTCTCTCTCTCTTACTTTTTCTTTCATTCTCTCTTATCGCTTATTATTTTCGTGCTCAAGTCCGGACAAATATTGTCTAGACATTAGCGGACTTGCGGATCATTCGTGTTATCTCGAGTAAGACGCTTTCCGGATCCGAGACGGCAACTAGAAGTGACGATTTAAGCCGCGGGATCGGCAAGAGAGAGGACGATTTTCCGCCTCGCTATCGGTTACCAAACGACGACGGCCACTTTTGTGCCGATCCCACGTGTCGCCGATGGATCTCCGATTCTCCTCGTAAACCTCAAAGGCGGAGATTGCTCGAGCCCCCCCCCAGGGTCTGCTTGTTATGTCAGCACGAGGGGTTGCTTTGCTTCTATCCTCCTGCCCTACGTCGCTGTCGCGTTCAATGGATTTTTTTTTCTCCCGATCTCTTTGCGGGCGTCGACCAGATTCGTCGAGTGTGAGAGTAACAAGCTCCCGACATCCGAGAATATCTTCCGCAAATTTATTTATGGGCGACGCGCGAGGCGGAATGGTGTGTGCATTGTGTACCGAAGACGATCTTATACAACGCACCATGTATAGCTATATGGCACGTACCGGCAAACGACGAACTTATTCATGAGCGGATTTGAGGATCCCGCCGTTGTTGTTTGCTTGTTTACTCATGTACCTAGCTCGATGTATTATTAGACACTTACCGAGTATCACTGTCGACGATGCTATCTTAACACGAGATGCAAATGTAAGTGCGGATACGAACATATATTCGCGTTCATGCGAAGAATGACACAAGATAGTTCACACTGCATCTAAGAAATATTATATATTGAAGATTCGTATTATGTAATATAAAATTCCTATACGTATTCTCACGATGCCGTATTAGATTTTCAAGCATGTCATGATAATATAAGCACGAATTCCATTAATTTATTTTCTGTAATTTGTATTAGTGCGAGGGCCGCGAATTTTGCATAACTACGACGCGCTTATTAATCTGAAAGCTTCTGTCGAGAATCACAATTAAGAGTATTCCGCGCGACGGCACTCATCATTTCAACATCGTCTGAACGGAACGGAGCGTTTAAAGCGATGATTCAGCTCGAGATTGCAAAAGAGAAAGAGAGAAAGAGACACCCTTCTCTGTCAGTCAGAAGAGCGTTAAAAGCGCTGCGGCCATCCCTTGACAGCCACTTTAAAATTACACCGATAATGAAATCGAGGCACACCACCACTCCTAATTCCTAAGTCAAACGCGTCAAGCAGACGAAAGAACAGATGCGGGGACAATGGCGAGTCGATCGTCGATGCGAAATGAATTTAAAGTCGGGATTTAAAGGCCCCGGCGACACAAAACATTCCCCCTTTTTTCCGTGCAGCGTCACGCGCGCAGTCACAATTATTACAAGCCGATCGGTCGTAACAGATATTGTTAGTCTCCGGTGAAAGGGGTTTCTGTGCAACGCGGCAGGAACGAGGAGAGTGTTAATGGTATCGCTGCGTATCGACTTTGCTATCTGGTCGAACGTAAACTCTGCCAATAGTCAATTACCAAACGAGCTGCGACCATTTTTACTCTCGAGTATTTTTTTGTTCGCTACTCATAAAAAGAATACAATTAACAAAAATAGATGATATGTATATGCAGTTAATGTTTGAAGATTAATTGTATAATTTAAAAAATAACTTTTTTTTTCGTGAACACAAGAAGGAGAATAATCATTTCCTATAGTGTTTTGGCGTTGAATACGATTCCAGTTTCCAAAGTGCTCTATCATATCAGAAGAATTTTGTGTATATATGTGACAATTAAGTATGTTTAAATTCTCAAGAGGAATTTGTTATTTCAGATCGCTAAATATGAATCTGATATAAGAATTGACAAATTCAAAATAGTGAAATCAATAAAAAAACCTAACAATTTTAAAATTTTTGACATATTACATTGATTTTGCAATTTTAAATTCGTCAATTTTGACACCGGATTAATATTCAGAAACTTGAAATATTCTTAAGTTTAAAGAAACATTTAAAAATATTTGATAGATTCTCAATATCCTATAATTCAAAACTTTCCCATAATAGATTTCATATTTAATTACGAATATTTTATTAACCATAATCGACGCAACAAATTTCTTTTGAAGGCTAACAGTTCTAACAACATTTAATATTGATTGCAACAGAACTTTTACAACACATACCATAATTATAACACGGTAAAATATAATTAAAATGGTCCTCTTTCTTGCAACTTTAACCGCAAATTTTACAAAATGTGACGTACAGAGCAATTTGGAACTCGGAATCATATTCAGCGTCAAAAACTACGAGAAATGACTCCACTCTTTGTGCGTTTTTCTGTTAAACTGTATTATCGGTCTTCTATTAATCTTGTTGCGCTTACTAATCTCGCCGTGGAATAAATTTGCGACAAATACACGAAAAGTATCGCGGAGGCTATCAACGCGAGTTATGGCTACCGCTGTTGGCATCTTATATGTTTTTCGCGTACTCTCGGGTAAGGTACATTAAAGCGCTCCGCGATATATACTTTCACGTGAACGGCTCAGAGCGCCGCGATTTTCCCAGTAAGTTTCCGCATAAGTTTGTCCTGTTCCATTTAGCGCGGAAGATTTAATGCTTCCACCGCGTGGTTTACGATATACAGATACATGTATAGTACCTGCCTGCGCCCCCGATTACGAGTGGGAGGAGACGACGAACTGGTTGCATGGAGCGTATATATACATCCGACGGAGTCAGCGGGCGTTATGCATGGGGTGCCATTCCGGCGCGTTTTAACACCCGTATATAAGGGTGAAATTACACCTCCGACCATTCCTGCATTTTCGGAACTTGATTAACGTCGCCGTCCTACGAACGATTATGGCACTACGTGACGGGATTAGTTAGACTCGTCACGAAACGCGCTCGTTGTCTGATAATGTCTATTTGCTTCTTGTAAAATTCTCTCTCTAATCGCTGCAAATAGTGCCAACTTTAAAACTATCGAGTATATGTATGTACATATATTCGAATATAGAGAGTTGTGTGTTTTTTAAATTAATTTTATGTGATTCATATTTTTAGTAGTATTTATTTTTTCAACGATGATTGCAACGTAATGTCGTATAAATGTATTCCAAGAGGTTTCGCAGATGCAAACAATTCGTCAGACATGGATTTACGAGGATTCTAATGTAATCGGTTACGAAAATAAGTGCGACGGTAGCGATAACCGAATGGTAATAAAAGTAATAAAAACGCTGTTTTGGCATCCATAAAGCGCGTACTATAAATAACGTATAGCTCAATCTGCTGTTATGCAAGCATCGATGAATCGGGAAGGAGCTTCACCGTCGTCGCGACGGCCATATGAAACACTCTCGTCTCGTCGACGCCGCCGATCTTTCGCACGAATATAAAATCTTTCATTTCCATTTTGAAATTCGACGTGCCTAAGCGGGCGTGTGCATGCAAGACATGCCGCTGGTGGTTCCGTTACCAGAGGGAGAGAAGGAAGAGAGAGAGAGAGAGAGAGAAAGAATTCTTTTTAGTGTCGTAGGGGGTGTGCGAGGCGATAAAAATCGCGAAACATTATACAGATTTGTCGGTCGGGCTGCTTTTACGATTTTTCTTCGCGCCGCCGCGCCGTCCGTCGAAAAACGCCAGCCAACTTAAACCCGCCCGACTCTTTCGCGCATCCTGTGTCTCCCTCTCTTTCCATTTTTTATTCCCATAATTTAATTATCTCGGCTTTACGGCCGGGGAGACTAGCTCTAGTGGGTTAGATCCGGCGACCATAACGTCTCACATAAATCCAGGCGAGAGATATCCCGTTTACTTCGGCCCGGGTCTCTCACGGATATTCCCCATAAACGGTAGTTCGACCGAAGAATAGAGCACGACATAGACGTCTAACTTCGATCCCGCCGACCAATTTGCCGGACGCCACGCCGCCTCGTTTAATCGAAACCCGTGATTCGACTATGAATTTATGGGTTTACGGTTTGCTATAAATTATGTGCCGCGATAGGAGCCCGTTATTACGCAATAAAATTATGAAATTTATGATATATGTATAATATATAATATATACTTTGGATAATATAATCAACTAATGTATAAGATGATTAATTATATTAAGTCGTTCATTTTTTCTTCTCGCAAAACTAATGCTTTATGTATGTATGGACGATTCAGCGCGCGTTTTATTACATGTTATGTGCGTATGTTTTATATTTCATAAATATTTATTTAAATATGTAGATTCAGTTTTTTTTTATATACAACGCACGAGTGAATTGCCACGTGCTATAGGAGATACCCTCGCTGTTCGCGTGCGATGTTATCGGACCAAAGTAATTAAATAAGCGCGACGCGCGCGTTCCGCGTGTCACACGAGCGAAGCGGACGGACGAGCGCGTGTAAGCAGACGCGGCGCGGAAGTTTCGCACGCGGCGGTCAAATACGTGCGAAGGGTGGCGCGAACTACGCCCTCGTGTAACAGCACGGTCGGGTGAGCATCGGTTGCCAGGTGGTGGTCGTGCCGCCGGAAGCGGAACTCGGGTATCTCGAGGAGCGTCCCCGCGGGTGAGCGCTATGGAAATGAGGTCAAACCACCGAGTGTGTTGGGCCCTTGTCGCGTCGGGGGTGATCAGAATAGCTGGGGGGGGGGGAAGGAAGGGGAGGGACACACACGGGGAATGTGCCGGAAAAAAGAAAGAAGAAACGTGCGGCACGCAGACGAGATTATGGGGAATCATCGTGCACAGTGCACCAGTATCTACAATAATATTGAAGCAAATCACTTGCATCACGAAAACTGAAAATCGCTTCTAATTCTGACAGCGACTTAATTTTTTTATTTATGTCCATTAAGCATTTTTTTATTTTTAGCGTTTACCATTTACCATGTAAATCTTGAACCCTTTTGTTAAACAGTCTGTATATGTATCTTCTCCGACTTTAAAAAAAAATACAACAAAATTAATATATAATAAGATATCGCGCAAATTTTTGACTTTTTATAAAATATTATAAGTTATTTCTAATATTGAATATATATAACTTTCATGATTGCAAATTTGCGAGACACTAATATGTACTTATTAGAAAAGGAAATCTAGAGATCTCTCTCTTTATTTTTGAACATAAAAATAAATAAAAGAGAGAAGAATTTTTTAACAGATTAGTGACACAAAAATCGGCTAAGCCGATTGGTTTGCTTAAAAATTGCAAGCGGGGGAATTGGTTTAAGAGCCATCGGTAACAGTGGGATACGTGATGGTTGGAATCCACCATTATTTGACCGAGGGTGCGCGACTGCACGTACGACGTGTATATGTGGAGCGGGATAAAAGAACGCTAACAACATAACGCGACACAATGCTCGCTCCGACGGCTCGCGATTTCTTGGGGCTCGACAACAGCGGGGTGGCTTTCTTCTTCCGGACATACTGGGACTAATTAGAAAACGGAGGCACGCTCTCAGGGAGAATAGTATTCTCCGGACCTGACCATCGACGATTATGTTCGAACACAAAGAGATTGGGAAAAACGATGAATCGATATTGTGTGCGTACAAACTATGGACAAACTCTCTTATTTTTTTTTTTTTTTTTTTTTTTTGCCATATTAAGATGATTATGGAACGCTGTATAATGTTTTTCGTGATTTTTTTTATATACATTTTTTTGCGGTAAAAAAAGTAGCGGTGTATAGCGCCAGATCGCTGCAGCTTCCTGTCTGTCGCTATAGATAGTCGGAGTAATTTGTTAATTCGAAGCGGATGAGCGCTCCCATTCGCATAGGGGGAAAACCGACGGCATTCGAGGCGAAATTGCGTATTTATGCCGCGCATAATCCGTCCATTCTGCAAATGGTGGCGAATCTATCAATGCCGACGTATTACCGGTTTCATTTTCCTACGTGGATGGAGACACACAAAGGCTTAAAAAATTGTTTCTGTCCGCTCTTCCTGCGGGTCATCCAGCGGGGTTGAGGGAGGAAGGGGGCGAGGAGATGATCGTTCAATCTTTTTCATCCGGTTCGCGTCTGATCGCGCGGGAAGGTCCGGCGAAGGTTTATTCACGATTTTTTTTCCCTAATTCCGGCCTCCTTGAAGAAAAGAAATGCGAAAATAGGACGATACGAATGAAATCAAACGGCATTCGATATAGAAGGTAAAGCTACAGTGATTGATCAGACGAAAAAAATGAATGATAGATCTTTTCTCAAAAGAATACATTTTAGATGATACATTCGATACAGCTTGTTTTATATTACAAGGGACTTGGATTAGCCTTTAATATAATCAAGAATATTTTTATTTAAAAATTGGAAATTATTTTTATTTTCTCGTATATATTAACAGCATAACTTATCTATTATTTTAAATATATTTAAAAGATATTATAGTTTATTGTTTAAAATATTTATTAAAATTTTTATTAAATATTAAATATTAAAATATTTATTAAATTACTTATTAAAAGTATGACCTAAAAAATGAAAACTTTGAAAGAAATTGATTTTGATCCATTTTTGACTTGTATCATACAATCGATCATTAATCGCCATCCTATCTCGTGACTGACGTTTGCGAACAATCGCCAGGGAAATCGCGCCTAAGTTAAACGGCCGTGGATACAATTTCCTTTCAATCAGCAGCCGAATCCTTACGAGGCAAAGTTTACGTCGCGCAATAAACCGCCTTGCTTCCCCGGCGAGGAAGCGACAAGGACGGAAGGAAGACAGAGAAGCGACGAGTCTAGGCCTGCGATACGAGGACGATTGCGAGAAATAAAAGTCGCAGGGTGTGACTGATCGTTTATCCTCCTCGGAAGAGATGGGCATGTGTACGTACGAGAGGGTGAACGGTGGGAATGGAGGGAGAGAGAAGAAATGAAACCGTTACGCGTCGGAGGATATTAGGGTGCTGCAAAGCTCCCTCCTCGCCCTTTCGGCCACTGCCGGGAATGAAAGAGAGAGAGAGAGAGAGAGAGAAAGGGAGAAAGAGAGGAAAAGCGTAGAATTTGTACCGCTGCTACGATACTCGTTTCGCGATAACGCTCCGAAGTACCCGTCGCCGCATTCCCGTCGTTTCATTTCGGCTTTCGCGTAACGGCGTCTCTGGTATATCGATGCCAGCGGATCCGAGAACGAAGCGTCGCGTTATTGGGAGGAATTTAATCTTCGCTCGGCTATTCGCGTGTGACTCTTGGTCATGGGGATATATATATATCGACGAAAACAATTTTGCTCTTTAAAGTGTTTCTTTGCGTACTGGAGGGAAGGAATGAATCCTGTACACAGATATCCGCTATATTGATGAAAGTGTATTACTAATCATGGATCTATATTGTCTTTTTTTTTTTTAGACATTTTACGTATTTAAATAATAGATTTTTCTTCCCATCTAAGAAGCTTTCATTATCTAATTCTAATTATTATCTAAAGATTACACGGTAATTATACAGCTCTCTCTGAAACTTTATTATACATGGTTATTTATTATAATCTCATTATCGTAATTTTTAAATACAAAATGTAGCATACTTTTTTTTTAACTTGATTGAAGTAGAATAGGATTGAAAAAAGTATGAATAGGATCAGAGTTAAATTCGCATCTCACAGGAGTTATAGCGATTGGAATAATCGCATCCCTGTCAACCGGAGTCATTATCCGCGTATCCGCGATTCGCGAAACGCTGACTCCTGTAATCGCTACACATAACACGATCGCAAGTGCATTTCGCAATCCGGTAGAAGAGCGCTGTCGGTGCGATGCAATTATCTAATGAGCTAATTGGATTAGCATTTGCAGCCGTCGCCGCGGCTTTCTCAGCGCGAAGCACGAAAGGCGCGCCGCAAGCGCTTCTCGTTCTTATCGGATGTAGTCGTGTGTCGCGCGTAATTGCACCATCACAAGAGATAATATGCTAACGAGGTAAGCGCGTTTAATGATATGTGTGAATCCCAGTATACACGCGTTCTCGCGATGTGTGACTAACAAGGAGAGAGACAAAGAGAGACGAGATTATCGGTGCGCGATTATCGGCCTCGTCATTTCCCCAAAATTATCGGAATCATCTGTTTGCATTCTAATGGATATACTTAAACATATATAATCGTTTATGATTGAATGATGATTATACATGATGAATTGTTCTTTTAATATTATATTGTTATAAGTATAATATTATTAATTTTATATTGTTTATTATACCGAAAAATAATAATTAATTTTAATGATTAAAATCAATTATATATTATAAATATATATGAAGTTCTTTTATTTATATATATTCATGTAATATCTTAGTATTATTCAGTATTATTATAATAAGAAAACTATATCCGACTTTCTCCTCATCGGATATGCCGTCATCCAATGTGATTTTTAATTACCGAACATAAGTAATCAGATGACGTCATATCCAGTAATTAGCATTTGCAGTACCTCTCTCTTTGTACATCTCCTCTCACTTATATTTAAATTAGAATCTTCTTTTTTATCTTATTACCATAAAATCTTGGAAAATATTCTGAATCCGGAGGAAATCCGTGCCAGACTCACAGAATCATATCGCTCTATAAGCGAAAAAGAGTCAATAAAAGTGTCCGCGTGATAATTAGCTTTGGTCGGAGAGAACGGTGGCTCTTTTAATTGTTATCGTTAAAATGAGAAAGCGCGCAGTCGGCGAAGAAAAAAATGCGGGGGGTCGAAATAATAGCGAGAGATAAAAGAAGATTTGTTCTTGCTTAAGATACGTCCGCTTATGATTACAGCTGCTCGCGCTTTAGTGGCCATTTAAAAACTCTGTTTTATTACGTCCCGAGCGCCTCGCTTGCATAGCAGTTTTTTATATCATAATTTCTCGCAGTCGGAAACCTGGATTTTCCAATTATGTATCTCCGCGATCGAGAGAGTGAATTTTTTAAAAATTATACAAAGACTTATTTCGTGCATGTGTCCAGTTTTGTCTACTATATTATCAGCGTTCTTTAATTTTTGAGATAGCAGTGTAATTATATTAATCATATTTAAGCTTTGATAATACCTACTGCAAGAACTTTTTTTCGCACAGCAAAAGTTTAAATAATGGCAAAGTATGTATAGGCAATAATTTAATATGAGACTCGCTGCTCATAATATATGAAAATTATAAGATAGAAGATCTCGCAAAATTATTTCAAGAATTTTAAGATATCGATTTTTCTTCATAATTTCGAAATTTCGCGCACGTCGAAGTGCAAAAATAGACGCGGGACATTAATGGCACAAGCCGTTCGACTTGAGGTCGCCCGACATATAATAAGGAAACGACCTCGCGAGACGCGCATCCATGACCCTCACAGCCGATCTTACGGCACACGACGGGCACTTCGTCAACGATCGTCACGCCGGCTTTACATACGTTTGAACCCGACAATGCCCGGGTTAAACGATATTACATACGCATTCACGCTCGCGGGCCGCGAGCTATGCGAACCCGACGAGGTTAAAGCGGAGATAAATCAGCGTAACGTTATTACGCCTCATAGAAATCGTAGCCACTTCTGAATCCATTAAGGCCGCTGTTATTTCGTAGCGGAATCCTCCGGGGCCAGGTGTAAAGACCTCTCTTTCTCTCTCTCTCTCTCTCTCTCGGATGCCGGGCGGTGGTACTCGCGAAGGAGGGGTGGGAAGAGAAGTTGGGAGAGATCGAGAGGGAGGGTGACTGATCGTGGACGATTCGTCAAAAGGTTCCCATGGGCACGTATATGCGTGCGAGTGTACGCGGCTTTGAGGCACCTTCTTTCCTTATGCGACCATCAAAGATGTTTCTACGGTTACGTACGTACGCGCAAGGGCCTTTGTCGTAGAGGTGAGTCAACCTGTACGGAATCGGGTCGTCCCCCGACAATAGATTGATTTAGTGCACTTGTGTTTGAGTTGGCCCCGGAATGCCTTGGACAGCTCTTAGATGTCCCTCGTGCATCACGCACCGCCGCACGTGCATCGCGATGCAGGAACGTTAGGGAGGTAAATTAATTTCAGATGGGAATTTATTTCATCTTACCTTTATCTTATATTTATTTAATCGACGCAATAAGCTATATGATATCTCGCTGTATTTTTTTTCTTTTTCTTTTTTTTTTTTTTTTGTACGTGTATGTAACTGCGACTCTGTGGATTGGTTTCGTTTTTCATTTACAGTGTCGACAATGCGTAAAGTTACAGAACAAACAAACAAGTATATTTCTCTGATAGATATGATATTTCATTCCGCGGAAAATGTATAATTCGTATTTTGAGGGGAGGCAGAAAATACTTTTCTCTAACATTTAAATATTTTTGTCAGTGATCCTCTCCCCTTATATAGAAAAATTACGGCTCCTACACACATGTGTCCGTCATGTCTAGCGGATAAAACGGCTCTGATCAACGGGGCGAAATGCGTATATGCGTGCGCTCACGAATGGGCCCGCGATGTCGTTTCTTCTTCGTCCATTATACGACGGCGCGACGATGTCGGGGCTCGACGTGCCTTCCACCCACGGCCTCTTTTCGAGACGCGTTCGGAGAAGCCCCGGGGGATTATCGCGCGATCGGATGCGCGGTCACGCGCGCGCGTGTATGACGCGCTTCTCGCGTGACTCCACCTGCAAATCCGGGCCGCGCACGGATTTGAAACGCGCCCGTACGTATCGTCGGTGGCTGAATAGCCGGGGATCGATTAGCGACCAGAGCTAGCGCGTAGGATTTTACACGGGACAAACACACTCGAAGCCGTTGGCTATCGATTACGTTCACGTTCTATTTCACGTCTGATTTCATAGCGAGCGCAATGATACATCTTGGAGAACGCGCGCGATGCTGGGTGTTTTATTGATGTATATATATATATATATATATATATACTGTTGTAAATAGAAAGGCTTTCGTGATATTTAACGGAGATAAAACGTGACACGTAGTCCAAAGAGAAATGTTCGTTGTTGATGAATATGCTACAGGGGGGGGAGACTAATGAGCGATAATAAATATCGATTTTAATTTTTCATTTTAGACACTTTGATTTATAAAGCGAGGATGGATAATACGTTCGCCGTTTGGTTATATACACACATTCAACGTGTCCTATCGTCCATCGCGCGCGGAGGAATGGATGCTTTAATTATTGAGAGAAAAATGAACGCTAGGAGCTGACCATTTTTTTTCCCAAAAGCGCGAGCGCGCGCCGCTATGAGAAATAGATTGTGATTTTTCAGGATCATACCGTGGAACCGGCCTCCGACGATCCTCGTTATTCTTTTTGCTTCTGTCCGAGGTTTTTATGTTGGATGCATCTGCCCATTTTTTTCAGACTCTGCCATTTTCCCCATGTCGCTTTTTTCCACCCCGGAGAGTCGCTATTTTTTTTTCGGTCGAATCGACACCTGAAAATTCCCGCCGACACCTCGTCGCGGAATTATTAATTACCGCGTCGCTGCACGCAGCGTGTCCGATTCTGTGTGTTTCTCTCTCTCTCTCTCTCTCTCTCTCTCTCTGTTTTTTTTTTCCGTTTTCCAGCCTCGAATTTCGGCGTATGTACGTATGTACGTACGGCAGTTGCAATCGTCGCATTCCGCGCGCTCGATTGCTCGGCACGAACGAAACGCGACCGTTTGCATGGTGCCGCCTGGCGAACGGCGTCGCGTCGCGTCGCATCGCATCGTATCGCGTCGGTGGAAGGGGGTTGGAAAGGGGTGGAGGGGAGAGTTACAGGATTACATCGACGTGGAAATGCCGCTGCAAGACCATCCTGCGCGACAGTATAAAATTACTTTTGTCAGACAGACTCTCTCCCGGCCGCTATCCGAGGGAGACGGAGGGAGGTTCGGAGGGATCGGATTGAGTTTAACTCGGAAAGCTGCCACGGATAAATCGAAACGATGTTTCTGGCGTGAATTCACTCGGGAAACTAAAAAAGAAAAAAAGATACTTTGTCCCCAAGTAATCGACGCTTGAACTCGACATAATAAATTAGAGCTCGAGTTCGTTGATCTCGCGAATTATTTATTCGACACGTAATGACTTATTGTTATCATCGTGCTCAGTTGTTAATTACATCTTTCGATCGTTCGAAGTCTCAGAATTAGATTATGAATTGTCTATGATCTGTAGATTATGTTTCGCACTTAGGAAAATGCAGCTTTTCGCGCTCCAACGATATATTTTGTTGACAAATTCACAAACGTCAAAATAATTATGAAAATTATCTGCTATCGTTCGAAACACGATTGTCTAATTCGTGGACGAGCATTGTTACGAAGGAACCGGGATTTTTTAATCCGACCGACAGCGGAACACGCTCGTTTAACCGAGCCGAAGACTTGAAGGGGTCGATACGGATTAAGGGGCCGATGAAGTGGTGCGATCTACGATCAGATTTCACGAATGAGTTCACCGTGGTTCTAGCTGACAGCTGGCGAAAAGTCTGTGCATGCTTTGCCGAGAGCGAGCAGGTTTGGCTTTGCAGCAGCTAATCCGCGTTTTGATTCTAAGCAGGAGCACTTCTTCGGATTAAGATCGAGGCTATTTGTATCGAATGTATATCGGATCATAGCGCCGAAAAATTCACGATAGCGAAGCACTCTCAGCTCTTAACGAAGCACTTTGCCGTTTGCATCTCGCTCGCAAATCAATTCGTCTGTCATATATTCGTGAAATACGACACAATTGCGTAATATCGAACGTAATCTGATCTTTTCAATTTTCATTGATTCTGCTAATACTTCTTTTTTATGTTAGATACTATCTTCTATTTTTATTCTTTTTATCTCTCTCTTTCTCTCTATATACTATATACTATATATCTTAGAAGAAATTTTCCGATGATTTTTTGAGAGGATGTTAATGTCCTTGTGTTTCTGCTGAAAAGTACTGCATTGTGTGTAGCTTGTCTTGGATCTTCTTTTGCGATTGAATAAGGGAGGTAGTCGACCTCGTTAAGGGTAGGACAAACAATTGTTTTCGACGCTCGTCCGGCGAGCGATACGACTGGACGTCGGATCGTACATCACCCGATGACAAAAGTCGCGTGTTTTTGCGAGAGCGGGCCGAATCCGTGAGGGATGATCTCGATGCTTTAGAATGAGATATTGAAAAATGAATGGTTCATCGGTGCACTCAACCGATCGGCTCAAAACACGGTTCGTACCGTTGCTTTGTCAACCCCTGGCTCCTCATTTTTTCCACGGCACAGACAGCGAAATGTATTCCCATTAAAAGCGAGGAATAAAAAAAAAAAAAAAAAACGGAAAAACTCGCGCGCACTCCGTGCATCGGAGTACGGGCAAGCCGAATACGAGACTACGCCGAAATAATTTCGATAATGAATACGGTATTTAACGTGTCGTAACACACGGGAACCGGGAAAATTCCGACAATTCGCCGGGTGCGACGTAAAATCTCCGTCCGCGGCGAATGACGTGGAGAGAAAGGAGGCAGAGCGTCAGCACACAAGGTGACCTAGCGTGATTAGCGAGAGAGGAGAGAAATAGGGAAAAAGAGGATAAAAATGCACTACCGCCTCGGTATTACGCAAATACGAATACATCCACGACGCATACTCGGGACGATCCGCACACTCGGTGCGAAACATAAAGCGGGACATAAACCGGGCGGAGCGAACGTAAAACGCGAAATGCAACGCAATGCCCGGTGACAGATGCCGTTTATTAACACTGTACGTACGTGCATCGTGAGCGAACACGCGTGGACGCGGATATGGACTCGTCGTCGCGGTACTTTGCTCGACCTGCGAATGTTCCGTTCTTGATCGTCGACGCGCCGCATCGCCGAAGCTTTTTCCGCCTTCGCCATGGCGTGTGTGGCATCGGCCGTTTTATTATTCATCCTGTACGCGCCGTGTCGACATCGCCAACAGCGTAGAACCGTTCAAGTACCCATCGGCTTTAAACATCATATGTATACATGCGCGCGCGAGATTAGTTTAATTTATTTTAGTATTCTACCAGCAGCTGTGCGTTATATATGCTTCGAGTTTTTTTGTCCCTTTGTAATTTATTTCGAAATATAGTTTTCATTAATTAGTACTTTCTACATATATTATTAGTTGCATTCACTTATTTATCATTTTTTGTAACTATTAATGATACATAGTATTTATTAAAAATTTATTCATATATATATTTAAAAGCTGTATGTGTGCATACAGCTGTGTATTCAACAACAAAATGAATCTCTTTTAGATATTATAAATGCTAATTTGAATTATATATATATATACGTATATGTTGAAGTAGGTTGATTTGATATTTAGAATTATTCTATAATATTTTATTATAAATAATAATTATATTGACATAATATATATTTTCGATAATAAAATTGGGATTTTTCTTTACTTTAATTTTTTTTTTATAAGATAATTGAAACTGGTTATAAACGTGAAAGCGATATCTATGAAGTATGGCTTGCAGTATCGTCAGTTTTATTCAGAGTTCACCAGTCGCAGCAATTCTCCTTCAAATCCGCGGTCTATAGAATTGAAATGAATCGTGTTCCTTCAATCAGTATTACCAATCGGGATGGCATTTGAATTTATGAGGTATTTATTCGAGCATTCTATGGTGAAGCCATTCTGTGTAGCCAGAAAATGATGTGTCACTGAAAACCATTTTAACATAACTTCTATATAAAAATTTCGATTATGATATAAAGTTTCATTTCAATCAAGTAATTTGTATTTTCTTGACAAAGCGCAAGAATAGATTATGAAATTACAGATTTCGTATATTTATTATAAACATGATATTTAAATATATTAAATATAGACTAGCTTAAGTAGTTTATTTTATGCTATGTAAGTAATAATATTTTCGCTAAAAATCCTTTTCTTATTATTATTTATTCTTTGCGTTACCTTCAGATACTATTCCAACGCGAGCTTTCATCTTCTATTCATCTCCCAGTGGGAACTTCTTGTTACCGCGAAACAAGGATTGACTTTCCAAAGGATAAAATATGTACGAGCAAACAGTTAGCGCAGGAAGCTCGATAGAATTAATTATGACCGGCCTAATAAAGTCACGTCCTTTGCCTGTCTATTAATAACTTTCTCCGCTATTCTCATTCTTGTTCTTTCAGGATCTTTTTATTCTTCGGGAAATGAGATAATTGCTGTTTATTCAAAGTTTTAGGATAGACGTTTATCCCTAAGTTTTACTTTTTACGCTTGAAATATGCAAAGCAATACCAATTGACACTAATTTTATTCTATTACGTATAGAAAAGAGTTTACGATGCAGTTGAGAAATTTCTACAATGAAATATTCTTTGTATTAATATTAACGAACGTTATCTTAATCCATTTTATCTATTTGGACGCACAATTTGCGACAATAATACTAACGAGATAACCGTGTAACGTTCCAACGAGGTTTGCCATATCCGAGATATCCGAGCTGACATTTGATTCTAGGAGTGCGAAATCATCGGTAGTTAGAGTCGCCGTCGGAGGGAGGTTTTTCGTAACGTCGAATCGGCGGGGCCACCCTCGTCTCCGCGACATGGGAATTAAATGCATTTTACACTCTGTTTCTCCGCCACGAGCGGGGCGCATTTGGTTTCGACCCTCTAATGTCCGGTGACTCGGCAAAGTGCTAAGATGACCGAGGCATCAATCTTCACGCTTTCTCACTTTTTGTCAAAAGCCAGAGTGGGGTAAAGTCTTCCGTCTTCGATCATTCTCGGCCGCCTCCTGAGAGATGTTTACCAATAGAGAGAAAGAGACAAGAAAAGATGGTAGAGCTGAGCTTGATGCTTAGCGAGAAATCTCGTCGCTCCGCGGTTTCGAGCATCCTCCATGAGTTTCCGTTCCGGGACGTTGAAAAATCACGCCCGTCCCACCCTTCCGTATTCGCTTCTTCGAGCATGACGCGTCCATCCAGAAGGAGTGCGCACGCACGTGTATCTTGTAACGCGGGAGCGCGTTGACGCGCGAATAAATGACACTGTCGTCTACGCAACATTTACGAACATTTACATGGAGTCGACTTACAACCTCAAGATTTTCCGCGAAATTTTCCATATCATTATTCCTACTTTCATGATTAATCACTCGAGCCGATGGTATGTCGTTCTTCGCTGGTATCACCGCTCTTTAACTATTTCGCGAGACATTGTACGGATTGATACTCCGTATACGATATGAGCAAAGCTTTAAAACTTCATAGCGGAAATTGCGGCGACGCTATCGCGCCGTGAAATTCGAGGAGTCGTTCCCCTCCCGACGAATCTCCGCGGCGCATATAACCGTCGGGAGATACTCGCTTACTTTATTTTCAAAAACGCAGATCGCGTCGTCGTAAGCTCGCCACGTCGTCGCAACCGAGTCTCTTATACCGAGTTTCCTCGCGCGGCGTCGCGCATAAAATAAGTATTATGCAGAATACGAGAGGGTATTCTCGCGGCGACCGCTCCGTCTCGCTCTCTCGCATTCTCGGTTACTCGGAAAAGATATCCGGGGCGGGGGGGGGGGGCGCGCCAAAAACTAATAAGAACGTGTGAAATACGCGGGCCTTCCGAGCAATAGCGCTCGAGCAATCGCCCGAATTCTCGCCCGAAGAGAATCGCGCTTCTCTCGTGTCTCCTCGGCGAAGGAATTATCCGCCCTTCCTCGGACGTGCATAAGAAAGCGGGAAGGGTGAAATACGAGAAGGAGAGGAGCGACGTTCATTGACTCGGTCGCCTTGCTAAGGTCGTCGGGGGCGTCAATAAGCCGGGCGGGGATGCCGACCGGCTCTCGTGGTCGTCGTAAAAAATCGCGCCACCGACCGCGAGCCGAGGGCAATAAGTTTCGTTGGTTTATCGCCGACGCTTCCATGAAGAGAGGCCGCAATGTCGGAGTCGTCGTCGGCGATCGCGCTCGTCGAGTGCGACGAGCGTGCGTACATGGATGCCCCGCAATCCGGCGCAAACCTTGGAGAAGATTGCGCGGGGTCCTTGCGTGCGCGACACCCGCCCGCCGACTGCATATATCACGCACACGTTACGCGCTATTCTACACCCGCGACGCGATGTTTTTCGAAGCGAGCGCACCGAAAGGGGAAAAGAAAAAAAAAAAAAAGAGAGAGATGACGTTGTGTCGTTGTGCCGCGCAGGGCGACGCGTTCGGACACGATGCGCCGCAAATCGCACTACTTCGGGATACGCTCTGACATTTTTATGGCCCCTCGCTCGCTGAGCGAGAGAGCGAGGAGCCTTTCGTCCTCCGCGTGCCTACATTGTGCGTCGATAGCGGCTGTAAATTGAGAGAGCCTGTAGCCTTTTTCATTTTTTTGCGCTCGCGCGAGGGTGGGCGGGCGCGAGCGTTGCGGAGATTTAGTCGAATGCGAGAACAGATTTGTGGTTGGAATATTTGTGTGTGCGTTAAAGCGGTTTCTCAAAATTTTTTTTTTTCGATTGCGGTGTTAACGTCGTTGAAAATAATACGCGATAATATTCATATGATAATCTTTTCGAACTTTTACCCCCGGCACCCCCCTCCCCAAATGTGAAATGGAAAGCGATATAATCAGTCTTTTTAATTTTGATATTATGAGTAAGTTTTAGTATTGTTTTGAAACTTTTTACAGTATAAAAGGATAGGGTGCGTGAATATATCTGATCGTTTAGTTTTGACGTGCAAAATCGATTTTGGCTTGCCGCTGACACAACCAGACAAACTAATCAAGTTCCGTCATCGTGTCACTTACGCAACAAGTGCATTGTTCCGTTATGTTACTTGATTATATTGTGATAGATTAAAACAATGGTTTATTATTTTTTCGATTGACAAACATATACAACGCGCTGTTGTTTAGGTCAATTAAATTTTCGATTAAAATTTTCTAAAGTAATTTTTTTCCAAGCGAATTTTTTTAAACAGAATAATACACAAGGATTGTCACGTGCCCTTTATCTTTGCGACGTAGGAAAAGAGTTCGCCACAGTAAATGTAATATGTGGATAGTCGTGTTGGTGCTCGCCATATAACCAGAAGACGAGTGGATAAGTCTGACTGCTTCACGAAGTAAATATTTTGTTCACTTTACGCCACTTGTTCGAGTCACCGACAGTCATTCGTGGAAAGAGCAGCAATATGTAGCAGTTCATCTCGAGATGTGTACAAATACTTTTTGGCTCCTCGACTGTACTCGGGGTTAAAGAACTTTCGCACATTTCGACTTGAAGCTTATATAGTTCCGCTACGAGTCAACTGAATTTAATAAATATATCCTATCTTTCGATATCTCTTTATCTATTTTATTTTTATTAATGTTACAAATATAACTGCCTAATTTGAATGGTCTATAAATGATTGAGAAGTCTCTTATAAAATAATATCTATAAAATGAGAAAATTATATAACAATTAACCACGCATTCCGCAAAGCCGTGAGTAAGCCAGACATCTCTCGTCGATAATTCGTTAAATTAAGAAAATAACCGAATCTTTGTAGACGCGAGCGCTTGCAAATTACAAAAAAAAAAAAGAAAAACTTCACACACAATCTGCGCCGCTAATTATACGCTTATTTACGCTGTGCGGGCGCAGTGGCGACGTCGGCGTCACGGCACGTTTTCGCGGCGCGTGAGAAGAAAAGAATTTGTCGAATAATTAATCGTCATACGGCAGAACGAAGAGGAAGAAGATAAGTGATGGAGGCTGAGAGACAGAGAAACGGACGTTGTTCGTGAGTGTATACGTGCGTGCAGTCCAAGTCCGGACATACCTACGGTAGCCGGTAATGCCGGTAGTCTTGACAGTCGGGATGAGGGGGGCCGGTCGACCGCAAATTAATCCTCGAGAAAAATTCCGGCTGCGGCAGTGTTCCCTTTCGGCGCCGCTCGTCGGAAGCGAGAAGGGAGGGGGTGGAGGGGGGGGAAGGGGAGGGTAGGAAGGGCAGCGAGGATACGACGGGGCCTCACACGGAGAGAAGAGAGAACGCCGACCGAGACGCGCAGAGACTTAATCGAAGTCTCGACCTTTAAGGTGGCAGAGAACGCGCGCGGTCTCCCGCGCACGGGCGACATTATTTATTTATTTACGCCACATTCAATTACGGCCGCGAGACCGCAAAACTGATTGCCGTGCCGCGCCGTTTGCCGCGCGACCGGGATTCGCGACGCTATTTGCATGCAAATTCTTACCAGACGCGATTCCCTTTCCGCACGCGAAAGAATCCGCGCCGTGGCGAATCGGGGACCGCGCGCGCGAACGGGATACCGATAGGTATTCTGTACCCGAGCCCCCCCCCCCTGCCCCCCTCGTACGATCACACGCGCGTCGAGTGGTCGGCTGTCCCCCTCTGTCACCTTCGACCTGTGTTTCGACCCCCGTTTTACCCTCCCGCCCCCCTTTGCTCAGCCGTCGTCGTCCTCTGCGTCACCCGTCGTGTCACTCTTTATTGCCGGCAACTCCGACAGTCCTCGGACGTCACACAATCGCGCCTTCTTGAATTATTAACTCTTAATCCTTTACTGCATATTGCAGCTGTGGAATTTAATCTCGTCGTGCATTCCCATTGTTTTCGCACGTGGAATTGAATTCCGGGCGTTAATAGCCCCGCGACTTCTAAGCTTGTCAGCCGACAAGCCGTTGAACCGACGACGGACGTACTACCGGGCGTCCCTCGTTTGGCGCAAACACCCGCGTTGTTTTTGATGCGTGCGTGCGAGTCAACAAACACCGGAACCAGAGAGCCGTGTTAACCGAGCCAGCGCTATACTAGACGGATAGTGATCGACAAACAACCGTGCGCCGGCTTTAAAAAGCGCTCGCGGCTTGTACACACTTTGTCGGGAGTAATGAAATATCGATGAGTTTTCGATTCTTATTTTCTGCCGCGCGGCTGCCAATTAGCATCCATCTTTGGATCTCGATGTTGCAATCGCTTGTTTTCCAGTTTACGTTCTACTTTCGCAGACGCAGTGTACATGAAAAACTACACTGTTTGTCGCTAACCTTATCCGGATATTGCTCGTTTGAATAACTATGGAAATTATTCTTTTTGCGAATCCAGATTTCATTGATTTACGATACGCAAAATAGAATTTCAAACGTCGATTACATATTTTATATATACACGTGTTATATCTCGTGTGAGAAAAAGAAATTTTAATCATGAAAATATCACGACGATATTAGGAACCGTGAATTACATTACTCCTTTTTTTTCTCTCTCTCTCTGTCTCTCTCGAAACTTTTATCTGTACTTTGTCGTCTTATCAGGCACTTTAGTAAAGCGACATGCACGCCATGTTCCGTACGCATGGAACATCATTTCCGTTCACAAAAGACGCGCCGCCGGCAGTCTACGGTGAATCCCTTGGTCGAATAAAACTGATAATACAAGAAAGATTCGTCGGGGCAACCATCACCCGGGGGGGAGCGTAAGATGCTGCCGCTGACAATAATCTCGTTGTAAACATTTCGTAACAATATAATTGCTTGTTCGAAGAGTCAGACGTGCGCCGATCTCTCTTCCGCACCCTCTCTCGCAGTCCTCTTGTTCTTTCGCATGCCTCGCGGAGAGAGAAGCGCTGGGGGTCCTTTTAAATTGGCGACTTTTTCGGTCAACAATCGACCCTTCCGGAAGGTCGATAGAGCGACCGCCTCGTCCCGTCTCGCTCGCTCGCTCGCTCGATTCTCGGCCTGCGAACAACCCCATAGACACCCTACGGCTACGCTATAATGGTCACGGACTGCAAGGGCTGAAAGGAAGCCGCCCTCGAACACATCTATATACATCTATATATCTGTATATAGCGGTGAGATATACGTATGTACACGTCTGCGAATAGAATTTGGCTTCCACCCGGGGTCTTCAAAGGAACTCCCGGATCCGGGTGGTTTAAGGTGAGATTTCGCGTTTCCCGGACTTTTTTTTCCGCCGATGCTCCCCCATTTTTGCGGCCGACGACGCATCTTTCAAAGGGAGACCTTGTTTGCGACAAACGTATATACGCGACTGACTTCGGAATCCGCTCTTCGGTGGCAGGGGAGACAATGTCGATCCTTCAAACGAAGAAACGTTACCTGTCTACCCGCCTACTCGTAATTACGCGCCGGATTAACGATGAGGATACGCTTGGTTTTCACGCGCCGTTGGCGCCGAGTACACACGAGGGGGATGCATATCGGAGTATTCGCGGCATTTCATTCACGTATAAGTTATCCATCGCCGTAGAATAATTAAAGACAGGTAATTTTTGATTTTTATGCGATTAAGATGCAAATTCGTAGAGATTAAAATCGTTGCGCGGATACAAATTATAATGATTAATATAATCGAACAATATAATGCATACAATAATATAATAAAAGTATAAGAAAGTCATATTTATGAGAAATCTAATTGTTGAAAAGACATTTTCAACAATTAACTTCAACGATTAACCCATATGAATGCGTTTATATATATTTAATATAAATATTGATTTCTCCCTTTTCACGCATCATTTGTTGCAATTCGTGTTATTCACATAACAGCGGTTGCATGTAATCGCGAGATTTTTATCATTTGCGTATGTATGACCCGCACGTTTGCTGTCGATTTTTGACAGATGGAAGATGGCCTCGACAGAGCAGCACGTGTTACTAGCACGTGCGTATTTGAGGGTGCGAAAGTAAATTTCGATTAACTGCACTGTCATACGTACATCGTGATACTCTTGTGTCGGACCACATGGGATAACTATCACTATAGTAATATTCACTATTTCGATGCGTGCGATGACTCATTAATTTCTATTTGCCTTGTGCTTTTCATGTCCATAAGTGTGATATAATAAAGACAGCACAACACATCGTCTATTAATTGAAAAGTGAAACAAATAAATTAATGAAGTTTATATTCTCTCACTAATGTTTTCAAATAAAATAACATTCATTTGATAGATCAGAAATTATTTCATAGAAAGAGTAGGAAGATTCTACTTTGATTTCTCCTGTCAAGATAAAAATCATATTATTTTATTATTGTAATGTTTTTGTAGGGAACACAAAACAAAATAATTCATTTACCTACATTCAATATTTTTTTTTTTCTTCACAGAAAAAGAATTATTTCCATTTCTCAACAATCACCGTCGTCATCTAAAGATAGAGAATCCTTCTCTCGATTGTTCCTCTCTTTGACGTCTTGCCACAGTTCGGGAATTAATGCGAACATCTTATCGTCGTGCCGCTAAGTTAGACTTTGATCAATATCTCATTCACTCCGGCTTTTTCTCCCGTTATATCTTTTTCTGTCTCTCCGCGGACTCGCAAGGCACGTACGTGTAACGTCAGAATTCCAGAATTTAAATCTCCCCGGAGAGAAGTGAGGTCACTCTGATATAGCCACTCTATTCTCTCTCTGCTCATCTCCCTTCTCGCATCTTCCCACCCCCCCTTCCCCCTTCCCACCCTCTTTCTCCTCGTATTACTTTTAAACTTCCGACGATATATCACGCGAGAAACGGGCAGCGGTCAGTTTCTGCATGGATATCGCGCACGGACAAGCGGGCGCTCCCTATAAAATACGTCCGAGCCATTAATCCCGAATAGAAGGAAAATATTCAGACGCGACGCTGAACGACCGCGGCGCACATAGCCTTAATATGAATACAAAAGCAATATAATTCCGCGTCTATTATTTATCGTTGTCGTTGGCCGCCGCGTTTGCGGATGCGCGAAAACATTTCGAGTGCCCTGCGACGCACTACGATGCGTTTCGAGTGCGTCAAAGGGCCGTTTGTGAACGCCCTGCCGATGACGTTATCGGGAATTGTAAAAGGGATTAACACCTTGCGCGCGCGCGCAACCCGTCAATCGTTCTCTTTTTTCCTCGTTTTTTTTTTTTTTTTTTTTTTTTTATCGGGGCCACCGCCATCGACGCAGCGGACGGAAAACAAACGCAGGAACCCGTTCAATCGGCCACCGATGTGTTTATCCATTTTTCTCGGTCTTCCGCTGAATTTTGTACGCGCTTTACCGCCCGTCCGTTACATCAAAGCCTCGGAAAATTGCGCGGCCGAGTACCTACACTGTTGGCAATACATACGGTCTTGTTTTCTTGCTACAGTTTGCAGATTATTTTTTCACGGGTTTCAGATTATTCATTTTCAAACTGCTATAAAACAAATTTTGAAATACACAGATTAAAAATATTTAAATATATATTCAAAAACAAGAAAAGAATTGTTTCTATAATAATGACAATTTTACAGAATGAAGGCGCATTGAATGTTTTACAGCGCGAGATCTACTTAACGTAGATTTATTAAACTTAAAATCTCTAAAATATCTCTAAATATCGTGCAGATGATATATAACTTGCGTCGGTTTTTCATTTGCAACATTTCCTGCTCAACAATCCGTGAGCCGAAGATGTCTTCGCATAATTTGTCACACAAAGGATCTGTCAGCGCATTTTTGCGCCGATTATACGCAGACCCTCTAAGACATTAACGTCGATTCTCCCGGCGTGGAACGACGTCGTTCCCGATAGAGTATCGGCATTATCGCGTCAGATCGGGGTCATAACCATCCTGAAGTATTGTCGCTTACCGATTTTCGTCAGCGGTTATTCCAGACTAGCCGCCGCTATTGACACCATTTTCTTGGTGTAATTACTGGAAAGGCTGCGCGGTGATTTCGCCGCCTCCTCACCCTCAGTCCCATTCCTCTCATCCGTTGCCATAAGCGTGAGGCGCTATATCCACGAGGGTGCTGAAGATAACTAATCCCTGTTACCGTCGGCGTTTACGTTTTACGTTGATTGCGTCAACCCTTCCCCCTCGGCCAAGTGTCGTTGGACAGGTCGTCACACTTATCTCCCACAGAGAGCGGGTGCGGCTTTTCGGTGCTTTTAGCTTTGGATATCCGCGCACTCTGGCAGCGGGTAGACCCGGGGATTGTCGGGGACGCTACGCTTGTTAACAACATTGTTAATTTCAGCTCCGGAATCATCGCTTTAACGCCCGACTCTCTGATTAGACGTCTCGCTCTCGCGGCTTGATTAGAATTGGCAAATCCAACCGAGCGTCGCTTTGCCTGATGAGGCGACAATGGGCGCCGTTAGTTGGTAGCAATTGTAATACGTAATTGCATGATTCGGCCTGCCTATACGCGGAACGCGCATTTGCGAATAGCGTGGCGGCGATAAAGTGGTTGTAAATCGCGGATATAAAGGTTGGCTCTCTCGGCTATAAATCGCCAAGTGTCACTGTGTAAAGCTGATCAGCTTAACACGTAGAATATCCAGGAATTATCGAGTTGTATAGTTTATTTATATGACATTATTTTAAATATCTCGCTGTGATTTTTATCTCCCACAATATTGACGTTGGATAAATTTTTTACGATTATTGAGAAATATAAAATATGTTTAGTAATATAATTAAAATATATTTTATTAGGAAGTAAATATATAATTTTAAAGAGTTATATATTATCTGAAAATTATCATTTTAAATTGCAATATTCTTGTGACTTTACATGTTGAAGAATCGGATAGATAATGGAATCATTTGGCTTGCATGCTAAACGATTTCGGAAATTAACATTACTTAGTGATATAACCCTGTCTCTTTTTTTTTCCGTAAGCCACGGCAACGCGACGCCGCTTAATCATCGATCAGGAAACCGGGGGCTTTGTTCTCGGGCTGCCCCAGGCCACCACCAGGTATCCTCGACATTGCGTGTACGCAGATCGACACACGTCTGCCCGAAGGGCGAGCCTGTTTCTGTCACCAATGTCCAAGCTAATTACGATTTCCATGCTCGAGTAAATTAATAAACTCCGCTAGTCGCCTGCGTGTGTGTCCTCGACACATTGGCGGATCGAACGCGATCGTTCATGCGCGGCTTATTGTTAGAAAAATCAGCTCTCTGTATAATCAGACGATCGGTCACGTGGCGGCACTAGTGCGTCCAACGTATTATTCGCAGGTAGTGATCGTGACAGTAATGCAAATTGTCTCATCAATTTCTGTATTACATAATTGTTTGATATACTATACGCGTAAAATATATAGGTATATTCCATGTCTTATATACATTACAGTTTGAATTATAAAAGAATTCAAAGAAGAAATTAGAGAAAAGGCATATTAGCATATTTTAAATCATACAAAAGTTTTGATATATTTGTTTAAGGATAAAAAATTTTAAAATCTAATTTTTTAACATACGCATTTATATGTTGAATTATTGAATCGAAAATTTATTGCATTGAAATTTCACTTTATCTATTTATTAATATGGTTATTAACAATTTTGACGTAGTGCAAGTTTAGCTATTTGTTTAAATAAAATTTTATTTCATTTACCTTAACGATTACGAAGAATAAGTTACTTTTTTACATGATAATGCTAAGTGGAACAGTTATGTAGACAGTAACGTGCATTAATAGTATATACAATAATATTTAATCTTCACTTATTCGCATGTGGAATATGTCTGAGTCAATCTGACGCGATTACGTAGTGGTCCTTGTCCGCTAATGGCAAGCCATTAATTGGACAGCAATTAATCCAAGAGAGAGAGAAATGTATATATATATATATATATATATATATATATATATATACACGCGCAACGTAACGTTATAAATGACACATCATTGCGCCCCGAGAACGATCCATTAAGCTTTTTCTTAAGCACCGTCATTAGTTCTAACGCCCGCCTTTATCAGGACTCTTCTTTTTGTCCTCGTATTACCGCGCCTCCCATTAAATCGTCCGAAAATCCGTTTCATTTCGGAAGACAGTATTTCTGTCGTCAACTTCGGAAATGTATCTCCGTTTACAGATATCTTGCATTTTTCATCCGTCGCATTTAACGAGAATCCATTTTTTCACTATACTGAATAATATATGAGGCATCGGATAGAAAAGAGAATGTAAATTTTATTGGTATTTTATAATATTTTAATTTGTGATAATTTTATTCAAATATTGAAATGTTTTCGATATGTTTCATATATATTTTTTTTATAATACATATCAATTATTGTTCATATTTCTGTATAATCTTCATTCTGAATATAATATCATATAACGTAGCTATGTCATTTCTCGAAGCAGCAGAAAGTGTATGTTTTCTCTAAATTGTATGTCGAGCTCTTCTATAGGACGTACTACGCGTGACACACTATGCAATACGAGCGTGTCACTTCTCGAAGCGACAATATACATTTTCTCGGCGTAGCTCCTTTTTCGCTCTCTGCTTCGAGCTTCATCCTGCGAAAAATACTGTTTTCCCGGCGCATCCCAACTGGTTCCTGGAAAATGCGTTTCTCTCCTCACCGTCCTTTTTTTGCCGCCGCTTCGAAGAAACCTGCGTTTTATTCGAAACTCGAACTATATCCATGCTGTCTGCGAGGAACACCGACTTAGGTAGAAATATAGGTGGAAAGAGCGAGAGAGAGAGAGAGACTTTCGCTAAAGGCGGGACAATCCTTTCAAATCCTTTTAAGTCCATTCTTCTAATTTTATGCTCGCCAGCGCGGATGCGTCTTTTACGAGTGTCTCGAGGCATTCGAGCCCCATCAAATCTACGGGGCTCATCTTTTTCGCCGGCACGTACTGTCACGCGGATTTATTTCCTCCATAAGTGAATTACAGAAAATATGTCGCACCCGTGCGCCGTCTTTTCCGTCTCCAGTTTCTGCCATCATACGAGCCCCATCGGATATCGCGGAAGGAAACAGTTGTTCCGTTATTGTCTCTACCGAGCGTAATTGGGCGATTAAATTTTGTTACGGATAATGAATTGCAGTATGTCTCATGCATTAATCTGATGGTAAACGTGATTATGATTCTGTATTTCGACGTTGATTTCGTGTGAGAGCGTGCATTATATTTGATACTGCGTGATATATGTATACTGCAATATACATACGTAAAAAATTGTTTGTAACACTTTACGATATGTAATCCTAGCGGACTTTATTTCGCAGCAAATGCATCGCCATAACAAGGTAACGCGGAAATGGATCAGTTACACATTCGCGCGTATCGGTTTTAGGAGGGGAATTGGTTGGAATTATTAAATATCGATGCGTGCGCGATATCACGTAATTCCAACACGCTACGTCGCGCCGTGTCGGTGTATGTCAAATGTAATCGACTCGTGGCAAAATTCGGTTACGCTTTCGGTGCTGTGCATTTCGAAACGACAGTACGATTTAAGTGAAATTTAGCAAGTAATGCGAATGAAATTTTCATCCGTGCCCGTCGAAACGCGGCCGGCTCATAGCGTTTTAATAGCGGCTTGTTTTATGTTTCGCTTTTCATATACATAATGTCGCGCACAACATCGCGCCGGATTTTCCCGGCAAATGAAACCGTCATTAGTTTACATCAAGGTGCGCTCTCACGCTTTCGTCGCAGAACTCAGCCGAGGATTAGGCCGCCTTCATTGGATTTTCCGAATTTTTCCAGCGGCCCGGTAAATCCTATCTTCTACCTAACGATGATTCGATATACTGTCCGTCTCTCCTCAGCTGCGCGAGCTGGTCACAATCGGGTTACCATAATATTTTCGCGATTATCCCAAATTTCGTTCGCACAAGAATTCTCCTCGTGTAATTTCGGAACTCAACGTGTTCTTATTCTCGAATAAGACTACGGTGACGTATGATAACGATGTCTGAAAAGATGTCTAGCGAGCTTATTCGTTTAACATAACGTAAAATTCATCGCAAAATTCGTAAAAGTCGAATTTATGAAAATTACTCTACGCGCGAATTTAATTACGCCTTAAACTTTATAATTTCAATGAAGAAAAGTTTGGATAAAAAAATAAGATTAATTATTCATATTTTTTTAAATTCGTAATTTTGATGCATCATAATGTTATTACCTTTATAACATGGTTATAAATCATTTATTATAAAAAAGCAATCGCATCCAACTAAAGAGATTAGACGCAAAGATTAGACCGATTACCCGGAAAGATTTTCACCCTTCTATTTGCGAATTTTCTAATCCTGACCCTTTCCTAGTGGAAAAATCAATAGATGAGATGTACACGAACGATACCGCAAATATGATAATGATCCCCGATAATGATTCAGGGTTGCGAACGACCGCGCGACGGTTTTAAACATTTTCACACGACGGCGCCGACGCCGACGCCGACGCCGTTTTGAATTCCTCGAGGGATGATTGCGCTTTGATGAGGGTGAGAACGCCCCGGGGGTTAACTCGTATTTCACGTGAGGCTTGTTGTCGGGTGATAGGCATTAAAATGGCGAACGGCGCGCATCGATCAAAGCCCTGACAGATTTTAGATTGCTCTCGCGCGACGCGACGCGTCGTGCTTACGTCGTTTCGACGTTTTCGCGGCCACGCGAGACTTCATACCGTGGAGAAATTCTCGACGGGTGAAAGAAGAGAGAAAGAGAACGAGAAAGCAGCATGAACGCGTATGACGGATTGTTATGGGATGGAGCGACTATTTAAATCGCGAATGATCCGGAATCGTTATGCACTCGTTCGCGATCCGCGATCTAGATGAAACTGTCGCGATGCGTTAAGCGGCTGCCGACGTGACGGACGCGAAAAATCGCGTCGAGCAGTTCTCCGGCAAAATTACAGTTCCAAACGGCCGTAAAAATCACCGGGCTCGTTTTTGATTTTGTCCTCGACAATACGAACGCGACCTGTCGGATAGTTTGCCGTTCGCAAGGGCTGATTGCTGGCTGAATTTATCTCCGACCGAGTAGCGACTGGAAATTTTATTGGTAAGCCCGCGAGTCAAGTATTTATTAAAGTTAGCCGCGTCTTTTTGTTATTTTATATTATTACATACAATTTAATATGAAATTCTATGATGCTGTTGATAAAAATGTATATCGTATGCCGTGATTTATTGCAAGATTGTTAAAGTGCATATTTCTAAATGCATTTATAGCTGAAGAAGAAAATTAATTCTCTATCGTGATATTTTTTATATCGTTAGCTATGATTAGATCGTGATTACCCCGATTATCCCAAATCATAAATTTAAAATAGTCCGCGAATAGAAGCGATGGAAATACGCGGCTTCGACGGCCGAGCCGAGCCGATCCAACGATTTCGGTATTTGCTCCTTCCAGACGACCGGACGTTGTCAGGCTGGTTGAGGGGTTCGGATGGTATGCTATTATCATGCGTGACTATTGTCGGACAGCGAGAGAGTTACCTCAGTCCTTTGAGCGAGACCGATATGAGCATATTTGAACTCACGCACACGCATCCGGTCAGCTCGACATCAACGCGCTCTGGCATTCGAGCTACGAGGTGTTTGAATTTAATCAACTTGCTCATGCGTTCGAGATGCGACCGTCGCGTGTGTGAACTCGCACTCAAAGCCCGATTAACATCAAATACCATTATGGCGGTTATTGGCCATGTACTTGGGTTCTGTGAAGTAGAAAATTAATAAGAACAAACGACACTTAGAAACGCGCGCTAGCAAGCCACTATCGAATTATAGGATCGTTACAAGTTTTAAGCATAAAATGTCTTTTTATTATATTTATTATATTTTTTGGAAATTGTTGAAAAATTCTTGTAATTAACATCTTGGATAATTTTTATCATATAATGAAGATGGAACATCTGTTCCTTCGTGCTAGCAAGTTTCATGATCTTAGATTATATCTTCGTGTGCCAGTCGAATATAACTAATTAACATCCCTCTCTTGTACGCACAGTCGAATCGCGCCGGCGGTTTAATTTTTCATTGCCAGACACGGCGATCGCGGCGCGAATTAAAAGTCTCGCTTTCTGTCTCCCCTAAGGAAGTACGGCGCGCAGTGACAGATAAGCTTTTTCTATCTTTGGTCCATTGTAGGAGAGCTGTAGCGGAAACATTGACTGATCGGCGAGACACCCTTGGAATATATAATTACCAACCTCCCTCGGTCGGGATTGTCAACCTCCGTCGCTGTTCTTCTGCCATGCACGAGCTGCTGGTCGCTATCACACCCCACTAATAGGGGATGACTGTAGTGTGACGTCACCAAAACGAACGAGGAGAGAATGTGGCGGGGTGGGAAGGAGGGAGAGGAGCCGCGTGATTGATTGGCCCATTCAAATGCTTATGAACGCTCGCTCGGAGGAGAGTCAGAAGTTCGTTGGTAGCTGATTGCTCTCCGGCAACCTACACTAGCAGAACCGATCGGTCTTTTGATTGTCATACGCGAAGATAAATAAATTATTGTCCAAAGATGTCGATCCTAATCGAACGCGGTTAGCGGCCGACATACGTCATCTCGGTTCAGCCACAAAGAAGATGTTTAAGTCACTAAACAATCGTTGGAACGATAAATTATAGTCTCGTCTCGCGATGTCATGCATCTAAGAGATGGCAGCGAGCATCATAATGATAACCTCGTCTGATAGATCGTATGCGGTATCATTTGTTATCATTCGACTTAATATTAAACACCCCGGATAATTCTAACTTTTTTTCAATATAGACACGAATGTAGTAAAAATCGTATAATTAATAATATTCTCCGGGCACATTCTAGACACACATTTGGAAGCACACACATGCGTACACTAATTTATCAGTAAATTGGAAGCAGAGAAATATTTAATGTTTTCGTCATTTGATCGGTTGACGCGATGTGCAGTGTATTAACGAAGATAGATACTGCTTATAAATAATTTCTGATCATTATAACGTTTCCTCTAATGGGCTTGCGTTCAATCGCGTTTTCCTACAGTCTGATAGGCATCGTTTAAATTATTTTTAACGCTTTCCAGGCGCCTAGAGACACATCGCAATCACCATTGTAAAAAGCGATGCGCGAAAATTTCGGACAATTATTTACGCGGGCTCGCAATTGTACATCAACGTTGATCGACCGCGCAGCCTGTTGTTTTTTTTCCGCGAGCACACGAGATGGTTTGATTAATTAATCCATCTCGCGGAATCGGAACGAGTCAGCGACACGCAGCGAGTGTATGGAATTTTGGTTTTGAATGCATATTGGTAGCACCAAATGGCGAGAAAGGGGTGCGATGGCGCAGAGTTTGAAGCTCCCACGAGGGGAAATCAATATTTCGTGTCGGCGGATTGACATGAAATATTTTCCGACATTAGTGCTTATTACGTGCGGCTCGAGTAGGTCTAACCAGCCGCGGGAAATGGAAGAATCTCGTTCCCGCTCGAATATTCGTGCGCCCGCTCTTTTTTAGAGTTTTATCTCTCGCCCATTTATCTCACCTCCGGGTTATTCTCCTGACTTATATCCTTCCGATTTTAAATAGGATGATTGTGTATACAGGAAGAATTATATAAATCTTTTATAAAAATCTAAACGAGGAATTACATTTTTTATATCGCTTGTCTGCATAATTCGGCTTTCATATTTTTTAAATGCATTAAATTAACAATCACAGTAAATTAATGTATACAGAATTTAAGAGATATTAATTTTATTTTAATAATGTTATCACATATAGCGAAGCATTACAGAAATGTTTTTTTTTCAACGCTATTATATATATATATATATATATATATATATATATACATACCATATATAGTTTGAGCTTAGCTCCAAATTACTTTGGTGCTTTCCACTTACTTAATCTTATCGTCGAGGAAATCTACCGTTGAGTTTCGCCGTCCGACGATCGAGCAAATACGAGCGCACCTTATCGATTTTCTGGACCCTGCAGCATCACGAGACCGGTAATCCATCTAATCCTTCAGACAGCATTTCAGGAAAGGTTTTTTTTTCCTTCATCCTCTTCCGGACACTTCATAGACAGCGCGCGTGAGGTATTTCCTCGTATAATTGTGTCGGCGGGAAAAATCGAACCGCGACGACAGCAAATATTCCCCTCTATATAGGCTGCACATTTTTTTTTCTTCAGCTGCATAAAAAGATACGACGGACATTAAGCGATTCTCGCGACCAATGGACGATGGTTCGCGAACGATGGGCGAGGGATTCACGGGAGCGTGAATGATCGAGGGCCGGGCGCAATATCCGCGTGTCCACGCTATTATTCCGAAATTTGGTTATGCGATTCGCCTTCCTCTTCCCCTTAATCGGAGAGAAAGAGAGATCCCGTTATTTACTTCGGTAATCTCATATAACGGATCACACGCGCTCCGCGTCTTACTTTCTTTCTGTCTCTCCGGGGGTTGATACGAATTTACTTAGAGGGCTGATTTTCCCGCCAGTAGTTTTCTGTCCTGGCCGACCGGTCATTTGTCCGGAGCCTTATCGCACCCCAGAGACTGACCGAAGGAATAGTGGCTTGTACCCGATGTCGGATGCATTTCCAAGCGCTTGTCCTTCCTTCGGATACCTTGGGGAGAACAACAAAGAACAAGGGACGAAAGAACCATGACGGTGATGACTTTAAACTTGACGTAAACGGATGTTCAAAGCGTAATTTATGTTGATTTATGTTGAAATCAATTTAGCGACTCAAAATGTCTCTCTTTTCAAGACCACTCTTTTCAAGACAACTTTCTAAGTCAAAATGTAAACATTTATTTATCCGCTCTACTTTACATAATTTTATATAATGTATATTCACGCAATTAATGTCATCTACGTAATAAAATCTAGATTCTGCAGAGAGTATAAGCTTTTATTTATCTGTCGTGAAATTCCGACGGACGTAGCGACGACCGAGGGTTCTCGGATAGCATCCATGGTAAATAGGTGTTAATGCCGGCCATCTTCAACGGCGGGGTGCCCCTGCCTCGGAGTGTGCCCTGCGACGAGGTTGTAAAGGACGGCCATCAGGGCGGACAATGTATTAAGTACCAGAGGGACACCATTCACGAGGGATTACCTTAAACGCACAACCAGTTCCCATTGTCTAAACTGATGGCCCAATCTAACTCACGGCGCACTAACTGAATTCGCCGTGCCGGAGGAGTTATCTTGACCGATTGGATATCGGCGTTTGTTCGCGCGCACACGTCTCTCCTCGCGAGATCTCGAGATCTCGATGGCGCCGGACTTGGCAAACGAACCGGATTAATCACGTCCGGCAAATTGATCGAGAAGCGATTTTCTTGTCATCCCGCTACTCGTCGGATTATTAACGGAGAGTTATTGTACATAGCAATTTAAAATTCAAGAAATCGTTATCGGAGATATTAATTAATTCCAGCTACTCTTGCACGCGTTATACAATCTTGAAGAACATCGCTTGATCGTTAAATAATCACGCGCGCTTGATTGGATGACCGTTTGTACCTCGCGCAAACAGGATTCCTCCTTTGGTCCATTGAGTTCGAATTCGCCGGGTGAATCTAATCAAACATTTATGCTAAATCACGAAACAATCCGCATGGAATCAGCAAATAAAAGGGCCGGTAGCCCCATTTCGCCGCCGCTCTTAAAGCCCTCGCCTGGTCATTTGACTCTCCTATTTACTCGTCCTCGGATGGACAAAAAGTTGATGGACATTCCGCGCCGGACAAAAGGCTCCGAATTGGACCCGGAGTGAAAGAGAAAGAAAGAGAGAGAGAGAGAGAGAGAGAGAGAGAGAGCGCGGAACGACGGTGGCTGGCGGAGAGAGCGAGCGGTATGTAAATTCTTAGGGTGGGTCAGACGAAAACGCTTGCTGGCTTTAGGGCGAGTTTGCATACGCCGAGCATTTGCGGCGATAACCACCTTCCGCCCAAGTTCTCCTGATTGCCGTCGTTTATTAAGATTAACTTTTCTCGGTGTAATCTCGGTTGTTGGAGTAGCTCTTCCCGGTGTTGTAGTATCTTCTTCGGCGATGCAGCCATTGTACGATCTACCGTTAAACTATAACGCGAGCGAGTCGAATTATCGTAACGCTTTGTATACCGACGTTCAACGAGCGGCAACATTTTGCGTTAATGAAAAAAATGATTATTCGCAGAGACGGCAGAGTTTTACGAGCGCGCGTGGAAATAATTATCGCGGTATACGACGGTATAAAGTGTATTGCCGAATGAGGGCAAAAAGTCGGTCCGCGGCTCTATTCCGACGGCGGCATTCAGCTAGCATTAAGCGTTGTAAAGGCCGTTGTAATGACTAGTTTTATGCGCGACTTGCGTTACGCGGCGCTCAGGGGCACTTCTTGCATCATTAACAGATAATAAGAAAATTGTGCGCGAGTAACCGTACAGCCGGCGTGACCGGGAGTTAACAATTAAGTTCTGACATTATTATTTCCCTCTCTTCTTAGCGCGACACGCCAGGATGTGCATGCACACGCTGAGTAAGTACGGGGGAGCTACGCGAGCATTAGCCGCTCGTTCCGTACACTCGCACGTTCTTGCGAAGCCTCTTCCGAGAGGCTTAAGATATACATACTTGTCAAGATAATTATCGCACACACGTTATCTTAGTACATGAACCGTTAGTTTTTTTTTTTTTTTCGATGATTACGCCGTACACGCATACACTGCAAATACGTATTGAATGCCGTTTAAATGATTTTCTGCTCGTGAATTTTGAAAACTAACTGTACATATGATCTTCGTGAAGCGATCGTTTTCTTTTCAAGCTAACGCGATATATATGTATATGTGAGGCTTTAAAGAATAACAGAGGAAAATGAACGATGTGTGGTTTTTTTTCCTTTCTGCGAAAGTGGAGGTGACGCAAATTCATTTCAATTATACAAGCTGCTCCGCATCGGCATTAAAAATTTATATTTTTCATTCCTGCTCTCGCCGCTAATTAGCATCGTACGTGTATTTTACCGCGATCAAATTTAATTACAGCCTCGAAGTTTGTTATGCACTCTTTCCACGAGAGGAAGCGATCGCCGCTCGACCCTCCTAATCTGGGAAGTCACCCCGTTATATAATACAACGGTTGATTACATCGGGCGTAATCGCTCACACCCCCGCCGGCAAAAGTGGAGTCCGCGCGTCATTTATCAAACTCGATGCCACACCCGGCCGCCCTCTCCTCTCGCTCGTTTTCTCTCTCTTTCTCTCTCTCTCTCTCTTGTCTATATATCCGCGACATAAACGTGATTTTCGCGTCGCGATTGGTATTACTCGCCAGACTCGACGAGGATCGATATGCCAAACGATACACAACGGCGGGGGACGAGAGAGCGGATTCTTCCTCGAAACATCATCATTTTACTTCCGTGCGACTCTCGCTCGTACTCTCGTCGTGCTCGGAATTTGCACGCGTGATACGACAATCGATCTCCGCGTGTCGTGATACATCGCGAGACGGAGGAAATGGAGATTTCGTATGTGGATGCGCTCGTCTCGTCTCTTTATTTGCCCGAACTCCACAAGGAAGATATATTTCTTTGATAATAAAGATAGAGAAATAGATAAATATATATATATATACATATATGATAATTTTCTTGGATTATTCGAAAATAATGTTTATTCACGAGAAATAGGTACAAATAATTTGTCGACAGAATTTTATATGCAATCAGCGGAATATATGAACCATCCCCGAGGATTAAGTCAAAGTCAAGTCATGACGCGATTATTAATCATGAGGATAATAGTTGGAACTATACGCTGAAAGCGTTTCCAAATGTTTCGATCCTTGATGTGAGTCCCCTCCGATGATATCGTAACAAAAATCCGACTAATTGTAAGAATTTCCGAGTACAAGTTTAATCACTCTCTCACACGGCCTGCTTATCATCCAAATTAAACCTGGATGCAATATCTCTCGAAAGATATTAAATTATATCATATGCACTTTATATTTCGCGCGACAAAAATTCATGAAAAAATTTCTCCGAGAGCTAACACAGTAGATGTCTCTTCAGTTTTTTTTTTATTTGACAGAGCGCGTTTAATAGTCCGAATGGGAGCGGATTGAAAATTGCGCGGTAAAGCTTTAAAAAGTACGAAACCGATTATCGCGATTGCAGCGATTGCATTGTTCTCCAGCGGCTCGCCGGAAATCTCTCTCTCTCTCTCTCTCTCTCTCTCTCTCTCTCTCTCCCCCCCTCTCTCTCTCTCACTCACTCTCACTCTCTCTCACTCACTCACTCACTCTCTCTCTCTCTCTCTCTCTCTCTCTCTCTCTCTCTCTCTCTCTCTCTCTCTCTCAGAACACATGGGAGTTTTTGCCGAGGCCGAAGTTCGTAAGCGCATGAAACGACAGAGCGGTGCATCCGAATGCGTTTTAGCGCGGATCAAATGCATTACGCGTATTGCGCGCGGAGACCGCAGGCATACACGGAGCTTATAGGCTGCATGCGGAAAGGATTACCGTTCGCCGGGGAAATTATTGGCGCAGCCCACCACGAAGAACCTAAACTGACCGCGACAGCGATTACCCCGCCGCCGTCGAAACGGTTTAAACTGTCATTACCTGTCGATCAAAGAAAGCGGCCCTTTCCCTACCCCTCCTTTTCCCTCCGCGGATCGATGACCGCTCTCGTACGTCAGATTTGCGGGCAACAATGGGCCGCGCGCGTAACGACCCCTTATCGGGGCTTAATAACGACTCTGCGCTGGATTTCGGCTCTGCATGACGAAGTTTGGAAAATTTGATTTTTCCGCTACGTTTGATTGCACTCCGCGTACGTAAACAGTACGTAAGCAGCGCCTGCACTTTGCTTTGCAACGCATGCAAATTGCACGATACACGCGAGTATCATCTTCACTCACAGCTTCCTCGTAAAGGCAAGAAATCTCCGTCGACTTTCGAACCAAGAGAGATTTTATCAGCTACATAGGATTTATTATTTCTAAATTTTATTTCACGTATAAAAACATAAAAATATATTTTTTTGTGACCGTTGTACTTTCAACAATCTTATTTAGAATTTAATTATATTTTGACAAAGAAGAGAAAATAATATTCAGACGCTATTTGAAACATTGCAAATTTCGCGAAAATTCAAGGAGAGCGCGCATTTGTTACAGATGTATTAAATGTACTGTCCTGTATCTTTCTTTTTCCCCATTTTGCTACGAATGATTTATTTCTTCGGCTCGCGACACAGTTTGCTAACGGTTCGAGGTCGTTCTTAAGGAAGTCAGGCGCGAGAGAAGGGAGTAAAAAGCGGCGAGAAGCAGTTCCGTCGTAAAAATTGGTGAGCTCTCAACAGGGAGGAACCTCAAATGCCCTCGGGGAGGTGCTAAAATCTGGGACATAAACACTGACCGCGACATAAAGTGAGTCCCGAAGTATCGAATCGCCGCTTCCTTCCTTTTCTCTCTTTCGTTCTTTCTTTCTTGCCCATTCCTCCGGCCGCATAAATCACCGCCGCCTTCGTATTTATATTCATAGGCGCGTTGAGGAAGATTGAAGAGCCACGGGACCGCTGGGAGTTGCTCGTAAAATCCGTTAGATTGTAAAATATTGTTGCGACGAACCGAAAGGCCGACCGAACGAACGGCCGTCTTCCGGCGAATACGGAAGGTTACGAGAGTTTCGTCATTATATCGGCGATCGCGTCTTCGGAGGCGCTTCCTCTCTTCAACATTGTGTATATATTAAATTACAGAGCCCGGTAATAACCTAATGATTTATCGCGTGTGATTGCGAACGTAATGTGAAAAGCAACAATTGCTCGTAACGACGACGGTATCGTATTAAGCCGCTATTCTCTTCCTCTTGCTTAATCAACTTATTGTTAGTTGCATATGTGAAATCGCGACGCATCTAATCGTATAAATAATCGCGGGTATATACCGTGCTTCTCTCGTGAATTATAACGTGGATAATAGTTGCCTTGGAAACGTGGCCACGAGATAGGTTCTTTCTACATTTCTCAATGGTTAGCGACAATAACAAGGAAAAGATAATTGGCTAAAAGTTGTAAAGGCTGTTTGGCACGTCCTGCGGTACACCGCTGCATCTCTCGTCGGTATAGGCCGTAAATATTTACCGCCGTCGTGCGGTAACGATATTTGACATACGATCTAGGAGGTCGATTACGGCGAAAAAGTGTCGTCCGCGGTCTTGCGTCACCGAAACTCGCCGTTTAGTATAATAACGTCCGCGGTGCTTAGGGGACGAGCGGGTGGTGTGACTCGCTCGTCGTTTAGCTCGAAACCGCAGACTCGTAAGTAACGCTCGTCGTCTGGCGGAAGTCTACGAGCACAAACGTCGATGAGTAATGCGACGTGAACAGCCAGTTATTAATCACTATGCGAACCCAAGTCGCGCCGGTATTTAACGGACGCGTCTTCCGACACGCGAGGATGCTGTTTGAATATCGATCGTGTCTTCCGTTTAATGCAAGCGTACGTTCGATCGCTCAATTGTGCAACGCGTGATGAAACAATGATTTTCTTGACCGCGACAATATTTTTCATCATCCGGTAATTTTATTTTCCATCGAGATTTCTTCTTATTTTACCTAACCATCTGGGATGAAGTCAGAGATAATGTGTAGAACGTTACAAAATTAAATATAGAACCTTCTTCTATATTTGCGATAATTTTCCCTTATTTAGAGACTTTCCCCGACGATACCTCACGAAGAGCGCTCTAAATTAGATATAGATTTCGCGTTGATTGCGTAAGCGCGCATTAGTTGCCCAAGCGAGAGCGAGGCATCTTGTCGTAATTGTTGATTTTGAATTATGGATCGGTTTGCTAACCTTTCACATTCGCAAATATCGCATTAACTTGAGTACTGCCCCGAGGCATCGAGACTATCTTGATTAAGCGGTTTCCTGGCATTGTACCCGCTCCGATACCTCCTTCGTATCATATAATCAGGTGGATGGCAACGTGGTATATGTACCTATATTAAGCGCGGTAGACGTCGCGCGCGAGAGATATCGCATCGACGTTTACAGACGTATATTAGACGTACGCGTAATTGGGACACGGGAGTGAGGAGAGACGTCAATCCATTAACCCTTCCCCTCCGTCAATTCTCTCTCCGTCTATCATCCCGCTAACAATGTTAATCACGTATCGAAATTAGCTTGCCCACGCGCACGTACGTTCCTCGTTGATGAACTAGCGTGATGTTCTTGGATAAAGGAAAAGGCTACTCTAAATGCAGCGGGGCGCGTGTTTAGTGAGCCTTTATCGTCGTTTGAAACCTTGAGGCCACACTGAGTGCGCCGACACGCCGCTCGATCGTAATTAACGCAGTATGGCGCTTTATTTATACCGTATATGCAACACATTACGTGTCTCTCACGATATATACATATCTCCCCCTTCCCTCTTCTCGCAACACTCGCGTATATAATGTATACAAGCGGGGTGTTCTCTCTCTCTCTCTCTCTCTCTCTCTCCGAGAGAGCGTAGACATCGGCACGTGTTACCGGGAGGGTTCGATCCTCCCTTCATCGTCGTCCTCCTCCTGACCGACGCCACCCGGTCGACCGTAAGGCACTCGGGATGGTAGGGCTTGACAGTGACAGATGACCGCTGTCCAGAGTCCAATACGTATACCCACTGGACTGGTCGACAGTCCATAGCGTCCTGGAAGGCATCTATGTACGTAACATTCCCCGGGTATCATGGTGCGCGCGTGCGTGCGTACTGTAACGCTGGTAATTCGACGTCACAACGGCCGCGGATACACCGCAAAATGTCACGTACGTATCTTTCGATGATCCAGGTCGCACCATTCATCGGTTGACATTTTAACCCCTCTTCCCTCCGCGCGCGCACGAGAGAGCGCCAAATGTTAGCGTTCTTTATGAAACGCGACGAGCTTCAACAGAGAGAGAGAGAGAGAGAGAGAGAGAGAGAGAGAGAGAGAGAGAGAGAGAGAGAGAGAGAGAAAGAGAGGACCATCGGCTCATCGCGGATCACGAGTCACGTTCCGTCGAATGGATCCGGGCTATTCATGATGTCCGATGGTATTTTGAAGGGCCCGCCATTGCATGGTTATAATACCCGTGGCTTAATGGATATTTCCCGGAAAAAGCGCGCTATAACGCGCGCGCGTGTAAATTGAAATTCGTATGGCGAAACCATTTTCGTCCTTGATTAAAAGTATTATCCCCGGTATTCGCTCCGCGCGCGCGCGAATAATGAAACATGGCATTCGGCGTAGCTTCGAAATTTCGATTTTGTCGTATCCACGGCTCCATTATGCACACGTGTGGCAGATATATTTTTTAGGTGACGACAGTAAAAAAGCATTACCCGCGAATAATAGATACACGTATGCACTGTCACGTCATTGGTTTCTTCAATCGGTTAACAAGGATATGCTTTCGATTTTTAATGTTTCGTCTTGAAAAATGTTATGCAAATAAAAATATGTTTGTGAAAAATAGCGGAAAAAAGCATTAAAAGCCGCTGTCGGTTTTTATAAATTTTTTCCTTCATGCGATTGATTTTCGTAATTGTCTAACATAGTTATGCCATTATCGCCGTGAAGAGAAATGTCTGTCACATGTCGTATATAAATATTCCTGAAAAAAACAAATACTTATCTTATGCCATTATATCGCCGTAGAAAAAATGTCAGTCACATGCCGTATATAAATATTCCTGAAAAAAAAAATACTCATCTTACGATAAATTTCCAGACTATTACTTTCGCAGCGAAAAATAATTATGATAAAATGGGAAAACTTCGTATCTGCCTAGAGAGAACACTTTGTACACGTATATCGTTACCATTAGCGGGAGAATACGGTCGATCGTTTGCGCTCGTGTGTAAGTAGCCGCGATTACTCTGCCGGAAACAATCGCGACACTCCATTCCGCGCGGGGCTAATCAATCAAATCCAAGCCGGACGCGAAACTTTTCCACGGGGTATCAGCCTGCGGATCCGGGCTTATCCTTCGTCCGTAGAATCGGCCCCTTTCTGTCCGTGCGTATCTGCCGGGGATGATACCCGGACTCGAACTCGGAATTCCTCACGGCACTCAAGCGACCCTTGACTAATTACCGGGGGATGACTGGCATCTTCTCTCACTTATCTCTATAGCCTGCTCCCTTTCAATCGAATTACTTTTTCTAGGTATTTACTGGCGCGGCGCCCCAATTTTTTGGCTAATTGACTAGCCGTAGCTCCTACGGGAGGTGGACAGGATCGAGACGGAGTGCAACGGTACATTTGTCTTGTCACCTCAGACAGATTGAATTCGTAGATTCTCTTCGTGAAGTAACCGCCAGACACTCAAGATCCTGTCGTTGATGCTCCGTTAACCTTTTCTTAGAGTAATCGCAAATAATCCGTCGAAAGAACCGGAGGAAAAAAAAAACGATCGCAAAAGTTTTATATGACACTTTTCTCGTATTAATATATATATATATATATATATATATATATATATATATATATCCCTGTTTTAGCCTAGCTATTTAATTGCAATGTCACAAGAATTTGCATCGTTCATTTCTTTATAGTGTCCTCTCTCGCGCAGCTGCGGATAGCGAAATGTATTTTACGGTCGCGTGTTAGCGATTCCCGTTGTAAAGTGCCTTTTTATGCCGACTGCCGAAATTGCCCTAACCGCAGATCTTGTTCGCAGCCAGGGCGCGTTCCTTTCTGCCGCTTTATCCTTCGAGGACTTTCAATTTAGCGTTTTACGATTGTTGATAATAAGGGTGAGGAGGGACCCAGGTGGTGAGTTTCGCAGCCGCATGCTCCGCCGGGCATCCCCGGTAACGACGACCTCGCGCGACGCGAGGCATCGAAGGGCCTTTTGTAAACAGCCCTAATGCCCGGTTACGACTTCGGTGCGTCTCGTCGGTGCGCGGCCGCCTCGCCGGGCGTTCTTTATGATATTGCTGGATTAGACTGAAATATTTCACACTTGGAGATATCTTCCGTGCTTACGTTTTATGACAATACCCGCCCGCCCGTCTCGCTTCCTTCCTCCCTTCCTTCCTACTCGCGAACTGTCGTAAACGTACTAACTAGATGCGCTCTCGTCTCGCGAGATTCTGTCTGCCGAGATAGCGCTTCGGCTCTCTCTCTCTCTTCGGCTAATCTCCATTCGCAATTACATCTCCATTTGATGAAACTACCGCGGGCGTTTCGGTGCTCGCGTTTTCTCGCATATAATTTTATTATGCTATTGTTCCATACAACTTTATCTTTTTTTTTTTTTAATTTGGAACAATAGTTAATTATTGGAAAAGTTCTTTTAGTGACGTACTCTTTCTTGAAAAGTCTTTCTTTTTGAGAACATGCGTTTTCAATACAAGCTGATTTATTTCGATTTATTAATTTACTTATCTTACTACTTATTTATCTTGTCTTATTATTTATACATTTGTCGTATAATGTGTTAATACGTCAATATTTCTAATTTACAGGATCTTGCCTAGAGAAATGGAACATGTCAACATATCTACTACCTTGAAACGCGATAATAAGCAGACGAGTCGCTTTTGATTGCCAGCGGAAACCGAGGCGTGGTGCGATAGTGATATGAATAATTGCGGTGACAACGAGGATAAATAATACATCGAACGACGTTATCTGTCGGCGATGAGTTACGGTTGCGCGAAACTTAGCCGCGAGCGAAGCAGCAAGTTGATGCTTCAAGGGGTAGATCTTAATCTTCGGTTGGAACTGTGAAATGAGGGATCGTCTCGAGGTGACGAGGTCGAATTCCGACGAAAATCATCCGTTAGCCTTCCAATCTGATCTTGTCGCGTATGTAATAAAGCGGAAAAGGGGACGCTCGACTCACCTATTGATTAATCTTCTCGTTATGATGATTTTTGGAGAACAAATATGGATGATATTATAACAGAACAGAATAAAAATATTTTTTATAATTATATGTGTGTGTGTTCGAGTATTATTATATTCCTGTTGAGAGAGAAAAAAAAAGAGTTGTGACAGCAACCGTCAAAACAATCTCGTTAAAATTTTATTCGTCTCGTCCTGTACAATAGTGCCATACGTCGTATTTTTTTTCTCCATTTTCGACCTAAGCGGCATAAAAATTACGTAATTTGATTGTCAAGCACTAGCCTCTTAGGGATGAAAATACGGTTTCGACGCGACCGGTCTCGTCGAACATCTATACGAGTGTTTTCGGGGTAGGATTTGAAAAATGCCGAATCCAATTTCCCTGATGATGTCCCCCAGGGAGCAAGGGGCCGCCCTCGCTGCCAGTCCTCGACCCGATGCGTTTTCGTCGCTTTCGCGCACCACCCTCATCCCCGCCGCAGTCAGCTGCTGAAAACAAATAGGGTAAGAGATAACTCGTTTCCATGACCGCTACGGTGATCGAGCTTTCTTACGTCTACCCTCTAAATTTAGAAAAATTAACAGCTTGTCTGTGAAAGGGAGAGATCGAGTTACAGTCTTTCGATGCAAGAAGCTCGTATTTCCGTCGTGAAAGGTTCGTCGGCTACAAATAGCTGTCGAATGTAACGAACGACTACACAAAACGGAATGTTTTATTCCTATAACCAGACACCGCAGTTTTCTCTTGTAAAACACGTGTTTTGGGCGGAGTGCTTACATATTCAATCTGATTCACCGAATATATAAATATTATATATATATTTTTTTTTATATGCATTATTATAATAATAAAATTAAATAGGAAGATATTCAATTTGTGTATCTCCATTAATTATTTAGTAGTAGTAATCAGAATGTAGTGATCAGAAAACATTTATATTCCGTGATTCAGTAGCCGCGCAATCAGCCAGCGGAATGTTGATAACTAATGCACGTTACAAATCGACTCTGCTGGTCAGTCGGTCACGAAAGGGACCGTGGCACGACACCACGGTCTTCGATATTGTGATACCTTGCCATTATACATACAACATGCATTGCCACGATCAACTCCGCTCGTATAATTACGTATAAATGGTCCGACTCGCGCGGACCATTATAATATAATATATAATATAATATATAATCGTAAGGTCGCGAAATTATATCAACAAACCACCTGCACGCGTATCTTTCGAAATCGCGTGCATTGCAGCGAAACGCTGAATTAATACCGCGACTGTTATCGGGTTCCAGATCTGCTCGCGAGCAAGGAACTTTACCGAGCGTGAAAGTCAGTCATTATCGCGGCGATTGAAATATTCCATGGACACGCGTTCCGTCTCCGTTGCGATTGAACGAACGTTATAAACGCTCGCTTCTTGCATACACGTGTAAGCGCGCGAAACTTAGGACATCGTTACAATGCGGATTAATTAACGAAAGCATGTTTAACGAGGGACAGTTCCCGTCGTCATCGGCCTTCTGCAGTTATGCGCGATCGTTTGGTAGTCGCGCTAATTAAGACTCGCGCCGTAATATCCTGGGACGCGCTCCGTTTCGCTATTTCGTCGGTTTAAAGCTCGCCGGAACTTGCGAGCTTGCGGGTCCGGAGGGGGGGGGGGGGATCTAGCGTTTCTCCGTGCTCTTGGAAATGGGCTCGTTTCGGCAGCGAACTGCGCAAGATATATCGCGGCACATCCTGCCCGCAGGAATAATCCTTGCGGCACTCGCAGGAATTGCGTGACATTAAACTCCGTCCGTGAACTTAGCTCAGGGCCCAAGAGACGAACAATGAGGTGACAAATATCTTAGTCCATCGCAGCAACCCCTGCGGCGACAGTTTCGTTTACTTAAGCCGGACATTGGTAACTTCCATTGGGGTCCAGAGAGAGATGATACCAGCACCGACGATGAAATATTTGAAGCGTGAGCTTAATTAATACGAGGCGTTTAGAATTGCTACATAGAATAGAATAGAACTCTTTATTAAGTTTCATTCTCTTCACGATGTAAATTGCATTTTTTTGATTCTCAATTTTATCTATTACACATTTTTCTCGATTTTCTTATTTGATGTCGCTTTAAATTATATTTTTTAGTAGCGCAATACAAATCTATTTTTTAAGAAGAATATTTTTATGCATATTTTAAGACAGCATTCTCGATTTTGCCATTCGATATTGCTTTAAACTGTATTGTTTTTAACAAATATATTTATGATTATAATTTAAAATTGATATTTTTATGCGTGTTTTAAATGGAAGCACCAAACGATTTTCTATGATGCTGCGTCTATAGCTTGCAATATCTTTAGCTCCGTTTAACATGTGTTTTATCAGCATAACCAACAGTTTGGAAAACAGCGTGCTTCCTTGATGTCGATTCATCTTGATCGACAACATCGGCGTATCGTCTCGCGGAACACTATCTTCGACACGTGTCAGGGACGTGACTGGAGCCGACAATCGCCGTAGAAACGGCGACGCGTATATAGTCGACGAAAGACAAAGAGATGCGCTGGCGATGGCGTGACGAGGGCCCGGCGACGTTCATAAATAGCAATATCTGTCGGTTATCGAGGAGAGGCACGGTTCGGTAACGAGCCATCAGCGAGCCAGAGCCACATGGGTCCCCGATAATCCCGGGAAAAGGGGTTACCGAACCACTCCTCACCTCCTGCCTCTGCAGAATGATTTGCGAAAATTTGAATCCCGCCGCCACACTCTGGCTTCCACTCTTCGATTGGAGAGAAGAGACTCGTTCTCTCGGGTCCCCCGTCGATGTTCCTGCCTGCCTCCATTTATCCGGCCATTTTCCGTCTTTCGTTCCGACTTGACAGCCGAAATCCACCCGTGCGTCTCCTCGCCCTCCATCTATCTCTTTATACGAGGCCTCCCCTCTCCCCCATTCTAATGATTTTCAGAAGACGATGTCTTCAGTCGTCGTGCACCGCGACTTAAGCCGTAAGAGCGACAAGATGTTAATTAGAACAGCGTCTCGAGGAGCCGCGCACGGCCCCGCGGGAGAAGAGACTTAGTGACTTGACTTGATTTCGAGGTTTTAGGCTAGGTTTGAATTAGGGGTGGCTGCCTGTGCTTGCCGCCTGTGATGCGAGAGGCGCCGTAAGGCCAGAGGCAACCGTCGCCGCCAAATCCCGTAGGAAGTTAGCGTGGATTACAGGGCGCATCCATCACTCGTTTCTTTCGTCCTCTGATGGTGGTAAGTCGAAGTCGCGCGGGATATTATTGTCCGTAATGCGCGTGACGAGGCGCTTGCCGCTCTTCCTGAACCCGCTGTTCTTCACGCTTTGCTTAGAAGATCGTTACCTTAATGCGAGATACTAATGTATTTTATCGCGGTAATATTGGAAACATTAAGAGCCGAGTATTCGCTAAAACTGTACTAACGAGCGGTTAGCACAGTTTACAATTGCAATTAATATTCAATTGTGTAATTGTTATATTTAAATAGAGTGTAATTGTTATATTATCGAATGGTCATTTTATTTTTATTTTTATAAAGACGTGATGCTAATATGTGATTAATAGTAGCAGATTCTACGATTAATATTTTTTTAAAGTCCTTCTTAAAGATATATCTGCGTTCCATTTATAAATGAAAAAATAGAAGCTAATAATATAATTTTAGAGATTTCCAGAATATACTAAAGCAATACTTTTTACGTACACACGGTTTTAGTAGACAATATTCTATGCTTAAGAATTTAATTAAAATCGTTTTATACGCGAACCTCGTCCACGAAGATACGTAAGAGAGAATGCGAGGATTAAAATCATAGCCGAGCTCTTGGGCGCTGTTGAGTAGACTGCAATAAACTGGATATCATATCTAGACATTGCCTGAAAGTTTAAGAAAGTGTCGGAACTTTTCCCGGGATATTGCCCGGAACCTTTCGAGATTTTAGAATTTCACCAAGTTTCGGCGACCGAGCGTGAAGTAACGACTTTCTCGCAGGAATAATATTGTCCTCGGCTCGCTCTCTGGCTCCGAAAGACAGCGGGGAGCCGATCGAAAAGCTCCGCGTACAAATGCGAGAGCTTTGATCTTCTCTCGTGTTGCTCGACGGAGATTCACGCCCTGCTTGTCGAAACGATGCTCGGCTAATTGTTTCGTTCTGAAACTACGGCGGCATTGTGTGACGACGACTGATGTCGTCGACCCGTCTGCGCACGGTAAGTATGTAAGGCTTGATCTCCTTTTAAAAAGGCATTAAACCCGATCGCGCTTAGAGGGGCGCGATCACGGAATAATATCTCATAATTAAAGCGAGGCCCGTGGCGGAGACGAGTATCAGTCAGACTTAGCGAGACGATCTGTCAAGTCGCGCTACGAAAAGTCCGGGCTGGAAAATCTCAACCCTTTTACGCACGGTCACGTGACTTGACAGGCAAGGGGACCTTCGGCACGTGGCCCGGGCTTGTGTTTTAGATACGCGTGTCAAGTCCCAAAACGTAACCTTCGCCTTTACTCTGTTCTTCTCTCTCCGTGTTTTCTCTCCCTTCGTCTCTTTTTTCTCCGATTTGTTATTTTTTTCAACAACAAACTGCCACCTGCAGACGAAGGCGCGGCTGTCGTCGTATTCGTTTACCGCGACGATTAACCGCAAACGCGTGCTGGCTAAATTAGGAAACTCGTGTAAATTAAACGTGATATAAATTTTTGATTGTGCAAATAATTTTATCGATTTATTTCTATAAAGAGAGAGCATAAAATTCTTTACGATTCCCTGACGTAAGTTATTGTATGCCGTGTGTGTTATTGAATCTTTCTTCTTCTTGCAATCAATTTGCTAAAACATTCTTCATTTAACTCGAGTAACTCGAATATTGCCCTTTGTCGAAGTTACGACCGCTGTAATGCCATAGAAGGATGTACGAGGCACGCGAAGAAAGACCGAGTGGAACGGGACGGAGATTGGGCAACTCGTGGTCTCGGCTAATTCTTTTTCTAACTCTCTTTCGCTTCCTTTGCTTCTCTCTTTGGTCCTCTTTCACGATGACGTCACGATGTCCAGCTCGCGTTCGGAATGGCGAAAGACGACCACGTTAATGGCATCGTAAAAGTAAACGACAATGTTCCCTTACGATTTTCCACTACCCTTTCGTGTATCCGACCGCGGCAGTCTACGTTCTCAAAGAGACGCGTCTAAAATTATTGTCGCGAACGTGGAATTAATTTCCGCCCTCGCTGCAGGCGATTGAACTTCCATGCCTTTTATAGCGGACTTTGATCGTACGTTGGGATTAGAAAAACTCGAATGCAATTCAGACGTTTTGGGCGAGTCTGATTTTATGAGGTTCGACGACCGAGTTATGGTCTAGAATGGCGAATCTCGAGATTATTAAAAACTTTCAATATATGAGTACGTTATTCAGGCCACATCCTATATATTTACAGATACTGTCACGTATATATAATATCTATATATTTATTATATAGTAATATTATATAAATATATATAATAAATTATTACAAGTAATTATTATATAATGATAATAAATTATTACAACTCAATCTTAAGTAACATTAATAATATGAAAATATAAATAATATAAAAATTATTGAAATTTTTACTAGTCTTAATCACTATTGCAGAAGATATCACATTAATGAACAAAATATGTAAACGTCCTTGCATAATTATTCTCATTTTAATAAAATCGTAGCTAATTTCGATATTAGCATTGCGGATTTTCCTATTTCAAGCAGCGTAATTCCGCGACTAGGAATCTCCGATAATTGGTAGGCCGCTTAGCATATTTCTGGTTCTAATCACAGACACACCAGTCAGTAAGTAAGGGCGGTTTAAAGTCTTCGGTCGATCCCTCCGCCGCCCCGTCTTGCCACCCTCGTTGTACCGATATAGGGGCTTAGGGGTGAGACCAATCTGCTTACAACCCCCTTAGCCTGAATAATTAACCCGGGGATAGGAGGGGGACCGGGAAAAACGCTCGCGTTTTTTGCCCGTGTCATTTATTACCGAGACCACCTTGTTCGTTAACTTCGCATTTGAATGTGAATGGACGGTCGAACGAGCGCAGGCAGGCAGGTAGGTAGATAGGCACATAACGCGACGGGAGGCGCTGATCGATCGATCTATCTTCCGGAATTTGTCACACCTTGAGCAAACACGGTGAGAGGATGACTGGCGCTTTTTTTCCCCCCGCGATGTCGCGGTTTCGCTTTTTTGTTTCTCCTTCGCGCTAACACCTGATTGCTTTCTCAGGTACGGCTCTCGCGTTAATTCGCTGTCATTAGTCACGCGTCGAATGCGGCGGGCCGTCGTGGAAAAATTTATTAACGCTCGCTACTGTGTTTCGCGGACAAAAGTGTGTATTTGCATGCAAGCGCGGCGGCTTTCATTTGCCTAAGCCACGAAGATCCGAAACGGTCCGGGCTTCGTCGAGGCTGATTTCGACCGTCATGGTGAACGGCCAGAATGAACGGATTAACGGTGATTTTGAATATTTAATTAATGGAAGTGCGCTGGACTTACCGGGTATTCATCGCAGTGTTTCGCGTGGTCATACCCTTTTTTGTGTTTTATTTCGTACGATTTATTCTCTCGCGTTATTTTCACAGGAAATTGGCGAAATTCACACTACTAATTGCAATATTTTAGACCCGAATAAAACATAAAATCTATTCATGATTTTTATATACAACTATATTTATTATTTGATAATAGCAATTTATTAATTAAGATACATATACCAGTTTTCTAATATTTAATGATACGCTTTTGTATTCTCTTATTGAGATATTTGGTAAAAATTGATAATGAGTTATACTCGTTAAGCTCGTATTTTAATTCTGCGTATAATAAAGGTTCTCAGCGCCTTTAAAGGTCTTTTGTTTGTCGGGTTGGACGGCGTTCAAGGAGAAGATTAAGGGCTGCCGCTGCAATTATCTCGATTTGTCAAGTGAGTGGATTATCACGCGAGGTCACTGAAACGTTACTTTTAATAACGAGGGTCGTTAGGCCTATGACAAATTTCGCAGGCGTTCGCTTGCTTTACACTTGGCTTGTCGCCAGATGAGAATTCTCAATAGGAATTCATTTAATCTTTGGCACGATATTAATTAATAACAGGCCAAACGACCGAGAGATAATATCTCGATGCGATTGCGGAGGGTCTCGCTCGCAATATAAGCATCTTTGATATCGTTCGTATTGCATGAATATTACATGTGTATATTGTTTCAGTATTCAACATTATTTAATTACATATAAATAATAAATAATGAAAAATATAAGAAAATAAATTAGCAGATCGAATGAAAAATATGTACAAGAATTTGTGAAAATAATTAGTTTTGAAACAATTCTCGATCACGCGAGTTATTCTATGCGAGAGTTTCATGGATTATCTCGAGACTTCTTTGACGCGCAGCAACGTCAATTGACAAAAAAGGCGGCACCATCACCATCCTTGACAACGATCGTTAACTCTTGTTCGCGATGACCTCGAGCCATTTGCGCTTTAGCCGTGTGCACGCCGACTGAGTAAGTACAATCGTTTTTTAGACCATACTGTATAAACCCTACGGGCGGAAAGGGGTTAGGGAAGATCATTATCAGAGGCTTAACCACGCGAGAATTTTTAATCAGAGGGTGCGCACCCCTCGGGATAATACCGTCGCTGTCGATAAACGTAGAACAGTTGTCGCTCGGTCGCATTTAATTCGATACCGCGACGCGAACCGTCGACGGACAATACTTGCACGATGAACGGTCTTCGAGTAGGTGCTACCCCATAGGATTACCCGGTACAGGCCCAGTCATCGAAACCATGCGGTGACATTAGAAGCGCGCGGTGTTACGAGTTACCACTTTGCATTAGATTCTTCGCCGGCACGGAACTCGCGAAATGGTCCGATCAAAATATTTTAAATACGCGAATACTCTCACCTTTTTCCGTGTGTATTTATTTCAATCGGCCCGAAAGATTATGTTATTTGCCATCCTAGCTCGAATGATGCATTACGAGACGTAATTGGCGATGATATAAAAGATGATACTAATTAACCGAGCAATTATTGAAAAGATTTCGAAAATCTAATATCATGTAGATTCGTAGCATTAGTATTGCTTGACATGAAACTTGTTTAATCCAACTGCGCGATCCCTGCGTTCGAATCGAGCTCTCTCAATTCGGCTTTGACTCCCGAAAGCACTAAACTAAACGAACCGTGGATAGGAACTCGGCTCCTGGGAGAGCACTGATTAGCATCATCTCAAGGTCGTATCACGGCGCCGTAAGTGTGCCGTCCCTTTGGCATTCATATGCAAAACTGACCAGATAGTGACCGCCGATTTACATAACGTTAGATTGACCGTGATTTCATTTAACCGAGGGTTCCGCCTCTTCCGTACACGCCGATGGTTATGGAGAGCTTTCTCCGAGACGCTAGCCCGGGGAAATTCATGCTAAGTGACATCTTGAGAATGTAGTCTCGAGTAATCTTGCAATCGAAATTCCCGAAACATCCTTTACGTATTCGCCTCTGAACGCAATCTTAATTACGCAATCTTAATTACATTTCGTTTATCACAGCACGTTATACACAATATGTTTTTAATATGCAATATATTCTTAGAGATGTGGCAAAGGTAAGATATTTTTCCGATATCGAAATATATATGCGCATGTAAATTATTTATATAGATAGGTACATACGTAACACGATGATAGCAATAAGCAATATTCACACAATATTGCTTATTGTTTACTCTTGCTAATGATATGCAACATTAAAGTTTACAATCGCGTTTTATATCTGAGTCAACGTTTGTGAAAGAGTTAATCCTTTTATTGCTCGTGTAAGCGAGAGGGACTGCCGTTTTTCGGACACGGAGAAATCAATACCTCCACACACGTCCGGAATACTTAGTTTAATACGCTTATACTCGGTGGAATCACGGAGCCGTGAAACATGGTATTAACGGATACACCGATCCCTGATAGTAACAAATGATAGGAGCCTTAATGGTCCGAGCACGAATACGCTCATCTATATCTATATATATATACATCGAACGTCTCTCGACGTGAGTGGAATCCACGCTTGTCTCTTTGATTGATTGCTTTTGTCACTTAGCTGCCGTGAAAGGCTTTCGTGCGATTGTATCTTTTTAATTACGAACTTAATTATCTTTCACATTTGCCGGCTTTTCTGGCATTCGCGCGCAATGGGATTCGTATTTAAAATCTTATTCCCCATGGGCCATGAGAGCTTTACGATATCGTATGGAGTTCTAACGGACTTTTATGTACTGGGTGTAAAATGTTTGAAATATACGCGCGAGTATAATTAAACTATATATATGTACCCAGAAGAATCTAAATCAACAATATGACAGTGGTCATTTGTTTTACGACAAGTATATCGACTTTAATAATACATATTCAGTCGATGTGTGTGTTTGCATCACGTATACATATTATTGGACGTTATGTAGGAACACCGTGTATACCAACGGAGCATCATAGGTATATCCAGGGTGTATGGGATACGGGTTACTAAGGCCCCCATAATGACCGCTGCAATCCTGCCCCCGCACACAATCCCATAATTAAATCCGTTAATCAAGGCTTACGGCTTGGACTGACCCTATCGACTTGGTTTATTGTGATCTGCGTAATCTATGGTAAATTAAGATGTACCGTCGTCGCGAAATCGCGCATCTCGTTTGCGTAACACGAACTATTCGCCCGCTATTAATATATCGGAGGTACCATACTTTATCTTGATTGTGATAATCCGACGTAATTAGAATCTTGATTTGAATCTACATTTGAATATGCGATATTACGTCATCTCTTTCAAGAATATTTAATAATATACAGTAAATACAGTACGCTTCGTATTTATCAATTATCCTTGATAATTAATATAATTATTTTATTTTCAAGCTCAAAAATGTAATTCTATAAAACTGTTAATTAGAGTTTGCATTTGAACGATTGGCGCTACTTATCTGTACATGTACCAAAGTGTATTCTGCAACGACTTGTGAGTTTGTTTCGAAAGGAATGCGGAGCACTTCAGCAGAAAATTGAGTACATACTTCCGAGCGAGTAAGTGATCTTTCATAACGAAGGCGCATCGCGCCAAAGTCCCTCCATCTTCAGATTCGCCTTAAAATTAATTGTCCGGCTTATCTCTCTGCCTCGCTTCCTCGTCTCGCGCTTTATTGCACCGAACGGGAGACGAGAAGGCACAAGGTTTTAAGCATCGATCGCGGGTGTTCATGGAGGAGACCTCTCGCAGCAGGCTGTCCTCTTCCTTTTTCTCTCCTTCTCCTATCTTTTACCCTTGTCTCTCCGACATTTCGTTGGCTTTGAAATGACAGAAGTCAAGTAGAGCGAAATACGGAGAACGCGGTTGAAGTGTAATTGGCACTGGAGTGTACTCGTCTTGGTTCATTAGAGAAAATATCTTCCCCATTGTCGAGAGGCTTACGTAGCCTCGGATATCTGTCGCTCTTTTCGTCTTTCTTTCTCTCTCTCTCTCTCTCTCTCTCTCTCTCTCTCTCTCTCTCTTTCTTTTCTTTTCGTCGTCCCTCGCTTTTCCACATCGAAGATATTCCGTTGCTCTCGCTCGCTTATAGGGATAGAATTATTTTTTGTTTCGAGTGGATACGGTCACTCGCGATGCAACGCCCCTCGGATCGGCTCTCTCCTGTATTATTCCCGCGGTGGCTTATTGTGAAACGTGGAAAAGCTTGTGACAGTCTAATCTTCTCGAGTGTCTCGAACGAATAGGCCCTGATTCTCGAGTGATCTCGAAGGGAATTGACCTGGATGAGTGTCCGATTTTCGATCCCAAATTTCATATTTTGCGTTTCTTTAGATCGATCGTTTATATATCCTTGATATTCGCTTTCAATAAAACCGTCAACTGTTCGTGTAAAATTTGATTTTTATTATAAAAATTTGTATGTCATGCAAAGAGTACGGAGTAATCAGTTATAAAACTTGTCATTAAATATGCATGCAAGAGAATTACATGCAAAAAAAATATCGTTTGATACGAATAACCACAGGCCAAGTGGCACATCAGGGTGAAATATTCTCTAACCGCAGCTTTGCCACTCGATGATTGCACGACCCCAGAGGTCTTCGAGAGTGCATGCCGTACAATGAAAACGCACATTTAATGACCGCCATGTTTCGCCAACAGCTTATTAACTGCGAAACGTTTCTGCATGCATCTCCCTCGGAAATTTGTTTACGTCCGACCGTACGACAATGCGCATGCTGCAAGCGCGCAGTAAACGAAAAGAAAGGGCATGTAAGAAAGGCATCGAGAGGAGAGAAGAGAGAGAGAGAGAGAGAGAGAGAGAGAGAGAGAGAGAGAGATTGAGAGAGACATATTGCTGCTGCGGCACACTTTTCGAGAGAGCCTCTGCGAGCTCTCGAGATGGAAAGCAGAAATATACGGGTCCGCTTTGTGCACAAGTGGAGTGTGCACATGTAAGAGGCCTTCACAGGGACGAGTGCTTGCTTCCACATACCTGCATACTTCAGGTCCGCGAAAGCACCTGTTGAAACCCACGAGCTTTCAAACTCCACGCGTTCACTTCCACGCCGATTCGCCGCCGCCCGTTCGAGAAGGGCGATCCGATCAAACGATGATTTGCTCGTTCGAGTTATCGTGGAATTCGCATTGGTACGAGTACGCAAGCAAAAATACTCTGTACTGATAGGACGACGTATTCTATTAATTCGAGGTATTTTTTTAACAGAATTTTAAAATCTCGTAGGCTTGACTATAAAGATATTTAATTTCGAAATGTCAGAAAAAAAAATACAGAACGATCAAATTTTCACGCAGGACAAATTGTTGTTATTTCGGACTACGAATTTTGTCCAATAAACGCGATATATATATATATATAGAACGAAGAAATATCTCGTCGTTTAACTCCCTCGCGTCGTGCGTGCACGCGCGTTTATATTCCGCGGTCCCCTCGACATGAGCGTATCCATGCCGCACGAGAGGCCGGCAAGCGCTTTCGTAAGAGGCGAGACTCTGATTATTTATAATCAGCCGGAGGCACCTGCCGAACGACGTTCCCATGCACCCTGAAATAGCGTCGGTGCCACGAAGGGTTAACTCTCACTCTCTCCCCTCTTCCTCCCCCGTTTGATAAAAAGGCGAGCGCGAGTTGTCGCATCTGACACGTCACAAGGTGGTGCTTTGGCCGACAGAGAACGCGCGCTAAATATAACGGGTCGACTGTAGGCGCCCGTAAAAAAGGCGAAACCACCGCCGCATAAATATAGCCGCGTCTCCCACGACGTGGTCGCCGTCGCCATCGCCGCTACTAGATGGATATATTTTCCCGTTTGTTTGGCATTACTCACGTTTAGCCGTACCTGAAACTGGAGAAGCCATCATTCCTGACGATGGCGAGTACGTTCGCCGTACGGTATTATTGATCGGACTCGGGACGGGTTGCTTTAAAGCGCGCCTAAGATTATGAAGAAGAGCGTTAAAATCCGGATGACATCCAGAAACATCAGGCTTCCCTCCTAAATCAAGTCGTAGTTATTTATTTTAGTCGAATGTTTTAGTACGCTGACGGCGCCATGCGCATCGCTAATTGCGCAATATCGTCAAGTTTTATGATTTTTTACGATTTATTGTTTCTTGTCGGAGGAGAGACATTAGCGCTGTAAAAGAATTTAAAAATAGTATTTTAAATCACTCTTCGTGTCGCGCGTAAAATGTTACGGCATTATTATTGACGACTAGTGAAAAAAAGCTCGATTAACAATTTAACATTAATTATAAAGACTGATATCTTATCGTATTTACCTTGTATATATATATATATATATATATATATATATATATATATATATTATTACTTATATAATAAATATATTATATTTTATGACTGTTGACCGATTTTTTAAATAAGATAAGGAAGAACGGTGAATGTGATATCTCGAAACATCGAGGAGATTCACGATAAATCAAATCTTTCCCAAACCGCGGCGCGTAGTAATGAGTTGAAAAGCGGGAGAGTGGTAGTGTGCTGAGAATGATATATGGCAAAGTAAAAAAAAGAGGCGTCCCTTCAAAATCCTGATATAGATTTTATTGGGGAGTAAACCCAGGCTACGTGACGGCTCATTACCCAGTTTCGTAGTGGACAGCTGAAGAGCGGTCACCCCCTTGCGCACACATATCTCCTCGCCTGTACGCGTGCGATCAGGAAAGCAGCAGCCATGTGTTACAGCCTCGTCGTCGGTCTGGGATCCCCTTCGGTCAACCATTCGCATTATAAAACCATAAAACGCACCATTTTCGCGACCACCGTTGTCCTTCATACGCGGGCCATGTGTCCGGTACTCGTTTTTCAGAAAAATTGCCGCCGGTAGAAAGTCACTACCTCTTCCTCCCCTTTTTCGAGGCGCTTCGCGCCGCCATCGAATCCTCGTTCGTCTTCATGAGGGTCGGGTTCAAATGGAAAAAAATTGCGAGTGTTTCTCTCTGCTATTGGATGCGGGAGTTAACGGTATTTTTTTCTTTTTTTTTTTACATTTTCTCTCTCTCTCTCTTTCTCTCTTTTACCGCGGTGGATCGTATCCTCCATTTATGTCGGGGCAGTTTATGCCACGTAGATAAGGAAAGTGAAACAGCCGCTGATGTTACCAGTCGCGGACGTGTTGACGCAAAACAGGCACGACCTTACATATGTCAGTCTGGTTATTATCTTCGCAGCTGTGCTGAAATATTATGGCTCTCATGGATCATGAGCAAAATTTTTAATCAGACTGCGAATGAAAGCTTATCTAAATTGACGAATCTCGTTGATCCTGTTTTTCGCTGTTACATTTGCCACGTGATAATTCTTTACGAAATGTTGTGTATGGCTTGCGAACTTTCTTACACGCGATAAGAATTAAACGCGAATCGAACTTGACATGCAACATAAGATTTAATTAAATCAGGAATGTTACAAATAAAAACTAACTTTATCTTGTACTTTTACAAGAAGAAGCTATCTGTGAAGAATTAAGATACACGAATACAATGAAAATAGGGTCGGGAAATATCGATTTATATATGCAATATGTATAGAGCTAAGCGACTCCGAATAATGTAAGAATTTTCATTGATCGAACAAAGTCTCCCAACGAAAATAACGGATTATCCAATCCGGTGACGTGTTTGCGGACTCCATTGTGAGACGACGGACAAATTCGGCTTTATCCCGGTGATATACCTGGCTGACTAGCGGCGGGAAAGGAATCAGATTCCCGAAAGAAAAAAAAAAAAGAGAACAGATACCACCGAAAGAGGTTAATCCGCCCGCGTCTCTTGTAAAAGCTGTCGCAGTTGAGGTGAGAGAGGTTTGAATAGAATTAATATCTAATTGTTGGCGCGCGTGACGTCGCGACCGCTTTCGGCGGTGGGGTTCAAAGGCCCACCCAGCCGAAGAATGGTAGCCTTAACTAACTATAGACTCCTTGGACGACATAATCTCTATCCTAACATGCGAAGCGAGTGTGTTCCTTGCCGCTAAGTACACATTCAAGCACGCTCCTGTCTTCCTCTCTCGCCCGCCCTCCACTCGCTCGCTCCGGGCTCGCGTGTGCATCTGTAATAGTACGCATGTAATAGTACATGTGTGGGTGCACAACGATTTACGGGGGTGCGCGCGTATGTGTGCGTGAGGAGGGAACATAAGCGAGGGGATACCATCGCGCGAGAGAGCTCTGATCTTTATGAGTCATCGTCATTCGGATAAAAATACCAGGGCGCTTGTACAAACAGTTACCCTTCGGGTGTCTTTTCGGGCGACGCCGTATCGCTTGGGACAGGTTCACACGGCACTCGACCGACCAGGTGGCCTTACCTGAAAGACGTGAGATTCCCCGGAAGAGACCCGGCCGCGATCTCGCTCTTTTCCCTTTAAACAGCCAGTCCCGGAGGGACTTAGCTAATTCGTCGTAACGCGAGAACGCGTTACGGTCTAATAATACATCTTGAAACCGATCGCTGCGTCGTCGTCGTCGCTGTCCGTGTCGATGTAACATGCACAGCTGTAGCGGAATAGATTGAAAGACGGATTGACCAATAGAGAGATCTAACTGTAAATATTGCATCGTCCCCTTAATTGATATCAATTAGCAACATAGTTTTATCTACTCGGTAATTATAATTCTCTTTTCTTTTCAAAAGGCAGACTTAATTACGGTTGCACTTTGACTACGTATTCGCGGATTGATCAATCTGTTGTAACACGTTACGGTCTAGCAATGCATTTCGAAACCGCATCGCGGTTGTCAACGTGTTTGTCAGCGTGTAATGTTTTATAGGATTGCAATCCGCACACGTGGGACAATACAGAAGCTGCGTTAAAGGATAAATCTAGTTGCACGAATGGATTACAGAATTCTTAATTGATATTTACTAGCAGTACAGTTTCTCTTCATCCGGCAGTTTCGTTTAAACGTTTCATGAAACATGCAATCTTGCACTTTATTTATGCATTTGCGGATTTTTCGCAAGAGATATGAGCGTATATTGCACATGAGTTAAATGTAGAGCTTAAAGCGAATTAGCTAGCTGCTTGTTGATATTTATTAGCAATATAATTTTCTCCATAGTATCATCCAGCATATAATCCTATGTTCAATAGGCGTAAAACGGCTTTGAAAAAAACTTCAGAATATTCCGGAAACTTCGAATATTCGCCAATAATTTACGAAGGATTAATTAATTACGACGCTGCGCCCGAGATCACATCGCGGAAAAAAGTCGTGCTCGACACCGCCTGCTTATTGTCATATCTATTTATTGACGATAAATTAAAAGGTGTGCAGGTGTGCACGCGGAACGGATTAAGGCATGATATCGCACGGCCGATATGCATCCGGGATACATAATTTTATGTACGCGTGCAAAGCGTGAAGGACCATCTTTCCCGCTCGGCTCGTTTCGTAATCTCACGTTTTGTCGCCATACGTCGGCGGATTTATACGCCGTAGAGCGCGAGAGAAACGGCGAATCTTAAATCTCCCTCCGAATCCTTCCGAGGCGTCGACGCGGCTTCCTGCGGTAGTCGATGCTGCGGGTCATTTGTCAAGAAGGACACGAAAAAGAATACGAGCGACGCTGCAGTCGAAGGATCATAAAGTCTCAGCCGCGTACCGTTAGGAGTCTCTTATTCCTGTAAAGCGCGCGCGTATAATAAATAATAATAACTGTTGGAAGACACACACATTCCGGTCTACGGGATTCACACTGGCGGGATCTCTATCGGACAGAGAGGCGCGAAGGGAGATGGAGGGATCCACGCAAAAGAGAAGGTAAAGCAGGTAGACGCGCTATAAATACGTGACGACAATGCACGTCGTTTGACGGGGATACTAATGATCGGCCCTCGAGAGCGATAAACCGATACAAAGGCGACTGAAAATCGGTGAAATTGAGCAAAACGGATGTACCGCCGGTAGGCCTTTGAAACGCCAGTTTCCGGTCGGCTGGCCGTGCTCGCTCGACTCTCGACTTTAATGATGGGAAATGACGGTTTATGAGCCGACGACGGAGGCTTGATTTATCTCGCGTACGCGAGAGCAGCTTCCCTCAGGATACGAGATTCGATGTTTATACCTTCAATGAAAAGGTGTTGCCTCGCGTGTTCGTTGAATCGAATCGATGTCTGACGACGTTCTGAATATCGATCAGGGCGCGCTGCGAAGTTTTGACAGAGGGACGATACTTGTCACGGGCTTTGCAGAATAAATGATGTCATAGTTTAGACGAATGTTACGCGTGTGTCGATAATGCATTTTCAAATGCGTATACACGTTCAATCGCTCGTTCAACCGGTCGAATATGTCAAATTATTCGTCCGACGAAATGTCCGTCGACAACATCTGTGGGCGATTTCGCGGGGAAATGTATTTATGAAATATGTGATGTCGAAATATCGCGCAGAAAAAAAAAAACGAGATATCGCGCCGGCAATAAATTTGATTCTCACTGTGATTAAGGGTAATTATTATTTTATTGCGACGAAGAGGGACGTAAATGTGACCCCTCCAGGATCGCGATTTCGGCTACGAAAAGCAACGGCGATTTCGTGATGCAGGCTAATAAAGTTGCACCGGCTAATTTCTCTAAAACCCTACAGGAGGAGAAACCGAGCGGCTCGATCTAAAAGGGGATCGTTGTCGGCCCACGAAACCACCTACGGCGAAGGAAATACGCTTTTAGGCCCACGAGGGCGTTTAGATTCCAATCTAATAAATACTTCCTCGCAGACCTTTCGGGGGTGAAAACTCAATGAGTTAACGTTTCCGGGGTGAGACAGCCCGGTTCTTTTCGTATCCGTTTGTTCCTTCACCTATCAAGCGTCACGTGTTTCAAAATTATCATAAATTGTCAGATGCAATATTAAAATCGATCTTGGAAATGTACAGAGTATTTGATTACTCGTGCACACGTTTAATAATTAGTTTATTAAGTCACTGAGAGAAAAATATGTCAAATGTTTAACAATGAACTTGAATTTTATTAAATTATTGAAAATTGATCTTAATATTAAAATTATATGCAATATCTCAGAGAGATATTTCAATAATCCAACTTTATTGGCCGCGCCTGCCTGGATGAAAGAAGAAAGGGCGAATTTAACGGCGCCTCTAAACGATACAGAGACAAAGATTTACGGGCAATCGACGAATGGCGCCGACGATCGATCCACCGTCGAGAGAATCGATGCACTCGCGGCGGGCCATTATTATCGCGGCCAGATATACGCAAGCTTCTCCATCATTCCGCGCGCCCCATGCTTTTATTTTATTATTCCTGCTCCGCATCGCGCGACAAAGGCACCCATACGTACTCACAATGGCCATAACTCACTGCGGAGACGCGGAGAAACGTCGTTCTGACGCAGTTTCGCAATACACGGAATCCGTCGCTATCGTATACTTATTGCTGATCGCGTGCGCGATACGATTTCGTCGGCGATCGCGCGAGAAATACGGACTGTCTCAGTTATTTCAAACTACCTGTTGTGTGTTTACGGATTTTGCGAGATTAACTTGATACGAGATGAACAAAAAATTAATTCGAATGATATTTTCTCTCTATGAATTTTTTAACATTCGTGTTTGAAAATATGTGCTTGCAACTATCAAATAAAATTTTCTTTCACATTTCCGACATTTATATTTTTATTTCTATCTTGAAAAAAAATATTGCGCGATAGAATTTCTTATTATGCAACTCTGTTAAATCAACTATTTTCACTTAATTTTTAATTTGATGCAGAATACGTTTCATATTTTATAAATGGAAGCTTGGGAAATATGACACATTATATATACACGCGCATGCATATTTTATACTTTTCTGCGAGTAGTCACGACGTGCTGCTGAGTCAAACGACCCGGACACGTGCAATTTATTGTTTCCCCGTGGCCTTCACAATACGTACCTGATTTGTCTCTATTCGCGCGTACACAAAGTGTCTGGTTAGATTTGTTGAAACTAATAAATCTGGACAAGATCTCAGTAGCAATGTTTTAAATTTTTGTAAAAATATATAACTAAATTGTCAGTCTTTAAATTGATTAAAAAATATTCTTTGTTTTCTTTTTTTTCTTATATAAAGTTTGCGAAATATATATCTTACATTCTTGATCTGTTATCGATAGAATCGAGTATATTAAAGAAAAACATGTTGCGAGAAAAACAGTTTTTATATAATTACGCTTTTACATAGAAAAGGCGTTATGCGAAAGTGCGGAAGAAGTCAGTCTACGACAACATGATAATCACTAGTTGGATGTTTTGATTGCGCTTGAAGAGTTATTACGCGTGTACAGAGGTACTTATATTTCATATAAGGATGAGTGTCTGACAATGCAACATGACAGCTTACCATTATAAAATCTTGCAACAGTATGATATAAGCGAGTTTAATGTTCAGCATTTTATCAATCTAACAAAGACTGAAGTACTTATATATTTTCTCGATGAAATCGTATTTTTTGTATTAGATGTTTTGTAATATATATATATATATATATATATATATATATATATATAATCTATGTATATAGTCTCTGTAATATATGTATATATTATAAGTAATTATTTTCATAAGTGATATATATTATATATTATATATATATATATATTATATGTATTATATTATAAGTGATATATATGATAAATAATTATTTTATAATTTTGTTGTGTATTTTTAATGCGGAAAATCTCACGCATATTTCAAGATCCAAATCAGATAAATAGAGCGCGAATATAAATATTAACGAGTGACCACCCAGTCGCGATTACCACGGTTCGTCGCGTTAATTACGCGGAAGCCGTTTTGCGTCACCGATACTAACGATTCCTTCCCTCTTGTGCTCACGCGGCAGCCGATTGATGTTGACCCGAAAACGCATTGAATGCCCGGCATTCGGCCACCCTCACTTCTCGTTCGCAACGAAAAATCGCTCCAGCAGCCGAGTCCGGAAATTGCGTTTTGTAATGCTTCTGGCGCCCCTTCCGTCCCTCGAAAGTGAAAAATACAAAAAGCGAAACGGGGGCACAACAACCGGGGGCGGTCGATCCTTTGTACACGTTGTCGCGGTCCGGTGAAACAATACGCACTTTCGGCATAAATATGTGTTCCGCGCATCACAATAACCGTCGTATCGCGGGGATCGACGGATAACTTTCGTCCGTGGATCCGTGCTTAATAATACGGACGTGCAGGGACGCGCATAGGGTCAAAAGATGACCGGTCCCCCCTTCGATCGTCCGTCGGCGCCCCTTCGTCGCACCACCGCTATAAAGCAGTCACGTGTCTGCTATCCCCCTCCCCCGCACCTATATAGGAGGATATATCTACCTCCTGTATTCGGTCACGTCGTGAATAGGCACTATGGTGTTTCGGAACAGAGATGCTCTCACGATGGGGTCTCCTGCTGACTGACCCCGATGGCGTGACGCGATGATGCGACTGGCAACCACCGCTCTCTCATTAACGAGCAATGCTGATTCCGCAGCACGCCTACCTGCGTCATGTATACCTTCCCTTAATTTATTAAAATCACGCGGCAGAACGCTGGTCTGTGCGCGTGCCCCGTTCTTGCCGATGAGAGAGCTAGCGCCCTTATCATTTCTGGAGCTATTTCCGGAGATCGTATCTCGTTGAACCCCTCCGTTCGTGTGTTTCCACGATCGTCGTCGATGATTACACGTTGAAGCAGAATTTTCTCGTTACGCCCGTAACAATTCTGCCAAGTCATACCTATCTAAAACCTCAATACAATACCTTGCTTTCAAAATTGTGTTCTTAAATTCTGATTCAACTTTCAATATTAAATCTTGCTTTTAATTTACATATTTTATAATTTAGATATAAACTTTAAAAAATTTTATATGGAATCAACAACACATAGTCTTCATTTATTATCCAGTTAAACATGTTATTTTACCTTTATATAATCGACATTTTATTATATTTTCTTTTTAATCGTCTGACGTTTGATGTTCGAGATAAAGTCTAGAAAATATAATACATCATGCACTCACGTTTAAAAAAGCTTTTGAAAAAATATATATCTGGCAAGCAAATAAACGACCACAGGATACATCCGTATAGTATAACGGGCGACGGTAGTCAACCACGCGTTAATCCCCGTTCATTTTTCATTTTCCTACGGGTCGTGCAATAACAGACGAGAGGGTATCGCCGTTGAATAGATCCATCCCGGCGTTAATGAGAAGAGAACAAGCAGCGTCTATTCATGCCGTAATACAGCCAAGCCAGGTAACCAGTCGAGCCGTTTCGTACCTTCGAGGCAGATCCTATCGGTCGGAGAGGAGGGACACGAGAAAGCCTTTCCGCCGGAGTAGACCGAAAATGACGCCTCTTTAACGCACTCTACGGGATGCACTTGGTTGCACTCGATCAACACGCGCACGCACTCGAGACGTGTGCATGAGAGACGTGTGTGTGCGTGTACGCGCAAACGGCGAGCATGCCTCGACAAATGTCGAGAGGGGTGAGCTCGTCGTGACATAAACACAAGCGGGATTTTTCTACGGGTCGCTTCGGTAGCTCGAAAAAAGGGAGTTACGTCCGATAAGCATCGCGGCTCCCGGGGCTGCCACGCTCGTTTATCACGTTTTTATCGTCGGGGCGTGATTACCTGGGCGCACTGGAGATGTTATAATTTACATTTCCTGGCTTCATTTACGTCGCGCGACGAGTCGCGATTAGTATAACCAGACTCGGTGCAATAAACGTAATCGAAAGAAACACGGTTAATCAAAGGACCGATCTTTGCGCGCGTGTCTACTTTGTTTTACGATTCTGAAAAAAAAAAAAGACGAAGGGCTAACTCCGCGCGTCGATGCTTTTACGCGTTCGTCCCGCATATCTCGCCTCGCCCCGATATTGTTATTAATATCTTCGGTGCACCGCAAATAATTAAACTTTAAGACCAGCAATCATTTTTGCCTGTCGTCTCTTGTCACGTCAACGTATGTATTTTAATGAGGATTACAGCTCGCCGGTTGTGACTTGGATTTTTTTCAGACAGATTTTATTGACGGTACAGGGAGCGCAAATTAATTTATCGCATCATTACTTCCTCTCGCGCACAGCATTTCCTTATTATCGCGATATGATTTCTTCTTTATAAACGTTTCAACGTAGAAATTAATGCGTAATACACACTCGGCGTAAAATTATAAAGCCGCATCTGCACGCTTATTCGCAGCTATATTTTAGCGAGTTTTTCTAACAGGAATATTCGAGATGAATTATTTTCTTCGTTTTTTCATCTGTATATTCAAAGAATTATTTACGACATTTACGTTAAATAATTATTTTTAAGTTTTGTCTCTCAACACAAATGACGCGAAAGTCTCTGGATAATGTGAACTTAAAATCCGTGAATCAAGTTAAGCGAGTCAATCGATTCTCGCGTGACAAAGCGCGACCAACCAATCGCATTATCGACGTCGAAGCGCCAGTTTAAGGAAATCGCCAACGATTTCTCTCGACTCTGGACGTACCGACAGATACGCGGCGCACGTGCGAGCGTCTCTCGCGGGGTCGATTTCGTTCCGAACGACTGCTTGAAAAATGCTCGCACCGAGTCCCTCTTGTTCTTGGCCTTTCTGCCGACGTGAAAAATTGACGTACGAAAATTCTGACGCGCCGCGATTTGTCAAATTCCCCGCTTCTTCGAGCCCTGGCCCGGTGGACAACGCTCGTATTCTCTTTCCGCGATTCCTCCGCCACCCATCTCTTTTTTTTTTTTCTTTTCTTTTCTCGATATCAATATCATCAACATACGCATAAAGACGGATACGCAGACAGGGAGAAAAGCACGGTTATACGTGCGGGGTTTTGGGTTTCAAAATGATTGGGGTGAAATTGGGGTAAGCCGATACCGCTTGGCTACCCTTGGCTCTTCTCAAGGGTGATGCGCGCCGGTCAATTTGAGCCCCACATGTCACTCGCGGAAGAAAGGAATCTGGAAAATCTCTCGTCTGTTTATAATATACGTTTGTTCTCCTTTCAGTATCTTATTTATTACATATACATAATACACATACATACATATATATTCTCGTAATCTTTTTTGTGATGCTTTACGGGATCTTTCCTTTGTACTTGCGTACATACAACATAAAGTATTGAGATTGATCTGTTATAAATGTGGGGCAACACGATGGCGATATAATTTACATTTCTCCTCTCTGCCCCCTTAAAAAGATTACTACCAATCCCATTAATTTCTAATGATTTATTCTTTCACGAGATAGCCACGCACGACTCCGAGAACCCTGATTTCGCTACATCCGGTTTCGAGTTTCACCTGGGAACGAATCGATCCCTTCCCTTCGATTCCCTTTTTTTTTTCTCTCCGCAGCTGGATTCTCCATCTCCAGAAAATGAAGATGGACAGCGTCCACGTGTCGGGCGTCGGTCATTCATTCCATTCGTCTCGCAATGGCCATCTACTTACTATCGTGCGTGGCCCCTATGTATATTCGTGTCGAAAACCCCTTTGACGGCTGGCTCCGCAAATTGACGAGCGTCAATTAGTCGTGGCCGGTCTCGTGGTCTCGCTAAGACCATCGTCGACAGGACTCGTCTCACGGTACTTAGAATTGTTCCAGCAGTAGCTAGCCGATCGCAGGCCGATTGTTGTCGTCCGATCGTTCGTGATTATCAAACAATGACTGGCTGACAATATTGTCGATCGTATACAGCACTGGCTCTTCCTGCTCTATGGGAACTGACCAGTGGTCAGTACGGCTTTGCCCATAATCCGTCGGTGACAGCCGTGTTAAACACGAATGTCACTCGTTGACACTGCTGTCTGCTGTTGTCCGCAACGGCGTCTTTTCTGGAAAAAGACGTGAAAAGACGCGTTACTGAATATTGGCTTTTACGCTTGTCGAGCAAGATGTTAATGAGAATATACGTAGCCGTCCTTTGCAAGACTGAATGCCGTTCTGTTCTATTTATAGTAATTTAGGGCGTAAAACTCGACAAACAAAGTAACGAATATACGGCGAAAGCGAACCAGATTGCAATTTTTGCCAACGTTCATCGTGCGGATTCCATTTGCAAAATTCCCGGTTGTAAGAGGCGAACCGATTGTCTGTCTAGTCATTCCGTGAGCTATGCGACGTAATAACGGATATCTGGATAATAGAGACCGGGGGTCTTTTGACTCTCGCGGGCAAAATGCCCCTTGGCCCGGTGCAGGATGAAAGCGAAACTCAATTCCCCGATATCTGAATACCAGCCAATTACGCGTGATGTATGAAGGGTGCGTGTCATATGTATATTTTTGTCATTTTCTCTCCGCGCCTCGAATTTGAATGTCATCTCCGTCTCCCGTTCATTCTTCTCAATTTATTCCGGCGCGACACCGCGAGCCTCCCGAGTCGCGGGATGATTTGCATTTTCGGAAAAGAAGAACCGCACGCGTGCGCTTTTGCAAGTCAGATAACCGATATCACACGTACGGCGTCGTGATAAATCGTTTCTCCTTCGTCCTTTCAATCGTTTGCGCGTCATGTCGAGTAACGGTTCCGAAATTGATATTATCGGGAATGAATACGATATTTTCCCGATGCATTTTCAGACGCATTCGCATCTTTGTCATTTGCACCTCGCGTTGTGTGTGTATGTGTGTGCGCGCGATAATTCTGTCACACATATTGATAACTTCTATTGTAAAGTGAACTTGCAATAGCAAGGCTAATTTTGCTATTTTCGATTATACATGTAATTTGTACGAAATTGCGATATACAAAATCATATAAGAGCCATTTATAAATTTAATTATGAATTAACTCTACAAGATTCCTATTGCACGTTGCTTATTTTTGTAAATATTAAATGATTCTAAAACCTCTTTATAATTGAAGGAATAATTAAAGCATAATATAACAAATTGAACGATGGTCTATCTAGCTGAATGAAATACCCAGGAGAGACGGTTACTCACTCATGTGTGCGAAAGAAAAAAATTTCGCGCTACGCGAGTTTAATATCACGTTTCAGAGCGAGATATTAATATGGAAAGAGGATATTAATGATGCACGCTGATGGACAAAGTCAGAAACATGCGGACGTTGTCGAGCTATAGCTTGTATTTGCGCAGGAAAATTAAAGCTCTGTTTACGGAACGCGGCGTGTCCTCTGCTGTTGAGAAGATCGAACGTCCTCGTAGCCGTGGGCATGCTGCGATATTCATAGAGAATATCGTACACGCACGCGGAGTCCACAAACGTCTATAACATATTCCGTGTGATCAATCCCCCTTTTGATCTGCCTTCGGTCACCGGCTGGTAATCGCGCACCGGTTGTCGGGTTTTAGTTTACCATTTTCCTTCCGGTCATTCCATATTTTGATTCAACGTTCGCGTTAAATGATTAACGAGTGTGTACACGTAATATTTTTAATTTTAATCCTCTCGCTTCTTATTCTTTATGTCATACGATACGATGTAGGGATTTATATAATTTTGTCTTATACTTGCTATAAGATTTTAATCAGTCGTGAAACACAAATACACCCAAAAGGTGAAATTCTGAAAATTTTCGAGTCGAAATTTTGATCTTTTGTTAAATCTTTAATTCTACAATACAGTAAATAAAAGTCCCGAACTGAAATTTTACTCCTATTTTTATAATCTCCATTTTTTACGTTTATGAATTCTAGAGAATTTTGGTAATTTTAATTTAGTATAGAAATTGAATTTCTATACTTTGTATTTACATATATGCATATGTATATTGCATATTGTATATGTATGCTAGAAAATATTCATAGCACACTTCTTTTAATATTCTCTATAATGAAACTAGTTTCGACCTTTACTCTTTCTCAGGCAACAATAGGCAACTAATCTGCAACTGTTATTTGTACTAATATTAAGTATGATGAATCGTTAAAAGCAGATTTTATCGATGGGATCTTTTCCGAGAAGGACGGGATTTCTCCCTTTGGGACTTCATCTTTGCGTCGTCTCAGATTTTTACCGGTATATAATGTATTTCCAAGGAGGCGGTTCATGACGTTCCATTGAAAGCGGCTGCTTTGATGTTAGACTTTATTGAATGATGGAGAGCACGATTGGTAAATTTCAATCATATCTTATTTTGTCAAGATTAAGGAAAAATTTTGTAATTACATGGATTAGAGAAGCGATGTCTTGTAGGGACATATTGAATCAAATTTAAATTACTACAGAAATATTAGTATATACGAGCTGTTCTTTTGACTCTGCATAACTTGATTATATTCAGATTTTTCTTTAGACAATTTCTCCACACACACGCACACACAACACACACACACACACACACACACACACGTTCAACTTACAAGAAATGAACACAAGACTCTTGGTCAAAAACTCAGATATTTCTTTAACAAAATATGTTACTATAAATTTATATATCTCAGATATATTATATTAAATATAAATATATTATATAATATAAAAGACGCATTTTAAAATAGTTATTATTGATTAAAACAGCTACTATCACTAATTGATTCTTTCGATGAGATTTCATTGATTTGCAGTGATACATTTATGACTGAGACCATCAGTGACTAGTCACTGCTTTTCAGTACTAATACACTGATTCCATTTAAGAGAATAGAAAATGATTAGTTAATCAGCTTGTATAGGGCAATCGTAATTCGTGGGACACACACACACACACACACACACACACACAGCGCGAGCATAAAGCACTTCATCATCTCGCGCGACCAATGTCGTCGGACCCGTACAATTCAATCCTGACCGGGCTCCAAGCAATGAATGGGGCGATTATTATCGGACACCCTGTACATACACACACACACACACACACACACATTCTTTATATTATATTTAGATATGCGGTAGATTAAAAAATAATAATTAAGAGGACAGCAATATATATATAGTCATTGTTATTATGATCGCCATTGGATAGTTACGACCAAAAAATACCTTTCGTGCTAAGGGGTTGTAAGAAACCTGCTGTTAGCATTCTCTTGTTTCCCTCTTTATCTTATTGTTAGTCGGCAACAGAAACATTTTTTGCGGTTCTTTATCATGTCAAATGTGCACTTTTTCAGTAGACCGTGTAACCGATACAAGCGCGAGGCTTCGCTCAAGGGTTGTAAATTATTTTTTTTTAAACCTTCTTCAGAGCAACGCCGCGACGCATTTGACGGAGTGACACGGAGCACGCATAACAGCGCTGGAAGTTGTAGTGATAAAGCGTGCCGTCGGGACACGATTATATACTAATGCGTTGATAACACGACGCGAATAAATCCTGCATCGCAGACGAGAGTTAATCAAACTGACAGAAAAAACAATATTTGCATTCTTGCGAAATTATTAATATATCATGTCTTTTTACATACACATATAAAAGATAATTGCCCTGTTGCAATAAATAACTGTTTGTGTGTGTGTATTATACGAATGCATATTAATTAATCCTAAGTCTTTAAATTTCTAGCAACATTATTAGCGAGCCATTATATGTAAAGAAGAATATGTCGAGAGTATAAGAGGTAGGTTTTATGGAAAATTAATAGATCTCGCAAACACAGACAGGCGACATAGAAGACGTCTCTAAGCACGGTCATTGCCCCTTATCTTCTTTCAACTCGCACAACGTCGACAGGAATGTACTCGCGATTTACATGCGAATTGTCTGCGAAATGCCACCCTTTCCGGACGGTGAAAGGAGGACAGGAGGCGCGGGGGGGAAAGAAGGGAGGGTAAGTGACACGACGGCCCGGACATCGCCATTACGAGACTAGCCAAGCCGCCCCATACTATTTACCCCCGTAGTTTAAGCTACCCCATAAAGATTCAGATAACGCTGGAAAAGGCGCACCCTATATAACGCGGTGTTTTGCAGCTAAGCTTAGCACCCGTGGTTGAACGCTAACTGCCGTACGACAGGTTAGACGAAAAAAAAATTCTCGCCCCTTATCCCGTTTTAACGTCTGCGACGACGAGGGTGACACTTTGTTGCACGATTCCCTTCCACCGGTGGACTTAATCTACCTACCCTATCCGGTTCTTTTCGTCGCGGGACGTATTGCAAAAAGTTCCAACTAGCGGAAAACCACCGAGTGCATAATGGATTTCGTAAGTACGCGCGTTTCTTTACTTCGAAGCACTAAGCTATGATAAATATCAATTTGTAAAAACGTAAAAACGATAATAAAATTCTCAAGAAAGCGATTTGCTTGTGCCATTTTAGAATTTATTCCGTATATAATACATCGTATCCCGAGTCGAAATTTTGCTGCTATTTTCAACTTCAATTTTCTTACCTTTATACGGATTCTAGAAGATTTCGATATATTTAATTTATATTTCGATAAATTTAATTTATTAAGATAATATAGGAAGTGTTGAATTTCTACTATATACCTTAAATAGACAGTAAACGAACAGTTTCCCACTTATTGTTAGAATTAAAAGTTTAAAAAAGGAGCTTTTGATAAAACTATAAGTCAAATAGTTTCCAGAAAGATGATCTGACTGTATTTAAAGTATCAAAGTAGATATAATTGAAAATTGAGATAAAAAATTAGAAAAATTTTGATTCCGGAAGTCGTCATGATTATCTATTGTCTTAAAATGAGAATATGAATGATCTTGAATATCTATATTTTTACTGAATGCGCGTGATCAATTATTTCACAGAATACTTTTTCCACGAAAATAACAACGTTGACCGCGCGAAACAAATCGCACGAACGCACAAGTGATTTATTTAGTATTTATAGCTTTTGTATTTATAGCTTACAGCGAACGGACAAATTTACTAAACTGAAACAGAGTATATTTGCGACTCATTCTTTTGCGATTCTTTTTCTCTTACTTCTCGCTTTTCGCGATTAATTACCAGAGGGTGGAAAGCTTTCTGGGTGCGTGCAAGCGCGCGCGACAGGTTGTCGACGTGCGAGAACGTTGCGGAGAAAGGTCCTTGGCTACGCTTCTCTCTCCACCACCACCCCCCCCCCCTCATCCCCCCCCCCCCGGGGACGGTCGTGTCTGACATTCTGTTGATGTCGGAATTTCCGCGACAGCATTTTTAATCACGCGAGCATTTTAGCGGCGCGATGCCTGGACGCTTTAATATAGGAGCAATGTGGTTATGCATAGTGATGAGGGAGTACGGGCGGGTTGGGCGACAGTAAGCGTGAAATGCTTCGGCTAAAAACTCCATCTGTAGGCAAATTGTTTAATTACTTACGATATTGCTGGGGCCGCGGTGGCGGTAGCACGGAAATTCGGTGCGAATCGGTGAGACGACGGAATAAGGGGTTGATTTTAACGAAGAAGCGAGAGAATGAAGAGAAAGCGATAAACGAGAGGATGAGAATAATAAGAGAGGAGAGAGGGGGGGGGGGAGAGGGAGGGAAAATACATACAGAGCTTCCGACTCGCACAGAGCAAGCCAATCTTAATCTATACGGAGTTCGGCTTCGTTAATTTCTCGAAACTGTCGGGTCTCGTTAAAGAAATTTAATTGCACCAAGTGCGATTGATTAAACCGCAGAGTCGCTTCGATGGGGATTGAAAAGAAACCGGCCGCAGTCTCGCTTCATCTTGGTTCTTCTTTCCAACTTTTCCAAGATTGCGTCGTTTTCTCATTATAGAGGGAGAACGAATTTATAAGCGCAGCGCCAGAGAATGGATTAACTCTATTGTTTGCCAAGCCGGGAAGCAAAGCTTTCCGAAGCGTTTTTTGAAGCATATTTTACCGCATATATGCATTATAAGTAATCGTGATGTAAAATTAATATGCGCCGCGTTAACGAAAAAGCGCGGCCATTTCATCAATTTCATCGTTTTCCTTCTTTTTAATTTTATCATCGCGTTTAACAAGCGGCTCTTACGTTACACGCGAAACGCTCTGATGCGTTTAACGTGGAAAGAGGGAGGAGGAAACTGTGGCGCAGAACGTATGTGGATCGCATTTTGTGTGCACCCTCCTTTAATGGAAAGCATCGAATTTTTCCCTGTAAACACTGAGCATCCATCGCGAAACTCCATGCATCCCTGAGAGACTATCAATATGCCAGGGTGATTGCTCTCTATTCACGTATCACTCGCCGGGCGGTTCTGTACAAACGCGCCGCGTCATATTTTGCATACAACCGCTCTCGCAAAATTGAATAAAATCCATTAAAATCCTCTGCGGGAATATTTTGCAGCGACGTCAAATGATATTTACATGAAACTTTATTTCGACGTAACAATAACGCGTTTTTTTAAATCGTGATATATTAAAATTTGAAATCCTTTTTCTCTTTAGACTTACTTATTATCAAAATTTAAAAATTTTAAAACATTGAAAACGTAAAGGAGTATTTTTTTATATGTATATAGAATGTCACGCCGAAATCACATCCGAGGTTTTCTTAATAGCGGATTCTCTTGTTAATTTTGGGGATGATTTTTTCTTAATGAAAATGTCGAGAAAGATCGTCATTTTTTGCGTTTTCAATTTTTTCCATCATATGTGTATATCTTTAAAATTAAAATTCTATCAAAGTATAAACTAAACTTTTCGCTAAACGAAAAGTCGTCTCCAAATTGACCTCCAAATTCCAGAGAATCCGTTATTGAAAAGACATCTGGTAATTTTGAGACATCCCGTATATAGGCGGCAGATTTACGTAGTAAATTATGTGAATATAACTCATCGCTATATATCCCAGACAGAACGCGATATCAACAAAGACCGAGACAAGGCGCATCATTCGCTGCGGATAACCACAGACACGACGTAGTCTTTTGTCGGAAGCGACGCCACGGAAGCTACCAACAATAGACTCCATGGAGTCTCCATGGCCCGTCGATTATGATTATGAATAGCCGCCGCGGCCTCCCCCGTCGTAATTGTTAATTAGCCCCGGCATTTCCAAACTCCGCGGGAATCCATTCAGTTCGATGTTCTCGTGGGTACGCGGTAGTTTCTGATTCGACGATGTGCGAGCTAGCTAGCTAGCTATCCGGCTGGCTCTCAAAGTTACCTCGTGATTTAACATGAGAGCCACCCTTGTTTGCGCAAGTATTCAGCCTCCGTTTCTATCTCGCCGCGAAAGTTGGATTACCCTTCGAAGGAGGGGGGAAAAGAGCTAGAATGCATCGTATCTGTGTTCGGTGAAATGTTTTCATAGCAGTGAATTGTGCGAACAGGATGAATGCATCGGCGAATGATTGCAGATTCCGATAAACACACTCGCGTTTTAATTTGCAATTAACTTATTTTGAGAAAATATAATTACATCACATTGCGTTTACGTCATCGTTGGAAATGAAAGGATTACGCTCTATAAATCGGTGGATTCTCTCTCGAAAGCTTATTGCAACTTCTTTTCCCTCTCCCCGCTAACAGGATGTTCATTACGCAGGTTAGAAGGGTCCGCGCCACCGACGAAACTGTAATTGTTTTTAATCACTTGGTGAGTGGAAGTTTGTCGAAAAGGGGTGAGAGAGCCGATGGCGGTTAGCCGGAAATCATCCCTCGTACCCACTTTCACTTAATGTCATGGCACTTCTTTACCCTTCTCCAGTGACATTACAACTGGAAAAGTAAGTGAAATAAATGAATAAAATATAAACGCGTGATAAATCAAATTGCTATTTATTTAATAATTCATCGTGTTTTTTTTTTTTTTTTCTATTTACGTATTCGCGTAGATTGATGTATTTGACTAGTATACTGTCCCTTTTAGAAGCGGGTCGTATTTCTATTTTCTATTTCTGATTGAATCGTAATGCGCATTGTATTTTGATTGAAGTCCATTCGTAAAACCGCATGCACACGATGAGCATGTCGGGCTTATTTCGATAGTCGATCATCTCGACTGGATTACGACACGTGCGTAACGTAATACATCGCGCGCTCGTAATCTCGCGGTCGTTTGTTATTCCACGGGACGGGTCTCGATTTCTTCTTGTAATCGTGTCCAAACAATACTGTTTGCGTAGGAGTCGACGAGTGCCGCATGCGTCCGACAGCAGTAATAGAATGGAGCGCATACGCACATACGTATGTATGTAACTATACCGCGCGTGTTTACATTAATTTCTCGTAAGTGCGGGACAGAGTCGTCCAGCGCGACACGAAAGCGCATAATTTGCATCACGACCAGTAATATATCGGTAATTATTTATTCTTGTATTACGCGCACCGCGCGTGTTTGATCGTCGCGGTTACTAGTTTATGGTACACGCGGCGCACGACGGAGAGAGAGAGAGAGAGAGAGAGAGAGAGAGAGAGAGAGAGAGAGAGAGAGAGAGAGAGAGAGAGAGAGAGAGAGAGAGAGAGAGAGAGAGAGAGAGAGAAAGACAGAGACAGAGAGACATAGTAATACAGCTGTAATTGGCCGTAACAATGCGCGGAACAATCGAACTGTGCAAATGTCGCGCCGATAAATTAACACCGCCGTCTTCATTCAATGGAATTGCGCGCCTGGAAAATGAATTCCTCCGGTGAAACATGATACCGCGATCACTACCGTGAAAAACGCCTGTTCATCTGTCTGGGCGATTAAATCGTGTAATTTGATGACCCTTGGAATAGAAATTCTTCGGATTAAACAAAGTATTAATAATTTTCTTTACATAAAATATAGACGCAAATTTAATGTTTTAGATTAATTTATTATATTTAATAAATTAGAATTTTCAAAGTTGAAAATGAAAGCATTCGATCGTATAACGTATCGCAAAAAATTTTTATATCATTGCTAGTACATCTTTAAAAAATAATCAATTTAAATACATATTACGCGACAAATATGAGTAAACTGGTCGTAAACATCGCTATTCCGGCGATGGAAAGACATTTCATTAGTCCTTACTATAAGATTCAATGGAATGGAATCGGTGCAAGAAACCTCGATCTCATCTTCAGAATCGATAAAGTCGAGCAGTGCCCGTAGTAAAGCGAGAAGCAGCACGAAAGGAGCGGGAAGGGTGTAATACAGCGTCGCGGTAATATACGTTGGCGAAACTGACAAACAAGGCTCGTAACGGGTTTTACGTGCGAGGCAATTATCAGAGTTGTCAGGCAGTCGGTTTAACGCCTCCATTTATGTGCGTATAAAACGCGAACCCGAGAGCCGCGAGCGCCAATGAAATGTAAAGCCCAGGATGCATTAATCCCCCAAGTCGAGACTATACCGCAACGTTTCGCGCGTTTACAAAATGCCATTTTACACCGCGCGACCGAAATTTAGCTCCACCCAGTCGGCTTGTTTAATCCGAATCAAACCGTTTAACGCGAAGCTACGCCACTGTCAAACGTCCGTCGCGTTTTACCGCAATGGATTTGTGCACAGCGAGATGCGTATACATGTGTTCCGTCTATTTCGCAGTCCGTTGTACTTTCACTGACCGATATAAATTTTCGATGGACAGATGGAATATATTCGCGATAATATATATTTCTACCCCATGTTTGCACGTGTAACCATCGACGGTTATTTCAGACCGTGAATCACAGGTTACGTAATAATTTTCTCTTTGCATTTTGTAGCCGTCGCGTAAAATATTAATCGTGTATGGCGCCTGTCGAGTTTTCATTAGCCGAGGTAACTCTTCGATCGTCGAATAATTGCGATATTACGTTGGACGATTTACGCAACGCAACGTGCGCAGGTGTGATTTCACGGGGACTGCAGTAATACATTTAATTTTCATTTTATGGGTAATCCCAATAATTTGTGCACAATGTGTGTAATATTTCGGGCTTCTGTGTTTACCGTTATTCCTGGAGAAATAATATTTTAGACACAACATTAATTTCCTTTCATTAAAAACGTACGTATCAACTGTATGCATTGCAGGTAATTAATTAAACACGTAGGAATTAACTGTATGTGTTGCAGATAATTAATTAATTGCCCGCTACACGAGAAACGCTTCGTATGATGTGGCATGACTTCCGATCGAAGATGAAAGCTGATGAGTCAAACGATATATTTCTATTCCGCCCTCGGCACGCTATCCTACCATTAACATCTATCGATGATCGATGTAAAGAGGCGACGCTTTTGAGAGAACTCGCGAGGGTGAGAGACTCGATCAACGAAGAATCGAACTCCGACTTAATGGAATACAACGCGCGAGTACCTAACGCGCCTCTCTCCTCCCTCCACCCCCTGAGTCTAAAGAATATCTAATTATCTAACACGTGACTTGACACGTGTGGGAAGCTCCCGCCGCTATTTTCTGATTCATTTGCCGGCCACGTCTCGCCGAGAGAAAGAGAGAAAGAATGGCCGCGCTTGGCCCCCCTCGATGTGATATTTTGTAAAGTTTACTCGGGCGGCGCAGTGTGAAACGCATGCTGTTATTAAGGCCTTCGCTCTCATAACGGATATATACGCAACCACCGCACGCGTCTACCTGCGTGTATAAGCACGTGTACGCTCGCGTTGCAAACGGCAGTTAGTCATTCCTCGATAATAATGGCGAAACAGAAGGTATATGACACATGGGATAAAAACTTCAGGCTAATGATGTGTGATTTTGCGCCTTCCTTGAGCGTGAAAAATATAAAACTTTTTTTTATGTGCGCACTGTCTGCACAACACATGTTTTTATTACTTTAAATGTATACAAGTGTCCTTGTCTGTGTAGATACTTAATTATATAGGATATGAATAATTTAATATTCCTATCTCTTTTTTTATTGTTTTTAGTCACGGCGGTTAAAGACTCGATTATAGAAAAAAAAAAAAAAGATAGAGCGTTTTGATCGTCGTCTCTCCGATAATTGAGCGAGCTGCCATAAGCGTGTGGAAACACAACCGGCGGAGTGAAATTACTATCTGCACGTTTCGCGCTGAATGCATAGTGAAGAATGACACTCGACAACGGGTTCCTTGCACCATGCACGATATTACACTTCGAGACAGAGTTGGGATCGTCTCTGCGTGCAAACAAGGCAAGGACGACACGACTAGTCGGTTCTATGCATTTTCCATGAATATTCAATCATGTAAATGCGAAGCAGAGTCAATCCACACATTACTTATATCTTTTTGTAATTTACGATAGCTGCTGCTTAATTGACTTTGTAACGATGCCACCTGCACCGTGACGATTCATTCCCTCCTCATTGAACCTTGGATAAGATATTTATGACACTTTCGCAAGACTTTTTCATAATTGTAATACTTTGCTTTTAATATTATTTTTTAAATCAAATATTGTGTTATTAAGTATTTTTACTAACAACATTCTTATTTTTTTTTATACCTGTAAGATAATATTGAACGAAAAATATCCGCGCACTGAATAAATACATATCTCATCGAGCAATATCGATATGCATGTTACTTTCGATATCGAATAAGTAAATATACCGGTACTTCAAATTTATCATCTGCGTAATCTTGAAGTATACGTAGCTCAAAGAGCATTGTTATTCTTTCCTCATGTGTACTCGACTGTCTCGCCTTCCGAGTAGTCACGGACAAATTCTGAAGTGTTTCCCATGGTTGTCGGATCCTCATCTCTTCGACAGTCATCAGGTATAAGCGCGCGGCTATACGACTACTCGGCGACAATCATTATCGGCTCGATGACTCTGCGCGCGACGCACTTTAATATTTACTCTCGCATCCCTCGAGCACCCTCGTAGCCGTGTATCGCGCCACGGTCGAACGCCATCGGTCGTCAATATGCTTCGATCCTTTCTTTTCTGGAAGGGTGCTGAGAGAGAAAGAGAAAGAGAGAGAGAGAGAGAGAGAGAGAGAGAGAGAGAAAGAGAGAGAAATTTGCGCGCGGAGGGGGAGAAAAAATGGGGAGGTGGTTACACGGCTAACAAGTAAGAGCGCGTCCCTAACCGCGCCACGAATCGAAAGCGGAGTTAATTGATCGGAAGTCTTGAGGCCGCACGTGCCGTTTTTGCTATTGTGCGTGCTCCGCAGCGATCCGTACAAAATCGAGTCGATGTTAGTCGGCAATGAGCGCCAGTAGAGTAGACAGAGCGATATTTTATTTGTCCGGATGCGTCGCGATCATTTCAATTTTGTCCGTCGAATAAATGCGTATTTGTTCGTACAATAATGTATTGACAGTAATGCAATCACACACGCGAGTCCTCTCTTTCTGTGCGTATCATTTAATGGAATGATGATATCGACAATGGCAGTATTCTCATCGAAAGAACACATAATTTAAATTTTGCATTTTATTAATGGAATATACATCGTCGGAAAATATCGAAAATGCGATATTAATTACATTTCGATAACTATTGAAATGAAAATATATTAAAACCAATATGTAGCGCGTTTCGCGAAATGTTTTTCGCAATTACCGTTCCATTTCCATAAATATCATCGGGCGTTATTTCTTATAATGGGTCGGCTCATAGAGTTGAATCTCGCATATGGCAATACGCAGTTTAAGGACCGAGAACGATAGAGATTGCCGCGGACATGGCAAGAAATAAAAAAAAGGACGCTCAGATAAACTCATGCGCGTTAATGAGATTGCAAGAGGGAACCCTGAGTGCGTACTATATATAATCGAGTTTCCATTCTACATCAGAGAGAGAGAGAGAGAGGGAGGAAGAGGGAGGAGAAACCACCCCGTTTTGTAATTGCCGATATTTATAAGCAATACCCAGTGCGAGAATACGCGCTTTGTCGGGGCTTTCCTAAGCGTAATATGGTAATACGCGCAATGGCCCATATTGACATGAACGATGCCCGCCATTAACGGGCCCGGCGCTGGATGACTGTTTTTAATTTCCTCGGCAAGTGAATTTCTGCCGCGATGGGTAAGGGTGGATATTGCCGCGTATCAGTCATAATCACTTTCCTCCGCGAAATCGTCCGGCGCCTACTATTTTTTTTCGCCTCTCGTTGGATTTTTTTTTTCTTTTTACTCCTCGTATCCGACGGGGCCATTTGGAACGTGAAATATGACAGGCGAGCGACGAAGGGACGAGATACACATAATTGAATTTCGCTCGAAGGGCACACAATTAGGGAACCGAACGATTATAATGAAACAAATTTAGGTAGAATCGTGCGAGACAGGCATGTCAAAGTTGTACGCTCGTTTGGAGAAAGTGGTTTCGAATCGATAAACTACTACGATGATCCATTCGCTCGAAATAATCCGGAGACAACTGACATTCGGAATTCAAGTGAATGAGACGAGATTTCACTCATCGCTAAACCGTCGAAGTTGACGAACTCAAAAATAGTGATTCCATCAATTTTATCGGACTTTTGGAATTTGATTCGTGCCGATTCAACATGTTCAGTTAAGCGTAATTTATATCCGGCGAAATATATTGATTGTCAATGAATTTCCGCTTCGTCACGTGCGCGTGTACGCGAAGAATAAAACCGCTAAATTGCGCGAATTAAACCTCACAAGATTAAACCTGTACATACATTTGCCCTCAACGTACCCTAAATTCTACAAAACTCATACGTTTTATTTAGATATCAATCTTCGTGCATGCACGTGGCCTGGAAAAGTCATCGCCACGCTAGTTTCGTTTGACAAAACGTGTTGTTGCGCATATCCTGAAAACACCTGCGGGGTTTGACAACCGCACTGCGCGAGCGCGCGCGCGCGCGTGTGTGTGTGTGTGTGTGTGTGTGTGTCAAGTGGCCATTAAGCCACCTAAAAAGCACGACATCTACGACGACGATCTCACGTGCTAGGAATTAAATCACCATTACGACCGGTTGCGCTCACGGCAGATCCGCATCGGTGTGGGACCCGCGCAGGTGTCCCGCCGTCTCGCGTTGCGGTTACGCCACCGTGTATAAAACTGCACAAGCACTGTAGCCACCTCTCTCTATCTGATCGACGATTTGTCGAGGTGCCTTTTGCGGTCGCCGCCATCGCCGCGCGATATCCTCCCTCTCCCCCCCGTTCGTTGCATGTGGTATCGATTAATTAAGATTATCGTGGCCGCGGATCGACCAATCGAAGAAAAGCGAATTATAATCGAGTTTCCTCATTCAGTCAATCGATTACAATCAGTCTCCTTCATGTAGAAACTCTCTTACACTGTTACTATTTTGCGGTCAAAAAAGATCACTCATTAAGATATGAAAAGGTATATACAATATAAAATTACGTATATTCAATTCAGTGTTTTTTTTTTTCAAATCAGCGCTGTTACTTTTGATATAAATATAACTATATGTATAACAAAAACTGTGCTCGATACTCGAGGAAGCGAAGAACGTCGTCTGATCTTTTTCTTCCGAATCGCGCCTTACTTTTTAAATCCGTGCAGTAAGCCGGTTTCATTCGCCAGTCGAGAATCGTTAAAGCTCCCGAATTCTTTGCGCACCGAGGAAGTTGAATGAGCGGGGAAATAAAGAGAATGCGACGGGCGGGCGACCGACCATCTTACTGAAGAGATTTGCGAGAAGAGCGGGTGGAGACGCTCAGCGAGCGCCAAGAGTCGGAAGCCGGGGGCAACCGAGAGAACAATAAAAAAAATGGACACACACACACAGAACGAAAGGAACCGTCGGCGAAAGAGCGAGAAAAGAGAGAAAGGAGAGGGAGAGACGTCTCTCTGGTACGTCGTAAATTACTGGCGGGAGAATACACTGCGGCGACTGACTCGTTTCGGGGAACATCGCGAGGTTTATACGTTTTAATGTACTCGTTAATAGGCCTCCCTTTTTCGTGGGTCTTTTCCCTTACCACCCCGCCTTTTAATCCCTCGAAGTCCCCACTCTCGCGGATTATACTCTGTGAGATATATGCTGATGGAATCTTATACATATATGATTTTATAGTGCGCTCATGCTGATGAATACCATTTATATTGGCGCCAAGATAGAGAGAGAAAGAGTAACCGGCCACACAGAGTGCATCTGGTTATTACAGGAGTGTAATTAATATTGTCTCTTTGGCTGGCGCCCGACAAGGAATTATGATTACCCCCTCGTTATTCTCAGTCAGGGTGAGAGAATCCCTGGACCTTGACTTAAGCCCTCGCGAGAATTTTTGCTGACGACTTGATTTAACGCGGTTAATCGGGTTACACGAAACGCGATAGCTAATTGCGGAGTCGAAGGATTTTGACAATGTTTCTTCTTCTTTTTCTTCTGAATGTTCCTTGCGTCTCACTTTTATAAGAAAATTTGAAATAAAAGTAGAGTATTTCTGGAGTTTCTCTTTAAAACGGAAGGTTTGGCAATATTTTTAATTTTTTACCACTCGCGTATAATAATTCAATATTTCATAAATTGTTAAAGTGCATTTTTAATTTTTTACCACTCATATCGCATACAATAATCCAACTCAATATTTCATAAATTGTCAAAGTGCATAAGTACATCTACGATCTCATTGCTGAAAACAATTTAATTTAATATGTCCGGTAATTTTTCGTTAATTTATACACGCATTTATGTCAATCTATGACGATCTATGAGTAGATATAGGAGTAGTATGTTTGTGGACAGCCGATTCTTTTTTTCTGCTTCCAACGCGCGCGCGCTTTCATGAGGAATCATTACGACAGGAGAAACACTCGCTCCCTCGCGGAAAATCATAAAGCGTAAAAGGTTGTTTTAAAGCCTGACTCTTAATGACGTCCACGTGCATAATGCTTACGCGGAAATGCAAGTTCCTCCGTGATTATTGAAAGGTTAATGCGTATCGCGACAAAAATATCGCGCGATGTTGTGTGTACGAAACTCATCTTCCATCGCAAACCTTACTATATTGAAATAACAATATTCATGTAAATGCTAAAGATTTTTTATTTAGGAGAAAAAAAAAGAGTTGAATTCAGTAATATAAATAATATAATAAATATTATGTCGATATATCCGATATCAATTTGTTTTATGATGTCACATTTATGTACGCTGAATCTCTCGGCAAACGTTTTTAATTAGAGAACATAATGGAAACATCTGTTTAAGCGTGATCCGTACACCGTGCTACGCGTGCACGAAGTTGCACGTAACTATTTTTAGCAATTGCGCGGGCGCATATGGTCTTAGGTCGTACATCTCTTTGCTTCGTGTAACGCTTCCTTTAATCTCTAACACGACGCAGAAAGATTTTACACATCACGTACCGTTGGAGAACACGCGCAAGCGCCGCACGGTTTTCCCGTTCCCGCGCGACGTTATTTATTTTCTGGCGGTGTGCGCTAACTCTTCCCTTCGTTTACGGGCATAAATACTCGTTTAAGCCTCCCCCGTGGTATCTCGACGAGGCAATCCGTCTCTCGTCACTCATCCAGGATCATCAATCGTCTCTCGATCGTCCAGAAGTTACCGTGCGTCCGACGTGTCTCTAAAATGCTATGCCTCGCGACATACCGTTTAAAAATAAGGTCGCGTTTTATCCTCTAAATGTCAAGCAGTCGGATTTCTAAGCTAGCTTGCTCCTTATTATTTTTATTTCACAGTATAGCAAATTTAATTTCATTAGGAATTGAACAAAAAGGTCGGTATTCGATATACTTTAATATATAAACTATAAATTACTAGCCTTTTTTTGCATTCTAACTCAATTTAATTCGATGCAATTAAACAAAAAAAAAAAAAGAACATTAAGACTGATGTTAGCGACAACGCGATCGTTTCGTATCTACGGGGAAGTATCTTTGGCCGTGTATATCGACGCGATAGCGACGTGAGCCAAAGATAAGAATGAAAAATTAACGATCGTTTTCCACAGAGTTATGGCCTCTCGAAAATGTATTCTCGCGGCGGAATCGCACGATTCATCCGGCAATAAAACGCGCGCACGCGCGCGGTCGCTGTGAATTATTCTTTATCGTTCCTTCGGATCTCGGATCCAGAATGGATTTGTCGTCCCTCTATAAGTACGATAAAAATTAAAAATTTACCAGGCCAGTCTCTCCCCCTCTCTTACTCGGCGACGGCGGGGTTGCGTCCGAATGGCATATATATGAAGCCCGAGGCGGAAAGTTTTACCGCCGTACCGAGATAATGATATACCTTCGTACCGTTATCTCCGTGCATTTATCGGAGCGGTACGTAGCCGGGCATATACGTAAACGTACCTATATACGTATGTATGGCCGTAATGCTATCGCGCCACAACCCTGGTTTGTTTTATTTCCTCGTTCGAGCGCGCCGGAACCGTCCGCGTAATGCGCGTCTGGAAAAAGGTTTACTCGCTCGCTCCCGTCAAACGGTTTCGCGTCCATCGCGTAATGACCGGTTCGTACAGGCGTTATGTAGAATCTCGCCCCATCCGATACCGTACAGACGAACGCGGCTAGTCCGTTGTCGATAATACCGGAAGATTCGGAGTCCGCGCGCGAGAAAGCCTATTAGATTTTACGAGCTTCCCGTTATTCCTATCTATAGGTATTTTTTATTTTGTTATCGGAACACAGTTTATGGTTCTGCCTCTGTAAAATTTATGGAGATTGTTGCGTTATTTCGACACGTAGACTCCCATCAAGCTCTGTGTTCTACCGCAAAAAGTCGGAGTTACGCAATTATTCCGTCCTGAAATAATCTTGTAAAATTTAGAAGGAATACGTGTGGAATATCAGCTTAAATCGGTTGATAAATGAACTTTGAACAGATACGAAAAGTGCACTCCTTGCCCGGACTAAGATAGCACAACGTGGTTTATACGAGACGTCAAAGTTATGTACTTTATCGCGAGACAGAAATCTGTGAAGGCGTGGCTGTGTAAACATCTTAATCGACAGCTCCGAGTCTGTTTGATCAGTTGGTCTGGGCCGTTTCGCGCTTTCCGTAATCCGTCCGTGAGATCCCGTCCTTTTGAGACCAAATCTGGATTTCGCGACGATGTACACTTAATCCCGTAAAACGGCCATGGTGTCCCCTCGTCGAACGATCGAGGGTAGTCCGGATAGTCGCTAGTTGGATCCTTCTTCTTGTCGCGAGACCTGTTTCATCGCGCAGAGAGATGCAATATTCGAAACGCGATAGGATCCAGCGAATATAGGGGGGGGCCGAGAGGGGGACACCATGCAATATCGCCCGCTCGCAAATCACAGCTTAGCCTCCGTCTACTTTTACTGTTACGGCGAATATTTTATGGGGATATTGTAAAATTAAAAAGCGGCTCTCCGCGCGCGCACCCCATCGACAATTCGGCTTGTCTGGCGATAATAAGGGTGCTGGTTTCCGTGGGGGCCATCGTATATACGCGCCAAGGGCGACGACACACCATATGCCTCCTCTCCCCACTTTCTGCCTCCATGTTTCTCTCTTCATCCCTCTTTCTTCCCCCCTCCCCCCCTCTCCCCTCTTTGTCGCTGTCGTGAAAAATGTTTTAAACCGCGCGCGGGGTGCCAGACCACTATTTGACTTTCATTATGTCTTATGAAAGGAGAAATTTATCTGACAGATTTCTCCCGATAGGTTTCCTCGTGACCCTCGATCGCGCCGGATTCTATGAATTTTTCTATCATCGCACGAACGTATGCGAATCTACAATTCGCGAGAAATTTATGGCAATTGTTATACTCGAATATATATTTTTCACACTTGGAGCCTTTTTTGTCATTTTGCATCTCCCATTTGAAATAATTTCTAGATTTTGGAACACAATATTAAATCTTCCACGAATAAATCCTTTTTATATTTATATTTTTTTATTGACGTGTAAAATTGAGATTAATTGATTGTGAATTTTTTTTCTGAATTCTCGTTTTTTAACGATCTCGAAATTGATCCTGCAAGAAAATTGGATACGCGTTAACGCGTTGTTTGCTGTTTCGGGGATACTCTCGTCAGAGATTTGACTGCCGGACAGAAACGAAGACAACATAGGCGATTCGTCGGATGATTATTTCGATTTAGGGACGCGGTCGTTCGTCAAGTTCCGGCACCTAAATTCTCCGGTTAAGGCTCGGGCTGACACGGGAGCAATTTGCCAGTTGTTTAAGTGCCAAGTGTTAAGTGCTCTGTCGTTTATGTTTCGCCATTATTGTTTTATGTTTGGCCTCCCCTTGCGCGCCTCGTACACTTATACGCGCGCACACCGGTGACACGTATAACACGCGCGAGACGTTGCACACGTGTTCGACGTAGGTGCGCGCATAGAACGATTGAAATTAATTCGTGTTTATGACCGACGCATAAAGCCCCCGGTACCGAGTGTCGAGAGAAGATAGGCAACTTACGTGCCGTACCGTGCTTTACGTCCCACCATCATCGCACTTGTGCAGAGTCTATTTCGGTATTCATACCTCGCGAGATCGCGACGGAGTGCTTTGTCCTTTCGGGGGCGATTATTGCGCGTTAAGATGCGACTCTCGACACGCGAAATGCAGAATCGCGTATTTACGAGCGAATTATTTATAATTAAACTCTCTCGTGTACCATCAATAATCTTCGAATTATCTCCGAATAAATCATTAGTTAATGAGACGAAATTGATATTCGCGTGCACATATAATAAAACTTTTTTTTTTTTTAACAAACAGTTGTCTCTCTTATATACAATTATATGTGGTGTATAGAGTCACAGAAAAATTCACAAAATTTCTATATTGTCGCGCGGAATGGCGTTTCCGCACGCTTACGATTCCGGCAACGCCAGCGGCCACAATTTACAACAATCGGCCAACCAGTAGATACGTGCCTAATCTCTCGCGCGCGAGAGGGACGATCGATGGAGCGCACAAGCTATCGCTGGTAACGCGACTGATGGAAAAGCACGCGCGTCGAGAAATTCCGATTGCGTCCCTCTCGCAACATCGTAACGCCAACGCGGCAATAAACCAAGGTTTAATCATCTGTCGGATTAGAGCGTGAATCTCATTCGGCTTTACGAGTTTTCAAGATCGACACCCTCGGAGATCGGCCACGGTCGAGTGTAAAGCGCTTTCGCGCGATCTACGCGTATAGAAAAAAAAAAGAGAGAGAGAGAGAGGGAGGCTTAAACTCGGGGAAAGGATTTTTTTTTCATCGCCCGCTGCCGATCCCCAAGGGCATCGCCGTTGACGGAATTGCAAGCTTCGTCGATGGCGGCGGAGCTTTCAGCCGCCGCTGTAACGAGATCACGTATCGGTCGCGCGAGTCGATGTGGATATTTTGCAGAGCCGCGGTGAACACGTTGTCGAGTTTTACCGCGCGTTAAAAGGCGTCCACAGCGGCGCCCCTTTTTTTTACGGCCGGATGTTAAAGTGCCTCCCGCGTTTTTTTTTTCTCGCGATAAAGAGGAGAGGGAGACTTTTGAGGAGCAATTTTTTTTCTAATCGTGAAATTTCATAGGCTCGCGATAACGAGGTCAATCACCGGGTGCAATATATGGTCGCTCGTAGGGCGATCGCCTTTCTAAGAAAATTATTTTGTAACGTTCAAAATTGCGCCATTGTAATGTGTCGCGCGCGCTCACGATTACGTGTCCGATGCTCAATGGATCTTTATCGCTACCCGCATCTGTCTTTAACGTAATGATGGTCAGTTGACAGCATGCCCCAGATCGTAAGTAATATGAAAATATTTGATCCGTTAACAAAACGTGACGGATACGAGATTAATTCTAATTGATCCTTTCGAGAGAGTTAGGCCTGTGCTTGACGACATTATTCTATTCACAGGAAATATCCGTGAATAGTAATCGACGCGTCTCGTGGTTCGCAGCGGCTCATAAACCATCGCATTGGAAAACCGCGTAATAGCGAGCGATATATAGAACTAACTGCACACGCTCTCTGGAGGAGGAAGGGGCGGGGGAGAAGAGTACCCTCCCGGAAAAAGCGTTTCTGGGTCATTACGCGACGATAATCACTCTCATAAGCCGGAATCGCGAGACTCGAAAACTATTAGCATATTAATGGCCGGCAGTTCAGTTAACCCTTTCATCGGCGTCGGGCAGATTTGCATCTCGCTGCGGCGGCTGAACGGCTTGGACGGAAACGGGGGAGGTGGAGGAGGTGGAGGAGGTGGTAGCGACGCCGCCGCCTGCCGCGCCAGGACGGTGGCAGTGCGTTAAAAGCCCGCTCGGCCACCCTCGCGCGCGAGTCTCGCGAAATTAACATGACAAACTACCCCCAGCAATAAGAGGGTGGAAAAGATATATCGCGCTGGATATGCGGGTGTACGGCAGAAACAATAGATAGCGTCTGCCGAAGGGAGGGATGGACGAATCGGACTAAAAAGCGAGTTGGATAAGAGAAGCCGCCAGTCGGTCTGTGTATATATTGCATTTACTCCTTGCTATTTACTCGGCGCGATATTATGTCGATCGTTAATTCAGTGGAGTCGCCAGTATTTGGTCATCATTTTGCGTTAATATTGACGTATCGTTTCATCCCCGATTCATCGATAAAATTGCGAAACGTATGAGGAGATTTTTGTTTGTCTCTTTCTAAAGATTTTTTTAAATTGAAGAATTGTATTTTAGAAATTAAGATATGTATTTTGAAATACTTAGTATCGATCAAATAAATAAATGAGTAAGTTTTGTCGCTATTATTTTTCGTTTAATGAGGCATTTGCACTCGAATGTCCAGAACTATTTACGTTACTCGCGTTATAAAGTGGAGACGTGTCGGCACGAGACACTCCATAAAATCATCAGAAATCGTAAAAGTCCGTCGGCGGACTTATGAGGAGACGGACGCGGCGAGAAAAATTAGCATACTAATTCGCTCTCTCGTACCTCCGGGAACTAGTAAACTTCAGTAATTAACGTTTCCGTCCGCCCTATTCTCCGTGCCGCGCTTCGCATCAAAACTCGTCCGAAAGTCTGCAAGATGGTCCGTTCGTCCTGATAGCGTCTCGTTACTATCAACTCTTTCTCGTATATTTTTCGCCTTTCCTAGCGCGACGTTTAGCGTCGCTCCTTCATCGCCGTCGTCGTCGTAATCGTCGCGACGTCCGTTTCCGCGAGCCTGTCGCAATTTGTCGCTCGCGTTTATCTCCGCGCGATCCTTTTACGACTTTCTTTTCCGCAGACCATACAGAGACAGGAGGAGACAGAGGGCGCGAGAAAAGCGGGTAAGAAAAAGAGGTCCTTTTGATGCCGCGCGACGGTGCTGGGTAATGAGGAGTCAGGATCTTTTCAAGGATGCCTCTCTATAGGGAGCTACGCCGGGATTTGATAATTACAAGGATTATTTCGGATTTTAAAAGCGTCGGCCCGGCCCCTTATCACCAGACCGCGAGAAAAATTCTAAATCTGCTCATTAATCGTGCTTTAGATTCTAAGGATTTTTCTCTCGTTTCTTTCTTTTATTTTTCCGACTTTTCTCGTACCTCGATTTTAACCACGTCCGCGTCATCGATTTCGTCGCACTCACTCTCGTCCTTATCTCATTGTGCCGTTTTAATTGGGCCACTCGTAGAATGGTAATTAATTTTGAAGTTAATTGGCACCTTGAAGATATCCTACCGATTGAGATTCAGACGATAACGCGCGATTCTTATCGCTCTCGAGACTTTCGCATCCCCCGCCCGTGGAATTGTCCGCATTCCGATTATCGATTCTGCAGATCTCGAGCAATGGATAAGCGATGTTCCAAGACGCGTATCTCAGCTTGTCACGTATAATTCATGCATCTTTATTCCGTGGCTATGTAAATACTATCTCGATTTTTTTCTCGTCTTCTTCGTCACCGCGGATTTATCGTTCAAGACGAAAGAATAACGTCACGGAAGTCTCGTTAGCAACTATTCTTGTCGAGTGGTCGTCTTAACGGAAATAATTGGCCGTCGTTAAGAGCTTAAGGCAGGCTTGCATTAACCGGATGGACTCCCTTCCTTCTCCTCTCTCTCTCTCTCTCTCTCTCTCTCTCTCTCTCTCTCTCTCTCTCTCTCTCTCTCTCTCTCTCTCTCTCTCTCTCTTCGTTGATAAGTCCGTTTTTCCGCGCTCGCCCAGCGGTGAGCGATGAAAATATTTTTGATGGGTTATTAAATTAAACGATTTTTCTTATTGGTAGAGTCGCCCGCCTGCATTCTATCCCTTCCCAATCCCGCCGGTGCGGTGTCCCGTGGGGCACTTCTGGTGTACTGTAACGCAGGGGTCGTTCCATGGCAACCCCTATACAGTAATTATGCTTTTCTTTTTATGTCCGCGCCATTTCATTGGCTTGATATAATAAGGCATTGTTGCCGCGTGCAGGGTACGAGGGCGGGATGGCGTTTTCAGGATACTCGCTTAATTAGATCTCCTTGCCTGTCCGATGTAGATCGTATTTTACAGAATCATCTTAAGCTGCTTGTAGGACCCGGATGGCGACGTTAACGTCGGTTCAATATGTCCCTTCAAACTTATCTAGCAAATACGCATTATCGTTTGTGTATGTGAATATATTAAGATAACTGTTGGAGTGAGTTGTCTCTCGTCTTGCCAAGTCAGTTAACCTATTTAGGTATTTTATTACTAACGTAACCCGAACGCGACATTTTGTATTTTTTTTTTTTTATTTTTGTCCGTCTGAAGAGCAATTTCTGTCCTTCATGCCGAGCAGATTATGCGCGCAAAGAAGATAAATGGCCGATACGGTTCGCCGCGCTTATAAAGCAATCGATGACGATGATGACCTTACAGTCGCGATCAAGCTGGATCAACGCTCGAACTAGGAGATACGCGATTGCCTTGGAAGGCGCGCGTTGCAACATCGTCGACGAGTAGGCGGGCGGATAATTACGATTAAATAAAAATATTTCTATAATTGCACGCGCACGTTAGGCCGTCATCGTGATTTATTATATGCGCCATTGTGCGAAGCGGGTAAACGGGACTGCACACGACGAGGAAAAAGAGAGAGAGTAAGAGAGACAGAGGAAAGGTCCGCAGTCTGAAAATGCGAAATCTCCGATGTTTATGCCTGACTTACAACGCGACGCGCAACACGTATGCACACGCCCACCCATCAGGATAGAAGCGTTGCGTTCGTCAGGTTTTGCAATCGTATGGAAATAAGGCGCTAAGTAAGAGTTAAGGTGAGTGTATTTGCTCAAGTGGCGCTAGTCGCCTGTCGTCTTTCTCTCAGTATTTCGCTCTCATCTTCGTTCATCCTCGCTCTCGCGCACGCGGAATCCGCTCGATTAACGAGAAAAATCCTCGAAACTTTCCATTCTACTTGCTTTCTATCGTGACGCTCCATCAGAAAGGTGGATAAATAAATAAATAAATAAATAGACAATCTATTTTGCTCTGGAGTAAAATCTCTTAGAAAATACAACGATTGAGTAAAGAGAAGGAGGAGAGAGAGAGAGAGAAAGAAAATTAACAACTTTCGTGTTTTTTATCGATATCTTTGTCCATTAGAGCGTTGATAACTTTTCGCGTCCGATGTATATGTCTCGTTCATACGTTATCTGGCTCATTCGCCAGGAAATTTTCATTCGACCGTTTCTTACACGCGCTCCTCTCGCTCTCGACTCGCGTTTCACTCATAAACTTCTATACTTGTAATTAACCCAAGTACTTTATTGCCTTCAGCATTCACGTCTCGTTAGAGGTAATTAGCTTGCATAATGTTCAACATTGGGAGATTAGATTCGCGCAAATTGAAACTCGCTTGTGCTAACGCTAGTGATAAAATTTGTTGTTGCGTGAGACTCGTCTTTGAAAGTTCTCTTGTGAATACTTGGAACGGGATAATAAATTTCGCACTGTGCACCTTCTTAGTTTGAATAGCGGAGGTCACGCTTGTGATGTATGGATCCTTTGTATTAAATTGTGAGTTGCGACAAATGGGTTGCGCGCGCATTGCATTTATGAGACAGAGCGACACGTGTATGAGTAGAGAGCGCATCTGATATTACGTCTAACAATCATTCAGCGCGACTATATTATACTTTTTTTATAATAAACATCGATTTATTTAACGTCGCATTTGCATTTTATCGGGACAATATGTTGATACATTTTCTATAAAATTTTGCATAAATTATTCATGTAATTCAAATCAATTCTATAGATGAAGTTCTGTTGTTTATATTGAGAGAACATCATTGAATTTTTATCGAGATGAAAAAGATTGAATAGAAAACTATCCTCCGAGATTGTATTGCAACGGATCGCGCGGAAGTAGGTCAATCGTTGCTCTTCCGGCAATAAGAAATTGAAGCGTTATCTATATACGCGGGATTATGGTTTTTCCACGAGCTATTTTTCGAGACAAGAGAAATTTGATCTTGCCAACGCGCGGCCAGCGTCTCTCTCACCTCTGATATTTAGGTCAAAAATCTCTCCCGCGTCGCTCGACGTCGCCGCGCGACGCAATAAAATTTCGAGCACACAAGTTACGTCGGGCGAGAACAGCTCTCTTTCGCAACTTTCTTTCCGCGGGCTCTATTTTAATTTCCCAGTCTCCCGGATATTGTGGACCGTCCGGGGAACGACCACCCGCCAAAGAATGGGAAAAAGAGAGAGAGAGAGAGAAAGAGAGAGAGAGAGAAAGAGATCGACCTCTTCCCTCGCGTCTTTCCATCTCGCGTGTGTTTTCATCCGTGTACATATCCCGTATCGCGACTCGCGAATTCCCATTCCTCCTGGAATAGCAAAGTTTTGTCTCTCGACGTAGTCTCCTCGCCGCTTTACAAGCGACGTTCTTATGCGACGTAACTTACGGGTCGACGACAATCTAGACGAGCGGCCAGAACGACGGCGATATTGCCGCCTTGGGTTAGGTTAGGATCGACCGGAGAAGACCAGAGGGTTACCGACCCAAGTGCCTCGAGCACGACGCGCACCGTGTCGAGTTCCTTTAATGCGCGCGTCCCTTTCCCGTCTCCGCGCGAAATCCTCCTTGTCCGTCTAGTCTGGGCTCCCGCTTCGACCGGCATTAAAGCGCGGAACGAGGGAAGGACGACAACGATGTCCTCCTCGTACAACGTTAAGCCATCGTGGAGCATGACCTGAGTACCGTCGGGATGCTCGTCGACGACGACGCCGTCTTGTTGAACGGAAATTCGGACGATATCGTGCCGGCTCGCGTTCCGGGGACTCGACTTCGGGTTTCGGCTCCTGTTGGAGAGCACTTAAGGTGGATCCGGAGCCGGATGAGACGATGTCGACGACGTACCGGTGGACGTCGTCGTCGTCGATAGTCGGGAACTTTGGAGTAGGGTATAGGATATTGCATAATGTCCCCCGGAGCTAGGTTCGAGGAAGAGCTCGTCTCGCGCGACTTCGAGACTCGATCGTAACTCTGCCGAATATTGCCGATATTAACGTTACTATCCATAATATCACCCGGATATCGTCGATGTTTAACCCTTCCATGCTTCTTTGCGCCATAGATTGCAGTAATACTGCACAGATTTTAATAATCCGTACGATTTTCGTGGCTCCGAATCGACATATCCGGATCTAACAATAAGTCTGATAAATACGAAATACTTCTTGTTCGCATAATCACGTTATTCTATCATTTTTTACATTTTTTTTTATTTTTAAATATTTCACATTAATTCATATTTTTCTTCACTTTAATTTTTAATTTTTAAATTGATACATGATATATTTTATATTTTTCAAAAAAAAGTTTTAAATATTAATGTTTATATAATTATGCATTTTTCCCCCAAATTTATCAAATCTCTTTGCTTGTAAGAATATTATTTCTTGAAGAATCGCACCGTGTTGTAAGAACCTGAATACTCCGTATTTCTCACTCAAAAGAACATCATCTCGTGATAAATATAAGAGTCGCGTCTAAGGAAGAGGGATTGCTTAAAGCATTTTTATTCGTATCCTGATGGAAGACTGACGATATGACAGGCAGGAGGGGAGGAAGAGGTACGGGGAAAAACGAGGTGTGTCCCGAAGTTTTTCGGGGTGGTTGTCGGATATAATCACTGCAGGACCATCCCTCGTAGTCTTCTCGCTGGTACCCTTCCCGCGTTCCCCTTTTTATCTCGCGAGTCCTGTTTCTCTCTCTCTCTCTCGCTTTTTCCTTTTCTCGAACGAAGACCCCCTTCTCTCCTCCCTCGTATTTCGTCCCACGGCATTGTCCCTTTCAGTTCCCGCGGGATTGCAGGGCCAACGCGGCGAGATATCGGATCAATTTTTTAAGCCGAGGGTGCCGAGACTTTACACTTCTTGAGAGACGACACTGGGGTGGGTCCCGGTTACAGTCAGAAACCTCCGCGGCTGCTGGGGGTGAGAGTGAAATCAAGCCGCGAAGAAAATTAAAACGAGGAACCGAAGGATCTCGAAAGGATCGCGGCCAGGATGCTCACACACCTCCATCCACCTCTCTCTACCATCTCTCAGTGCCACTAACACCACCCCCCCTCAACCGCCCCCCCCCCGCCAACATCTAAATGCGAGTCTCCTCTTAGCCTTCCCGACTTTCTTTCATCGGTCGAATCGACGCCGTGCGAAAACGACTCGATTGCTCCTCGTCTTATATATTCGGGGATTCCCTTTCTATTCTCTCTCGTCATCTTTTACACTTTCATGCCTTGACTTTTTTCGTGCTTACATTCCGATTTAACACTCATTGTCCGTGTTCGTTCAATCTTCGTAATGAGAATCGCTCTTAAGCATCACGGCATATCTATTAAGAAAAAGAAGAAATCTTGGATATCTTTTAAATAAGCTTTTCGGATACAAAAAAAGCGTTTATTAAAAAAAGCTAAAATGTACGTTTCTTTAATTTATAAGCGTGGACTAATGTTTGTCTTATGATGATTTATTAAAAGTATTATTTTCTCAAGATATTAGTAACTTATATTGCATTTCAAATCTCCATGTGAACTTTGAACATGATATGCAGTTTATTCTTATCCTACCTTTGCTATCTTTCTTACTTTATCTTTTGCCAATTTCTTTTGCCTCCATGGTTTTTTATGCTTCCCTGGGGTGTGTGCCATCGATCGTTCAAAGTTACGCGAAGAGTTTTTAATTTATCTCAACGACGCGAGACTCGCTTCTCCCCTCGTCGTAGGACGCTGAAATTTTCAAGTCGTAGTAAACGTAGTAAAACGCCGATCGGATCCTCGCAAATGGATACAGTTAAGAACCAGGGCGCGTTTTATAAACAAGCAAACGTGCACAACGACGCGGAGAAGCACGCTCGGACGACTTCGCGAAACGGTTACTTCGTTTTAAAGCGAACGACAAAAAGCTGTCGGTTATGACTCCGCGATATCCGCGCCCTTTCCCGAAAGAACCTGGGGCCTGATACGCCTCGCTCTCGAGCGCGAATACGGGTGGCTTTTACGAGAAGAGTAATTTCGATTCGCGACCGTAAACGCGTGCGAGCGAGACGGCGCGATCTATAAAGCCGAGCAGTCGCTTCGATCGAATTTTTGTTGCGCGCGAGGAGATGCCCTCTTCGTAAATCGCTTCATTTCCCAGTCGAGGATTATAACGCCCTCGCGCGCGCGCGCGCGCACGACCGCCAATAATAAAATAAATCACAGCCTCGTAAAGGCATCCGTCATGTGCCTCGGCGTGGCGGTGTCTGTGTCTGCGAAACGGCGGTGTGCGTCGTTCGGCACGTTGCGGTTGTAATATAGTTTAGTGTTAACGCACGAATGCTTAGAGAGAGAGAGAAGGAGAGAGAGAGAGAACACAACTGACTGCTTCTCGTCCCGGGAGATGTGCCATAGTGGACGCGAAAGCCATGGAGCTATATTTCTTTATTTAATGCTGGTAGTAACGCCTTGATGGCAAATCCGTTTTATTCTTACGCTGACTCAGCCCGCAAAACGTACGGCTTGGCGAGCTCTCTCGCTGCCACTTCTCGTGCACCGGATCTTATACGGCACCCGGAGCATTACTCGCCCGACAATTCGCCCTTCCGTACGTTATTCTCGCTTGCGTAAACTTCGATCGGCTTCCGCATTCTGCCCGGTAAGTAAGACGGACGGACGGAGTCATCGAGCGTGATTGTGATTTTTCGAGATCGCGATGAATGTCATCGCTTCGTCGACTTTACTTTAATCTCGATTAAATAAAAAATTTTTCTCATCGGAGAACTTAATTTTCGCATCAAATAATTATCGTAAAAATGAAAAATATTTCTGTTAACGAGGACTCACTTATACGTAGAACATAAATATCGAGTGAGACAGGTAGGATGCATTTTACTAGACACACGATTCGTACATTCCACGGAATGGCACTTAGCCGCGTTCGAAATCACCTTCAAAACTCCGTCCGCATGCTATAAAATACTCACGGGAATTGGAGAGTCGTTCTCTCCCACGTATACGATCGCTCTACCCCAATCGATTTTTTAACTTTTTCACGAAAACATTGAATGGCCATCGGGATCGGAAATTCGAGTAATTAGAGCGATCGTCGGGGACACTATTGGGAGCTGAATTTACGGTCGTCTCGTATACACGGACTCGTTTAACGATCCGTCTGACCTAATTGCGCGCGAGAGCGCCGATGATTGGACGTGCGCGTGTGTATATGCGTCGCACTGATAATTTTTCGCCGTAGCTCTTTAGCGTAGCGCTTTCCCCGAATTTGCAAATAACCATCGCGTCTTTTTTTTTTTTTTTTTTTTTTTTAAGGATCGATATTAAAAGCTTTTACGACGACGTTATGCATGTCTGCACTTGCGTTGTAGCGTGCCAGTTCCACGCGCGTGCACGCGTGCATGTGTGTGTCTGCAATAGAAAGGCGACGGAGATGCGTGGCGCGCATATAGAAAGCAATAAAACAGAAAATAATAACCGTGGAGTATAAGAGACGACGCTTCGTGGGGTGTTCTCTTACGATCCTGACAAGAGCAAGAGCAAACCCTTCTGACTCTGAAAACCTGCCTCGAATTGTTTGCATTTATTCGGCATATTTTTGTGATATTTATTTCCCGGGCCGCAGCGATACGACGCCCCCGTCAGTCACAACCAGCTGTTCGGCCACCGTTCTTTAAAAGGCGGGAAAGAATCGTAAAGGGGGTACGAGGACGGAGGAAGGAGCAACCGCGACCGATATAAAACGCAGGGGTACGATAAAACGGAAGTCGGTGTGTTTGAGTTTTCCACGACGAATGTGAGTTAAGACTTCTTAAATTCATCTCTCGCAATTTTACGAGAGATGAAGACAACGTCAAATTCAATAATTGCGCTCTCTCTTTCCCTTTAACATCTGTTTTTATTTCTGATTTTTCTTGTATATTTTATCTTTAGCATCGTCGGTTTCTAGGATCGTTAGCCGCGCCTCGATGTGTTTTCCGTTCATTGCTCAAACTTAGGCGTGGTAACGAGTCTCATATGCGTCGGCGGTTAGCATACTGTAAAGTTTACTGTTATGTAAAGTGCGCGCTTACAATAGCGCACGCGTGCACTTTCGAGCATTCAACGGGCACGCGCGGTTATGCGCGGCGTTTCTTCGCGCGCCACCGAGATAAATTGCATAATCAACGTCGTAAATTTTCCGCTATTTTTGATCTGCCGTTCTTAACGAGACGAGAAAAATTCAAAGTGGAAATTGCATGAAAAGTAGAGATGAACGCTGGAAGAATGGAAGATGAAGTCGAGAATTTACGATAAATTTAATTTTATTAAATAATATAATGCTCGACAAGAGGAAAAAAATAAAAAGAGAGAAGAACGAAAGAGAGAGAGAATAATATTGGATAAAGAATACGTATAGGTGCGCTCAAAATGATGTCTCGTATATTCGACGATTCCTTAGACTTCCCATCACCCTTCCTCACGTCGTTCGTCCCCTGTTCACCTTAAAACCGGCAGTAAGTGATAACGCGAGATAAATATTATACGCGCGATGAAAGTGCGCGCGTTAGGAAGGACGCGACCGTAAACGCGGCCGCAACAACTTATTGCGGATCGTAGGGCGTTGAGTACCGCCCGTGAAAATCGAATGTGAAGAGGAAATTAGCCCGCTAAGGGTGCCATACATCGGATGGCCGACTGTAAAGATAAAGCCGGCCCTCGGGGAGACGACGGAAAATTCCCGAAGCCGCGAAAATAAAAGTTCGCATACGCGGCGATCCTTTCTACGAGCCCGATCGTACTTCTCCTCGAGCTTTATTCGCAGCATAAGCTCGTCGCCCTCGTTTCTTCATAGCGTTTCTTGAAAGGGGCGAGACGGGGACGTAGAAGGGTCGATTTATCCTGCGGGCTGTCTTTATTATCGCAACAGCGGAGATGGAGAGACAGAGAGAAAGAGAGAGAAAGCTGATCGCTTTTCGCCTTTTTTACAACCGCGAATGCAAATAGCGCCCGTATCCGTTCGTTTCGACTTCCTGTTGAAGGATGATGCCCTCGAATCGCGAGGGACCACCATTACTTAACTACGCTACGGTAGAAATAATAAAACGCAGATCTCCGTCGGACGCGGAAACTCGTTAAAAGCCGATCCGACGCGTTTCCCTCACTCCCCGCAGTTTCAAACTAATTTTATAGTGCTGCTTTAATTAGGAATGCACGCGCTGCTTCTCACGCTCCGAGAATTTTGTTACCTTCGAGATGAAGCCATAAAAGTGCGCGTTCATTATTTATAATATCTCAAATAATACTTTATTTTGGTTGGAAAATTGTGATAATTTTCGTTCTTGCATGAATCAATTTATTCAAGTATGAATATCAACAGTATTTTCGAACACAAGTTATATCTCAGTCACATGTCGATATTTATAAATGTATACAGGGTGTCCGGGTAATATTCGCCCCACCTATCGTGTGCAAGTAGAGCGGATTAAATCGACTAGATATCTCCTCTATCGTTTTGTGATGTTTGCAATTTTAATTAATAAGAAATTAATTAAAAAAGATCGGCCAATCCGCGGGAGCACGTGGCGAGAAGAGACAGCCCAGTGTTACACAGTTACTAGGCATGCGACGAGAGAAGCGTCGGGATTAATAATAATTTTAATTATGTATTGTGCCTAGTAATAATTATTGGTCATCGATCGATATCTCCGCGCGGATTAATTAATACATGTGCTAAGAAAACTCTTGCCTGTACCTTGCCATCGCTATATTTTCTTTTTAAATAGCGATTTTAATATTCATACAACTATTTGTCAATTAAATTTTATACAATTATATGACAAATTGCGATGTTAAAAACGAGTTTTGCGCTTTTGATTGCGTGTGATTGCGCGTTAAATACAATCCGCATTGTAAACTTTACGCAACGCATCGTCTTTATTTCAATCGAATAATTAAAATTAAAATTACTTTGAATATTTGGAAAGAGAATAGAGATGGCAAGGAGCAGGCAAGGGTTTTCCTAGCATATGTATTAATTAATCCGCGAGGATATCGATCGATGACCAACAATTATTGCTAGGCGCAATGTATAATTAAACTTATTATTATTAATTCCAATGCTTCGTCCCGCGCCTAATAACCGCGAAACATTAGGCTGTGTCTTTTCGCCGCGCGCTTGCACTCGCGCGAATTGGCCGATCTTTTGTAATTAATTTCTTATTAATTATTGCGAAGATCGCAAAAGGATAGAGGATTTTCGTATTCGGTTTAATTCGCTCTACCTACACACGATGGGTGGGGGCGATTATTACCGGACACTCTCTGTATAGCAGATAAGAGCTTTCGCGAGAAGATTACGTTCAGATTTCCGCCAAACGCGATACAAATGACATTGGATTGAGCCGTGGCGCGAATGGAAATGCGAAAATCGATAGAGAGGAACAAGAGTACTGGGATCGAATATTTTCTCGCCCGATTATTTACGAGCGTTTTCCCAAATGCAACGTGCCGGCAACGCAACGGCGGCATTCATTTTTTTTTTTTTTTATTCGGACCGGCGCGCGCTTTCGCGACGCATCTTCGGGGAGAAAAACGCGTCGCCCGGGCCTCCGGGCATTAGCGGTGATATTTTATTCATGAGGCACCTTATATACACGGGTGCCTAACCCAAACCGAGTGCGCGCGATGCGAGAGCTACTAAATAAAACATCCATACGCGCCTCGCCCATAAATTTGTACACGGCTGATAGATTTACAAGCCGCCCCCTTGCCGAACTGATATTTAAATTAGTCCAACTACGCGCGCCGCGGAGTCACTTCGCCGCGGGTGGCGGGTGGCCTCTTTCGGCTACCCCCTTTTCTGGCCCCGGGAAGAGAGGAAAAAAAATATGCTGTTCCCCGCGCAAAATTCCGCAGTAGGCGGTGATCCCGCTACGAGGCCACGACTATGCTTCACCTCGCGTTTTGGCAGGAAATCCACTTCGCCCGCGACGTATATCACCCGCAGGTACTAGTTGGAAGCGAAAGGTCGATACGCGATAAATCGAATTCTCTCCATGGAGCACGTATTTGGCTACGTATTGGAGTGGATTTCTCTTTTTCCACGGTTGTTTTTTTATATTAAATCCCAACGCGATAGAGATGTATACACAGATTTTACCTATATTTCTTTCGAATCGCAGAGATCCGTTGACAAATTTAGTGCCGTTTGTTCTGTAACGAAAATGTCAGTTCCAACGATTGTTTTTTTTTTTTTTTTTTTTTTTTTTTTAGTTATAAGCAATTGAAAGTTTATAGAATTTTCCAAATTAAGCTTTAAAAATGTGTCGGTCGTATATAATCTTGATTTTAATCTCAATATTGTATCATTCAGACTCATCGTTTAACAGCTCGCGTAAAACTAAAGGGAATCGCAATTAAATTCTTGCATCATTACATTTACATCTCCGTTCGTTCGTGCACGCACTCTTCATAATTAGACAAAATCGTCAGGCAATTACTCGGCGCGTCCGATAATGCTTCCTCGTCAGAATCTTCGGCGGTCTAGTGGCCCACTTGTTCGGGGTTGAAAAGAAGTTGGAAAGACAAGGAGAATTAAGTGCGTTGCGCGGTCCCCGCTTCCTTTAACAAGAGTCGCGCCGCTTCACATACTCGGTTCGCCGCGCCTCATGAGGGTGTAAATAATGAACGAAGGGATGGATACGCGAAGAGGCGACGAGGGTCGCTTCAGTAGGTCAATATTTCGCGACCTAAAACGCGCGCTCTTTCTTTCGAGAGAACGGCTAAGGGAATGAAAAGGAATCGTGGAATTGGTAACGCGATATTTGTCGAGCTTCAGACGTATTTTGGCTCGCAAACAGTCTCGAGTGGGATCTCTCTGGGGACTCGATGGTCCTCGAACAATAACCGAATCGAGGAGAGTCTGTCGAATTCGCATTCGTAACTCACGTTGGAAAGAATAAATACCTTGAAGTGAATTTTTGACACATATCCGATCCGTATGTTTTCGACGTTAATCGAACACGGGAGAGATTATTATTCTGTTTGCGTTTTGATGGACCGTTCGATATATCTTTGCGGAGAATCGTCATTTTACGACATCGTCGTTCTCTCGACGCATCGAGAAACGCGACGGAATATGTTAAACTCCGCGGAAACTCAGACCACGCTTCCTCTCCATGCAAATAGCTCGAACGTCTAATGACGATCCCATGCCGCGAGTGCAAATCGACGGCACCGATTTTTCTCTTCGTCTTTAGCATTCTGTCCCTAGCCACGGTCTTTCTCCATTCTTCCCCCGGTCTCCCTCTCGCGCGCGCTTCTTCTCCCCTCAGTGTCTCGGCTATTCTTTCCGGTAATGGTACGTACTGGCGCGAGCATTCGGATGCAAAGCGAGTCGTATCACTTTGCTGAAAGAATCTTCTTCTACGGTTCTTCATCGGCAAAGAGCGCACTTCTTTCGTATGAACGGGGGAGGAGAAATGTAAAGTAAAAGTAGCTGTCGCTGTGCTCCTTAAAGCGCGATGGCGTATTGCACTAATATTAAAATAGTCACGCGATATGAAAGTTAACGTGTCACATTTTGTGAACGTAATAAATAAGTTTTATAGATATCAAGCACCATATATACGTATTATGTACGATTTAGATAGAGAGAACACGTGACACGGAACAGCGCTTCTATTTTAGGGGGCTCGAGCGTATCGTGACAAAATAAAGAAGGGATAGAGGGCAAAGGGCCCGGCGTATACATGTCAGACTGCCGGACTAATGACACGAAATTCTTTTTCGTGACCAAATAAATGTCTTGATTCATTTAATGTTTGCCTGCTCATTTATTTAGGGCCAAATTGAGGGGAAATTAGGTCAAATGGGGGGCGGTACCGAAGAGCAATCGAAGACACGACACGGGACAAATAACCCAAAGTCGCCGGCAGGGAGCGTGTAGGAACTGCCGATAAGGGCGTAATCTTACACCTTTTCCTTTTGGGCTTTTGCCCACATGAGGTCACGTACCTCCTTGTTTGCCCTCTTTATTACGTGCAGAAGAGAGGCGCCCAGTTGCCTGGAAACCTGACACATTCGATACAAGCGCGACGAGTCGCCCGACGAAAAAAAGAAAAGAAAAAAAAAAGAAAAAAAGGGAAGAGAAAGAAATGGATCTTCTTTGATGAGAGTACAGATACAAGCGCGGGAGTCCTCGTAGGGCCCTTCGCCCTTCATCTTCCTTCTTTTTCCTCGCCCGGGGACGAAGTGTCCTCGGGCCTGGAGAACCTTTCAAATAATGTCGCATCAGCGAAAACGAGTCGCGGCAACGGCGCAATTATGTGCCATCTTCTGTTTATTTTGCAGGAGAAACCGTCGTAAGCAAAATTTCAAAAACGCTTGTGTGTAGTGCGTTAAATTTTAATGAGCGCGTCTCGAGCATTTCGAGTAAGTTCTAAGTTGGACTGTAACGCCATTGAAGTAGTCGCGTCGTCCAATTTTACCTCGAATCGTGAAATCCACATCACGCAAATCACGTGCAAAAATAACGCGAATAGTGCTTGATTTCGAAATCATTGTTGAAATACTTAATATATAGCTGAAATTATTTTACATTATCTGGCATTATTATGTCTATAGAGAAAATTGTAATTTCATATAATTTTGTTTTATAGAGGATGTAAAAATAAAAAATCGTCTATGACTTGGCTAGAGAATCTGTTATGAAAAAGATATCCGATGATTTTGAGAAACATTATGTAATATTACAATAATTATTTTATATCGTGGTGTGTATTTTTTTTAACTCTGTGGAAGCTTTCCATGGTCAAAATTATACACAATACTTCGTTAATGGTCACGACAGATAAATGAGAAAAATTAATTCGACATTGACCAGATGTCGTCTCATCCGCGGGCCGCGTGTGCGCGGCGCAATGTGCCGTAATTAAATCCATCGTAATGTGGAAAACGATACGCCGCCCACCCTCGCGAATCGTACATATAATACATCTCGGTTTAATATTTATCGCGTAATAGAATATAACCCCGTTGGTGGCCGGAACGGCCGCGTTTACGTGGTTGGTTAACTCAGGAAGCCCGGGGAGAGAACGTAAACTCGAAACTAAATCCAAACTAACCGAACTCTCTCTCTATGTTTATCCCTCGCGTTCCATCTCCCCCTGATTCATTCACAACCCTCTCCTTCTCGTCCTCGCTCTCGCGACCGGTTATGTTCCATGCTCCGTGATTTCGCGGTGTTTCACATCCGCGGATATTTCGCCGGAGCATTGCGTTCGTCGACTAAGTCTAAGCGTATATCGGTCTGTACGCATTCTGCCCAAATACAAGCCAGAAGCGATTGTAAATGCCGAAAATCCGAAGTGCAGAAACTTTTTTATCTATATTTTTTATCTAACAATAAGTGCACATAATTTTATCTATCGTAATTCTATTTATATGTGAAATTTATTTTATACTTTTTCAAATTTTTTTATGGTTGCATGCTCTTAATTGCTGTCAGCATGATAAAATCTTTTGATGCATTTTAGATGCGCGCGAGCATTTTTCAATATCATGATTTACGTGTAATTATTTAATATAATAATAAATTTTAGTAATGATAACGCGTGTGATAATGATTGCTCAGCACATGGTCTTAAAACTGCGACCCTGCGTCGTTTACTGTCATAGGCTCTATCGCGCGGATTGTATTACGTGTGCAAACGTACGATTCGCTCGTGCGTGACGCATACACGCGTGTCGCATACACGCGTGTGTGCGTTGCGGAATCGTAAACCGGTAGATATTAAACTTTTACAATCCTAGCTCGTTGGCTGGCTGGCTGGTCGGACAAGAGGTTATGATGATTAGATGTAACTTGATAATACGCGGGAGCACAGTATCGCGACGCAGCCGGCCCTTCAGTATGTTGGCGAAAGCCACGGTCGTTAAAGGTGCCGTTAAATCGGCGGAAGCTAAAAATCGTAAAAGTTTGCTCTCCTCCCTTTTCAGGAAACTCCGCAAATCGAGTCGTATATCGAATCAAGAAATGCGTTTGTCTTCAACATTTTAATTAATAACGGTTTCATAAATTCATTAATATTCAGTTCATTAAATTTTATTAAACTGTTAATAAATTTTATTAACACTTTAATTACTAACGGTTATTCCGTTCCGGAAAGAGAGTCGGTTGTGTTTACGGATGATCATCGTTTCTGTTCGTCATAATTATCGTTATTTTACGCGGTTGTCTAAAAATAGTAATAATAGGTATGTTTAATATGCAGAGATTTTATTTTTTAAAAAAATCACAATTGGATCGATTTTGAAAACACAAGCAATCATTGCATTGAATTTGCTCGATGATGACATGCCAATAATAGTAACTATTGCGAATAGAACTGGTTTTCTTATTGCATCGTGTGCCTTTGATCTCACTGGTAGCAATTGCGCAAATAAGATTTGTAAAGCTATATGTCATAATTGTAGTTTATAGTACAGCGCGTTGTGCCGTAATGCATAGTGAAATCGACATAAAACATAGCGATTGCCAAGTTTGAGATTATGATGCAAGTAGGAAAACTTCGCGTAATAGGAAAACATCACGTTCCTCTAATATTGATGCGCGCGCAAACGAATATTGCGTAATAATTTAATAAAATATATTTTCTACTCGATATATATTTCTAGATATCGAGTCTATTTGCGATCTACAAGAGCGTCACTTTGTTTCGGCGCGAACGTATTTTACTCAACTGTCGTTAAAACGTCTCTCTACGAGAAAAATGTAAGAAACGGAAGTCGTCGACAGAGAGATTCCAGTCGATCGTCGAAACATACGGCAGTCGATCGGGCATCCGGCCGCGCATTTTTATGTCCCGACATAAACGTAACGGCGAGTCGTAACGCGTGCCACGAGCAAATGACATTGCATACCCAAGTGAACCTACCCTTCGTCGATCGTCGCATAATAATTCTCCGTATTGTCAAAGCCAAAATGCGCGCGTCGTTATTAACGTTTATACCGAGTAAGATAACTCTCCTCTTTCTCTCGACACTGCGAGAGTAACGATTGTCATCCCGCGGAATCGCGCGGTTTTAGGCAAGCCCGTCGATTACAATTCCGGTTATTGGACGTAATTCGTGATTGGCACCGGCCGTTTCTCCCGGCTTAGTGCTAATAAATTCGACCCGCCGCCCCTCGAGCGAAGAGCCAGAGGCAGCTATCCCTCGATTCGCAAGAGAGGGGAGAAGGGGCTCGAAGGAGAAGCTCGAGATATAAAGCGGTTTTGCTCCAGCAGTTTTATGAATATGCTTTCTCGGCGCGCGCGCACCCCTTGCCGGAGTCAGAAGTCGCGGGGCTCGTCGACTTCTCGAAAGGGGGTTGAAAGCCGAGCGAGTGTTATAGGTGGACGATAATTTATCGGCCACCCTCGTGAAACAAGGGAAACCTTTCCGCGCCGTTCCGAAAGTTTCCCCGAGTTCTTAGCGTTTAAGCGCAGTCGTCGGAGATTCTAAGTGCGAGATCGAGCGACGATCGAGCGACGCGATAGTCGGCCATGACTTTGGGACGTTGCATTTATTCGTCTCGTGCACGAGATGCTTTCTATTATAGCATCTGCAAAAATGGAAGAAATTTACCTATTTCAAGAAGCAAAACTAAATTTTTTTTTATTAGGTTTTTTTAAAAATAAATCTGCAATATCCTTTTCGATATTGGTATTCATGCTGCACGCACAGAAAAGGAAGTCTGGCCGGTTCTTTAATCTCATTTGGCTGCCTCTTGAATTGACCTCTTCGGCGAGGAGATAAGCAAAAGCTAAGGAAATTCGTTTACGATCGAAATTTAGTTTCGACGGAGTATCGCTCCGCGAGTGGCGAGTTTACTAGCGAAAAACTGAGTTTACCGGTAGAAACGTAAAAGGTAAGGAAGCAGAAGCTTTTTCCAGTGCGCGTCTGACAAACTTATCGGCTTAATCCGATTTTAAGGAGTGCATTGTTTACCTCGTACCTAAATAATTTACGGCGCGCTCACGTGCATAATAGAGTTTCCCGTAGGTTCTTGGAGTAAAGTGGCCCCGGTTGATTGACGAGGAGAACCGAGAAATTACCTTCGCGACTTCAAAAACGGAAGAGTACGATGTCGAGGCTCGAGCGAATATTCGCCGAGCGAAATTCTGCCGCCCTGCCGTTGCTCGTGATGGTCTGACAAACTCGTGTTTTATCGCATTATTTATTGCTGCGAGAGACACACGAGCTCTCGTCCGTGCTATAACGATCACCACCGATATACATGTACCCTCCGTACGTTCCTTGGGCCATCAACGGTCGCGCGCACACACACATGCACACGTACACTCGGCCGTTATTGATGGATTCCACCCTTATGAAATATCTGGAAGCGCGGTACGAATTTATTGCGAGCAGTTCGACCGGCTTTATCTCGTATTGTTCATGATAAACCCGCAGTGATATCCACGAGATATTCCGGAGACTCCTAAAAAGCCCCCGATGAGCCGTTATATGACTCTCCTTCTCTCCAGAGCGTTTCCATCCTCGTCGACATGTATATAAATACGCGCTCGCTCGCTCGCGCGACGTACGTTGAGCATTAATACGCGAGGGAATGATAAATCGCGGAAAAAAAGGGACTTTCTCGCGAGAAATGTTGCTTCTCGTGAGCTTGAGTGCCTTTCATGTCGGCTATTAGGGGAGATTAGTCGTTTTAATAATAGCGTAATCTCATTCACTCTTAGTATTAAAAAAAAATTGATAATCTGAAAAAGTATTTATTAAACAATTTGTTATTCCTGTGACTCGATATACCAGTTATACCACTGCGTACACGCGAAACGCACACATACATACAACGTCGTCGTTTTCAGCGTCGGTGCACGTGCAACGCTATTTATGAAATATTTATGAAAACGCGCGGACTTTGCCATTCCGCCAGCGACGACGCAGCCGTTCACGAGCGATTAAGAGCCGTGAAATTTTTACCTCCTCGGAATAATTTCGTTTGATGCCGGGATGGCTTCAGAACTTCTCTCCCCGTCGTTCCCGCCAAACGAGCGACGACATAATTATTCCTCCTGCGGCGGGGAACGCGCGCAACGAGGCTGAAGGAGCGAGCACGTGGGCGAGATATTTATTAAAGAAAATTTTCATAATCGCGCTACCGACGCGCTGTTTTTCCGGCTGCTTTGAGTGTCGTTAAAAGAATTTGCAGGCACTCGTCAGCCGCTCGTCCGTCCGTGAAGAGACGATGCGAAGGGTCGAGAAACTTTCTCTCTCTCTTTCTCTGTTTCTCTCTCGCTCGTCGTTCAGTTCTTTCAACCGTCGCAGGAAAATATCGTCTCGTGACTACGCGTCGTATGTATCGAATTCTTCCGTGATTATATATGCCGATCGCGTCGATCGCGGTTGTTTCCTTCGGGAGGGAAGAATTTGGGGCAGGTTGCGGTTCGACGATGCACGCGATCTCGCGAAAATCGAGGGTTACCGCGCCTTTCACGTCGCACTGTCACGTCCTCGACCATCTCTCTCTCTCTCTCTCTCTCTCTCTCTCTTTCGCTCTCCCTCTCAGCGTACGATGAGTACAATATCAAAACGAGCAAAAACGTTGGCAAACGGGCGGAATTATTTCTCGTTATTATGCGCGAGAAAGAACGACCATTATATTACACCGCGTCTTACCCGAAGAAATTGACTGCGGTATTATCGCGGACGCGTACCGCGAACACGCGAATTCAGGGAAGGCGTAACGTAAAGCAATGTGCGAGTGGCGATATTTTTACGTTCGATTTAATTTCGCAACACCGCGCTTCCCGACACGCGATGGAGTGTCGCCATAGACATAAAATCTTCTCGCGTCACTATTCTTTCATTTTTGCTCTCGCGGGCGCTATTAATGGCGCTGCATGCAAGGTGCATAACACTATGACGCTGTATTTATTTAATGCTTATTTTATGCATCCATTCTTTCCATCACGAGAGAGAGAGAGAGAGAGAGAGAGAGAGAGAGAGAGAGAGAGAGAGTTAACGCGGACTGTTACTGGTTTCAGATGGACGGGCGCTTTCTGTCCGACGATAAAAGAGCTGTCAAACGCAAGACAAATGGATCTCGACAGAATGCAGCTGAATTGTAAATTATGAGCGGGAGCTGAAATCATGTCGGTGAGTCCAATTTTTAACACTATACAGATACGAGAAAAATATGTTTATATATATTTCATTATCATACGTGAATGAATTTTGTAGCGTGCGCGTAGCATTGAAATCCAAAGTCATTAAAATCTCGAAACCGTGCTTCAACAAAACCGTGTTCTCATCGAAATTATAAGCGACATTTTGCGCTAAATCTATTTATCCTGGCAATGCCACCGAACCGATTGTTGCGAACCGAACTTGATAGAGGTCTTCTGGCCAAGACCAATCTCCTTCGTCAATCTCTACCCGATGTCTCTCGACCCACCCATCGACCACCGTTCAATTACGCAGTCATTAACTCGCGATTGTCTCTTTCGGCGTAACCTCGTTACGCCGACTTGAATCCCGGGCGCGGCAATATTCCACGCGCAGATCTCAACACAGATAGGCTTTTAGCGTATTAGCAGGCACAATGTGACAATGGAACGTAGTCCGTGCGCTACGGGAATAGCAAATGCCGCCACTCTATCCGTTTCCCATACAATGGCCGCCCCGCATGTCTGGTGCAAACTGCAAATAGCCAGGCGAAACACGTATTTCATAAACGCCCGCAACATCGTCACCGCACGCCGAAGCTCCCCTTGTCCTTGCGCGCCTCTGTTTCGCGAGGAGACACGTTCGAGCTAGGAAGATTTTCATTTTTCCGGGATTTAAAAAATCTCACGGTTGTACCTACGTGACAAGATGTCGCAAGTACAAAAAAAAAAGCAGAAAAAAAATTTCGAAATCTCGGAGTAAATATGGGACAGAGATAGATGTAGACAAATTATCGTAGAGAAGCGATGATTAATTTTCAAAGTTTGATTCGTTTCAACGTAATATTTCGATGCATTGTACGATATAAAGTCAAAGCTGGCTCGAAATATTTTTCTAGGAAAAAAATTGCAGCTCCCTGATAATTCAGAGATTGCGCTGTGAGAATGCGAATTCATAACAGACAAAGGAGCACTAAATACGTTTATTGAACCAAATTGAGTTCAGCATCGAAAAATTCCTTCTCAAATACGTTTCGCTTGCAAGCTCTCTATCTATAAACGATATTCGGGAATTAAAAAAGAGGGATTTCGGAAATTAATATTAATTATAATATTTGAATATTATATATATTTTATTAAATGTGTACTTTCAAAATATTTGTCCGTTCAACGTACTTGTGTTTTATTTTATATGCAAAAATATAAATGTATTAATTGATAACTATTTTTTTATATATTTGAGAATTGGAAGGTTACTCCCTCGCATTGCGCTTCCGCTTTTAATAAATAGAAAGCTTGCAAGCAAAACATATTTGAGAAGGAATTTTTCGATGCAGAACTCAATTTCGTTCAATAAACGTATTTAGCACTCCTTTGACTGTTATAAATTTGCATACTCAAATATATTAAAAACATTGTTATCAATTAATATACTATTCCTTGTTTTATTTAAAGAAATTTACCTTTCCAAACGTAAACGCGAAATAAAAAAAAGAGCCTCTGCATTTAAGATTTAATGACTCCTCTGTACGTGTTTCTGTGTATGACTGATTGTATCGACGGCTTCGTGACTTGCCTTTAAAACCGTTCGCGTCTGTTTGACCGCCGTCAGCGATATTACGTCAAATGCTCGAACAACCGCAATTTATTCCAGCTAGATTTCACATTATATTATTCGATTTCAAAATCACGCATATATACATTTTATTTTTTTTTCATATAACTCATACTCTGTAATTTCTTTTCTTTTTCATAACTCTTTTTTCAATATATTTACATATAATTAGCAGTACAAAATAATCTTGCATGAGTGCTATGAAACGAACAATTTCGCGTAAAATCACGCCCGTATCAGAACGCGTCGCGTTAAACTACTTTTCGGAGATGAATACTCGAGGGGTTGAAACGGCGGTCACATAAACCGAACTCCGCCGGACAACAAGCAGCAGGATCCTTCCGGCAGGTTACCCCGTCAATCAGTCAGATTATGCTGAATCCGGGGAACGCGGACGTTATATAGCCGGTACACACATACACACACACACACACATATATATATATATCTTTATATATATATATATATATAGGACACGGTCGATGGATATGGGCGCGTACACACGGCGGTTTAGTTGCACGACCACGTCGGATTTCGCTGGATGAACGCGCTCCAGTTAGAATGCCAGGGTTTGGCCACCGGTACATGCGTCGTAAAGTGACGATCAGATCAGGATGCAGGAAATTGGCCGGATTCGCGGGCAATGGGCCATGCTGATACCGGAGCCGGACCAATGTTTGCCGCGGATATCAGTCCAAAGTGTTGCGGTACGTACAATGACGTGATCGACGCACACGTACGCGCCGTTATCCGCTTACACGTGTTAGTCCGCCGTGCGTGTCGAAGTGCGTAGACAAATTTCAACGCGATCGTGTATAGTGAAGCCTCGACATCCGGGAGAATCGGCCGTAGCACGATTTTAATAAAGATAGCGCGTCGAGAGGATTTAACGATGTCGCTATCGCTTTGGTGAACGTCCCATGTTCAATTCAGTTTATCGACAGGAGTGTAATTTTCCTCCTAAGAATTGTGCGGCCTTAATTATAGTTCTTTAATAAAAAGTCGTGAGTCTCAATATTATCGATATTATAGAAAATTATCTTAAAGCATCGGATTATTATAAGAATGATGTCAATAACTTTTGCCCCGATTTAAAATTCGGTTAAAAGAGAAATATATTTTTTTCTAGTCTGATAATCTATTGAAATTTTATATTGCAGAAATCTCTTAATCTTACTTTATCCCATTGAAATTTCGAGAGGGTAAATTTGTAATGCCAATTGCGAACGCGAGTATAATTTATACTGAATGCACCTCGAATGCGCTAGTCAGTATCGATCAGGTATGTTCTGGCATGACGGAAACCTCATCATCCCTGATGACGCGACGAGACCATGATTCGACATAGTTCTTCGGCACGCTCCAATGTCGTGCCATTAAGCGTAGATAAGCCAGTGGCTAGAGCCACGGCCAATATTGAATGGTCCGTGTACGCAGTTTGCCCGGAGGGGTTCGCAGCAGTACGGCAGTACGGGGGTGGTTGTGCATTAGTGGCACCATTGTGCCAGCCGCCCCTCAAATCCATATTACTCGTGTAGTAGTCAGTCAGTGTCCGTTCGTCCGTCCACTCTCTCCCGTTCTCTCTCACTCTCTCTTTCACTCTCTACATATATCCGTTTGTGCGAATGCGCGAGTATTCGACTGTGTATAGGGACTACGAGAGAGCCCGGCCGACGCGCTCTATATGCAAACCACCGCGTAATGAGTCCGTCAACCCCGTAACGTCGTTTGCTGCTATCCTTGCACTTAGGCGACGACGGTGTTCGGACCATTTTCCGACGAATCCTACCGGGCCGTCTCGAATGCAAATTCGCGTAGTCGCGCGCTGCTAAACGATCGAACGCGAATGCAAATTCGTATTCGCCGGCATCGTGATTATCAGGAAATATCCTACGCTACGTCTACCCTATTCGCGAGTCCAAAGATGCGAGAATAACGGTAATTCGCAAAATTTGAACGCAAAATATTATTACGTTACATTATCCGCCGATGTAGTATGCTGCAAACGATTTCTCTAACGAATAATAAAATATTTATAAAGTAATAAGAACAGAGAGAGAGAGAGAGAGTACAATACATATGTATGTGCCGATGGCATAAATGAATGGAATTTGAATCGAAATTGGATAATCTTATAAAAGTGTATTTATATGAGATTAATTGTAAGTATAAAATATTAAATGTTTTTTTTTTCTTCAAGAATAAGAATTTTAAAAAATTATAAATTTTTCTTCAAAATTTGAGACACATTCAAATTGACTCTTCAAAAGAAATGCAGCAGATTAATTTATATTAGTAGTCAACGATCGCAATTTTGCGCACTTTCGCACGCTTCTACCGACGCGTTTAAGACCGTGATAGTCGCAGCCACCTCCGTTTGGGCGTCTCGATTAATGTCGGTTATTAGCCGGCTGTCATCCGGTCGTCGTAAGGATCGCGTGTCGCGACCCGCTCCAACAATGGCTCGTCAACGTGCGAAACGAGATGACACGGCCGGGCGCGTGTGATAATTATTCTCGCGCGCATCTCGCGCCGTCGTGTCGAGAGAGAGAGAGAGAGAGAGAGAGAGAGAGAGAGAGAGAGAGAGAGAGAGAGACAGCGAGAGAAAGATAGAGAATCATGCGAATGCTCGCATAAACGAGCCATGCGGCGCATACAGAGACAAGCGACGGTGAATATTACGGAGCAGGTTTGCCGGCATCAGTCGCCGACGCCGGCATAATGTTTGGCATAGCTTGTCGCAATATGTTACGCACCATCCAGCGAACACAGAGCGCGCGTTCGTCCCTCCAATCGGGTTACTACAAGTATCTTCCTGAGCCATGTTCCTCTCTATATGGGCTACATACAATCAGGCTATAACCAGCGAATCTCGTACGCTGTGCCCACGCATCGCCCCCCTAAACTGCCAAGTTCGTAATCACGCCGCGCTAAATAACGCAACGGCATCGGCCGACTGATTAAACGGGAGCGCTTTATCACAGCGGCGATAGTGCGAGATCCGTCCTGATATATGGAGATTGAAAAACCCACGCTATATGCTGCTTGTCCGCTGACGAAGCAATGTTATTTAATTAACGAGAGAGAAAAATTGCCATCACAGTTTTAGATTAATCGATGCTATTTCGAAAAATTGTCGAGCAATATCTAATACAATAAATGTGTAAATGTTGACTAAAATTTTCAAAAGTAGAATATTAATAATAATTTAATTATATATATTTTAAAAATACGAAAATAAAAATGCCAAGCAATGAAAAAAATATTGTTCTTACTATTGCTTTTACTATCATATGTATAAAAATTGTGAATTATAAATCTCCATAACACAAGTGCGATATAAGAAATTTATTTTAGATGACACTTCTCGCTTACTCTTCATTAGATATTAATAAATAGATTCCGTTTAACGGATGGCGTATACAAAGTACTTTGCAAAATTGCCATTCTTGATACGACAAGAGTACAAAGTACTATACGAAATTGCCATTCTTGATGTGACGAGAGAACATCGACGCACGCGAATAGAGCATCCTATACAAGGATACATTCTCGTATATCACCACGCTAGTTGGTTAGCCAGCATCAGTCGCCGTCACCGGCATAATGTTTAGCATAGCTTGTCGCAATATGTTACATACCATCCAACAACATCCCATCCTACCATCGGATCGAGTTAGTGTTGGTGTTTCAACGGGTTCGTCGTCGTGCGCATCTATAGGTCGTTCGCGCGATGGGATGGGCGAATGATTTCACCTCGCACCCTTCGCCATCGTATCCGGGACGAGGAGGGGGAGGGGGGGGATGATAGCCGCCTGTCAACGTATGCTAATCACGGTAATAGAGCGAACGCTGTACTACTGAGGCTTTGCCGAACCGCGCTAATATTTTGAAATAATATCGACTGCGCCGTTTTCGCGAAGGGACGATCTCGCGACTCGGACACGCAATTCGGAGAGACTCGTCATTTCCCCTTGACCAGTTTCGTTAATTATGCGAACTAGTTGCAGAGAGCAATTCAGTAATTCAGATCATAGTGGAATATTATATTGCATTTTTTTTGAGAAATGAAAGCGCTGATTTATAATCTAATTCCGAAATTATATTATGCTTATGAATTGCTTCGAAAATTATGCATCCAGAAACCTGTGTCTATATGTATATCTGTCTCTCATACAATGACATGTGTGTGTGTGTGTGAAAAAAGATTTTTTTTTTTATTAATGATTTGTTTCCAAGATAAGGATATTTGTCTAATATTATAAAATATTGAAGAAACATAGAGGAAACAGATAAAATTTCTATAATTGAAAATTGGACGATTTAGAGTAACACACACAGCGAGGCATGAAACAAGAAGGGGGCTTCCGCGCCCCGTTTCGCGATTCGAGTACTTTAAAAACGGTGTCCCTAATCTCTTTGCGTCCGTGTTATTGGTTTGAATCCAAACGAGGGTGAGGGTGCGCATTAGTACGATGCTTCGTACAATATAGGTCCCAGGGTGCCAGTAGCGTTTTCCAGCCAGCGCGCGAATATTATAAATTCAAAGTCAAATGTAGCGTATTGTAATTTCGCCAGGATATCACTTAATGCAATCTGCACAGTCTTGTCTTGTGAAGAAATTACGCCCTGTTTTTTTTTCGGAACAATTTCGGAACATCCCCGCAAAAAAAATATCGGCTCCATCTCCTAGTTGAAATTATTGCTGGCACCGATTAAGATAAATTCATTGATAAGCGGTTCGGTATCTGATTTGTGCAAAAAGTTTATAAATTCATTCGACCCACGATGAGAAACTTTGCGGTGAGAATTTTATTGCCATTGATGAAAAATGGTCTTGATTTAAGCCAGTAGTATTAATTATATTTTTCTCGTATCAAATATAGAAGAATTTGTCAAATTATATCGCATTTAATATCTAAACTATCACAATTATATCATTTTCTATGATTATATAAAGTGCAAAATCTAAAATATTATGCCGTGCTAAAGTAATTATGCACAGAAATTGCATAACAAATACACACACAAGAATCTTATTTTTGTAAGAAGAAAATACTTGGCGCATTCACGCGAAATTAAAGCTACCCACCGTGACAAGAGAAGACAGCTCCACGACTGTTAGAATACAGGATTACATCTTGCTTTTCTCATCTTCCTTTCACAAAAAAAAAAAAAAAAAAAAAAAAAAAAAAATACCCTCGAGCGCGAGCAGAAAAATAAGCCCTTAAAGAGGCTGATGAATTTTAAATCAGCTGCGCATTGAAATCGGGAAAACGTCTTCGTTGCCAAGAGAGGACTTTCAAACCCACCTCGTGTCGTGCTCCGCCGCCTCCCACCGCGCGCCATCCCACTTTCAGTTTTCATCTCTTAATAATACAGAGGCACTAATACCCTGATCACATATTCTCGGGGATGAAAGGTAAATCTTACGCTCCGGGCGGGTTATAAGGAGCACATTAATTCCATTAGAAAAGACGCGCGTCCCTTCTTCCCTGATTTTGAAGGGACAGGTTCTCCGGATCAGTCACGTCCTTTTGATATGACACAAGATCGTTCTCATGCGTTCTTTTAATATCGTGTCAGCACGATTTACTAACGTGGATTTATTAATATATTTATGAAATTTTTAAATCGTGCGGTACAAAAAATACATGACAATTTCTTTTATTAATTTAAAAAACTAGTAAAATTATTAAATAAGAAGAATGGCATTAAATTCCTTTTATTAAATTCAATGTATGTTTGTTTGTATCAGTTATTATCATGTAATATATATTTTTTTAAATAAATGCAATGTCCTGTCATAATTCTTTCGCAATTTATGCGATATCGCGCGGTTTTGTACACGCGATAAAATCTGCAACAGAATTTCTGATGTACAAACACGGTGGAAGTATACACCGGTATACCGTTCGCACTCGTAAAGGCCGTCAAATGTCTTGAGAACATTGAATGCTGGTACTACATGTCTCTCGCTCTCTTGAAGCAGATCACGCGAGGGATTTTATGAAAGGCCCTCCCTAATCCCCGCTCGTCGCAACGGGGTTTCCCGCGACGCGGTCCGCAATATTGCCAGCGTTCATCCGACAGCCAGTGCGCGTCGTAAAAGTTATTATCACACACGACAAACGACGCGATTTTGGCAGCACGTGTCGAGACGAGACAAGACGAGACGGGACGAGACGCGCTGCGAGTGTGTCGGCACCATTTTTCATGTCGCACAAAATTTTCCGCATCAAAAGGGACAACGCCAAGTCTTTTTCGGCAGGGCGGCACGGTTCTCTTAAAAGTTCGCAATAAGTCACAACCGAAGAGGGAGAAAGAAGCGAGAATAAGAAGCGAAAAGGGATCAAGCGCGACGGTGGACAAGAGAGTGCTGGAGAGAAAGGGGAGGGCAAGAAAGAGAAAAAGAATCGTCGGTCGATCGGTGTTTGAGAGCCGACAATCCGACGCGCCACCCCCTGGGAAATCGCTTTAAACCTTTTAAATTCGAAACCTTCCTCACCCCCCCCCCACCCCCTTGCCAAGCGAAAAAAAAGGCAAGTCCCTTCCAGAAGCATCGAGGCGGTACATATACATATAGCGCCGATTCTGCGCGCCACATAAATACATCGCGTACGGAAGAGGGAAATCTGTTTAAAATATGTTCTCTCTCTTTCTCTCTCGCCATTTCGCCATGGTCGTTTGCTACAGCGAATAGCTAAATGCTTTTTGCGAGAGGCCATTTAAATCTTTACCTTTCGTCCTCCCCCCGCCGGAGCTCCCGAAATGACGAAACGCATGATGCGGTACGAAGACAGATCTATACTATAGGGGAAATATAGGGGCCTCGCTTCTCTCTCCGTGCTCGACTTTGTTTGTTATCAATTCCTGCCTTATCCAATCCCGAGCGATACCTAACGGTATCTAACGTACGTACGTACCTTTGAAGTATCTGCAAATATCCGCATACGAGATAAAAGCAAATGTATTTTAAAACGATACCCGAAGCTTTTTCCTTCCTCTCGTTCGACAAGTCTCGTCTGACTCTTTGCTCTTACATTTTATCGAGATTGGCCGCAACGGCGGCGGCTGCCGTCAGTGAAGTCCCGCAGGAAATTGAGAGCGGATGGCGAATCCGCGCAGGCAAAAATTCGCGAGACTAAGGCGCATCCTCGCGAATACACGCGCCGATGCACGCGCGACACTCTTTCGCCTGCTTGCGTATGCATGCGAGTGCCACTTCTACGTATTGAGAAACGGTGACTCTGGGCTATTCGCATCGTACGAATTCGAGATCCCTGGGAAACGAGAATCATTCGCAGTCTCTCGTGTTATTCTCGCGCAATGTTACAAACGAACTAAATGGAGTTCGATCCGCGACCCACTCTTATTTTAATAGAAATTCTTGCTATGTCCTCGCGGTCTTTTTTCGCACTCTTTTAATTTTCAATAATATCTTACGATATCTTTTGGCAAAAATAAAGTTTGCACGAAAACAATATGTGTTTCTAAGCTTGATTTTTCGAAGCTTGAAAGTAAAACTACATATATATAAATTTAAATTTATAAATAGATGGAACTATTTTTGCTAGTGCAAATAAAGAAAGAGAATACTCTTTTGTGTGTTTTGATTATACAAATAGCGATTTTTGCAATTTAATTGCCGTATTTAATCGACAAATAAATCAAATCAATATAAAATGTGAAACCTTCCGCAATTAAAATTTATCATGTAGGGCTTATCATATCGTATATATCGGATTTCATCGCATAACGATTTGTCGATAAGTTGTTCTTCGAGTGGCAGCAGTTTTTTTTGTTATAACTCAAAGCGATCACGTTCGCGTCTGTACTGAGATTTTCTCGATCGAGATCGTAGAAGACTTGTCACTCGAAAGGAGGCTAAGCGCCACTGTTCGTGAATTCGTTGTCGTACGATTAATGGAAAAAAAGTTGTCGGAGCGCTTTACGAAGGCTGTTGTAACAATGCGACCTTAATACCGACTACATTTTATCTATCGTGACTTATCTGACGAAACCAATTACGACATCTCTAATGTTTTCTTCGGCATTTTATCTTGGCAATATTTATGAATATACAGTGTATACATCGCTTTTAAGAATTAATTTTTCACATTTACACTCGTTTCACTTTTGACAATTAAACAATATAGTTTATTTAAAAATGCAAGAGAAACATGTTCATTTATAATTTCTGTAGTATATATTATTTTTTTTCTCAACTAAAAATATATATATATATATATATATATATATATATATATATATATATAAAGAAAACTTAATCAACGTTTCTGCGTCAATTGTATCTTTAGATATTTTGCAATCAAGTTTGATAATTCAGTCAAAAGAACGGATTTAAATAAGTGATGTATAAAGAGAATATTCAAAAGAGAAACTCTGTAACAAAGATTGATATGGATGATTTGTTAGCTCGGTAAAGGAGGGTTGAAGAATCCGTCGCGACGAAATCTCTCCTTTGATCTCCCTCTTCTCGACGCTTTCTCCGATCGAACGAGCTTTGCAGTGACCGCCTTGTTCACAGTCATTGTAAGTAAATCCGTCACTTCACCGCTCATAAATGACGAAGAGGAGCAGGACGAGGTGCACGCGACGTAGTAGGCTAGCGAAAGATGACGGGGGAGAGGAAGATGGACAGGCTCGAACGCCGCGAAGGATTGACCGTTTTGGCCTCCCCCAGAAAACCGATGTCCGGTCAGCACCCTTGACTCGAACGTTGCCCTCCCCATGTACAGGACTTTTATGGCGCATAAATATCAAGAGCTCTCCATGATATCCCTACTGTATTATCAGGAGACGCTTACGGCCGACGGAGGGACGCCAGGCGACCAAAACTGTTATTTGGCGCAATTCTATATCGTCTGTCCCACACCTACCGGGATACCGGGAGTTCCAGCGGAACAACTGCCGGTGTGATGCTGGACTTCCGCCAATTCGGCCGAGGAAGCGGCATTCTATTCGCAGAGATCCGCACAAGCTCTCTATATCGCTCGCGCCCAAATTCAATCTACCGTCCGGTTTATCCTTTCCTGAGAAAACGAAAAGCGAAGGCTATCGCGAGCCAGCTATCGGAGTGCTTGCTGTTCCGGTGAGTGGAATGGAGCTGTAATTTCTTCGGACAGAATTACATTTACGGAAGCTGCCTTCTCGTAGCCCCCTTCCCTCCTGCCCCTTCCCCCTGCAGACAAGGATTGCGAGAGTCGTGGAAATTCTCTGATTTTCTCGGAGTGAATCAAGCGCGCCGATACGCGGAGTGCTCGGTACTCGATGAGCAGCGTACTGTGAGATCGAAACTGTCAGATAACGTGAAATAACGCTCGCGAAAAGTTTCGGTAGTTGTATGCACTTTTAGCGATAAGTTCCTATAAATTCTAAACGACGCGCAAAATCAATTTCACGAATGAGGAAACATCGTCCAGATGTATTAATTTTAAATAACTGTCCAGATGTATTAATTATTAAATAATCGTGTCAGATGTACTAATTTTTTAATTTAAATTTTTTACTTTTATTACGATAATTGCATGAAACATCTAGAATGAATCGTCGCATTTTTACCTCAGTCGTAAAAATAATTTCAAAGTATCGCGGACAAGGTCCTTGTTCTCCCTCTGTTGAGAATCGCGAAACTCGCATCGGAACACTTTAACGAATCCTCGCTCTCAGCCGTAATCTTCTTAACTCTCGAACCGCGCGCTTCTTAAATCCCATCCGTCAAGATTTCTCGAGTAGAAACCGTTTCGGGATCGAAGTGCTCGTCGAAGGATCTCGCTCACATTGCGCAGCGCAAATGAGGCTGGTAATTTCTTTAACCTTCCCGGCTCAACCCCTCGACCGGTAATCCACGATTCCCATCGCGTATATATCGGGTATAAGAAATTCACTGAGTCGAGAGGGAGATCGCATATTGTCAGGCCATCAGCGTCCCTCGCTCCGTTGCTGGAGTCCTTGAGTCTTTCCCCTCAACCCCCGCGTGACCAACCCAACTACGGTCCTACACTCTTCCTCTCTCTCTCTCTCTCTCTCTCTCTCTCTCTCTCTCTCTTTTTCTCTCTCCGTCTCGAAACATGTCGGTGGGGTGGGCAAGAGGTATATCGCCCCTATCTGTATCCGTGTATGGTTCCAATAAAACGGGAACCACTCACAGCTTTTGTGTCGGATACAGTGGCGGTGCCTGTCGAGGAAGAGGGCGAAGAGGGGCGCTAGTGGTTGTTATCGGCCATCAGGTTTTATATCCGTGCCGGAGGGAGATGGAGACAGGCGGTAGCGAGGGGACGGTCAAACGATACTGGGATACCGCGTGTTTCACAAAGATTCTATGAAGATTGCCCGGGATTTTATTACGGGAGAAATGTCGGTTAATAAAAATGAATACGCGGACAGAGAACGAGCGAGCGGGGGAGAGGGTGCGCGAAGGAGAGGAAGAACGGAAGAAGAGGAACGCGCGAGAAGAGAGCCTGTCTTTTTATTCGCCCGCCGCGGCACTCTCTTCTTCTTCCTCTAGATCTTTCGACATCGGCCCTCGATGATGACAGGCGATTCGAAAGCGCGATTTCGCGTCGGACGCGTAAACTTTGTCGTTTAGATCACTCGTAGTCCGGGTTGTAGAAAAAGCGGCAATTCTGACCCCGTGGTCAGAGAGACGCGTTTATCTTTTCCCTTCGTGACTCAGCAACGATCGACGTCGAGATCTCTCGCGAGATTGTACGTGTGAAACGGGTCTATCGATCCGCGCGTTTCGGACGCGACGTGTATCGTACATCGGGAAATTATTATAACGAACCGTGTTCCCACGAAATATTTACGACGCGGAAAGGCAACTGGAATTGCTATCCTTGCCAAGCTTGAAAATAAAATGCGTATCGGGAACGATAATCGGATCAAGCGTTAAAGCAACTTCCGCGAGTACGATATATTAATGCGAGACGTAGTTGCTCTTGTAATATCAATCGTGGATCGAATCTCGGCATTCTCGGCCGCAGCTTTCGCTGCGAGACCATTGGTTTGCAAATTCGCTTCGGTGCAACGCTCTCCCGATGGCACCCTCGTAATACAACAGCGGCGATTGACGCGTTGTAGCCGCGATCCGTGAGTAATCCGATGCGTCGCCGGGCAAGTTTTCAAGTGCTAATTCATGCGCGCTCCGGGAAAGACGATATATCGAACCATCGAATCAATAGGGACCTGTCTGCACGTCTTCGGGCAGAAAATCCAATGAAACGCGTCTCGACACGCGCGGCGCCTCGCGAGGTAGACGGAGATAAAGGCATCCAGATCGCATGCAAAAGGGCGCGTCTCGAAGAGAGGCAAGAGAGTCTCCCGCTTTTCTCCAGCTAGACCATTACGTAATAACAGATTTTCCAGTGATCTTGACGGTACCTCGCGTAAAAAGATCAGAATGAGAATAAGGAAGCAGACGGCGCAAAGATGAATAAAACAAAAACTATGTTACGTAAGCACTCTTTCTATCGTCGATTTTCCTCATATTTTCACAATAGCGGTGCTTCAAAATGTTTATTTTTCAATCTTTAAGTTGTAAAGTTTTTAAACCGCTTATCTGTAAAATTAGGTTTCTTTATCTCTATATATATATTTTCCTTGAAGGCTACTGATTTGACTGTTATTATTATTTTTTTTAAATATCTATCTGTTCGGAAATAAATAAGCTACGATCGCTCGGTTAAAAAAAAAAAATGTAAATTTATCATTTCTGCAAATCACGTAATGATGCAATATTAACGTGTGTTTAGTGCAATCACGATGAAAAACAATTTCGTCGTTCAGCCAATCCTTTTAATGTTAACACAGACGTCTGTATCGATTCAATCGGCGAGAGAACCGCTGTTTCACGACGCATTGCTATTCACCATTGGCCATTGATCCACAGTCGGGGCATAATAAACCAGCTCGGGGTCTGCATCTATCTCTTTCCCGTTGTCGTCGTCCCGCTTACGTTGTAAGCGGCGTAAACGAAATTCGTCTTCGTTCGCCGGGAACAGTTCGGCGACGACGACAATGTCGACGGCGAGGTCTCATCCAATTTTTCAGGCAAGCGTAGCAAGCTGCACGAAAACGAGTCGGTTAATCCGTCGGAATTTCGCTGACGTAGCTGCTTGTTTCTCGTAGCTCGAGAGCTACCGACAGATCTACTGAATTCCAGCCGCGATAGCTCACTGTCGATGGCGAACAGCCTGAAGCATTTGTCGATGGAAACGACGGAGAATAAAAAAGAAGGAGGGAAAAAGAGAGAGAGAGAGAGAGAGAGAACAACGAGGAAACAGCAGGCGGGAAGAGAGGACAAGTCCCTTCTTGTTTGCTCGATCCCACCCGCGATGGGGTCAGAGGCGAATTGACTGCCGTGTCATTTGTAACAATAAAGGTGGGAGTCCCGATGTCTGGACCTCTAACTCTCGTCTCGATGATACGCGGGGTGGACTTGATGACCTCTTCCTACGAGATACAACCGATATCGTCGTATACGCAATGAAGTTGAGCGATGGAATTTGAGTGTTTTCGCTTCCACGCGGTCGAATTACTTCATTCGACGAAGAATGAATCTAAAATTCTAATTTTTCCTCCTTACATGGCGAGATAACTTTGTAAATCAATTCAATTTTGCGAGCTTATTAACGGACACTATTCTTTCGTTAAGCGCGCATTAAAACTATATTACTTCCAGAGATCTCATCCATTTCGTTCCAATTGATTCTATCTGCGCACAATTTTAACCTTACTCGAGGTAGAAGTCATATCGCGCTCTTGACGAATCGTCCTCTCGTGGATCAAACGAGAAATGAGATTTGCACTTCTATCTCCTCCGGAGTTCTTTCGTCGTCGCGTCGACTATTCGTCCGCGTCATAAATCTCCGTGCAACTGTACGACGTTCCTCGGGGTTGACCGTAAGTACCTTACTTTTTGATAAAGCGACTCCCCCCCTCTTCCTCCTTTTCCTCTCGACGAGGATATACGCGCTCGCTCGTACGTTTGTGCGTACGTTTTCAAAGGGTCAAGCATGTCACTACGTGCGATCTGGGAAGCACGTAAGATGGTCTGAGCCGATTGTTACGATGCGGGCTGACGTATGACCGGCATAAGTCAGCCGACAAAGACCGTCCGAAATTATGTATCTACGAACGAAAAAGAATAGAGAGCGTGTCGGGACGAGAGCGAAGCGGAGAGGAGGTCCCGTGACCGATCTACACGACGATGATCCTGATGGATTCGTTACGGAGCGGCCCAAAGTTTTGGAAATATTTTGCTTGTCCGCATCGCAGGTCAAGTCGCATGTGTCTCAATATTTCTTCGTATAACCCGAACGTTCTTCATAGTTTAAGCAAGACGTATCACACCGCCTCTTCTCATCGCCCTTTTTTTTTACTCGGTCGTTTCGCTGACTAGCTACTCGTTTTACTTTCAGTTACGCTCGTATCTCGACGACTCTATTATCTCTGCCTCCGTTGCGAAATTATATCCGGGTGAAAGCTTTGTTTCCTGAAAATGTGCCGTGTTTAATCTATTTTTTTCTTTTTTTTTCGAATTTTGCGAAAGTGCGCCGACTCTATTGATGCATTTTACTTATATTTTCTTTGGTTCTCGACAAGCTTACTATTCTCTGCCGCTCATTCCATATTTACATTTGGAAAACGATAAATTTTAAGTCACTAATTATTTTACTTAAATTTTTATAAAAATTAAATAGAAAAATATCTCGAGATTATTTTCTACGTAATTTTTCGCGAGATTGCGATTGGCAATCATAAATTGTCGGAACGTTCTGATTTTTTACGTAGACATTTTCGATGACTATAGATAGATTCGCAAATCCGTAAGCGTTTGCCTCGTATTTCCCCGCGATTTGTCTCGCATCTTCGCTCGCCGATGCAAGTTTTTCATCCCGCTCCATAAAAATCCATCTCTACTTCGAAACGGCCGCTCGCATCTCGGCAATTAGCCGAGCACAACGTGCCTCTCGCGTTTTCTTTCTTCTTCCTCTTCTCGACTCTCAGCGACCGCAAATATTCGTATACGATAGTCGCGACGTCGTACCGAGAGATGCGTGCTAGAGTCGGTGGAGTGTAGCATAGCGATTAACGAACAAATGGCAGACGGTCGCCGGTAATTGTAATAATTGTAGACCGCGTATATAGTGCGCCGCCGCGCGGCTCCTTCTTCCTACGCTGTCTTCCTTCCCTCCGTCTACTTCTTCCCTCCGAGAGGAGGAAGGCGAGGGAGCGCGCCATGTGTGCAGCGAAGCCATTGTATGCGTCCGTCTAAGACTACGTACTACGTACCTACGTGCTTTCGCCATTGTTTTCCGTCATTATCGGTTGAGAGGGGGAAGCGAGACGGTGGTTTAGATTCTCGACCTATCATTAAAGCGACTTTTTCGCGGTTTCTCCTAAACAGGATCTCGATTTCCGTCCGTTCCGTGGAAAACGACGGAAAGTCGCGAACGACGTGGCCGAGTGGTGTCGTAGCGTGAGAAAATACACGGGATTTCGCGATTAACCGGCCATCCGAATACATTGTCGCGTGCAGACATTTTCCTTTCCCACGCGACGCTCCGCGCAGGAAACGATGAGCAATACGAATAACGAATATATTGGCACCTGTTCTCTCCATTTTGCGTCAAGCATCGGAGAGCACGAATTCCTCCAGCACCCGGGTACCTCTTGACAGCTCAAGGTATCGATGAATACACGTATCAACATGAAAATTGCAGCCTAAGAAAAGTAATTACTCGTCGCGCGCAACGTATACAATAACGAGGATCCGAGAGCTTATGGAAAGAGATGATCAGCGGAAACCATTGTTCCGTTTTTATTTTATAGATCTCAGATGTATAGCGTGAAAATAAGCCATATGCGATTTCTTTAAGATCTATAAGATCCATACTTCGATCATTGTTATACGAGTCGTTTGCTTAAAAATTAGAAAACTGTACGCGTTTAAGCAAAGATACGAAGTTTGTGAGTGTTTATCATTCTTCAAATATGTAACTTTTCCTCGAAACGAGATACGGATAACCGAGCTCCCCAGTGAAATTCCCCGAAGTCCGAGAGACAGATCGAGCCTGGTCCTCTCGAGCGACGCATATAAGCCGCACGAGATAAGTCATTCCGCGGTAGGGTAAACACACGCGAGAGAGAGCGAGAGAGAGAGAGAGAGAGAGAGAGAGAGAGAGAGAGAGAGAGAGAGAGAGAGAGAGAGAAAAGAAATCAGTATCCATTCCCGTAGTAGAGAGAACTCGTGCAACTGTCGTCGTGGCATATAATAGCTAGTTAGGTCTCATTGTATCGGTAACGCGCGTATACAGCGTACTCATATGCATGACAATAGCGGTCTTAGAACGTCGCCACGATGCTTTTTAGTGACGCTTTTTTTACGGTTGCATTCCGCGAGGGTCAAGGTGCGCGCTAATGCGCTGTAATTCTTTTAAACGGCCGTCAGAATTAAATTTTGTGGCTGGTCCCCCTTTCGTCAGGCAGCATCCGTCACCTCGTCGACGTCATCGCCAGGTCATCCGCCGGATGAGATGCGCAACCGAAGATATTAAAGATACTTCTCTCTCTCTCTCTCTTCGCTTGTATATAAGGCGTTACGTCGCTCGATCAATCTCAAACGTTGAAACGTCAAGACACGAGAAATGCATCGGAATGAATGAGACTCGTTTCGGTAAAGAGAAAGCGTTGTTATAAGCACACAAAGCCCGGCGGTTAAAATCAATTTTCTCTGATATTGGTATAAGAAAAAAAGGAAATTGAACGTTTATCATATTTCAATCTCTTGTGAGCGTTGCTTTATACAATATCGATACACACCATTGTCATTATATACTACGTTTCACAATTTCTAGTATTTACATGAATATAAGTTCAGAATTCAGAATGTGCGACCCGGTTAAGAGCCCGGTTATATCGTCACAGCATCGCTTCACACAGTTTCTCTCGTGATTCTTAGAACAGATAGATACAGGTATTCGCCTCCTTGTATACGTTACTTTGTAACTAATGTGTAAGTTTGTGATGGGATTTTTCGGATGAAATGGTGAGAGCGATTTTCGGGTCGGCGACTTTTTGACATTAGCCGTGACGCGACTGTCGTTTGGATATTATTACCACGAGAAAGACCTCATCTTTTTTTTTTGCGTCTCTGGTGACACATACACAGTATTTTGCTTACAATGCCTGTCACGCTTCCTAAGACTTTTATAACCGTCTTAACGCTCCCATAATAGTGCGAGCGGGCCTTAAACCATTTCAAAGCGTGCACACAAAGTTGCACAAAGTTGGTCAGAGTTGCCGCCGGCATCGACCGAACGACTTGAAGATGAAGTGTTGCGAAAGGCGTCCATATAGATTCCCGTTCATGGATTATCCAAGTCGATGGGTGTTCGCCAAGACATTTAGAATCCCATGAGCAATACCGAGGAGAGAGTTTACATGCTGGACCACCCAAAATCGGAAGTGAATTTCAATACGCGAATCCAATTCAAAAAAAAATCCGCTTCAAATGCAAATGGTCCTGTGACCAATCTGTTATTTCTCTTTTCTTTAGAAGTTTGCCGACCGAATTAGTTTTCCTTCCGAATTTCTTTTCGAAATGATTATTCCATTGAAACTTGTAGAACGAGCATGACTAACCTGCATTTAGAAACTAATCCTAGTAAAATGTGCAAAGCGTAGCATTCACGTAGCATTAGAGTCTGTTGCTATTAAGCGCTTAATAATATAATATACATGAACTCAACTCAAAGATTATATCTAAAGCGCTTATATTCTGCTTGAGTCATCACATATGAGATCGCGTACTTCTCGCGATCGTGTTATCTCGATCGGAATATAATAACGAGGGGTATACTGCATTGCATCCGGAGAGTCCTTCCTCGTTCTTTCTCGATTAATGCAAAATTCAGAAAGGCTTTTTTGTCGAACGACCCTCGAGTGCGGATCTAGGTTCAAAAATTCAACTCGTCACGGACCCCGAGATATATCGATCGCGATACACCATGCGTGAGAGAGATCTCGCGTACGAGATCACCTCGACGCGGAAGACCAGCCAAGGTCAGCGAAGAGTGGAACGTTCTCTCGCGGCTGCAGTCAGGTGTGAACGTTCGGCGCGACGAACCTACGCGTCGCGGAAAATCTCAGACGTGTCACGTAATCGCTTCCTCGTATAATACTCCTCCGCGAAGAAGGAAGCGACACTTCCGTTGGAGACGTGGGACGAGACGCACGATCGATCGAATAAATCAAACGATGTGTCTCAGTGGGACAACTGTCGCGAGACCGAGCGCGACCGTCTGGCCTTTTCATTCATCGATTCCGCCTGTAAACGGTTAAAAAAAAAATACGATTTCGCCTTATATAGGCAAGACGACGAGTTTCCACGCCCGGCGCCGTTTCCCGCGTTTTCTGCGATGATCAATGACTCGAGATCGCCGGGCTCGTTGGCGTCGCTTCGTCGCGAATGTACACTCGGCGTTCGTGTACGTGTGTGTATGCGTGTGTGTGTGTATGCGTGTGTGTGTGTATGCGTGTGTGTGTATGCGTGTGTGCATGCGTGTGTGAGCAATGTTGACCGGGTGCACGTACTCGCTCACGTATACAGGCGCGGCACGCGTGCCGTTGTGACATACGCGATTACCTTGGACTTATATATCTATATAAACACTGATGCGTATAATGACGCGTAGGACTGCAGACATTATCGGCATCGATAGGCAGTTAATGGCGCGAATAACTCGCGGTTTCGATGTCGCTTGAATAATCTTGAGCCGCGGTAAGCGCGCGGTCTCGGGGTAACGCGTTTAAAATTCAATGCTGCTATTTATTTAGCGCCGCGCGCGTCATTTGAATAAGGCTAGTCAGTGAATAATATCAGCCTGACATTTTTACAGCTTCGACAATGCTGCTCTAAAGATAGCGATATTGCCACCATCCAACATCGCATAGAAATGTAGACGGGCAAATAATTCCGCAGACGCATGATGTTGAAATTGGAAATAAATGTATCATTTTAATAACTATGTGTGTATATATATATATATATACACACACACACACACACACACACACCCACACACACACACACACACACACAAACAATTTTAATGTCTTCTTCTAATTTAAAGATTTTATATATAAGCTTTATTATAGAAGAAGAAATTAAAGTTGGTTTTAATTTTCTAATACATTAAAGACAATGTAAATGCGATTGCATTTGATCGTAAGATTATATGTCGAAATCTTTTTAAAAACTTTTAATCGGTCCATCTCTATTCTCTATACTTATACATAGATAAGCGCGAGCAAGTGTCATAAATTAGATCGCGCGTGTCATAGAAGTCCATCGACTCTCCGCATTTTTTTATCTTATCTTCACGAATACGAGAACCGAAGCGTGGACGCGCGCGTTTAATGATGCGTGAAGCGCGATGCTATGAGTATGAGTGTGGAAGAGAGAAGTTATTATCGGCGCGAGTATAGTGCGCGCGATAAGCGCAAAATTAGATATATGAACACGAATGCGTGGCGAGGAATTAATCTCGCTTATTAATACAGCATCTATTAAATCGAGGCAAGGAAAAGCATTGCCGCGTATCGGTACAACATATTCCATCAACCTGTCTCGCGCTAAAGGAACAAAACGAAGAAAAGGGAAAAAAAAAACAGCTCGATGTTTCATTGGCACGCGTGTCGAAAAAAAGCGAATCGTAACCGGGGATATACGTTACGTCGGCGATAAGACATACACGTTACTGAAACATTTTGCAGAGATGCAGTTTATACCTAGGTCAGCAGATAATACATGACGCAATTAATATGTGTTGCGAAACAATCTCTCGCTCGGTGCCGTAACCGAGACGTCTTAAATCAAGTCAAATCCTTCGGATTCCCTGTGTTTCCATAATGAAAGATAGAGTTGCTCGAATCGTTATCTGTTATACGATTATATCCATCTAATACAATACGTGTGAGAGACAACGGTTACTTGCATTGCTCGCATACCTTGCTTAAGTATTTTTTCCTACCTATTGGTCACTTATTTTGCGATTCTTCGGACCAGTATTGGATCTATCTTTCGTTGATCCTGCTCGTATTAATGTGACTATATCCAGCTACTTTGATTTCTATTAGAGATCGAAAAGGAGATAAACTCCTATTTGCCGGCAAAATATTTTACGTAAAGTATTTATTTTATATAGTACGTAAAATATTTTGCCAGCAACAGAAGGAGTTATATACTCTTTTAATTTAATATTTCACGTGTATATATATTCGTTACGTTAATTACTCGATCCCTCGATCTTACTGCGTTCTCAATCCAAGTAGAAAATTATATTTGAATCGGTGAAAAATTTAAAGCATCGAAATATATCTACATATTTTATCGAGACATCTTGCGTGCACATCAGCGGTATGTATCGCTCGCCGGATATTTTTCTCACGAGCCGATCGGATTGCTCGTTCATCACTTTAACGATGCGTAGTATGCGTAGGTCAGTACGAGAGACGTGTAACGCACTTAATGCGAGGCGTAGGTATGACGAGTGCGTCAAGTATGGAAAAACAGCTTTCTCTCTCGACAGGTTCAGTCGCGGCACACGCGCGATTTAAGCGGATAAACATACGCGAAATACGTACACGTAATACCGCGAGCGTGCATACATTCACACGCGCACGTCCGTAATGCAACGATATTCGTTATGCGAGATAAAACGCGACGAATGTACCGTAACACTCGCGAGTACTATAAGTCAGCCTCGTTTTGCGCGTTAATTCATACTTTCGCTTTTCCACCTTTTACGCTTCTACGAAAAACATACTTATCCGATTGTTAATTATAGTTCGCGCGTCACGCCAATCGGCACGCTCGATAAAAGAAATAATCGGGACTGCATACCGTCGCTTAATAACCACGATTTCCCGCTAATTGATGCGCGGCATGGGCTGCGTGTTTTTGATTATCATTGAGAGTGTAACAACTTGAGGAGAGAAAAAAAAAAGGGGAAAAAAAAAATCATTTCGCTGCCGCGTTGAAGTCATTAATTTACATACGCCGTATAAATCACGTCTCCCTCCTCGTGTAACATCGTTAAATTATATAACGGCGCATCGGTATTTCCACATTTATCCGTATTCCCGCGCGGGTGTAATTGCGGGAATCGCTATTTATAAAACCGATACGCGCGGCGACTTGACTCATTAAAGCCTATAACTCTCCGAGAATGTTTCTCGCGGGAGTACACCATCCTGACTTACAAGTCATTTCGTGTCAACACATCTCTCGAGAAGTCGCCCTTTTAATGATTAAAAAAACAAATTACGAGACGCAACTGCTGTTTGCGCGTCGACGAAATGATAAAATCTAAAATTGCCGAAGGCCTAAATTCGCTCGAATGGATTAAGAATGTATTGCGCGCCGATGCGATATCGATCCCGGGCATTAACAGGAAGGAAACGGAAATTCGACAGCGCGCCTCTCTCTCTCTGAGAAGGACCATAACGAGCCGTTACTCGGGGAGTATACTCTTTCGGGCCGTAATGCGAGTACACGAGACGGGAGGAGCCGGGGCTTGACTTTAGTAAGAGTTTACGAGGGCAGGCAACACGGGGTTAATTCAATCAGCCTATAATCCCAACTCTAACCCTGATTACCCCCGGAGAAGGCAGCCGGCAGTTCGAGGCGATTCGATCCTGATTAAAAGGTTTCATAGACGGTTTCGGCCCGCTGCTTCGACTATTGCGCCCGGAGAGGAAATTTCGCCTGTAGGCAATTTCTGCTTTTTTTTTTTTTTTTTTTTTACGAAAAATGAGTCCCGCCGTAATGATTACGTGTCATTAATTAAAATGGCGCGTAAGTAAAAGCTGCACCGCGTCACGTCGCATAAAATTCGATTTACGTCACGGATATAGCTGTAATAAATCGCGTTATGCAAAATAGCCGCCGTCGCTTCTTGTCTGAGTATCTGAAGTTACGCGTCAATTCATATAGTTAATCACATAAATATTAAATATTATCTATGAATGCGTTTGTATGTTAATGAATCATAAATGCAACTTCTCTGTGACAATCCTGCTGTAAAATATAAAAAATTTTAATCTTCTGTTTCATAAAATATTTCTCGTTGAATATGATTTTTTTAATCGTAAACGTTTGTGTGTGAGACTAGTAATGGTTACGTCAATAGTGCTATTTTTAGAACTTTATCTGTGAAGAAGATGATGAGGCGACATTACGAGTGTGTGTGGAAGAGAAACAATAGCGCTCGATTTCGATGACCGCACGCACTCGTGGCAGTGAAGTCCATCTGAAAATGGGTTAAGTGTGCGCTTAAGATAATTTCGAATTCTTAAAAGCTATTAGTTTATCCGCTTTTTTTAGGACCCGCGCGCGTTCCCGCAGTGATGAATGCGTGGTACGCTTTAAAAGCGCTTAAAGATCTCGGTTACAACGGCACGAGAGATTTCCTTGTTGCCCGCATAATGTAAATATTCTTTCTTTCATGCTTGCAACCTCGCAATTTAACATCATTATCTTCTTAACGGGCTCTTTTATTTATATTGTGTACGACGAGAATAATAAAAGTTCTTTCTACTATAATAACTGCATAGAAAAGGGCACGTTATAAAATGTATTGTGTGACTGCTTGGTCTGAAAATATAATTAAATTCGGCAAGAAGACAATTAGGGAGAGAGAGAGAGAGAGAGAGAGAGAGAGAGAGAGAGAGAGGGGAGGGGAGGACCTTAAGGGGAGAGGGCTTAAAAATTAAACCTTTTAACAAATTATATCTTACCTCGCTAATAGATTCTAAATTGTGAATGGTAAACTTAATTTGCATAAAAATATATAATAGAGATACAAAAGTACAGCAAAAAAATCGATTATAATTCTTATAACTTTTTCATAATTAATCTAATAATTATTTAGTGGAAATTTAATTATGTAGTTGCGTGACAAGAAGATCGACTTTATTGTTCAGAGACCACTTGTTGTTAATTGTTGGGGATCAGATTTAATTACAAGATATATGATATATCTCCCCGGAGGATTCTATGCCATGCTCTTCTTTGCCCGACAAGTTCGAGTATCTCATGCTTAGCCCATCCGTCCTAATCAACTTATTCGCGTTTATCGTAAATTGTCCGTACCGATTTTATCTTTCGCCATATTATAAAAGCATTAGCCATCATATCACCGGCGGATTATTTTCTCGCGATAACATCTATTGTAACACGCAAGCGGTACAGTTGCGATTAATAGTTTCGTGGAAATCGACACGCATGAAATCGAAAAAATGCAACTTTGGTGCCTTTCTTTATTTATCAACCGTCATACTTGATGAATGGGCATTCGATAACGATCAGCAGGTATCATCAAATGTAGACAATGTGATTATTATAAGTACCAATAATGATGCATCATCGTTATCTTTTTAATTTGACGTGCACACGCGCTTTCGATGAAATTAATTCGCAATTTATCATTTCTCTCCGTCGAGGGAAATCTGCTATTTTAATAGCACATTTATTATCTATTGGATTAAACATCGCTGCCTTTTAAAATAATTTTTATATTCGCTCTTGCAAAGTTTATGAGAAGTAAATATTTCTCTCGCTGCGAGGATTATTTGTGTGCGCTTTATAAATAAATATATCTTTAATTGCATTATAAATATATATCTCTTTTTTTTTTCTTTTATTATTCAACTTTCAGTCACGCTACTTCATGTGTTTAACACGCATGCTTACACGCGGCGATCTTTTCTGAAGCCGCGTATATTCCCGAGAGAAAAAAAGAGAGAGAGAGAGAGAGAGAGAGAGCCGCGCTTTTATGAATAATTTATCTTCATCACTGCGACGCCGTTCGATCATTGTTTCGTACCATAGTATCTGCGTAGCTAGTATCCTTTGTACGTGAGCAGGATTATTAACAAAACGATCTCGTCGGCCGAACTAAACGACCAAACGACGACGGCAACGATGACGACGACGACGACTATACCGCACTTCGCGACGATTTTGATTCGAGGTCGGGAACTTCATTTCCGGGATTGATGTCAATGTCCCGGATGCTAATTCGAAAATCAACAGCGCGTCACAAAGGGGTTTATCGTAGCGAACAGGCCGAATGTCGGCTCTATCACCCCGGACGTTAACATTGCTTGCTATCTCCTCTGGATGCGTGCAACATAATAACTGTGTCATCTCTCTGTCCGACTTCTCTCTCCCTCTCTCCTTCTCACCTCTCGATAACGCGAGATTCTCTCCGATTCTCGCTCTCTTTCACTCTCCGAGCGCTCGCTTCGCGTCCGTCCATCCGTCCGTCTGCCACCGAGTTGATTGGGTCCACTTAACCGGGTATATACGCTACGCGACATTACTGCTCTATGGTGTATAGCGAAGTGTGTTGTTGCGTTGCGCCACCATAACCCGGCGAAGGACTGAAACGACTCCCGAGATTGCCGTTGTCTGGGTCTCGTTAAAGGTCTGGAAACTATTGGGGATAGTTCGGGCGAGACTTTCGTAACATCTTGCTATAACGTTTGAGGATGTATCTCGGCACGACGGCGACGGCAGCGGGAATAGTTAGACGGAATTTAATAGGGCGACGCGTTAATACGCGTATGATTAAACCTTAACGATTCAAATCGCATTGCGCTCGGAAACATGTACGATTTGTGTGTGTGTGTATGAAAGTCTTGTTTCTGCTTGTTTCGCTGCTGCATTATACGGCGAATTATAATAAGCTGTTGATTTACTTTTATTACAGGTCAATTACATAATTATATATTATTACTAATATAATATAATATTATTACTTTGCGTATATATAAAGTGGATCGTTGTCACTCTGTAATTACGAATGTGTAACCGAATGTTTTTATATACTTTGCTCGCAGCGAGCATTGCGCGTTTGTACACATCGCTAGTTTCCGTGCACAGTCGAAGGGCTTCGTCGAGGCTAAGTGGGCTTCGCTAAGTAACAAGGACCGACCTAATGACTCGAAAGACCCAGATTATTTTATTATCACGTCGCCAGTGATTTCGGCGATGCGGTCATAAAACGACCCCTCCATCGGCAGTAGTTGCCTCAGCGCGAGACGTTAGATAAGGGCTCGCCCAAACGAACCGTCAAATAATTGAATACGTCAGATAAAGAAACATTCTCTTACAATTCTTCGTGATTCTATCAAAATTTAAAATTTTTCAAAAATAGATAAATGGGAATTTTTTCCACTATATGTGATAGGAAAATGTGTCTATATATATGTATATTGTAATCGCATTCATTATCATTTCGTCCGAATGGGATCGCGTTTCATTTAATCCTTGTTCAGCACGCATGTTGCTCCTGCGCGCATTATTCAAGCAACGCGATACGCGCACCACGTGGATTTTCGAAAGCGTGCATCTTTTAGTAGCCACACGGACAGAATTCGAAAGTTAAGACCGATGTCCTTGGCCGTGGCTGGGAGGTTAAACGACTAACGGTACGTCTTTATTCACCTCGTGGTCGCCCCACGTAATTCGGTGCACGCGAGTGTCCGACGATCGGTCGAGAGGCGAGAAGCCGAGGAGATGGCATTATCTGTCTTGTCGTGTTACGTGTCTTACAACGTGATAAGCCGCCTGAGACAACGTTGCCGTACAATCGGACGACAAAGACGACGTAACGTCGTCTTGGCCGATTGAAGGCCGATCGAAACCAGTCACGCGAACGAGGATCTGCCTCTGGTAGCCGCGAGATGTAAAACTCTTTACAATGTATGTAAAGATACGTCATCTCGCACCGTAAATATCGAGGCCAGAATCGCGCGAAACATTTGGAGACTCTTACGGCCCTTGTCAATGCGGCATAAAAGCGCAGCGCGCGCTCTTTATACTCGGAGATTACAATCGTTTTCTTAGGAAAATTGCGTCACGCGGCACAGCTGGGAAAGATCTACCACCTGTATATATTAATAAATGTTATTTTTTTGTTCGTAAAAGGATCACCTATTTCAATTATCTCGCAAATTTATCTAGGAGAATATACATATGAATATAACAGTGGTTAATATAACCAGATGGAATTGTGTGCGTAGAGAATCGATCGAATCTTTCGTTTTAGGAGAAACAAATGATTGATCGCATTATTTTAAATTATATTATAAATAGGTATATTAGGTATACGCTTCATTTTAATATTTAAATTTTAATCGTATTACGCCATTATGCTAGCGCTTCCCTTAATATTTTAATCGAGGCATTTATCCCAGAAATGGCATGTACGCGGAAATGCCGCGCTTGATTGAACGGCGAACGTGGAATTTCCTAAATTCGTAATCACGGAGTGACGGGGAAACGCGCGGATGTGTCGCGGCTGCAGCTCAATTATGTATAACCCTCGTGCGGTACACGTGCGACTACGACGACGACGACGACGACGACGACGACGCGAGTTGAAGTGCGTTTTGCGAGCTAATTTTCGTCTCGGTCGTAATCATCCGTAGGTGGGTGTGTACATGATCTAGATTAGCGGGCTCTTTAATTTAATATAGTAGCTTTTCTAGTCGCTCCTTCGCGCGCAAGATCCGCAACTCCGTATTGCGAGCGAGCGAATCGCGTGCTTCGATTAGCATGCGACGCGCACACGCTAGAATAACGTCGTCGTACAGACTGCACAGACACGAGGTAATTAAGTCGTATATAAGGATGCGCGGTAACTTGGAAGCGCCGGGAGGCTCTCCGTGGCTTCATGATGGTGGACCGTCCCCAGCCAAGTTTTCCACACACCTCAGGCACGGTAATATATTCATGACAACAAGCGCTTTTGTTGCGCGTTGAAGTATAGAATAGGAATATTCTCTCCGTCGGATTTTCCTTAACAGGATCTTAAAATATGTCGCGTACGTATAAAGGTAGTTTGATGTACGTATATACAATAACGTACAATAACATGTTGATAAGTGACATTTCTATCCACGAAATGATTGGCAGGGATCTCCTCTACTCTTCACAGGAGTTACAATGGATCGACTTGACGACAAAAAATATGAATGATGCATATGATCCTTCGTGGATCATATGTATATGCGTGCTTACGCAGCTGCGTTTTAGAGCCGAATAATAAATTGGTAATAGCGTCTTTTTTGCCGCTCGTTGACAGGAGGACATCAGCTGTTCGAAGTTAAAAGCGTAACCCTTTCGAAGCGTAACCCTGCGTGACGAATCGTTCTGGAAGGGTTCTTAATTAATTAAGTCTTCGACAAAGACTCAGGTGTCCTGCGAAATCTGACGATCCCTGGTCGACCCTACGGTGGCGCGATAATGGCGACATTATCATACGCACGACCTACTTAGTCCACATTGGTTACCGTTGTGAGATTCCTAAATTTGGATCTATTCTAGAGACCCAGGTGTTTCGGAAACTGATGGAGACTCGATTTCCTGGGCTAACGATAGAGCCTATTAATCGAATACGTTAATATCACACGGAAGATAACTTGTGCCGCAGCAATATTATTTATACACGATATTATTAAAATTGATCATTTTTAACGTACATTATATAATTAATATATTTATATCATATAAATTATAATTTAATTATATAAAATATTAACGGCTGGATATATGAATGTGTGTAAAATATTTATAGAGTGCGAATAATATTTATATAATTTATGTTTTCTTATTGATGTAAAATACATTATATATATGTAGTTCATTGTGTGTTCACACAAACATAGATAAATCCAATGGACGTTTTACTTTGCAGTAATCGCGTCGTTTAAGCTAGAGAATTAGCTTCTTCTTGCGGGTGCTCGATAAATCTGTCTTTAAGGAGTCTCCTTTGCCTTTGCCCCGAGATTTACGATAATGTTACTAACCTCGTTCGTTTTCGGTATCAGTGCATTCCGCTGTGTTCCGCGCGTACTCCTGAAAAATTCGTTACAGAGACCGTTCCCGTGGCGCGCTCCAAGAGCATTATCTGCGCAGCAGATATAGGCAGAAATAATGGTGTTTGCTCGGATCCCGAGATATCATTGTTAACAGCGGACGTGGCCAACAACCTCGTATTTCGGGTAAGCTCGCGATGCTTCCGTAGCAGAGAGCAGCAGATATCGGTTTAAATTACGTTCCGGGAATTGCTTCGTACGTATCTTCAATATTTGAACAGATTTTTTTTTTCTAATAAAATAAGGCACGATGGTTTTCCATCCGTCATAAGCGCGTGGCTATAAATAAAGCTATTTATCTCCGATGCATGCATATGTATACGTATGGAACGGTAACTCTCTCTCTCTTTCTCTCTCTCACTCTCTCTCTCTCTCTCTCTCTCTCTCTCTCTCTCTCTCTCTCTCTCTCTCTCTCTCTCTCTCTCTCTCTCTCTCTCTCTCTCTCACTCTTATCTAAAGTAAAGTTGAAAACGCGTAGTATTTTTCTGCGGAAGCGCGTATACGCTCGAACGCGCGGACGTATCAGATGTGTATGCGTCGAGGCTGGCGAGCGCATTAATGTCTACGACCTACTTAGGTTAAACTTCGTGCGGCTATAAATCAGTTTACGTTGGATCTCTTTATCGATGGTGCTATATAAGAGCGAGAGGTGGAGCTCGCGATATCGGATAGCGCATCGCGGTTAACGTAGCGGTTTCCTGTTATCACTCTGTAACTGTCTGATAAGTCTCGCCTCACATTAGCCACGTGTCTCGTGAGAAAGTTCCTATCCTCGACACGATTGTCAGACACACGTGATAACGAGTGTCTTCGATATATGTAATATCGCCGTTTTTTTACGCGTTATTTTTATCATCGAATAATATTGTCATTGAAAATGTCCCTCGTGTGGGAATGACATTTCATCTATAGCCACAAATGCATATGTATTATAAGTTTAGAAAGCTCCGTATAAAGCTCGGTCTATTCTTTGCACGGTAGCAGTTGTTGCTCCAGCAAAATTCGTAGTGTCTCGGGGAGAAAGTGTTCGATTATTATAAAGGAACATTTTATTCACGCTTCGTTGCTTTACAGCTCCTCAATTATTCTAACGAGCAGAAATTCGTGCCGCACGCCTAACAGTCCATCCTTGCTTCCAGTCTTTCCGTGAATAAAGATTCTTTCCGCTTGTAGCGCATGCAAGAGAGATTTAGTGCGCAGTACGAATGATCGGGAGTAGGCTCTAACTTTCAAGGATCCGAAGCAAGTCTAGACTGCGCGACGATTCGGTAAATATGTATGTAGCTATATATTTTAGAACTCAGTTTTCCGTCATGCGGAAAATCGTATTTGCTGTTCGACGACAAGGAGTTTAAGCGGCTTCTCACAGCGGTGGTTGATCAAAGGCATCCGAAATGAAGCTCTCTGTATGCCGTGTCGTCATTATTGCAAACCGCAGGTAGACAATGCAGCGCGGGACGACAGACATACCTCGAGTGTGGCCTTTGTCGAATCGGAAGGAAGATTCGCTTTGCATGCGATATCCTTTTCAAGCCGCTCAACGTGACGTTTGACCAAACGCGAACGCGACCGCGGTGCGGGTGTACGTGCAATGTACATGTATACATGTATAGATAAGCCTTCGTATCGGTTGGATAATGTTAGATTGCTGTTAGTCAAAATCAACTGTACGATCGATTACATCACCGATTACGCACGATGCATTATTTTCCAGGTTGTACGTTTGCTATGCATATGTAGACACACTTAATCATACGATAAATTATTAATCAATCATTATATATGCGTATGAGCTTACATAAGGTTTACTTTAAATTAAAGGAAAATAAATATGTATATGTGTCTTGCATAATATTGCCAATCATTATATAAGTCTTAACGGACATAAGACGTACCTTTCAGTAATAATGAGCTTAATTTTTTACATAAAATTTAATTTTATTTTGTTAATAATAATAATATATTAGTATTATTAATTTTTAATAAAAGGCTTATCAAATATTTTTAAGTTTATCTGTACTTATAACAAAAGCATGTACTTCGAACTTTGCGCCCCTTTTTCATGAAATTAGTTATTAAGTCTGACGGAAAATTTAAGGAATCAAAAAGAGTTGTCATTAACGAATTAGGAACTTGGGTACCAATCAAGGAAAGACTTTTTGCTAAACTCGCTTTCAAGCAGGAAAATGAGGAAAATTATTATTCGCATTGCGAAAGTCACGAATCGTGTCTAATGACGCGCACGAAATGACGAACCTTTAACAAGTTTCCTCCATATTACCTCAAAATTGGTTTATTATTTGCTCTCTTTCGGTTTCCCCATCGAGAGACTCTCTAGCACACGTGCGCGAATTCGCATTAAGTATTATGTGCTTCGTGAGAGAGTTTGACTATGTCTATTATATTCGGTTATTACATCGCTATCATTATATCGCAGAAATATCGCGCGACGTCACAGTCTATTTGTATAAAAGTAATATCATTAATCATAGATTTAACTTCTTTATAAAGACAACTTAAAAACAACAAATTATACATATAAACTTGAAATCTTTTAAAAGAATTTTTTACAATCTATTAAATAACATCGTACATAATGTCATATTTATCAGATATTAGAAATTTGAATAACATTATATTATATACTATTATATCAGATATTAAAAACTTTATTGCTCATATCAGTTTCGTTTCTAAATAATTCTTTATCTCTTCGAAACAAGATACGAGCGAAACAAAGATACTGCAATCGAGAAGAAATGAGAATAAAGATTTACTCACAAGATATATAATGATATTGTAAAAAAGACTAAATTAATCATGCTGTTTTTAGAGAATGTTTAATATAATATTACTATTTATAGTAATTATATATCTATAGCGAACTTAACACGCACGAGTGATTGTGAACTACTTTTATAAATGACACGCTTCTCGCGTTAACTAACAGAAATTGAATGCAATTTTAATGATCATTAGCAGATCGTATAATCGAGCCCTTACTACTGCGCAGCAAAGTATACGCGATGCTTATATGCGTATGTGCAATCGCTGAGAGTGCGTATCCACAATTGATCTTACACAATATTGCAAAGTGCGTACAACGAGTTTCGTTCAATCTTCAGCAATTAGCTCTCTTGGAAAAATTGTTGCGGTTTATTCGAGCGTTTTATACCACGGATTTGCGCAGTAATAGCGCTCGAAGTATATATTGCTGTATTAATAAAACTTCACGCGAAGTTTATACTACACAGATCTACTCCTCGGATCATTTTACGACGATTGATTCTAAAAGAGCGACTTTATATAGACGGCTTTCTTTCTCTCTTTCTTCCAGTCTAGAATAGCCGTCTAGAAACTAAATTACGATCTTTTCTTGACGATGATCTCCCGATGTACCGCGCATAATTCAGCCCTTACACCGCGGAGATATGTACGATCGTCCATGCCGATACTTTCGCCTAGCCCTGAGCTAAATCTCCTCGCGACCGTCCGATTACGACTCGTTGGCAGTAACGTACGCAGAGGCACTAAAGCGCGAGCGTGTCTGCCTTAGTGGCACTTTATAATGCCACGGTAGCCACCTATATACCTATACATCCGATCTCTCTCTCTCTCTCTCTCTCTCTCTCTCTCTCGTGAAACTAATTGCATCAGGCCTCGTTTATATCACCTCTTCCCGCGCGATTTCTTCCCCTCCTTCCCCGCCGCCCGGAGCTTGCCTAACAAAGGTAGAAAATTGCTCGAAGGGGAGCTGCCTCTTTTCCCTCTTCCTCCCCCGATCCTGTTCGCCGAGCCTGTCCCCCTCCCCCTTGCCACCTTCTTATTACTGTCTCGTGCATACATATACCGTTGCACGAATATACGGTCAAAGCGTGATGATAACGAGAATATATTATACATTAGATGATAGAGTGATCGTTATTTTCTTCCAGATAATATCGGGCACACTATATTTTATCTGAATTTCACTACCTCTGTATACTTTGATAATAGTGTTCATACACGATCCGTTGTGGTATCAGTAAGCGAAAGAGCGAGCGAACTATTTCCGAGATAATAATTCCAAGTACCGCATAAAGTTCTCTTCCCGCTATAAGAGGAAATTCGAACGGTGTTGCGGCTGCCAGTAGGTCAATTGTCCGCTTGCTTAAGCATGGAACGTTCTTTGATCTTGTGTACACGTTATTATACAATAACAAAACTATTTTTTTATGCAAAACAAATATAACGATATAAGTATGTTTAAGATTCTATTGTCTACATTCCAGTATAAAAGTATCGTTCAAATTTTTAAAACATTATTAAATAATTATGAATAGTATTATTTAATACTCTCTCTATAAAAACGGCATGATTGATTTTTATACGCGCTTCTTTTTCACAATATCGTTATATATTACGTGTGAGTAATAAGTCCTCATTTCTTCTCGATATTACCGTATCTTTGTCTCGCTCGCATCTCGTTCCGAGGATGATGAAAAGCTATTCATAAACAAAGCTATCGTTGGCGGAACCACGCGCGCTCATCGCTCGGCACGAGATCGCGTAGTGCGAAGATTAGCAAATAATAACGGGGCCAAGGTTACTACGAGCATGCTGCGTTGTTCGCCGTTGCCGCAGAACAATGAGACTTCATGCAAGCCGAACACACCGCGGCGTATAATCGGCGTTGAGTCGGTTCTGCGTGCAAAAATGTTAATTTCCGTCGAGAGACCATTGTTCTATGCATTCGGCCAGCTCGCGTTCCTTCGCGACCTCGAGTCTTCCTTCGTTTTCATCGACGCGTCTTCGCGTATATTTCCGCTTCTCACGGCTACAGCTCGCCGATGGATATCGCGCCGTGCTTGGTCGGATCCCCGGATAAGGGAATTAAAATTTTATTATGCATTTTATACACATTTATATGCGCCATGCGGTTATTTACTCGGCGTGCAACTAAGTTTGACGGATGGTAATTAATTTGTCATGATCGAGTATCGCGGAATAAATTATCGTCAGGGTCGTCGAGTATTGCTATTAGTCAAAGCATATTTGAAGAGAAATTTTGTATATATTAAATATGTTATTTTATTAACATTATATATATATATTTTTTTTTATTTTATATTGAGCCGCGTTTGAATATTTTCTTTCATGTGTTCAGGAAATTTTTTGACACAAGATTAGTCCTCGAGCGAATGATGAGTTCGTTTTTTATATAACGAACAGTATTAATTTCGGAGTGCAAAGAGGATGAATTTCATTTTGGTGTCAATGATTAGTCGCAAATATGCGACCAAATGATGAATCATGCATGCGTAATTCAGCTGCGCGAATATATACTTAATTAGCTGAACTGCTGAATCGCTGTTGTCCTATGTTGAATCGCGCCGCGCGATCGTTTTTATGATCGATTCCCCGTTAATTTATCGATCCCACACGCAATCTCGCATTTCGCGCGATATTCTCGAGTACTACTTGACGGTGATTTTCTCTCTCTATTTATGTGTTACGTATTTATTCATGTAAATATCATATGATAAAACCATTAGACCTAATTCTGACTTTTAAACTGAAGTACTTTAGGCGCTCAAATTGCTTTCTCTCGGAAACACGTGATTAAGAACGTGACTTGCTGCTTATAACCACTGCCTTGTTTCCGCTCACTTATGTTGCAAGCAATTTTAAGATTAATTAAGTAAATATTCTCTAAATATCTATTTTTGATATTTCCTTTGAACAACAATTGCATAAATTCTGTAAAAGGTAAAAATAAATCTTTTCTTCGCTTCGGGATTTTTTGTACTTCTTCGAATGAATTTCACTTATATGCCACCGGAAATCGAGCAGAATATCAATTACATCGTTATAAGGAATACACGAAGTTCGAGGAATTGCTCGCGCGCGTATATCAGTTCCATGAATTTTCACGGGGAGTTAAATAGCGGCGAGGATATTATCGTTCCCTTCTGCACCTGGTAAAACGACATTCAGGGTTAAGCAAGCGTAGCCATCGGTCAGCACTTCTTTCAGCCACCTATCAACAGCTGGGGAAGCAATTAAACGGCATTAGAAGGCGAAGAAGAGGAGGAGGAAAAAAAGAGAAGCAGAAGTACATTGAAAGTCAAGCGCGGGAGATCGGCGCGGCGGACGTAGACGGTCGGTACAGTGGACTCGTGTCAGATGTTAATTAAGGCCAAGGAGCGGAAAACGCGCTGGTCTCTCCTGCGAAGGGTGTCGCAAGTCGAGAAATGGTCGGTCTTTCCGCCCCACCATCAAGCTGCCACCATCGGTGGCGATATATCTCGAGGAGAGCGTGTGCCAGGATTTTTATCCTGCGGGAGTTACAACGGGGGAGGAGAGGGAGCTTTACAACCTACCGGTTATCCGTCGTTATAAGGCAGGCGGCCTATGCTCAGATCGCGATTACTACTCTCAGCTGGCTCTTAGCCGTCGGCTTGGCGATCGCCTGGCCGACTCGACGGTGGGGGATAAAAAAAGAGAGGAAAACAAAACAAGACGAAGGCAGGTCAGGAACAGCGCGGAGCGATCGATTACGTCACGGAAGTCGATGGCTCCGCCATCGTTTCGACTCCCTCAGCCGAACAGAATTGGGCTAATAGGGCCGATATAACGATAATAAACGTAACATCGAGAAGAGGCATGATTACGAGAGGTCACGAGCACGTAATCCATTCAACGTCGTAACACTGATCTGTCACCGATCATCGTCGTACATGATCTCGGTATGCGTCAACGCCGAACTGCGAATTAATTCAATGCCAAGCACGAGGAGTATGCTATATAGGATGGTTAATATTACAGTGATGTAATTTGTAACGGAGAACGGCATCATTTCGCACAATACCGCATTTTAATTCAGCGTTAAAAATAGAACTTTTAACTATTACACATATGTGATATTTGCTACATCGATCAATTATAAATCGTGTCAGCAGAAACATGATTATAAGCATTGAGCAAGCATGTTGACTTAAACATCTGATAGTAACCTTCGTTTTGAGTAAATTGTGATATCATAGTTGATACTAGGTTCAATAATGACTTAGTTACGACGTGCTTAACGAGATGCTTATACACAGCGTATCGTACGCCGATCAAAACAACTTACTTTTTAACGATCAAAATCATAATTAGCGGTACGGGTAATTGCCGATCGATTATCGAAGCGACACCGTTCAACCTCGCCGGTTCTCATCTCCGAGACTCGTCTTAGGGCTTGCGAAACGTTCCGCGAAGAGCCGCGCTCGACGGCGACGACGCGCGGATTTACCGAGTCATGAAAATCGTACGACAATTTTTTTTCTTTCAGCCCCTCCTCTCTTCACTACGTAGCGAGAGCTCCGCGTCTATGATCGCAGCGCGGCTATACGAGCAACGGCGATCCAAGTATAGGACGATAAACTTTCGAGCACACACAACACGACGCGGTGCAAAATGCCAACAGCTCCATCGGCGATCTCTGACGCAAGATTTCCCTCCCACCATCTCTTTTCCGTCGTACACGCGCGCTCGTATGTGCGACGCAATTGCAGCCAATGATTCGGATAAAAGATACAGCTTTCGTATCCTTGAGCCTTCGGTATGCGTTACGTTAATATATCTTTTTTTCTACTAAAATTATATTATGCGAGCTAGAGCGCGGCATCTTCTCCGCGAAAATACATATATTTGAAGTCTGACGCTTGCGTGTGATTTTTGGGAGATTTTTTCAAGTGTCAGCGACACACCAAGATTCAGGTTTTACCTCTAGAAGAGTTGAATATTACCAACGCGACGTTCGACTCCAGAAAGAATTCAATCCGTGGGTCTCCCTAAGGAAGCGTCCGACTGAACCAGGTGCCAGGAATATACTCGCGACGTCGTTCCTGTAAATTGAAGCGCGCGTCCGTGACGCCTCGGTTGTCGATAGAAAAAAAAACCTACGGGGATTTACGGGACGCGGACGAGCAACCGAGTTGTTTGCCGCGGGGTTCCTTGACTCCCTCGCCATTTTTCCGGCGGCGGGCAACGTTCGCCGTATTTGACTTGGTAATGCTAAAGGTCTCGTACGGTCGCTCGTTTTCTCGGTGTCTCTCTCTCTCTCTTTTTCTTTCGCCTGCGTCGCGTCGACGCGACAACGCTTAACACGTAGTGGTAGGTCCTGGAACACCGTCTTCCTATCCTAGGACAATCACGTCGCGCTCGAGAAAGTCTCCGGAAGGCGCGACGAGTGCGCGGAACGATACGACGACGATGGTTTTGATATCCCGCGAAATAGCGCATCCCGCATTTTCCATTCGAGCCGGCGGGAATAGCCAAATTGCAATCGCGACTCTTGCAAGCTCTTCAGACTCTCGTCTCTTCTTTCCTCTCTCTTTCTCGCTCTCATTCTATCCCAACCGGTCGCTCTCATTCCTTCCGCGTGTTCAGTTTGTACACTGACCTCCCTCAAGGCCTTATCTGCCACCGGAGAAATGAACAGGATTTTATGCGAGCATTACACTTGCGATCCTGGCCGTCGAATCGTCGCGATTGTCGTGTATGCGTATTTTACGAGTTCAAAGCGGTCGCTCCGACGTTTCTGGGGATCTCTCGGAAAATTGAATACCTACGATAGTAGAATTCCAGTTTATCACGCCGTAACGCGATACTACGTCTAGATTCATGCGAATAATTGCGATAAATTCAGGTATATTGGATCGCTAGGCGTCTTGCCGTTTCAAACGACGAGTTTCTTCAGCTTTATCAGATTCCAGCATTGATTCATTAAGATTCATGCGATATAATTCGTCGTTATAAATTACCCTTTGGGCAAGGGTGCTCGAGTCTAACAAACCCCGTTGAATATTCATGCGTACGATATTCTGGCACAAAAATGGTACTGAGAGTATCACGATGTGTTTTCCATGACGAATACGCCACCATAAATATTTACGTCGGCGAGTTTTACGACTACTTAATGTGCCGTTGTCAAATTACAAACACGATAGTGGCTTTTTGGCGAGACATTTGTCGGAGGCGAAAGAAGGAAGTGCGACGGGCTTCATCGTTTCGAAAGCAACGTGGAGATTTCAAGCAGAGAACGGAGAAGAAAGAAAAATATTTCATAGTTTTCCTCTTTTTTATCTTCGACTTATGTACACCGGCGAGCTCCTGTTACTTTTGCTGGCCTTGTGAGCATGACGTGTAAGTAAACTTTACTTTATCCGACGATGCGCTTTATTGGCTCCGACTAGAGATGCGCATCTTGGGAACGGCAACTTTCTTCATCCCTTCTTGGAATACACCATTATTTGTGTTCAACACATGACGTATAAGCATTGCATCAACACACCGTATCCTATTACAAATATAAAAGACAAACGCATCTTTTATACAGTTTGTTTCAATATTTATGAGATATAAATATAGATTGCAAAATCTTTTGAGATATTTGATTAATAAAAGAATTCGTTTATATTTCTTTTCTTTACTACGTATATATTTCTTTTTCTAACTAATAAAACCTAAACAAACAAAGGTTGTTAATCTAATACAAGATATATGAAAAATTTATTTACACTTATATGCCTCCGTTCAAACTTATTTAAATTTTTGATGATGAAAGTAACAGCGTCGATGATTAATGCAATTAGCCATGGGTAACGTGTAAAAGGAGTATAAATAATAAATAAATGGAGGTAATCTAAGGACATCATAATATAAGAAAGTACCGTTGTTCCAACGCGGTTATACCGCGGCGGGAGTTATGTCGCATCGTGAATAATGTCGAGAGAGAAAGAGAGAGAGAGAGAGACCGGAGCAGAAAAAAAGAGATATAACAGCCGGGAGATAATGCGATGAACAGCACGGCATCAGACTGGCCGTTAGTTTATTGTCACGTCGTGGCACTTGCACTATGAAAGTATCGCAATAACGCGATTCAGTTATGGCTGCGCACTGACGCGAAGCTTTCAAGGTCAACGCAATCATCTCCTTCGTTCGCTCGAGCAAGTCCGAATTTTTCCCGCACGATAATGCGAAATACGCGAATGCAACCTATCATTGGGATTCTGCGCACGAGTAATCCCCGTATACATGAATTTATGTGGCAATAGCAAAAACGAGCGCGAGGCTTGATTTTCCGTCTGATAACGATCTAACGGATGTGCAGTGCTTGCTTTAATGCGATATCTGTCACGATAGTTATCACTAGCTAACAAGCGGGCGCAGTGTAGGTTTATATATCCGACTTTTATGCACGTATTATGTAAAGATTTACAGAGCAACACGCGTAATCTTTATTAATAACATATTTTTTCCCTGATACCGGTTTGATGCGATTTTTTCGAGTAAATTTCGAAACTCCTGAACGTTCCTGAAGTATTTTCAACATGCAGCAAATATACGAAATCTATGAAAATAAACAGAATATTGAATATTGAAAAGCAGTTATTGTAAGCTGGCTTGGATCAGAATGCAAAAATAATTTAGTGCGAGGGTCACAAAAAAAAAGGTTTACGATAATTTAAAACCGGTATAGTCACCGCACGTAAGAGTCGCAACATTCGACCTGCTCTCTTTGCTCGCAGGAAGCAACCTGTCCTCGAAAGAAGCAACAGTATATTTGTTCTCGAAAAATATTTTCTTGCATCGAGAAAAATTTTATTATCTCTCTCAATGTATCGGGACCGATTCTCCCGAGTTTGAGATATCGTCTCCTATCTCCTCCTTCAGTGTGTTGTCCCCGAAACTTGCTGACACGACTGTACAGGGTCGTGTGAGTGTTCGGACACGTTTTCCTAACTTCCTCCCTCACTCTCCGTCCTTCTCACGACGACAAAAAAAGACGTCCTCTCCCGCACGTCCCTCACGACCCTCGACGATTCGGCGCCGAATCGTACGCAATCGTTGCACCGCGTGCAGCGAGATTTTTTTTACATAATTTCTCTCGAAAATCTTTGCATAATCAAACACATCCAGATGCGGCAACATTTAGTGGTCGAACGGATTAGGATGTAATATTTATAGACCTGGACCCTTTCTGCAAAGTCAGTGTAACGGTATTTAAATACGGAATTGTTTTATATTTTTGAAAATTAATTAAAACTGCGCAGTGTGTGAAATAAATGGAATATAAAATATAAAATTATAGAATAGAAATAATATGAGAAAAAAACATGGTTTTTTAATGATTCATTATTTATCTATATATTTCAAATTTTTAATTTACTTATTTTAATATGAATTTATGTAGAAGTTATATAATTCCTGTGTACTATAAGAAATTACATTTTTATTCAAAGAAGAAACAAAGTAAGTAATGAGAGCCAATTCGCGCAATTGTTTACTTAAGTAACAGAGAGACGCATTATGGCATTTAATTAAAAAAAAATTTTTTTTAATTATAAAGTTTTTTTTCTTAGAAATCTGCCGTCACTCTTTATCACACATTAAAAGATCTTTTCAAGTTGTCTTTAGTTTTGTTATGGTCAGAATTGTTGGCAGATATTGTACCGGATCGTGCAGGTTGGGACACGTTTTCCTAAGCCTCCCCTTAGCCCCTTCCTTCTCCTCCTCCTCCACTCTCTCCTCCCTCCTGACCTCTTCTTTTTGCTGTCCCTTCCCCTTCTCCGTCTCTCTCTTCATCTCTTCGCAGAGTGCAACGAGGACGAAGGGACAGGAGGGAGCTGCGGAGCAGACTTGTATAAGAGAGAGAGAACGAGACGGGCGAAAGAGGTTTGAGCGAGTAAGTGGACAGTATATTCTCCGTTTCTCCTGCTCTATCTCTCCGAGTCCCCCCCCCCTCTCTCTCTCTATCTATCTCGCCCTCTTCCTCACCTCTTCGGGACAGTGGACGAGTGGAGCATTATAACTCGAGCCGTCCCTCTCTCCTTCACGCTGTACAGTCTTTCTTTCTCTCCGTCGTTGCCCTCACCTCCCCAATCCCGTCCCCTTCTCGCCTTCGCCCGCTGCCTTTCCGTCCCTCAAGCCACTCTTGCCCCCTGCACAAACCTCTCCTCTCCTCTCCTCATCCCCGCTGCATCACGACGAGATGCAGGGACACGCGGCTCCGCTTCTCGCGAGTAAAACCGTCCTTGATCCTCGGGCCACGCTCTATACGATACGAGAGAGGCACATGGAGAGGTTCCTCTACTCTCCGACTCTCCCTCTTGTTCAGCACGTGGTCACCGCTGACGTCACGAGGCGCACTGCTCGATCGCGAGCATCGTCACGAAGAGAAGCTTAAGCCGGTTCCACACCGCATCTCGCGGCTTGCCCTCGAGTACTACACACTCTCGATGTAAACATCTTGAAAAAGAGTCGACGAACTCTTGAAAACTCATCGATAAAATCCTATTCACATGCCTGAATATCGTATAATCTATAGTATGTCAATGAATCTCTAGTTAGCTGATTATTTGAAAAAGCTTTGCCGTGTCGTAATGTACACTTTATTGATATGATTATTATATAAAAATTAGAATGGGGAAACAAGAGTGAAATCCTGACAATGATGTAAATCAATGTGAATCTAGCATTAGATAGACACCAAGCACATCGCACAATATGCTGTCTATTATGAGATGCGTATCGTTACGTGATCTCTTAGTGTGTTGTTACATGCGCAACACCGACAATTACCCACTAGCGTAATGGCAATAATTCCTGATGATGACGCGTATATATATTTGCGACTCTTTCGACTAAGTTATTGCAATAATCGCTTGTTGAATTTTTAGCGTACCTTGGAAAACACGAGGAGAATATACGTGTAATAATCGTATTTACGTAATGCAAACCGCGATGTGGTTTACGTCAACTTCGAAAAAGTGTATGATTCGAAATTTGTATCATGAGAGAGAATCGGAGTAACTCTTAATACATATTTCTACAGTCGGAAATCTCCAACACAAGTGTGTCACTTGGTTTCATATTACATAACACGGTCAGACCGATGATAGTGCGCTGAATACAGCTGGCTCGTTTTATATGTGATGTTTGATTATTTTTCATATCAGTAAAGACCTGTTTATGTATAGCGCGTGTCAGTTTCGTTTTATTATCGAATCACTGGATCTATGTAGCTATCTCCGGAGAGCATCCTTTTATATTCGTATTCTGAAATTAACTCTTCCTGCAATTTTATATATATATATATATATATATGTATTATATATATATGTATATATATTTTATATTTTATATTTTACACACACACATTATCTACGATCGTGCGATGCGTGATGTCAGGATCTCGGCCACGTGTCAAACATGGAAGGAGATGTCAAAGGATCCTGCATGATTATATATATGTACATACATATATCAACCATGCAAGATCCTTTGACATCTCCTTCCATGTTCGACACGTGGTCGAGATCCTGACATCACGCATCGCACGATCGTAGGTAATCTCGAGACGCTTTTCTCGCATCGATAGATTTATTCTTTGTTGTGATACTACAGTCTTCAATCTTTTTGTCAATATTAACGGAGAAAAAAATACAAATAGATATATATTTTTCTTTCATTAAGTTCAATTATGAAAATCACAGCGAAAAATTATTTTTTTTGCGCGTTTTGTATAAAATGAAAAAAAAATGTATCTCTATTGTCTTCTTTCATCGAGTTTATTTTTAAAAGCGTCGCGAGCGTAATATCGACAGTTGCATTCAGATGCCGACCTTGGCAATCTGCCAGTGTTGCAATCGCGCGGCGAAATATATTCGCGACGAAAGCAGGTTGACGGAAACGGACGACGGAAATAGGCGAGGATGTTTGACGCGAGTGCGCACGAGAGATCTACGGAATCGGTTCATTGTTGCGAGCGTGAAGGCGAAAAGCCGAGCGGGATGATGAAACGCGGCTTGATGCAATACACCCTTCGGTCATATACATAAAACGTTCCAGGTGTTCGCGTGGGAGAGGCAAATTGCGCGCGCGGGACTTATTGACAATAATTTATTTCCACATCCCTTCATTTAACGCTTGCTTTTACGCGCATTAACGGACAATAAATTACCGTTACATTTCTTTCGTAGGATATTAATCGATTAATTAGTTGCGAGTTCGATTTATTTAAATTACCGTTTTAAAAATAAATCGACTAAATATGATGATTAATCCGAAACGTACATTCTATCCATTATCTTTATTTTGTTCTCTTATCACACATTGCTATCGAATATTTATTTGTTTCCAACTCCATCCTGGTCTTCGCTTAACATATCCGCGAGCGCAAATGTGCTTACTTAACAGTTCATCGCGCCTAACTCTCGGTCGTATTAATCACGCGTCCCGTGTATATATCGCGTCGCGATGCGACTTGGCCATAATAGCGATATTATGACAGCAAATATTTACCTCGGCGCTCTCGCTCGGCTCGGCGGCATCAATCTTGGAAATCCCGAACATCTCTCCGATGCGTGCGTGGCCGGTGCCGGAGTAAACGCGGCGTGGCGATGAACGCGAGACAGTAACGGTACCGCTGGTAATTTATTCCTGCCTTCCCGATGCTGGAAAGCCACGCCGAGAGAGAAAAAGAGTGAAAGAGAGAGATACATGCCGCGATGATCGTCCGCGTGTCTACTTTCTCCAAGGTTACTTCTTCCGTCGAACAGTCGTTCTTGCGCGCCGTAGGCGCGTCCTCTCGCCTGCTTTGCATAAAAGCGCGCGTCCGGAATAATAACAATATATGTGCACGATAAAACGTTAATGGGCGACCTCGCTGCGCACCGGGCGCGAGATAAATCCGCGGCGGTCTAACCTGACGTCGTTTCTGACGCCTTCCTCGTCGTTGCTCGTCGTGTGTGCAGCCGCGGAATCGCGTACATATTCATGCGTGTCCCTCGGCGTCGTCGCTGTATAACGCAGCCAGGGTGACCAGAGGATTAAACTTACGAGCGATGTACACTATACTTACGAGCAACATCAACATTTGACAGCTCAACCGACTGCGTAAATTGATGAAATAATAATTTATAAATAGAACGTAGAGAATATAACGAGCGATTATATGAAAGATTAATACGATATCATGGCTGGAACAATTTATAATATTCGAAGGTGTTCCAGTAACCGTTACCACCACGATAAATCGGGGAAGCCAGACGTCCGTCGTCGCGATCATAGCTCACCTACGTCTGCCCTATTGAAACGAATTAATTCAATGATAGATCTCTCTCCGTTGGAAAGTCCGCTGTCCTTGCACCAGCCGTTCTAATCGCATCGAAATCCTTGATCGCGTGGACGCGAGACTCGGGCTAGTCCGTTCGCAAATTTTTTTTTTTTTTTTTTTCTTTTTTAACGAGAAATCGACGAGTGACTTTGGATTCGACGGGACGGCTCGAAACCGTCGCGAATTCAATACGTGTTTCGATAAAAAGCCAACGAGTTCCCGCGGCATCTAAACAAAGGCTCGACGGATCGACGGCGTATTGCATTATGGGTTTATATCTCGGAACGGCGGCGGCGGTGGTGCGTACGGAACGTACGAGAAATACGCATATAGGCGAGCCTTAGAGATTGTAGGCTCGGTGTTAGGGAGCCCAAGGCCAACACCTGCATCACACCCCACCACCGATACTACAACAACAACACGGACGGAGACGTCGAGGGTGTGTGCGAGTGTGTGCTCCGCGCGGACAGAACTGTACCAATACCAGTTTCCGCTCTTAACTACCATTAAATATACCGATACTTTGTCCTTCTTCGTATCCCTCCTCGTCCCTTTCCTCCCCCTCCCCCTTCCCCTCCATCCCTCCTCCCCCGTGGTGGGTCACGTCGGTGCGAGACGGCGAACCAGACAATTTATAGTTTCATCTCGATAAATTAGATAGCGTTAGGAAGCCACTTATCGATAACGAGAAGATTCTGCGCGAACGATAAATTTGTAAATGGATATTAGAACGGCGCCGTTAGTTTTGAAACTCGTGCGTTATCCAGATTGCATTTATTAAAAGTACGATGTACCGGCTGTAAGATTATGTTCTCTTTTCTTTACCGAAGAATTTCTCTCTTCGACATTGGAGTACGCCGAGTTCCAGGAAGTTGAGATGACTGTATAAGGAAGCGGATTACCTCGGGAAATAACTGTAATGTAATTCTGCCCCGTTAATCATTCATCGCACATTTTTCGATTCTCAATAAATCATAAATGGCGTATGCTATAATAATAATAAAGCCTTAAGGTAATTTATGTTGATTTTGTTCGAACATTAAAAAAAGAGATCGGACATGTGTTTGAAAATTAATAATTTAAAATCTTTTATATTTATTTATGCATATATTAAGACAAGCCTCTCGTATAGCAATGTTTATATGTATATCTCCAAGCTAGTACTAATTCTCTTTCAGATAAATATTTGGTCGTTCGAAAATTACAGATGTATTCAATTCGACAGATATGCATTATAAGTTCGAAAGTCCGCCTATTAAAACCTTGAGTACCGAAAAAATTTTGTTCCCCAAAAAACGTTCGAAGAAATCCGGGTGAATCTTTCCACGGATCGACCATAGCCTAATCGGTGGTTTTTTTTTTCTACCTGCGTGCATTTAGCAACAGCTAAACTTTTCACTTTCGCTTCCTACGCATCTGAACGGACACGGAAGGCGAGAGAAAGAGAGAAAGAGAGAGAGAGAGAGAAAGAGAGAAGGCATCGGCTGTGCACGGCCTGTTCTGTACTTTATAGTGCAATACGTTACGAGCGGCCTGCAGCGTGGGCCGACGTATCTGCTCAGCTGTCCTGAACTCGAACCCACGTCTTCCACCTCGACACGGCCAGGTCCAGCTCTCCGCGCGGTAGCACAACTCCGGTTCCAGATGACCAGTTTCTCTCCAGGCAGTCCCGCCGTCGTCGGCGTTCGAAACTGCGTGGCGAACCAAGCAATGGCTTGGTCGAGCCTTGTTCGAGCGCTAGCCGAGCCACAGTCAGCGGAGCCAGCCCAGTCAACCAGCCGTGCTTTGCGATGGCATTGATGCGGTTCACCGAACGGCGAAAGTAATGCACCGTAAATACATATGTACACATACATACATACATACATACATACATACAATCTACCGGGTGTAGGTAGATAGATAGATAGATATATACGTGCACATGATCGCCGTGGTCGGCGCACACTGCACACCGCCAATCTGTCCCGCGTGTGTACATACAACAGCACGCGCCACACCGGCTCCTTTCTAGGTTACTACGAATATGCGTAAAGACGACGTACGAACGGAGACGCGGTTACCTTTCGCCGTCGATTACCGCTTTCGCGCTGCACCGCGCTACTCCTTTCCCCCCTTTCCATCCCCCCCCCCTTTCCCACCGTCTCACCTATCGTTTCCTCACTCGGGGGTATTTCTCGAGGTCGCGGGGTTCGTAGAACCGACCGGGGGCGGCAGCCTGCTACGAGGTTCCCCGTAGCAGAAAATCACGTACGCGGTATTTTCGAGCGAGCCGATCACGCGATGCGTCCTGAAAGTCGTTATTTGCCGGCGAGCACGTCGTTTACCTGATATTCTCTATCATCAGCATCGTAATTAGATCGACACTTTATACGTCGGAACATTGCATAACGTGGCATGCACATTAAAAATTATAATGATAATAATAATAATTATAACGATATAATGAGAGATATGTGTGTACGTATTTTATTTTAATTTTCATCCTGCGTTACGTTATTAATCACTTGCCGTCGTCATTAATAAGAACAACATCGCGATGATACGCGATCCGATTGAATCACATGCAAATAACGCAAGTAACGGACAACAATTTGTCCATTATATTCCATCATTCATGACCAAGTCAACCGGACACCGATCTCGATGCAGAAGCGGCGACGCGACGTAACGACATATTCAGGTTCGCGGTGACAGATTATCGCGCGTCAATCGGGGAGACACGTTAAACGCGCATCGCGGAAGGGACGCATGCCTATCGACGAGGGTAAGAAGGGTGCACGTCGCCAAGGACGAGGAAACACGAACAACCTTTCCACCTTTCGATTGTATGGGCGTCGTTCGCGTGTTGTTGCGCGGTGACAATATCGCGACCGTTCGTAGTATTTTCCCATTAATAATTCCGATCCCCGATCGCATCGCCGTCGCCGTCGCCGTCGCCGTCGCGCGAGCGACGATCTATGTAAATCGCAACCGGTCCTAACTAAGCGCTCTCCATAGTCCTACGCTCCGCGGACAGCTCCGAGACATTTCGTAATAATTCCGCGCCGCGTGCGCACTCATGCGTGTCGCGACCTGAATCTTTCCTCTCTTTCTGCACCTTCACGGAATATAGCCGGTTTCCGATGCATGACATTAGGCAATGAGAAGCGAGAGCCATGTGACTCGTGGTCGGAAATACTGTTCGCTGTGACAGCCCGGAAGAGAGGGAGAGAGAGAGAGAGAGAGGCGTTCTCGCGCTTCTCTAATCATGTCATCTTTAATACGCTGAATTAGAATACAAATGACAGCGTTGGCGGCAAGTTTGTTAAAGATGCAGTTGCAACGCGCAATCGCTTTTAATTTTACTGCTGCGTCGCAATTACTCGCACAGTTGGACGTCGAAACTTTCGAATATCTTGATCGAAAATTAAATAACAAATTAATATAAGTTTAATAATTTTGTACATGTAATGCGTTTGACGAACAATTATGCAATTTGTTGCGCGTGTAATATGTGACATGCGGCGTCAGGCATAAGCCAATTAATAATAATTTAAAGGTGGAATCTCCAAGTTATCTTTTCAAGCTATTTTCGCGTATCGTAATCGGAACAAGAAGAATATTATTGCGAATAAGAATTAAGAATATATTAATTAAGAATATACCGTGATTATTGTGGCAATTTTTTTTTACGTTGCAGGAAGTACAACAGAATCTTGTTACAGATTTATTACAAAAGAGTAACGTATCTGATGCGCCTTCTGAATTATCATGCAGGAAGAGACCGATAGCCTTATCGAGGGGCGAAATAAATAACCTTTCTCGAACTTTTGCATCTTGTATTACAAACCTATGAACATTTGCCTTAGTCGTTTTGGTAGAATTCATCAATCGGAAATGAAATTTCTCTTTAATTTGCAAAGTCGTTAACACAGGTAGTCGGAGCAATTATAACGGGATGGCTCGTTCTGCGCGATCAATCCTTTGATCAGTATGTTTACGCGTGCACGCGCGCACGTGTATAGCGTTAATTGGATTACGAGTTATCGGTTCAACGACTAATGCAGATCCTCGGTCCCAGGATTCATTCCTGCGAGAAACGTAGCTCTTTCACCTGCTCTCCATCGGCATTGCTATCTACGCTAACAAATTGTTTCTGCATATCAATGACTGGTCGCGACCGGTGCTCGTTAAACGAGTCGCGAAAAAGAAGCATCCAATCGCTGCGCTACCGTTTCTATAAGCCACTAACCGTACATCGGTCGACTCTATCTATCTCTCTATCTCTCTTTCGAAAGAGAGAGAAAGAGAGATAGAGAGGGAGAGGGAGAGAGAGAGATATCATAAGAAACCAGCACGTCTCGATAAAAACGATCTCCGTGCCGATTCGTTTTTCTATTACAGGGAATCTTTTACGCGCATTTCTCACTTGCACAAAAGAGCTCCTTGGATGCGCGTGTATTCGTATACAACGTTCTCCACCCCTCCCACCCCTACCCCTCTCGCTCTCTCTTTTTCTCTCTCGTGCGTCTTCTCTACGTGCTCCGGTGCTCTCCGTCGATGCGCGTCCGTGTGTATTCATGTCTTGGGTTACGACAGAGTAGGCCCGTTATCGGGGCCTGCTGATTGCCTTTGAACAAAGAGGGCCCTGCCTCGCGGCGTACGGCAGACGAAGAGGGGGATAGAACGAGAAAAGAGTAACACGAGGAGATTGTTCGTGATGAGGTGGTTAGACTGGTTCACGCACGTGTGTGCGTGCTGGAAACACGGTCCCCGGTGTGCGTCTTAAACTGCATGCGCTCGCGCGAGTCGGTGAGGGGAGAGAGACCCCCCCTTCCTCCCTTTCCATCGTTTCCCTCCGTCTTTGTTCCTCCGTTACCTTGCCTATTTTCTCGCTTCGACCAGTGCCGACGTTCCCACCTCCCTTCCAACCCCTCGCTCTCTTTCCCCCTGTGTCTTTCTCTTTCTCTCCGCTCGCGTCTCTTCACCACCCTCGCTCCTCATCCCTCTCCCCACGTGTTTGTCTGAACTTGTTCGTAAGCAACGCGAGAGATGGTGCACGCCGAGATTGAACGCACTGCGCTTGGACGGCGGGGCGAGTGCGGTATTTACGGTGCTAAATAGCAACGTATGGCTCCGCGTAGTAGTAGGAGCAGGAAAAGGGTGAAAGTCTTGGAAAATCTTTCTTCCCGCGCGCGCGATCTCTCTGAGAAAGAAAGAGAGAGAGAGAGAAAACAGGTGCGCTGTCGATAACAGGCATGGTTTTATAGCATATAGGATAAAATTGAAATATAAAACGCGCGCGCGAGTGGGTACTGTTACAAGCACGGCAGAGAGGAAACCGGCGATCTTTTCAGACATGCAATTTATGGTTGTGTAACGAGCTCTGTTAGTCCGTGCTTTCAAATTTATTTCATATTTAATACTCGCGCACAAAAAAAAAACCGTACATATCGCCAACGTTCGAGTCGCGACACTCTCGCTTCTCCTAATCTCGAAACGAATTCAAATTGGCCGTATTTTTACGAGCGGGCAAGCTGCCGTTGGCACAGCTTTCATAATGTTCCTCCTCCGTACGCGCGTCATTAGAACTGCTTCGCGTACAATCGACGACATGACGCAACGTACAAAGCGACTTCAGCTGCTCGTAATGCGCGCTTTTGTTCCGCGGGTGTACTTACAATTTGACGTGAGGCCAAAGTGGAGAGAGGATCACACGACGATATGTGTGCGCATAAGCATGCGTACGGTGTGCGTACGCTCTATTGCCGCGTATTATTACTCTTCAAGGTGTTAATGCGTGTGGAGGCGGGTTTGTTGGTCTGCGCTGCGCTGCTCTCCTCTCGTCCGCGCGCCATTCCCTCCTTCACTTCCCCGCGCTTCTCTCACTCTACTCTTCCTCTTCGTCTCCTTGTCCCGCTCTTGCTGGCACTGGTTTGTTTTGGTTCATCGAGTGCCGTGCACGTCGTGCGTGTGTTAAGACTGTTAAGTGTGCGCGATGCGTGCAACACTGGCGGAGGTGCGCTCGTATGTGCATACGCACGCACGCACGCACGCACGCACGCACGCACGCACGCACGCACGTCGCGGATAATGTTAACAGCCGTTAGTAAGACGTGCATGAGTCTCGTTTCTCGCTGGAAATTATTGTCTTGGATGTCGTGATACAGCAACGTCGTTTGTCCCGTCAGTACGAACGTATCTCAATGCCGCGCGAAACTCGATAAAATATATTTTAGTAGAAGCGAAATATTTATTTAATATTTTATCGATAACGGATTAAATATTATTAGTTATTTGTTTTTTATACAGCGTAGAGTTAGCCGGCGTTTGCTGTTTGCTTTTACTTATTTACGCCTGCCTCTTTCTCTCTCTGTCTCTCTCTCCACTTCCGTGTATGCTCGTTGTAGTATCGTATCTACTTAAGCCAACTTTATCGAGGGATTATCCGCGGAGCCTTCAGTAAATTATCGGGTGCAGCTACGATCCACTTGTTTCTTGTCTAGATCAACACCGGCGAGATAGAGACGGCTTCGTCTCTATCGGACCACTGTTGGCTAAGAGCTCGCGCCTCTTGTTGCAAAACGCTCGCGTTTCCCTGAACTTGAACTTGTCCAAGGTGACATAAACCGAGGTACGAATTCATCGTTTCTCCCTCCTTTCTTTACCCCCCCCCCCGTCCTTTCCTTCGACATACAAAGCACACAATAGCACCCGGCCATTGGTTATGGCTGAACGGTAGCGAACGAGACACGACAGTCAATAAGAAAAGCCAGAAAAAGGGAAGACGAATAGAGACGCGGTAAATCGCCCAACAACTAGAAATCCTCAACCAGCTTTGCTTGTACAGCAGTTACGGTAACCGCTCCGGAATATGTTATTAATTTAAACCATTTTTTATCGAGCTCTCCGCCGAAGCGTCGGTTTGACGGAATAAATCGCATCTTCGTTTCTTTATTCAATCGAGTCTTTCTACGAAAAACGTGTTTCGACAATCGAACAATTTTCAACGTTTCGAAATTTCTACGCTTGCGAAAAATTTACAGCAATATTACGGCAATATTAATCCAGATATATTTTGAAATGCATGAAATCTCGTATTGGGATTATGTTTCAAGTCGGATTATTAAACGTCAACAGGGATCTCGCACGAGATAAAGTCCGATAGTGGTGCAGATAAGCATCTCGCGTCTCGACAAACGGGAATCCTGAAAATCCTGTTTCGCTTCTGCTCTGCGCTCACCCGAGAGATAGAAATATATTGATTCGGTGGAACGAATCTCTCTCATATCGGCGACGCGGAGTCGTTCTTTTCTATACGTCGATTCAGAAAATGACGCCACGAAGAATCAGCGCGCGTTACAGCGATCGGGTTCCTTGAACCGACCGCGCCGCGTTATTATAGGTAGCCGTCGCGGATGCTGCCGCCGCTGCAATTCGGTTCCGTGAATCCCGAGACCAGTTTAATCCACGTCGAGTTCGTCCAATCTTCTCCGGCACTTCCTTGAACCGGAGAATGAGTTGTCAGTAGCGCCTTCACATCGCGGCGCTAACGTGCTGGTAAGTGGGTGTGCACGCATACATACACAAACAAAAGCGAGTGATCTCCCGCGTTTCTTCCTACGATCGCCATCAGCCACACGTTTTCCGTTACGATAGATATTTTTTTTTTTTTTTTTTCCGTTGCGACGATTGCGAAATAATTAGCATCGATTTACGAACAATTTCGCCGCGAGAGAACTATGTCAGCTGATTTCGTAATGCTGTCGATGACGCACGGATTTTCGACGAGAAAATCTGTTTCAACGACGAAAAAAATTTGTCAAGATTTTTAATCGTGCAATTTTATAGATATGAAATTTCATAAGCATATATATCTTTTATTGACATCTTTTACTAACATTTTAGCTTGTTCAAATTATGTAGAAATATAAATTTAAAGAAAATTTGAGAAATATTATTTTTACTACGGTTTTAAATTATGTTTTCAAACTACGGTTTTAAACGACGTTTTAAATATACGAAAATAGCAACACTGTCCCCGTGAAATCTCACTTGGTGCCTATATCCGCATTTCTACCTGAATCCCCAAAAGGATTCGAATCCATCGCAAAAGGAACAGGTGTCAAGAGGCAGAAAGGGACGAGGCGAGGAAGAGGCAGGAGAGTGAAGTGAAGAAAAAAAGCGAGAGAAGAGAGGCATAGTACTCAGCACCCAACTCCCCTTCCTTTACTTCTTATATTCCCCGAGCGCATCGGAGGCCGTCGCGCGCAGGCTTCTCTCAAGGATAACGAGTAATTCTGGATAGTGGATCCCGCCGATCTCTTGACACAGCCCACTCTCTTCCACCCTTTCTGCTTCGCCTTTTTCCTCGTCCGGTCTCGATTCTCTGGGCGCAGGGGCCCTAGAATCCTTTCCAGGTACCGTAATTACTTGGATTTTGATCCAAGTGGCGTGGCGAGATACCTCTCGGGCAAACGAAATGTGGGAGGACCGTACCGGAGAAAATCACTTTTTTCAAGTTTATTACTATAGAAAAACGGGCAACGCGGGATATCGATTGTGGCGTCTCGTTCCCGCGCCCTCAGAATCTCTGTGTTTCTCCCTTCTTCTTTGCCTCTCTGCCCTTAGAACGTGACTCGACGAAAGGTTGGGGTTTTGTTTTGACAAATCCTCGAATACGTGTGTGTCGAATCTCTCCTCGGTGGACGTACGTTTCTGTGACTCCATGCTTTTCTATGTAGAGACCTCTGCGTTCTACGTGTGTTCATGCAGAGTCTTCCTCCGTCCTTCTCTTCCACCCGGCTATCGAACTGACGTGTCTGCGCGCCGAGCGAGCGGAGGCAGGCGGGGATACTTTAACTTACTCGTCGTTTTGTCGAGGTCCCCACCAACCTGGTCCGATGTAAACACGAGTGGCTGATAGCCGTGGGGCCCCGTAAGCGGGACGAGGGGGCCGACGAGGGCCCGCGGAAGCGAGACGGCAAACGAAAACGCGAATAAGAGCGAGAGACCGTCCTGGACCCGAAGAACGCCGAGCCGAGGCGAACCAGACTGAGTCGAGATACAAACGAAACGAGCAAAGGGAGAAAAAAGTGAAACACGAGGGAGGCAAAGTGCAGCTGAGCCTCATTGGCGTAGTCACTCGCAATTTTATCCGAGATTTCAATTTTAATAACATAAAAATTCTTTCGATGCACAGTATGTATTTTTTGGAATTATTTTTAACACACAGTTGAATATAAATTTAAATATTTAAAATATCATATTAATTAATTAGTAATATGCATTTCTATATATTTTAAATACCGATAGATATTAAGAAAGAAAAAATTAATATTATTTTACTCGTGTAAATTATTACATATTTTTATATGCATACATATATATAAAGCAATGAATATTGCTGTATATATTATCGTTATTCTTATCGAGATGTTAATCTATTCTCACACGGATAGCGCATCACTTTTTTTTTAATATTAAGTTTCACAATTATTTATTCCGCGAAACTCCTCGTTAACGGTTGAAATAATGAATATAGATCATCTATTGTCATTGGAAATAGCGGTATGGTTTTCTGTTAGAAAAAAGTAAAAAAAAAAAAACACGGAAGCTATCCCGTTGGAACGTGCGAAGGGGATGAGCTTTTTTTCAGGTTGAATAATGTCGAGCTGATCCCATTGTGTTCTGCGTGCAAGTCAGTCCTCCATAGCCTAGAGGCCTGGCCTAGCTACAAGGGCCTCAGGACACAACAATCTGTATTCGTTGAATTCTGGGTCACCAGCAAAGTGCTTGATTGTATTTTTTTGTCCAGTTCTTTTTCTCTCTCTTTCTCTCTCTCTCTCTCCCCCCTCTTTTTCTATCTCTCTCAATTATCAGATCTTGTCTTCTTTGGTCCTTATTTCCCTCCCCCTCCCTCTATCCCTTCCCCTCCCTCTCTCCTTCTCTCTCTCTCTCTCTCTCTCTTCGCTCCTGCATCGCCGTCATTTCCTCTAGAACGCGTCGGGAATGATTTTTTTTCGACTCGGGGAGTGTGGAAAAAGAACGCGAAAGAAATACAGGTGCTGGTGAGTGTCATTATGAAAATGATACTGTACCTGCCAAGAGGACAGACCGCAGACCATGGTAATTACGCGTAATGAAACGCCCGGGTCTACGGATGGACGAGAGAGGCGGCGAAGGGCAATTGACGACGTTTATACCTACACGCCGTGGACCTGAAAATCCGGGTAAACTGCGACGCGATATCGCGTGTAAATAAGTCGTAAAAATCGACGCGCCCTTCCTCCATGTACATGATTACGCATGAAGTTCTTGATGGGGGACAGACGAACGGAGAAAGACTCGAGGTCTCGCGAGACATATCCTGAAAATTTTCTATTAACGCAACGATGTTTTTTAATTCTTAATTTCATATTTATTATGGAAACATTGCTCTCGTATAAATTATAAGATATAAATAAGGCGTGATTATATCAGGATGTTCCGATACTACAATAGTCAATCGAATGATGGTATCGTATATCCAGATTTAAGCCGCGGTGTCCAATATCGTGTTTTAAAATGCGTCGCGTCATTATTCACACGACGGATGGCGGCATGACGCATGACATCTTCTTACATCTCCTTTCTCGATTTACACTTTCACCTCTTATCCTCTGCTACCTAGGATGTCGTACATATGCACGGTTCACATCTGAAATTCTCCAACACGTGTTCCACCCGTAGTCACACAGTGTTTAGCCTTTTGTTTGACGTGAATCACTTTCTACATACGTAGCACCAGCGTATGCGTAAAGTACTCGCATAAGTCGATTGTATGTGGATGTTCAACAGGTACGTGGGGCCCATTTTCTCTCTCTTTCTCTCTCTCTCTCTTTCTTTAACGCCGTTCTCTATACGGAAACGCGTTATACACGTACGAGTGGTTCCACGCATGATGAAGGGCTTCCAGTATTGTCTCCCATCTCGTATGACTCACTAGAGGCGAACCATAAAATAGTCATAGAAGTGAGTTATACCGTGACCCTCGAGCATGACAAACTCACGTACCACGCGACTTCTGAGCGCACTACCTGTATTGACGCGTTCGATACTAAATGCAGATAATCTTCCTCTAATGTTTACGAACAATCTCGCATGATTACGGCAGCGGCGATTAATTGGACGCGTATTTTCTCTATCAAGTTATTGACGCTTCGGACGAGTGGCTATTAATCGGCAATTAATACGGTCTATCGGCTTGATATTCCATACGATTTAAAGAAATATAAATTTATGTCTGATTGGAACATCGGCTATTTACGCGTATCATTTTGTTTTATTAATTCATTACTAGCATCCTTTTCATGTCACGATTACGTTCACAAGTTTTACACAATGCACGATATGTTTTGATTATATAATCTGATATTTTCTTTTAATATAAAAATGAATAAAAACAAAGATTGAGAAAATAGATGATAAGAAACTAATGATTACAAATTAAATGTCAATAACAGAAATTATATTCTTCAAAATGTTCAAATAATATAAGGACAATATTTTACTTTCTAATTATTGGATATAAGTTCACGTTTACTATGAGAATTTTACAGATAAGCGAGATAGCATTCTACAATCCGTTATCTGTGAATCTAACAAACTTATTTGTTGTGTGTGTTACTTGTTTAATGATCAATCTCGCTTCGTTACACAATGGACGAGTTCTTTTTCCGATTTCGCGATAGCGCTATTAACACGGTTTTTCCGTGCTCCAACTTATTCAATTCTCCTTAGTTTAAACGCCCGCTCCCTCCAAGATAACGATCCACGATAGCGCACATGAGCTGTACGATCTAGATCGATAAACTTCAGAAAGAGATCGTAGAGAGGGGTTAGCTACTGTATACAACCCGTCAGTCAGTACGCTCGACGAATACGTCGACAGAGATTGAAGGCGACAACTAGATAAGTAGAAATAGAGAATGGATGTTTAATCATGAATAACAAGTAGATTGGCTATCTTGCGCGCAGTAGTCATTTCCAGATGGATTTGATAAATTTACAAACGACTTACTCAATATCGGAAATACATTGCAGAAAAATAACGCAACGTTTATGAAACTCAATGATCATTCAAGAGAAATCGGTATTGCCGTGAGGAATATTTATCAACGTGCAAATAAATTGCATCGAGCTTGTAATTTTCTCGACAGTACTAATAAAACACGCGTATGATTAGTGTGTTCACGCCTTTTTAATATTACTTATCGCACGCGTATCTGAGATTCACATCTTATTTTTAAAAGACTATTCATATGTAAATACCTAATAAGTTATATGATTATGCCGCTAAAAACATTATATGCTGCTAGATTCTTACGGGAACTATGGGGCGACGCGGGAGGAAGAAAAAGATATACATATTCAATGTGCGCGCAACAGTCTATCATTCTTCAGTCGTTGAAAACTCAGCTCATACCGGCGTCTAGTATTTCCAGCTGCCGTAGAAAACGAAATCGTTAGCGGAGCCATTTCTTCGCTCTCGTTGCTCCCGACACATGGCTAACAGTGACCCAGATCTAAAGTGGCTGATAATTACGGCGAGTTGTCAGCGAGTAGCAGAAGTAAATCTAAGCGTCTACTGGACGACGAGGAATCGTTGTCGAGTGGCCGGTATGGATGGCAGGTCATCGCGCGACGCGCGGTGAACAAGATAAAAGGAGAGAGAAAAAGTAAAGGGACAAGGAGACGAAAGAGAGAGAGAAGGAGAAAGAGAGAGAGAGGGGCGAGGGGATGTAGTCTAAATCGAGAATAGAGACGCGCGCATCATCCAATGTGTCCACGCATGCACGTTTGGGATTAGCTCGCTCGTCCTAAGTAAGCACTTTCGAGCTTTGAATAGTACAGAACGATGTCGTGTCCTAAAACACAAACGGGACCAACCAACAGAAAGCAGAGCGGGGGAGAGGCGAAACACGAATAGGCCGGCATCCAAACAATGATTTACGTATTTTTTTCCCCTTTAATATCTTTCCATTTTTAAATTCTTCTAATGATATGATATTAATTTCGAACAAGCATGAAATTTAAATTTTTTAATTACTTTTTATTTATTTATTTCTTTCCAAGAAGAGAGAAGGGCTAATCAGCGAAATCTAAATTTATAATGCATCCCATATACAAAGAATTTTCTTTATCTTTATAGAAACTGTTTGCTTTCGTCATTTATTATACTTTTGTCTTATTTTTTCATTATCACACACTTTCTCTTTAATTTTTTTCCGGATAGCGTGCCGCGAGACGGACTAGAGTCACCACGTTGTGTGTGTGTGGGGGGGGGGGGGAGGTTCAGTATGATTCACATTATTTGCAAAAGAACACAGTGTTTTCTTTTTCTTTTCGTATCTCCTTTTGCTTCTTCCTCTCTTTCCCTTTCTCCGAATCATCCGTGCCTTCTCTGTTCTTCCATTGACGAGTGACATAATTACACAGCGCTCCGAGGCTATTACACCTGAGTCACTCGTCTTTACTCGTCTTTTGTTTCCATTATCATATGGATAACGTTTAATGGCCTAATACGTTCGTATCCCTTTTTAAAATTTCTAAATAATTATCTATGCAATAACCTATGTAATTACCTATGTGTTCACGTATCACTGAGAAAATTTTGCAAAAGCAATCACACGAAAGTAAATTACCTCGGCGCGATTGTCGTATTAAATTGTGTATATTAAAAAATTACATCTTTATTTTACTTTTGCAGAGTAATACATTTTGCGTGAAATTTATTTATTTTTTTTTGCATTTTATGTAGAATATACATTTCAATGGCATTGTAAAAAAAAAAAAAAAAAAAAAAAAAAATCTTGACAATAATATTCCTCGAGTAAAAGTGCGGGAAACCTGCTTTTTAATTGCACGCGTCACTTGACACCGTTTCACCAACAACCGTCACTCGGTTCATCCCGGGCGACGATCCTCGCGTTCACACATACAAGCGAACATATTCGTGTAATAGCGAAGCAGACGCGAACCCGATCTCGTCTCCGCACCGCGGCTACCGTCTCACAATAGGGCGGTTTTTTCCGTCCCTCTCGTCCCTGGAACTTCTTATTTTTGTAGAATGGCAAAGGTGTAGCTTAACACCGTGATCTGCATATCAATAGCTCCCCTACTAAGTTCGCAGGTGTACCACCCCATTCACTACAAAAGAACAAACCTTTTGGGACAAGTGTGTTACGGCGAGCGCGCTGTGGAGAAACGGTTACACCACGATTTTGTTCCCTCTTCTTTCTATCTCGGCTGTCCGCTCCACTGTCGCTTTTCCCCTTCGCCTTTTGATTACGCACGGGGACCAGAGCGAGAGAAGGAAGCTTCGCATTATCGAGGGGTCGGGAATCGAGGGTAACCGTAAGCGGAGTGTATGGGAATCTCACAGGTGTATGGTTTTCTAAGAGAGCAGAGGACTTCGCCCCGGGGCGAACATTCGTTCGTTCGTTCGTCATGTACGTGGGGGTGCGCGCGACGCACAAGGGGGAGGGGGAGGGGCGCGGGGTTATGACAATGATGGCGATATTAAAACACAATATCCTATGGGACGATGTAGGGGTAGTGCAGGCACTATATGACGATGGTAGGTGATGACATTGCTCGAATGCACGTGCATGGGAATTCGATACTCTCCGTTTGAAGGATGAAGAGCGAGAGAGACGAACCAGACAGGGTCAAGAGTACTAACTATAAAGTTTCACGAGTTGACGAGAGATCGCGAAGCCTTATAGAGAGCTTTGAAATTTCAATCGTTTCTGTAATCTCTCATCTATCAATGTATGTCGCCGTGTCGAGAGATTATTTACAGTGTTTGCACTGTAATGGAGAGGCAAAACGGAAGAGGTGAAACGCATTGCGTCATAGTGTGATTTAAGGAAGCACGATTTGTTTTTCGTATCAGTTATTATATGTATCTAATAATTATAAATATCGTACATGCTCTTCATGATTGAAATTAACACAAATGTAAAGTAAGAGTCTATTAATGACGTCATTAATCAGATCCGGCAAATGATTCTACGTATGATACAATCGTAATAAAACGGTAGTCGTAAACGCTCGTAAACGTACCGACCATGAAAGAGTTAATATTTGTCGAATACGACGGTGTGTGTGATGGTAAAAAGGTACGATAATTAAAGATAGAAGTGGTTCGCGTGCGTTAAAGAGAATGTTGAACCTTCGGGAAGACGCAGAACGGTTGTGTCAAAATTGTCACTTCGAAGTGTAAGCTTCGTCAAAATCCATATTTATATACGCATTGCTTATCAGCATGCATCGAAACATTTCAGTCGCTACATCGAAACTACTATTTTTTTAAGCCTTATCAGATACGACTCTAATCTGTTCTTTTTTTGTAACGTGTACGTACATTACAAATCAGAAATTTATGATGATAACCTATTTTACTTATTTTAAACAAAGATGTTTTAAATATAATAATTTTGATGATCTTTTTTCAATTTTCGAATACATATATTTGATTTTTTATTGTTGATGATAATAAATAAAAAATGTACGTTCTTATATTGTACTTATTTACTGCACATTATTTTATATTCTTATTTTGTACTGCTTATACATACATTTCTATTTTCATATTAAAATAATGATATTAATCTCGATTAAAAACGAAAGATAGAAATTTTGTTCATCTTAAACAGCATAAGATTATTATTGGAGATAATAAATTGCCAGCAACAAATTTTTGCTTATTCGATAATTTTGCACTTCAAAATTTCACACTCTTCCAGAATATTTTTCACTGTATAATTTGCACATATATGTCTGACTATAGTCTAATATCCTTTGACCTTGACCGTTTGTTTCTAGTGTTTTGTGTCTAATGAGGGAGAGAAGGATTTGTATTGAGCAAAACGAAAATTATCTTTGAGGATTCATGACAGTCTTAAGACGTGAAGTTTGTTTTTTTTTTTTTTCCAACGCGACCCTCTTCCTTCTGGGTCGAGTAAAGAAGAAAAGGCGAACATGGCTATCTTCGAGGTCCAACAGATACGTTCTGCGCAAAATGCGATAGCAACGTTTTCTGTTGTAAATTTCTCGAAAGCGTGAGTAGGACGTAAATCGATCAGGCACTGCCTTTGGCTCGCTATGGATGAGGTTTTGTTCCCTTTTGGGCCCTGCTCCCGTCCAAGAGGGAATCGAGGGGCCTGATGACTCACGGACGGTGCCCCGCAGCGATGGAATCCAGTGGTTCTCCATTTATCGCATTCAGATTATTATTCTCATTTATTGTGCCGCTAATAGATTTCAACAGACGATCAATATACGCGATTCTGATAAAAAAATATATGAATTCTTATCTTAAAATCGATCAATTTATTGACAACCGATAACCGAAAATTAAATTCTCTCTAAATGGATAAGATTGAATCTTGAATTATAATACTTGAAATATATGTAAGAGATTACGAGAATATATATTAAAAAGATATAAATATAAAGTTTAAAAAATGTCACAATATATTTCTCATGTATTAATTTCTCTAAATTAATATACACTTGAAGATATATTGTACAATTAAATGTAAAATAATTTTTCCTTTTTTCTTTACACGAGAAAATTGCCAAAGTAGCCGAGGTTGTGTACGGATTTGTTTGGCGCGTATGGCGATACAAGAAGAACGAGATTTGAGAACCAGGGGTTTGGGTACGTTAGGAACACGTGCAGTCTCGAACGGTCCAGGTTTCCCCCCTCCCCCTCACCCCCTCTTTTCTCCCCCATAAACGTGTTCAGATGGTACTCGTACGAATGTGTAAGTGAGATATAGGAGCCTGCCCCCGCTTCTTCGTCCGACAGTCACTGCCCTCCTCCTCCTTCCCGTCTTCTCTGTGCTCCGTACCCCCAAGTTATATCCAAGAGGGGAGATTCGTATTTGTGCATTGGACGTATTGTTTGTGTAGGTTTGGCTCCCTTGGCAGGTTGCCACCTGTTGACTAACCTGAACTTTAGGTCTACTCACAGATACCCCTCCGACGACGATGTTTTTAAACTACCCCCTCGCCGATCAATCCTAATCTTTATTTTGCCCTGAAGGGTTACAGACCTCTAACCTGAGTAACACGGAACTGCGCATTTAAAATCAGGCTGACCGCCAGACCTGATGCGCTTTCCTCTCTCCTTGTCCACCGTCATTCTACGCGGAAAGCACACGAAAGATCCTCAGACTGACGAAGTCTTAAGTTTGCAAATTTTAAGAAACCCTCGTCAGTTTCTGGGCAAAAATGTCAAGTTTGAATTGAACCGTATTTCTTTCGAGCTATTTTCTGCTTCCGAGGGACCAGTGCGTTTCTTAAAGAAACTGCTGAATTCTGAGGTTTCTAGCCTGTGAAGTTTGCACATCGCAATCGTCTCTATAATGATTAACTGTAAAAATATACTTCTATATAAAATCAATTTGTGTGCATCGATGTTTTGAAACGATATCTAAAAGACTAAAATTTCTAATTTTTTGTTCGCGACAGAAAATTATTTCAATAATATATTGAAGAACATTTTATTATTTATGAATCTGTGATATCGACACGATTTGTTTCGCGTAAATTATTATAAAGAGAATGGTTGCAGAACAATTTACATGACCAGGAAGCTGTAAATGCAAATCACTTGTCGCCGTTGCGGTGATCGAAGAGAGGCGCGGGCATGATTTGTGTTAGACGCGCGGAAACTAAAAAGACCGGTTACTCGCGAATACACGATGTATAATACAAAGCGATAGCCTGAAGGGCGATCTCTCAGTTCGCTCGAGCAGGACGAAACGACGTTTTTATGAGGTTTTAATTGCGATGCAATTAAGACGGTAGTCAATCTCTCTCGCGCAATCTGATCTAATACAATCTCCCTTAACTTCTAAATGCCGGTCGCATTAATCTCGTGCTTCGAGATATCCTTTGGGACTGTTAATCAAACAACGTTTCCTCAGTCTTCTCTTATCTCGAGCAAACCTGTTTCCTGACACGGTGTAGACACGAAAGCTGTATCGTGAGTGATGAATCGCAGTGATCTCTTGGACATCTCATTTTTATTTACAACACATCTAGCGATTCGTAACTGCAATACTCTGCCATAGCTGCATACTATTTCTCATTAGAATCTTAAACAAGACTTTAATTTGTCAGAGGAACTTTTTAACAATTATTTTAATTTTGTCTTTACATTACGGCCTAATTAACTGTAATTGCGTGTTATTTACCACTAATGTGATTATCTGAGATATGATATCTAATCGTATCATATATATATATATATATATATATATATATATATATATATATAAAAATATAAAAGAGATATATCCGAAAGAGAGAGAGAGAGAGAGAGAGAGAGAGAGAGAGAGAGAGAGAGAGAGAGAGAGAGAGAGACGATCAAAATACGGTTTTGCTATTTTATACTACTTTGTTTTTTTATTTCTGGATTAACAATGCGGGGAACGATTAATGCAAATGCGCGCGATAGTAGGAGATCACGATCGCAGGAGGAATCGAACGTGATTTGTTTTAGATGAGAGAGAGGAAAAAAGAGGATGCTGATTGGCGCGCGTATATATACATATACATATACATATATGTATATACATATACATATATATATATATACATATATAAGACAACACGCATTCTTAGTTGTGTGACCTTAGTTCACGACGATACAATCTTCGACAACGAAGATATTCATGTCGGAATGAAATTTCCATCCGGAATTGCCCGCTGGCCCGGTTCCAGCTGAACCTACCGGGAATGCCCAGTGATCCTTCCAACAATCCTGCAAATCGATTCAAACGTATTCAAAGCTATTCCCCGATATATACGCGGACACTGTCACTATACTATAATAGCTACGGGAGTACAATGGAGCTCGTTGTGTCAGCCGTTTCGTTTAAATCTCGCGAATTCTGACTCACGTGGATACAAATTACGTCAGAGATGAAGCAGATCCAAGCATGTGCGCGATGGAACAAAGTATCTAGTTATCTGAAAAGACTTAATATATCGCACGGATTTTTATTTTAATCATAAAGATATTATTATGCTTCGTATCTTGGCTACGTGTTATTGAGAACTATTACAAATTGGATATATGCAAATGCGATGTGGTTAGAAATTCTTATGTAAGATGTGTAAGATTTAATCTGTTTTGCGTTTTGTTTTCTAAACGGAAATAGTTGTGCTAGGTCTATTAAGAGTAGCCGGCAAACTGTTTATAACGATTGTATATCATTAGACGTGAAAAATGTAGTATCTGAAATTATAATTACCATAAGATAACACGGCGCATGTTAATTATGACGCGATACGTTTGTCTTCGTTTGGAGTAACGCGTATGGTATGGTTGACGTATTTTACGCGCAATAAAGCTAGAAAAGAAAGAGAGAGAGAGAGAGAGAGAGAGAGAGAGAGAGAGAGACAGGAAGATAGACGATAAGCACACTCAAGGGTGCGAAAAATTATGTGGGAAAATAGAAATTATCTCATCTAACAGCCGCTTGGCACTCGCGTATCACGAAGTGATGTGAGCAACAGAGCGCCAAGATACGGGTTCTGTTTATCAAATCGCAGAAAATGGTTATAATTAAAAGAATTCTAAGCGCATGCTTGCGGAAACCGCTGCTCGCTTGCGGAAACTGCAAGTGCATCGGCACAATGAATGCCCGCCGGCGTTCGTTCGCTCACTCGCCATTGGCCGAGACGCCTAATTTCCTTTCCGTTATTCATAGGCAACACGCGTGTGTTCTATATCTGGTCTATCTGTTGCAGCTAATTAGCGAGGCGATCTACTTGCACCGCGCGGCGGACGGACCGCAGCAATAATTAAATTGGCCGAGCTATCGAATACTTTTATCAATGATTGCGGCTTAATATCGCCCGTTAGATTGCCGTATCAATGAGCGGCGCTCATTGGTGTTGCAATTGACAGATATACACAACCTAATTGTGTTCAAGTTCATTATTCATATGAGCTCATATATCTTTTCATTCTATAAACTAGTATGAGTTGCATTAACAATATTATTTTACGAGATTAAATTTTTCAGCGCAATTTTAAGTCTAACTTCCATAATTCCAGACACTCTTTCAACGCCACAATTTAGACATTTAAAACTATAACATCAGCATTTGAAAATTATTAATGACATTCAATTTTTCAAGTATATGATATTTCGCTAATTTCACGCACGCATTTATGTCTTTCATAGTTAGATATTGCAATTTAACGTGATAATGATAGCCGACATTAAATCGTCTCTATGAGAGAGATATAATTTTAACAATTATGAACCATTGCGTCGTCGAAACATTAATTGCGTAGAATAATAGACCTGGGGATAAACGTCATTAATCGACGATACGCGCGCTACGCACTCGTGACACGAGCGTGTATATATAGTACTATTTAATTCAATTAGCGTATCGGCGCGCGTACGATTACGAGGATTCATACTACACGCTAGTATTGTGCGAGAGAAAATCATTAGTAACGAAACGTCGCGGTCTGTTAACCCACGACAATCATATTGCTGAGTCAGCGTTTTAACAAAAATCGTCGAACCGTTGATAAAAGCAAAGTGTGTGATTTTATATCACGCTCGCCTGAGTCTTATGCAGCTTCGTAATGTTGACGCTGTGTGTAACAACGTTCGATGACGTCATTTTTCTCACAATAATATCTCTTCTTTTACATTAAATAAAATTATATCGCTCACATTTATGCCATCGTTAAAATGGGGAGACGCATTTGATAGATTAATAACTGTCATTATAGCTATGTTACAACTTTGACAAAAGTATATCAACGAAATACGAATATATTAACTTTATTAGAATTTTTATAAATCCGATGTGTGCAAATAAAAGAATATACGCGCGCGTATTTTCGCGAGAAAGTATTTGGATTAATACAATTTAGCTTGTTCGCGCGGTTATCTTTTGCGAAAGGATCACAATATTTTTCCATCCAATACAGTTGGATAGAAACATAGAAAACTGGCGCACTTATATCGCAGTTTGCAAGAACCGAACGAGGTCAATGGCATTCAGAAGTAATAATAACGGGAAAACTTGTTACGCGTAGTCGATGGGTTTAGTTTTGTTTTGTACATTGGTACATTACGCCGTGTAATAATAACGTGCGGTTTGATTTTGACAGAGAGACACCTGAGTGATAAAAGTTTTTGCCGGCTAGCGCACCGCGCGGGGATATCATTGCAGAAAATTGCCGTTCGATTGCGCATTACCTCTCGTAATATTGTAATCTTACGCAGGACAAAGAAACCCTCGCGTGTCCGTGGACGATCGAGAGCGGACTGTCGACAGTCGTAACGGTTATCTGGGTTATCTCGCCTACCGTTTATCCAAGTGATTTTGTCATAGAAAACCTGACAGATGTTGATAGAACGTCTTGAACGTTTTATTTGCCGTACAAATAATAGGCAGCAATAATTTCAAAGAACGTTATGTAAACTTGAAATATTTGCACGAAGAGAGAAAGCAAAGGGATGCAACAATATTATATGTGATAAATTTTAATTGTCGCTTAATTCGATAAAGGTTTCATCTCTTTTAATTAATCAGAATTATTTAATAATTTTATTAATTAAAAATTATTAAAATAATTATTAAATTATTAAAATTATTCGCTTTCACATTACGAAAAGAAAATTTGGGCAATCTTAAAAGATAGCGTACGAATATATAACTTTCGAGTACGAAGAAGCGTATTACGCTCTTGATGCAAAAGCAACCAAGTCGCATGATATACGAAATTGTATTTAATCTGCCGTTCTTTGAGAAGCCAGTAAAAGCCGCAAGCTCCCGCGTATGCGTACCGCAGACGTCACCGGAATAAAGTTATGGTCCTGGCCCCTACTTATGTAAGTGCGAGCCGCGACCAGGCCGAAGAGATGTCTATTTGCCGCCAAGAAATCACTTTGAAAGAGAGAAACGGGCGGCGAATCTTACGCTGCCGGCAAATCGTAAGGGAGCGCTCTACTAGCTTACGCATGATTTATGTTTTAATCACGGTTTACAACGCCAAGCTCGCCTACGTCCGTGTGCCGGAACGTCGCCTCGACTTTGCATAATGATTTTCAGCTGAATGCAATATGTAAAACCGCCGCGCGGCTCTTCCTTATTATTGGTGCACGACGAATCTCTTTCTTCTCCGCTGCTTCTACCTTCCTTACCCTCTATTTGTCTAGTCTCCTCTACACTACTAACATCTACTTTTATCTAAAATACTCGCTTTTCCAGCATCTTTTTTTTTTCCGTCCGCGTTTATCTGTCAAATAGGCAAGAAACCGCTTAGCGTCGCGAAAATCTGCCGACGAATTTGTATTCTTCGAAATTTCCACAGTTTTCCTGCAATACGAAAATACGTCGTAAAGAAACTGCGTTTATACTTTTACCGAATAAGCGCGTCGCATTTTTCCGCAATTTATCAGAATAAAAGATTGAAAATCCTTTGCTGTCAAAAAATGCTGTTGTTTTGTTTCATACAATTCTTGGCGTACCATGACACTTTTCTTCCTCTTTCCTGCTTCTATTTTTAATTGCCTGGACTCAGGATTAGGTTAGGTTAGTTAAGTTTCGCCTGGTTGTCTACCTGGTTTCCCAGCTCCTCTTATTTTTCATTTTCCTTTATATATCAGATAGTCAAGAAACTCCATTAGCAGAAACGTCTTGACAGATGGATCTACGTCGTACGAAACTTCTGTATTTCTCCGAGATACGAAAAATATATTATATAAGTTATGTTCATATTTTTAGAATTGAGTAAGTCCGTCGTATTTTCTTTCCGCGATTTATCAGAACAAAAACTTGAAAATGTTAAGAAAAATGTGTGCTGTTTTGTCTCAATACAATTTTTTGATTGAAAACTGTAGTATGAAAGATAATCTATCTGTTCCAAAAGTAGAGATTTATGTATTATTGCTATATATTTGATGATAGCACACGTTTGTGTTGCGTACATAAATTTAAATCTAAAAATAAATCAAATCTAAATAATGAATATTATACCTCGAAAGAGCAAAGAATATATATATTAAAACTATATTTTTTTGCGATTAAATGAGATCGTCGCTTTCCACTCGATTCATCATTCGCAATACGACACGTACGAGTCGCAAAACGATCATCAAACTACGTAGAAAATATCATCCGAGACACACCTAGACGTCTCTCTCTCTCTCTCTTTCTTTCTCTCTTTCTCCTTCTTTCGTTGCCAATGCACTCCAGATAAATAATTGCGCGTCATTATGCAAACAGCATACAAAGCCATCATCGACGCGGGCACAATGAAGCTAATGACACGCGATAGCTAATGATTCTAACCGCCGCCGTTGGTACGAGCAATCAGAGGGATCGGGTAAGGTTACGGTGTCATGGTCAGTCGTGTTTGTATTACCAACAGATCGAAGAAGAAGGTCCCTCTCGTCGCATCTTTCCGCCGAGAAAAAGAACGTTGCATCTCTCGAGAGCGTTACCGCAGCGCGAGAGTCGGACAACCCGTAATCTTGGAATTAACTCTTACGTCTCTCTCTCTTTCTCTTTCTGTGTTTCTCCCTCGTCCTGTCTCTGGACGGGAAGCCGTCAGGGAACAGCGACGATCGGCGTGAAGGAAGAGGTAGCAAGGCCAAGTTTAGATCATCGACGACGATCATCGGTTCTGCGAGAAAACTTCACTCTCTATATGCGAGCGATAGATGCACTCGCGCTAGCAAAGATCCTAATGAATGGGAGGCATTCCCTTTCGTAATCTCGCCTCTAATTGCACGTCGCGTAACGGCCTTTTCGATCGATCGTTAAGGTGCCTCGCTCAAGGATCCTCGGCGAGAACCGCGCGCGTATATATATATATAGATATATCTGGATCTATCCCTCCCCCCCCTTCTCTCTCTCTCTCTCTCTCTCTCTCTCTCTCTCTCTCTCTCTCTCTCTCTCTCTCTCTCTCTCTCTGTCTCTCTCTCTCTGCATCGGGGTTGCCTGCGGGCTCTATGATTAACGACGCTAATGGAACCGAGTTGCGGTGCGCGCGCGCGGAGACAATGCGTCTCCGCGATGCGATGCAATGCGATGCAATAATACGCGAACGGCTGAATATCTGAAAGTCGCCGCGACCGGTGATCGATCTCGCTGATAGCGCACGGCGACTGCGATTGCCGGCGATTAAGGAGCCGTAATGGCCCCGGCATTATGCATGCCTCGACGGGGAAAATTGTACCGATTACCGATCGAAGGATATATAATTTTTTAATTAAGACACCGTCGAGAGAGAAAGAGACAGGGACTTTGTGTCCGTGTTTTTTTTTTTTTGTCGTGCGCTGTTGGAGATGATGCACGACACGTTATTCGTTCGCAGGCGCGATTGCTACATATTATTTATCTCCCGCATCTCGTAAGAACTATCATAGAGATATCGAGGATTCGCGCCTCACTCATGGAAAAATTTACGCGCTTATCTTATCGCGACTGCTCCCTGCGCTTTGCTTGTACAACCGTATCTCGCCATGCGAGAGTTATTCTTTCCCGGAATAATAGCCGAAGCATTATATCCGCGTTCAAATAATACAGGTCTCCGAGATGACCTTAAAACAATACGTGGTGTGACGTTGAGATAACATGCGGTCGGTATGCACGCCCGATGCACGCGTGCGTGCGTGCGTGCCGTGTACGCGTAGCTCCGAAATGTAAGCACGGCCACGTGTTACGAGGCAACACGTGTCGCGCGGTGCCAGTGAAAATAAATCATGTGCCCCTCGGGGGCGAAGGAGCTTCTAGAAAGAGAGAAAGAGAGGGAGAGAGAGAGAAGAGTGAGCGGAGGATCGCCGCTGGAAGAAATTCGAGAAAAAGGTCGAAGTTCGAGACCCTTGTCAGCTGGTCTTGTTCTGTCTCGTGCCATCCAAGAACAGAATGAAAAAAATGAGGAAAAGGATTGCGCAGTGTATCGTCGTGCACAGAAAGATCGTGTTCCTGTTTTGTAGAAAACGCGAGACAGAAAGCTGCATAAAAAAAAGGATTATATTTCAAAAATATGATTGAACGTTTGACACCAAAATATCTTCAAATCTCTCTGTAATTGAATCTTAATTATATTTAGGAATTGTAAAATTCTTGACAAAATAAATAATAATTAATCGAGCGAAATATATATACGACGTGCACAGATCGCGACACATGTCCGCGTTTCGAACATATAGGAATATGAATTTACGCCGACTCGAGAGGAAACTTACGAGAAGTCTTAAACCTGCGCCCCGTTGAGACACCATTAACGTTAGCAGCTGGCCACTTTATGGACAACTTTGTAAGACGCATTAAAAAATTGATCGTTGGACGTTTCTAACGGCCGTTTAACGGGCATAACTCCCGCCCTCTTTTCCCGTAAATCGATGCCTGTCAAAGGAATGACTGACAAAGAGTTGCCCTACAAAGAGCATACTTGTAAATTTATATCTACGGGCGCGTTAATGCATTTTTTACGTTCGTAACTGGAAGGTCTTCGCGTTTATGTCCTTCGTCACACGACACTCACTCTACTCACTCGATCGGCGGAGCGTAACCTTTCGTCGTAATAATGTGTTGCACGTAGAAAATAGAAAGAGATTCCATAAATCGGTGCCTGTCGGGCGGACGATTCACAAAGAAACTATGTTCTTCGAAGATATATATTTGTAAATTTCTACGACCACGTTAATACGCTTTTTACGTCACATCGTCATGTTTCGACGGAAGTTGTGTGATTTATGATCCGCGCGACGAAATAGAATGTCGAACCAATAGTGTTTCGCTAGCACACGTGTCAAGAGGGGACCATTTAGGATAAAAATTGGTATACTATATATATTGGCAATTTGCATCGAATAATTAAATATCATGTGAAAAATGTTTCACGCAAGGAAAGTTCTCCTTTACTCTTGAGGATATTATACTGTGCTAAGCTTATTTCGGACGATCTTATATAATTCATGACAAAATTCAAGATAGAATTCGTAATTTTTTATCTATCGCGTAATAGAGAAAAATACATTTAAAAAAATTCATAAATATATATAAAATATATATATCAGGATACATACATACATTAGGATATATATATGCGGTACATAAAATTATTAACATAATTTCGTCGTGAATTATAGAATATCTAAAGCTGATTTTATAATAAATTTTATAATAAAAATGGAAAGATTGATATTTAATTTTGTGAGAAACTGCAAACGAATAATAAACGAGATTAAGTGAATTGACTTGAGTCGAGCAGAATGGAAGAAAAAAGTCATTCAAGAGCGATATCAATCAGAGATTTACGGGAAGTCGTCTATAGCGATGTGTATAGCCTTTTGTGGAAACAGCAGCGGATGCACTCGCTACATAGAGGTGAGACGATATTTACGCGATGACGCGTTCTTCCATTCTCACGGAAGAAGAAAGACTCATCGTTTACTTGCAGGTGTACAAGTGTGATCCGAGGTGCACCGTGCGTTTTCCAAAAATGTAATTACTGACGTGTGCACGGCAAATCTGAGATTCATTTGATGAATCAGAGGAAATATAATTGCACAATGTGTACGTGCCGCTTTTACGTGCTAATAACTTTCGTGCGTCCTTAAGCGAAGAAGAAAACACACGAAGAGGAAGACTCTCATTCGCAAGAATCGCGCCGTGACTCTTCGTATAATAACGTTGCGTAATTTTAATCATAATTCAAGGTTCTCTTGGGTCTTTGCGGACATAGTAAGAAGTCGATAATATATAGCGGAGCTTGCATAATTTCGTCAAAACAAATACGCAATACTGCCTGACATGACAGAGAATTAGTGCTACTGTGCACACTGCATCATCCCTAACGTCTCTGCTAATTGCAAATCGATTGATAATAGTACATCGACGCGAATGTTTGCCGAGAAAACAAGATCAACGGAGCATCATAAGCATCATTATGCTATCGCGCTGCATCTTCGATCACAATATAGATTATAGATTACCATGTACATAAATTGATTATATTATATATTTTCATTTTCATCTCTGTGGAATATATCGTAATTTCCATCTTTCATTTTTATCGTAGCGTTTTATCTAGTAGGAAAGAATGATTTTATATGTATAACTCTTAATTACCCAAGTATTATAATATTCGTTATAAACATATTCGTTATAAACGATTATCGATTTATGCCTGACAAAGATAGAGAATGATATTGGAACTCTCACAATTTTCCAAGACTGCATTTCGAAATTAGCTATAGAACGTGTATCGGATCGCAATTACTGCCGTATCTCTCCACGGACTCTCTGCTAATTACAAATCGACTTATTACGATGCACATATATGTGCACGGAGAGGCGATATTTGACACCGTATCGGGTATTATCGGACATTAACCATCCCGTGTATCGCCGTACCAGTGTACCAGTTTTGATAACAGGTCTTGAGGAACGGCAGAGCAGGGCGCGGGTGCGCGCGTTCTCCAATCCGGGAGCAGTAAGGCAGTGGACCAAGGTAATCTTGAAGCGTCCCGGCGGTTATCCACGGTGTTTGGCGTGATCTACGTAGTCACGTACCTGGATCAATATCCGACGTACATGTTCCAACACCGGTATATGCTCCACCAAGGAGGAGCGCGTACACCTCGCCTCGATCTGTCTCGCTTTCCCCTTTCCCTCTCGCCACGTATCTATCCTTCTCCCTCACGTTCCACGCCGTTCACGAATATGTACACTGCCGAACCCGTACGTACTACGTGTCTAATTAGCGAGGCAAACAGTGTAGTTTCTGGATACCGAATGATAAGTACACAGAGTAGTAGTTCGGTGAGGGACAGGAAGGGGACGAGGATGGACAAAAGGAGCCCCGTCGAATTACATTGTCCTGTTGATCCGGACGCGCATCCCTTCGCGACCGACATCGCGGCAACGGTGGTTAAATTTCCGATTGAACTGCTAGTCGTTGTTTAAAGTCGTTAGCTAATTGGATCAAGACAGAGATCAAGATTGCATCCGAAGATTACAAGTCGCTTCTCTCTCTCTCTCTCTCTCTCTCTCTCTCTCTCTCTCTCTCTCTCTCTCTCTCTCTCCTATATCGAAGTTAATCGGTGAGTGTGCGATGGCGACCTTGAATTTATTATTGTACCATAAACAGTATAATTATCGAAAGAAGATGCCAAGTTACGACTGTAATATGGAAGTTACGACTTAAATATGGAACATTGTCTTCTATGTCTTTAAATCCATGTACGAAGCGTCTATGTTACGTAGTTCGTGTTCGACCGGATTAATATGACGATAATATCTTTAATAAAAGAACGGAGCGTGAAGCTGGCGAGATCATGCTGTTTCGACACCGGCCTATCTCGCCGGGCGAGTAACGGTAGCGTCCGAGATGAAGGGAACGATGAAGGGAACGATGAAGGGAACGATGAAGAGGACGAAGAAGAGAGGATGACGACGACGACAACGATGATGATGATGATGATGCAGAGCCCTCGAGCACGCAGCCGGCCGCACCGCCGTTGTGCATTATGCCGTCTCTCTCTCTCGTGCCTATCTTATCCAAGGCCAGTTGTACTACAGCTTACGCGCTACATTGCGGCGGAAAATAAATCGTTGCGCAATCGCGCGATGGAGCGCGAGGGTGCTACTCGCGCACACGTGGTGGCATAAAATTATTGCCTCGTTTATTCCAGGCAATGATCTCATTGCCGGCCGCGACGGTGATATCGGGACATCGATCATCATGGCGGCGAAATCGACGTAGCGTTTCGTAGGGCAAATAATTCTTTCTACTGTTTTTAAACAAATAATGATATCCAAATATTTGAATAATAATATCCAGCTTTTATATATATATATATATATATATATATATATATATATATAGGGGATTTTGTAATGCGTTTCTGCAACGGGACAACTTGATTGCCCTGAGTCTCTCTCATGACATAAATACGAGTAATAATAATATTGTAAACAAAGCGCCTCGCGCGCGCACGTCGCTGCAATTTAATTTAATTTATGCCGCTTTAGAGTCAGTGTTGTTAAACGTAAATGTTAAACCGTTCCATAATTAAATAAACATTATTAGTGAAATACGATACGGTATATCCTCTCTCTCTTTTTCTCTCCCGGGGATTCGCGAGAAAAGTTGTCAACACGATAAAATCGGAATAATTCCCGCAATTTGCCGTAAATATACATGGCGATATATTCTGACGCTATTTATATGGAAGAGACTCAATTGAAATATTGCGGACGTAATTTTATCGAACCCTCCCCTCTTCTCCCCATAGCGATACATTTCCTTCCATGTCACGCGCGAGGTGCACGAATGAGGCTCGATCGTCAATATATCCACTTGAAAATATATAAAAAGCTCGTTAAATCGAGAGACGCGTGTATACGCCGCCTCCCGCGAGGTACGCGTCCGTGCGCGGACTTGAGGCCCTTAAATTCGGAGTCGAGCGATACACGTATACGCGTATACGCCAGAGCAAGGAGGAACCAGTGAGAGTCGAGTATAAATACACCGAGGGAGCGGGGTCTCTCTCTCTCTCTCTCTCTCTCTCTCTCTCTCTCTCTCTCTCTCTCTCTCTCTCTCTCTCTCTCTCTCTCTCGGGCCAGAACCTTAGCAATAAAAAGGAGGGTACCGAGGAAGAAATAAGACGAAACAAAAGTGTATCGGAGAACCGGCTCATCAGCTGGTCGGACTGGTCTGTTGTGTTGTCGTCCTCTTTCCGCACGCTCGCCACGCTCGGCACCGTCTCCCTCCGTCACGAAAGATTGTTACTGCCCTGAATTTTATTCGGAATACATACGACCAGCCTCGAGAGAGATACTCGTCGGAGTATCGAGTTTACTGGTTGATAAACGGCTACTATGAAACACGATATATTAAACTCTCCGTATCTTGAAAGATTACAGTATATAAAAGATGTATCCACACACATATACTTTCTCGCCTTTCATGTACAAACTAGATATATCTTATATATATATATATATATATATATAGAAATTATTAAATATATTTTTTTTCTCAATTTTTAGTTGAAATCAAGCGAGTTTATCATCTGTCATGATACGATGATACAAAATACGCGAAAAAGAAAAATTAAATATTCTCAAAAATCATGCACACCGCATGTCTTTCGGCACGCTTCGACATAATAAACTGTTCTCGAAACCCGCGTTACGCGGCGAGCACCCTGTATTTAGAGGCGACGGCCTTAGTGGCTCGATCGAGGCTTCCGTGGCGATGCATGGCTTCTTCCTTTATGCAGTCTTCTTCAACGGCTCCTTGGCAGCCTTAGGCGCAGAAGAAGACTCTCTCTCTCTCTCTTCTCTCTTCATTCTGCAATCTACCTCTATCTCCTCCTTCGTCCTTTCTTGGTGAACCTTCGCGCTTTTTTCTTTCCTCCGATCGCTCGCTCTCGTTCTCCCTCGTCCCCTCTTCCTTTTGCCTGCCTTCTCGGCATCGCTGTCCTCTGCTCTCCTTTTCCCCGCGTTAGTAGGAAAGCCAAGTGGTCCTTTTGCTCGGCGTTCACCGCTGGCGCGCGCGGCCAGGAGGCATATAATTTTCTCGGTGTTTTTATTGCGGGGTAACTTGTCTTCAGGTGAGCCGGTCGAGAGAGGTGGAGGTAGCAGAGGCCGTGGAGGTAGAGTACTACAGGCACATCTAACGCGCAGTAGCCTTACTCTCCTCTCCCGTTTCCCTTCTTTCGTTGCTTCCTCCGCTTCCCTTTCGTCCCGCTAGGCAAGTCTCTCTTCCTCTCACTCCCATTGCTTTTCTCGAAAGCCCTTGGCTCTGACTCTCTCTCTCTCTCGCGCTCTCCCGCTTCTCTCCTTCGTACTCTTCTTTTTCTTCTCAGATTTTGTCTTTGTTTCTCCTCGTGCGCCGTCTCGCTTCCTCTCATCTCCTCCGCGCGCGTCGTCTTCGCAACGGCAGCGGCAGCTACAGCAGCATCCTTCGAAGCGCAAGGATTTTGACCCTCGTTTCGTGTTGCTTGCGTTTCGCCGTAACTTTCCTGACTTTGTTTTTCGCCTCCGAGTGGAGAAACAAGGTGGGAGAAGAGAGAAAGAGATAGAGATAAGGTTGATAAACCGTCCGTTTGCCCCCATCCTTTTTTTCCCGCTCCCTCGGTACCTACGAATTCGCGTCTTCTTCTATTTCCGTCGACTCGACCGAAAAGACTGGTAGGTCGCGAGCGGGATCCTTTTATTATCGTGGAGTCCTGTTTGTTAGCATAGTTTCTTCGTTACGTCCAAGTTTTAGCATTACTTTGAATTGGATGACATTTGAAAAATTAATACTTTTATTCATACAAAAAACATTTGCACTTGCGAATATTCTTTTAAAGCCGATAAGGAAATTTGATAGCTAAAGCTGTACCTCCATTCTTAAAATTGTACCGTCATTCTTAAAGTTGTGTGAAGAAAATAGAAAGCAACTTTCAGTTAAAATAATTTTTTCCATATCTCATATAAAGATCAACAATACATTATGCATCTGAAAGTTTTGGCAATCGTTTCTATCGTTACACCCATATTCTACATTTCGACGTCTATATGATAAATCCATTTGAAATTCAGCATAGAGAATGTATTTGTCATACTATGCATACGAGATTTGACTTTATCCGAGACTGAATTTTGCACTACATAAATTTCCTAACGTACTATGTGTCAACTCTAGTCAAATCTATCCCAATTTATGATCCTCCTATTCGCTTTAACCGTTCGATTCTTATACGATTCACCGTTATTACGCATGTCCGGAATATCGGCGCAGTGTCATTCGTCTAATCGTAACGAGGAACGTCTTAAACGACGACGTGCCACAACGTCCGTTTGCGTAATTAGACGATCGAGTCGCGCACCTGTACGCTCCCATGACGTGTCCTGTCATTCGTTGAAAAAGAAAATCTCGATTTGTCAATACAGGATCTCGATGGAGATTAGTCACGTCTGCAGTAAAGCCTCGCGAACGCGTTAGTGTCCGTTAGAGCAGATCTATGTGACCACTGCAATTAATTGTTTAAGGATCAACGCTGCGATGAGACTCCATGAAACAGTCTTACGGTACGATCTTAGGCGAATTATATCTCGCAATTTGTTAAAAATCGCAATGGATAAAACATTTCGTGAAAGGATTGTCTCAATCTTCATTTCTACTGCGTATGATTTTTTTTATGATACTAGCAATTTTAAAAATATTATAATTCGCGTTAATATTTTTATTTTTAAATATAAACGTCTATTTCTTGCGAATCTTATACAATGTCCGAATTAGATGAAAATTGTACGGTGTGTCATAGAATTGACATGAACCGGACGATAAATGCATCGGGCGGGAAACAGCTGTCGTAATAATCGACGACCACGTGCGCGCTCAGACGACGGTAGCCGAACGTAGAAGCATTCGCCGGATTCCAATTTCGCGAGGCCAGAGGAACCCTATTACACTACGTACGTCAGAGGCGGAGACGTGTACCGGGAGGCCCTCGGTCAAAGCTCGAAGTCGTGCTGCTCGTCCTCGATCGATCGAAGCGCATCGCCGTGGGGATCACTCGCGCGCGCGGCCTCTCGACTACTCTCTCTTCCTCTCTCTTTCTCTCTCTCTTTCTCTCTCTCTCTCTCTTTCTCCCCCCTCGTTCTCTCGAATCCTCATCTATCTCGAATGCGCTCCCGGTAGCTCCCGTTTCGATCTCCCCGGCTGCGCGCAGCCTGGTAGCGCGAGTAACGCGCCAACTCGCGTAGCATATTATTAGCAACATCCCCCGTTGCCCGATCGCCCCTGTGGGCTACCGTACCTCGCACCACGCCTCTCTGTTTCTCTCGACATCGATGGAAGAGGATGCACCGCCGCAACGCATCTCTCGCGTACGAACGCGTTATACGCATCGCGCTCGCGCAACTGTGCATCTCGAGCGCGTGTGTATGTGTATATGCATATTACGCACACGTTAGACCGCCGCGTACGATGCGCGTACGCATATGCATTCTGAACGGCTCCGTGTATGTACGCTGCAGCCTCAGAGTGGTGGATATAAGAGGGAAGGATAAAGCGAGACAGTTGGAAGAGATGAAGCGAGAGAGAGAGAGAGAGAGAGAGAGAGAGAGAGAGAGAAGGAGTGAGTGAAAGGGAAGAGAGGAAGGGCAGAGACTTATTGTTGATCGCTAATTATCCTACCCGGCAATTACATATAATTATCTGACACGCATGCACATCAGCGTGTCCCTTCACGCTACGTTTCGCGATATTGGGCGGCTGTGTGTGTATGCGTGTGTGTGTATGCGTGTATATAAATGTCAGTGCGCGGGTCGAAGTGTCCGACCAGGGTTGCGGAGGGAAGGCGAAACCGATGTACCCGACAGCGTGACGCCGACCGTAAGGCTATTCTTTTCTTTTTCTCTCGCTCTGCCCCCCTCCCGCCCCCTTCTGGTTCTTTTCTTCTTCTTCTTCTTCTTCTTCTTCTTCTTCTCTCGCTCCTTCTCTGCCATCGTTCTCTCCTCCGGGCCTCTCTCCGCTCTTTCGCTCGAACCCTCCGCTATCACTGTCCAATCTCCTGGTTTTTATCGCCGCAACGTGGCTACCGGTAGCAGGAGTTTTCGGTCGGAAATGATCGAGAAATCGATTCGTACGGGGCGATCTTATCTTCGATGTAGATGCCCGATGTCGCGCGCGTTTTCCCCCCGCCCCCGCCCCGCTCTCTACAATTTTTATTTTTCCGAGTGTGTTCTTGTCATCGAATGATTGATAATAGCTTCACCGTATATGTGACAGCTTCCGATAGACATTCGTAGATGCTAAATTAACATATATTAGAATACAATAACTAAGAGTCTTGTTATAACGCATAAATGATCGTGTAAAGATATGCAATAAAATTTATTTCTTGTAACTTCCGCAATTGCATCAACATCGCGGACCTCTCGCGAGCGAAATAATTACCGTGATATCTTCATTATCAGATAAATATATTATAATTATATATATATATTAGAAAATAATTAAGTAATTAATTATATAAGACGAGACATACTTTATAATTATTCGTCTTCGCCGTCTAAATCAACCGATCACTTATCTTGGCCAGATTACGCGATCAGATTACTCGCTAAACGGAAGAACCAGTATGTATCTATACGTACATATGATTTGAAACCAGTTTAATTTTTCACCGATTCTGCGCACATAGTTATCATCGTGGACCACTGATCCTGAAATCGATACGCGTTATCAATATATCCATTCCCTCCCTTTCCCCCCCTCCGATGAGGGTCGAACGCGCCTATCTAAGGAACTGCGCAGCGGCTAACGGTACACGCACGTGCATATATGATTGCGTTAGGACTCGCGATGGACTTGTCGATATCGCGTAACAAACGTACACACGTACACAAGAGTCGAGCAGGTCGTTTCTTGCGACGAGCGGCCACTTATATCATCCTCTCGACGCCTCTCTGCGGTCGAGCGTCTTCGACGAAAAACTACGTCGCGCATCATGGCAAACGGAAGGTTAAACCGTCCGAACGACCGCGTCATATTTCTCTTTCTTACGGCCGAGAAAACGATCGAAACGTCGAATTACGCTGATAGAGAGAAAAACATCAAGTACAAGTGCGGACTTCTCGGTTGCTGTTCTTCTTCTCCCTCTCTCTCTCTCTCTTTTTCTCTGTACAAAGCGCTCGCTTATCGAGGCGAGATTCAATTATCGCCGCTCTATCGCGACTCTACTCTGTGCGTCCGCGTTCGATCATTAAATGCGAGTCACCGAATGATCCGCGGTAATGAGGTTCATTATCCTAATGTGGCAGCCGGCGAAACAGGATTTCAACGATACACCGGCGGTGGATTCAGGGTCATCGTGAAGCAGCGGAATAATCCTTGGCGGGATAATCCACTTTACTCTCGGCCGCGAGGTGGAAAAACGAAGGCGAAACGAGTCGACACGACATAGTTGGAAGAAAGATTGAGATACGCGAAATAAAGAAAGCGAACGAGTCACACCGGAGTCTCGGAGCAGTGATAAGCCGGGAATATTTCGCGGGAATATTCAGTCAAAGTGAACTCCTTCCGCACGCACGCAGTCTTCAGGATTGGGGGGGAGGGGGGGGGGCGCGACTCGATGGCGGATTCGATAGGGTTCAAGGTAACTTCGTGATCCATCCGGGTGTGCATTACCAGGGGCTCCTCTCTCGCGGTTCATCCACTTATGCGGTCACGGCTCTGTATCGTTCTCTTTCTTTCTCTCTCTCTCTCTTTTTCTCTCTCGCCTCAGCAACCCGTTGCAGAAAACGGGCGGCATTTGCAGCGCTGCCAAAGAAACGTTATAAAACTGGCGCGAGCTGAGCGTGGCCGGAGGGACGAGGAAGAGGCAATCGTACTCAACGTTTAGCGGAAAGAAACGGGAACGGTTGCAGAGAGAAGTTAATGGATAACGCGCATTTAGAGAAGGTTGCAGAGTCGAGCGGGCGCAGGTGGAAAAACCGATTATATCGCTAGACGATTGGAAGATACTTCGCCCGGGAGGATGTCGGTAGTTTGATGATACCGCGTTATACGCTGATTTAAAAAATCCCCGAGATTGCGAGAGTTATCATAATCTATAATTCCTTGATCTATGTGTTAGTTTGTTGTGCACGAGCAGAAACGGGAATAAAGAGAGTAATATAAATAGATATACGATGTGTTTGCAGAGTTGGAGAGAAGGAGAGAGAGAGAGAGAGAGAGAGAGAGAGAGAGAGAGAGAATCTTCTAATTTAAATTTCATATAGATCCGCGTCTGAATAAATAATGAAGAAAATAACAGATACGCGCGGAGATAGATACAAAGCACGAAAATAACAGAGATTATTATCGGATCGACAAAACAGTCGAAGAGAGAGCATGTGCAGAGATGGAGAGGAGCAGATGTCTTACGGCATCCCAGCGACGCAAACAGAAACCATATCGCCGTCTATGTATCCGCGAAGAAGAAGGCAAAAAGCATCGGGAAGAAAACAGAAAACGTTACGCCGACCGCGCGATTGCGCGAAATAACGAAAAAGTATACAGAGAGCCGCTGGGGCCGCTTGACGATTATTTAGAGGAGAGGAGAGCGGCGGGTTGCAACAGAGTAGAGAAAAGAAGAGAGAGAGAGAGAGAGAGAGAGAGAGAGAAAGAGAGAGAGAGAGAGAGGAGAAAAAAAAGGCAATGATCCTTGGCGAATATGCGCGGTCGCGTTTAGCCGGAGGAGGATAAAAAATCGGGAGGGAGAGAGAGAGAGAGGCGAACGCGGCGAGGAAGAGAAATGAGACGACATAGGATGAGACCCGGCGCCACCGAGCTAATTACCGTCCTCCCCCTCCCCCCCCCCCTTCCCTGTTTTGTAACCTAAACGGCCGCAGGCGTCGTACCTGCGAGACGTATCTCTCGACTTACAGCATCCATCCATCCATCTATCCATCCACCGAAGGGTATGTGCGCCACGACAAACTCACCCGGCATTGTGCTCTCCGCCTCTGCGGCGTGTATACGCCGTCTCCTTGAGCCGTGTTCGCAGGAAATCGCGAAATGGATCCTATTTCGCGTAACACCGACGGCCACGGAAGTCGAGTCGCTGGTGAGAGAAGGTGCCTCGACTGACGCGTCCAAACAGACGCCTTCGCGCGCTCCGAGAGGGGATGAATTTGCTCCCGTTTCTAAAGAACATTGTGTTTGGGGATCCGACCGAGGGAAGCTAATACCCGACGCCGCTTACAGCGACTTCGCGGATGCATAAGTGGCTTTCGGGGATCGTATTTCCTCTCTATTTGGCGTTCTGCAGCTATACGATTTCGTCCCTTTCTTGTTTCTCTAAACCGTTCTCGTTTCTCTAAACCGCTCGCCCGCCCGCAGCGTCGTCTTGTGTATCATTAAACGCGGAATGTAATTCATGCTCGCGAGATATCGTTAATAGTAATGTATATAAAGAGAGTCTTCTCCGTTTTCAGAAATCTCCGATCTTACGCGACGTAGAAATTATTTCTAACTTATTTTAATTCAAAAAAACTTTTTTTAATTCAAAATAATGTTTTATTACGATAATAATTAACAATAAGATTATGCTACTGTTAGTTTTATATCGCACATAGCGCAGTTCAATTATTATGCACGATTTTGACGCAGTTGTAAATGATGCATTTTCCCTGCGCGAAGTAATCGCGACTCGGCAACGAAAAAGTTTCATTGTCGTTCACGCGAGAGAGAACACTCAAATTCCCTCTTGGACGTGCTAAGGAATCGATAGCCGCGTTTCGCGACAAATTGGTGAATCTCGCGTTTTCCGGACTTTCTTGCCCCCTTTTTATCCGGGTACGTTCCACTCGACGCCACTCGAACTTTTCGTTGCCGGCGGAGCGGGAGGTTTGATTCAAAAGGTCGTGATTTTCGGCGCGATTTCATGTTTCGCGGTTCGTCCCCGCTCTAATGATCCATGTTCCCCGAGAATCTTGGGCTGAGTGTGGCTGAGGAGGTCCTTATTCCTTGCCGAGGTTCTTCCAGATCCCGACTTAAAGAACTGAAGTGGTATACAATATCGTCGCCGTGGGGGTCAACGACACCCCCGTCGCCGCTTCCTCCTTTTCTTTTTCCAGTCGTTCTCCTACCCTCCTGCCCGGCCGCTCTCGCGCGCGCCCGCTCGACGGACCCTTTCGTCAATTAAAGCCGAAGGAATCGACGGAGAGATGATTGAACATTGTGCGCCACAATGCAGTAGCATGTACAGGCCCCGCTCTCCGCGCTCAGCGAGAGTATGTAGTACATAAGAGCAACTGGACCATGATTGACGACGTGACGTTTCTCCCTTCACCCCTCTTTCTCGTCTCTTCCTTCGCTCTTTGTTATCTCTTCTCTCTCTCTCCCTCGGTACTCTTCCCTCTCTGCCACACTTCGAGAGGTAGTAATCCTCCGCAAGCTGAACATCGCACTGAAGACGCACAATCCTCCGTGGTTCTCTCTCTTTCTCTCTTTCCCTCATTTCTTTTGTTTCTCTCTCTCTCTCTCTCTCTCTCTCTCTCTCTTTCTCCGCAGACTCGGTGAGAAGTTCTCCTTTACTCTATCATTATATACATATATATCTCTCTCTTTCCATCTCCCGACGCCATCTCTCTCAATCTGCTACCTCTCGTAATACCAGCTTTGTCCCGATCTTCGTCCTGATCCTACCTCGACGGCGCGAGGACACGCTCCTTCGGGATCTTCGAAATCGGAAGATGTTCCGCTCCCCCGGATTATATCGATGCAAGTGGACTCGCGCGAGATAACCTCGTCCTCCATATATCACGGCCAGTGAACCCGGGGATTCGACGAATCGATATATCGCCGTTGGTATATAGACTTTCGACACGCTTACTCTTCTGCTTTTTAATTCCGGAGCGTAGGATATAAATGTGCTTAACGTCGACTCGCTTGACCCATAATCCAAATACAACGATACGGATTTATGAGTCTCAACGAACGTGCGCGATATAGAACAGTATCTGTATAAATCAAGTAATATTTGATACGAAAAAAAGAAATCTACTGTGTGCATAGAATAATTGTAGAAATTGTTGCAAATTTTTTTCTTTTTTTTTTTAAACGCATTATTCATCTAAACTTTATTGACGTAGTATAGCATTATTTTTATTATAGAACTCTTTGTGTTATACGCTAATCTAACCACTCGACCACTTTGAACGATCCATATCACAATTTGCTATAGATCCGTATCACCGTACTTTCATCAATCATCTTGATGAATCGTTAGTGAAATTTACCGAAAGCCAAGTGTTCCGCGTTATCCTTATCGCGGTGATGTATGATATCACCGTAGCTACGATACTCGTGCTCCGCTTTGTGTCTCCTTGCGTAATCAATTTTCAGCGATTCGATCGGACTTGGTGAGAGAGTGTCGCGGCGCGGGAGAGAAATAACCGCTTATATGCGTCCGCGTATGCCCGCGCGGAATGAAATCGCAAGCGCGAAGGCAATTCCTTAGGACGAAGTTGAGGTGAAGGTAGAAACGTGCCCGCTCCAGGTCAACCAACTCAAACGTATGGTTGAGACGCCTCTCCCCCCTCCCCCCTTTCTTTCTCTCTATCTCCCTCTTTCTCGGTTGTTAGTTTCACGTCGTATATGCCCCTTCCAGGATCTACCCGCCCTCTCCTACAACTCGCAAATCGGTGAACTCGTGCCATCGAGGTGCTCACGTTGCGAGATTGTGCAGGTTTTTTTACCTTTGTCAAAATTATTTTCAAGGGGGAACGATTTTATAAATAATCAAATAGACTGTTACAAAGGAAAGTATTACTGAAATTGGAAAAAAAAAACATGGAACGTAAAGTCAAATTGTATATAATTAAAAACTATTAATCCTGTAATCGAGGAGATTAAAAAATTCTTTAGTAACGTATTTACGATATGAGTGTTTCGTAAATTGTAATAAACGTTAATTTAAAAATACATGAGCAGGAAAACTGAATAAACGTATGCCTCACGAACGAGGCTTTTACTCTTATTGTTCCTCTATGCACAATATTTCCGAAATGTATAACATGCAGGAATTTGTGCTGTTTAATTGCATATTGTAATACGCGGTAATTGAAACACGCACGTACCAATTTTCAGTAGCAAGTAAGAGATCCATCCATTTCCGCGTACATTTCATAACACATCAGACAGGCATTCTCATAGGATAGACAACGAATTCGTAACAACAAATCGTTAATTGCTGCTTTATTTCCCGTATCGCGTATAATTAAAACGCCGATAATAATTATTCACTTATGCCTCGACGTTTCGACAGGGTAATCGTGTTTAACATCGACATTTTCTGAACTAATGACATTCTACCACCGAATGAATGATGACTCATTGGCACGATCGCGATTCTGTCCATTGTGGTTGGTAACGCGTCATCTGACGAATAACGAAACAGATCGAAGTCTGTGGTTAAATGTACATCTAATTACAACTTATGGATCGCATATTCATCGAAAAAAAATATGACCCATGTCGTATTCTTTCTCGTCGCGTTCTCTTATTAAAACGTATCGATAATCATAATGTTGGCATCTGACCGTCATTAATCGTGCGATGAACCAAATACATTTGATGCAACTGCCGCGTAAGTATATGGTAGGTTGAATCGATTGTAACGGCCGAGTGATGAAGTTTCAATATTTCTGTCGCCAAATATACGAGAATTAGCGACGTCGAAGTTACGCGTTACTGGCACATAAATGCGCAATTAATGTACAACCCCCTCTGGTATAAATACGGGAATACTGAAGTTTGCAATGAAGTTTCATACATGGCAAATGAGTCTCCGATAACTTCTAGAAACGAAAGTTTACAGACAAAATCAGTGATGCGCTACTAGATGGCTAAGTCCAGTGAAAAATTTGCCTATTGTTATCTTAATTCTTATCATTCAAATTCATCAGATTCGTTCAGATTTGCAACGAAGAATTTAATTCTAAATTATAGGATATTTTTATACACGATTACGCACAAAAGACACAAAGGATAAAATGCAATTTTTTGCAGGGAATGTAAAATAATTCATTATATCTTGTGCAAAATAAACTTGAATCATCAATAATCTTAAAGATATATTATGCATAATATTCGATACTCGTGTTATTGTTCGCCACGGTGTAACAAGCTTATCGCAAACTGCTAACTCGAGTACTATAACCTGTTACGAGACGGAGAAATTAACTTTTGTCGTTCCGCAGCGACGCAAGCCGCCGTGTAAAACAAGTACGACTTGTCCTTCGCACGGTCAAGTCACGTAGACTTGACCTAGTCTCTCTCGGCGCGCGAGCCAGAGCCAGAACCAGAGTTACCGGTGCTGCTCCCGGTGCGTTCCGGTATCGAAAAATTTCAAGGCGCTCGCTCTCAAGGCGCCTGAAATAATTACGGGTGTGCCTCGCGTGTATCGCGATTCCGCGCATTTGTAGCAATTTGTCAGTACCGCCCGCCCGGTGAATTGCCATTAAATCGCTCGAGATTCGATCTGGCTAGTAATAGCGCGTTATTACCAGCGAGGGACACGCGCGACTTATCAATTTATCGCACACGTGATCGACGCGGATATCAAAAACGGACCGGCCGGTCCGTTTTGATAGACGGCGCGAGATATCGCGTCACTACTCAAACTTTTCCGTCGTGTGTTTAGTTTTTTTTTTTTTCTTTCTTTTATTTTCCGTCTCTCGCACACACGCCGTCTGATTATTCCGGAATTTCTAGCGAAGCCGAACACAGGACAATTGCGCGTGCGATATCGCGTGTTTTCGAAGCCGGAGGCGCGCGGAGGGACAGCGGAACCAACGCATTCGAAACGTTCTGCACGCAATGCTCTTTCGGCCTGCACTCCGCCGCTGTAATTCTTCTCCCTATCTGGCCGTTTTTATCGCGCGGGCGTAAATCCCTGAGAGCGTGGCTAGTTTGCGAAACTGCGGGGTCGGTGCACGAATCGCCGCGAGACATCCCGGAGGAAAGAGGCTTATGGATGGATTAAACGTCATTTATAAAACTGATTAGATGCTTCAAATTTCAATGCCTGTAATAAGCGTTCTCTCTCTGCGGCGTGTATAATTATTATAGCCGCGACTAAATTTGCATGACTTTTATGTAAGAGAAAACCTTTTTTTCTATACAAATGGCCTCAATTTCATCGTTCATGGAAAACGTAGCTATTTTCTTCATATCGCGAACAATAAAGGAATGTTGTCTATAGTTTGAGTCGCGATTTGAAACTTTGGTAGTATGCATGTGTTTGCGATTTCGTCTTCCGATAAACACCGACAATTTCCTTACGCAGATCTAATAATAGACGGCAAAAAACTTTGAATTCTGTTGCTGAGGAACGTAAAAGTTTTACGAACATTTCATACCTGAGAACCACCCATCTGTCGATGCAAAAATAACAGAGCGCGATCCAATGCAATCCTAATAAAACTTTTATGTGCGTGAGCGATTTCTTTCTACTTCCGATCAAAAGATTGGTAGAAACTAAAGAACACACAAACGCTTCAAAGAAAATTTGAGACATTTGTTATACATGAATTTTGAAGAAGCCTAGAGAAAGAAATATAATTATATATATATATATTACGTCAAATATTATTATATATATTACGTTATGTATAATTATAATTTTAATTATATTAATATAATTATGATATATTTTTTAAGTAAGATTTTTTGTACATGAAATTTCTATTATTGAAAATAAGAGATTGATTAGAATTATAGTCATTCCGGTCTTGCCTAACTTGCAATTTCACAAAAGATCTGGTCGGGCAAACTTTCGAACCGACCTGCGATAAGACGGCACTACTTCGAGATAAGAAGTACGATACGACTTGGCTCGTGGCCAACGAAGACATCGCCGTCTTTGCAGCGTTTCTCGTGCCGGGAACGTGTCTATCGTAATAGTAGCCGTAATCCACTTCGTACGGTTTAGAGAACGTGGCGGTCATGTACGTCAATCTATAGTCACTGATTTTATTTTTCCTTTCGAACGTCATCGAGCGCACGAGACTTGGCGGAATCATTACTCGCAACCATCATTTTTCCCGATGATTCGAGAGATTGAAACGAACGATAAAAAAAAATCTGAGTGATGTTTGAACAATGGCGGAAGTTGCGTGCCAAAGAGAACCGATCAAAAGTACATTAATGTACGATGCGTTTTTAATTTCTCCGTAACCAGTCACACTATAGTTTTCCCGCCATTCTAGCTCGCCTTCTCATCTTCCTCTACATATATATATCTTAAGATACATGTCTTAAGAGTCGTTTAGCTGCGACTTCCACGAAGCTTCTCGCGCTCATTGACCTTGATTAATAAGAATCATTTGCGAAGATTATAATGCAGTGAATTATCAGGTTTTTAAATCAGCGATTTAAAGTTGCGGCAATTTCATCATTTCCGCACTTGATTACGACGAAATTAAAGCACTCGTACAACAAGGTATGGTTTCGCAGGTAAACTAATCAAAAGTGCATTAGTACGCGATGCGTTTTTAATTCCAGTTTCTACTTTCGATCAATCAAAGTTCCGCAGTCGATTCAGTTTTCCGTATCGCCGTTCGTTCGCTTTTCGAGTCAAGCTGATCAAGAATTTTTAAGTCGGATCGGAGTTTGCTAATTATAAAGAATACGATAGAAACTTTAGGCGAGAGGAAGATACGCACAACCGGAGCTTTTTACTACCGCGATAAAAGGCATCGGGAGTAATTTACTCCTCGCGTTCGTGCTTTCAGAAGGAAGTTTGATCGCAATTCGACTTCTCTATTCCTCCGCGATTCGCGGCATTCAGGAAGCAAGGGGCCAAGGGGACACGAGGGGGAAACGAGAAGGATATCGGTACACGATAGTGTAGGCGCAACGCGGTGAGTACTAGCGCCGTGAGACGTGCACGGATTTATGAACGGAGTCTTGGCACTGTTCCAGGAGATTCCGAGTTAGCATTTATCCCCGCCGCCGCGCGTCGCTTTTCACGGGACGCAATCGAGTATGTATGGGTAGCGCTGTGGGGTCCCATCCCCGAGGTGGAATGGGCCCCGTGTATTACCCTACAGAGCGCTAAATTATGCGCGAGAGAGCTTTTTACTACCGCGGAAATCGCCGTCTCGACCCATCCCGTTCTCGACCCCGCCGGAACACTCGGCCCTCGGTTGGAAGACTCGCGGAAAGAGATTTTGATGCAGCGAATCAGAGACAGTCCACTAGACCTGTTGGATGGCATAAAAATAGATTACGCAACCACGATCGATCGTGTTCCCGCGGTAAGATCGTGTAAAGGGGAAAAAGATTATTTACAGATCAAAGCAGATCCCTTGTTTCGTTTATTAAGTTATTCGATTACTATGATTAAATTTGGATAGCGTAAGCACTATAGTCGTTTCAAGCGAGAAGCTCAATAAACGACTAGCGTGGTTAATGATGTGTATGACACATTATACGTACATATATATCTAAATGTCTATTAAAGATTTTTGAAAATATTCAAGCATGATTGATCTGTCAGTCTCTCTTATTTTCTCGCTTGCGATCTCTCTCGAGTATAACGAATTTCCTTCTTTCTCCCTCTCTCTGTCAGAAAGCGTTGCGTTCGATGATTATAAACGCATTTCGAAATCGTTCCGAAAATGGTGATACGAATCTTATGATAATTGTGTCGCGTGTAAGCCGATCGGGACATCGAATCATCGGTGGCACGTACGAGCGTCCAATTAAAAGTGGCAGAGCTCGAACGAGAACGGCCGAGCAATAAGAACAGGCGAGTAAACAAGAAATAATAAAGACGAGCCTGAGGAGGAGACGGCTTAAGAATACGGTAGCCGAGCTAAGTTATATTTGATGCGTTGATAATTAGTTTCGAGAGTGGCTCGGCCTCCTTCGTTCATCTACCTTGCTCTCTTTCTCTCTCTCTTCTCCTACTGGTTCTCCGCTCGGCGGTCCCGGTGGACCTGTCAAGTGTACCATTTATTTTCCAACTCGAGAGCCAAGAAACTGAATCCTTGTCTCGCTGCTGAAATTTTTGCTTTATGAAGAATGGCAACAAAAATTCTGAAAATCTGCTGTCAGCCACGACTTTTTACGAAAATAGGAAAATTTTTATTTATGACCAACGCAGAGAAGAATATAGAAAGGAAATTTTGTTTTCCTTCGTCTTATTTATATTTCCACAAGACTTTCCAAAATATCCGTTCATCTATTATAAATTTAGATGACACTGTAAAATAGTTTTCTCTTTAAATAAAGCATGAAATATATGCAAATATCAGCAAATAATTTATAAGTTTCCATATGTTGGCTTTTACATCCATGATTAATTGCATGAATTTTTAATTTCGACAATTAGCACGAATGAATCTTGAAACGCTCGATTATAGAACGATATTTGGTTATAAGACATAAGGTTCAATACGGTAGCTGCGACGCCACGACACGTTCGAGTTATCTCTTTGCGTACAACGATTATCTACAGAGAATGAACCATAGCGCGTTGACTTCGACAGGGCCGGTTTCAGAGGATCGCGCGCGAGATCCTCGAGGAAGATCCACTGTCGTGCCGTAACTTTGCGGGCCAACAGTTATCACCCTCAGAAATCTGTCGTTCGTCCAAGGATCATCCGTATTCATCGCTCGACCGACCGCCCCGGTCGTCCTAAAACACGAGGACACGTCGCCTGGTTTTGTACGACCTCTTGTACGGGCCACCGCAAATTAGAAATTTTACCGCGGCCCATGAACTTCTTTCTCTTTCTCTCCCTTTCTCTTGCTCGCTCGCGTACGGAATAATCCGAAAGAATATCTCTCCGGCAAACACTGGGAACGATCGCGAGGAGAGTAAGCAACGTTGATGGCAACGAATCGCGGCGGCGATGATATGATTATCCTCCGCTGATCACGAGAAGCGCGAGTAATGGAAATGTATATAGTCGTGTGTGCTGCGTATATTATATAAAATTATTATGTTCGAGTTATATTATATCGTGGTATTATCGGAGACCGATGTCGGGTCTCGGGACTTGCGCCATGTGGGAGAAAGCGTAACTGCGTCGTACTGACATAATCGACGCGTTCACTCCTGTTCACAAAATCTCGTTTCTGCCACGACGAGGCACACGAGAGAAACGCCCTACCGCGTTAGCTAAGATCTCCCTAGATATTTACCTGTCGCCAGAGACGAGGAAAATCGTCGCGTGGCGAGCGCGGCGAGATTACGGCCCAAGAAGAGAGACGGCGCGCCGTCCGTCTCCGTTTCGCCTACGCATTAATCCAGCCCTGGTCTTTAGGACTCGTATGTAAATGCGACGCTATATTTAGACCAGTATCTCGGGTGTATAATACGTTCGGTTGGAGAATCTCTTCTCCGGAGCTCGGGGCGACGCGTACATGTTACGTGTGTGTACGCTGACGGCGGCTTATAGTGTGCGCTCGGCCAGGCCGATACGTACACGTGCGTGCGCCGTTGCAACTGCAGGACCCGCCAAACCGGTTACCCACGCGGCTCCTCGACACCAACACCAGTCTCCGGGACACCGACTCCAACACCAAACGGGGTCCCTGCGCGGCCTATCGTTCGGACGGGGAACACACCATCCTCCGACCGCGGTCCCTCCGCGCCCTTCATCCTACATCGATCCTCCGCCTTTCTCTTCTTCTCTGCGCCTCTTCTCTCCTCTCTCTCTCTCTCTCTCTCTCTCTCTCTCTCTCTCTCTCTCTCTCTCTCTCTCTCTCTCTCTGTTTCTTTCTTTCTCGCTCCCTTCTCCGCTCTCATCTCCTTGCGCCAACCACGGGGATATGCACGATCATCAAACCGTGCTTACTGCCGAGGTTACACACCCATCGACCCGGAGATTCCTTCCAATGGACAGCTGGAAAACCGATTGGGATTTCCTAGAAACCATCCTGCGCGACCTCCTCGCCCTTTAGTTCCTTCTATGGGGCGAGCGGTAGATTATCGCGCTTTTGAGATTTCGACTCTTTTTCGCACACGATAGGTACACAGAATTTATGCAATACAATTTTCACGCAAAATCTGAAAAGTACCTTTGCAAGTATTACGATAATTATGAACGCACGAGATGTGATCGCACCTATTTGTTGATCATAGGAAAATCGGTATACGTTACCTATAATTATTTAATTTGTAGCATACATTATAAGTTGCAAGAGACTATATATAATAAAAAAATCTGCTAATTTATATTACAACTTCCAAATATATATGTGACGTTAATAACTAATCGATAACGAATATAATGCAGATAACAAAATAATTGATATAATATATAAGAAGAAGGATTCTCGTACGCTTCTAAATAAACGTGAACATCGTGATTAATGCTCTTCCACACGATCTAGTAGGGTCCTATATTCGCTCGACGCCCAAGGATACGCAGCACCCGCGCTCGAAAATCGTGCAAGTCGTCGAACTCTGGTGCACGAAGTAACCTTGAGACTTTCGTCACCGGAGGGGGGCACGGCCTCTCTTAATACTTGACGTAACCGCAAGAAGAGCGCGAGAGGAGGAAGCACGGATAGAAAGAGAAAGAGAGAAGAGAGAGAGAGAGAGAAAGAAAGAAAGAGGCATGATGCAGCGTGGGTGCACGTTTCTACACGCGCACGAGCGAGTGCGTACGCGAACGATATTTATGGCGCAGGTGACACGCGGATGGAAACGAATGGCCAGGATTCTCTCAGATATGCGCTCGATAATCGCGCATCGGCGCGTACCGATGGTACCGAGGAAAAACCATCTCATGAAAAGAATGTACCTGTGTATGTGTCTGTGTGTGTGTGTGTGTGTGTGTATGTTGGAAGTCGGCAGATTCCTCGCGTTTCTTCGCGTTCGCGATAAAAATATTCCGCGAATATGCGCCTCGTGTTCCGCCCGTCTAAACTTCATCCGTCTTCATCGAGTTTAACTACGGTCGCGCGACCATGCACGACCGATGCATCGAAAAAAGCATTGGCAAGATCCATCCCATGGACAGAGACAGATCTCCCGTTTCAGTAGCGCGCGCGCTTACGTCGCCTACGGCTTTTATTATTTCGCCGGGAGAATGACGAGAAAAACCCAGTCGAAAGAGCATCCGTAGCTCGTTTCTTCGTTTAATCGCGCCTTCGGGATACACGTTCGAGTGACTTCATCAAATCGTACGTGCCAGGTTGAATGTAAGGGTCGAGTCGAATCTAGCTTTCAATCCGCGAAATTCTATATTTCTCTAAATGTTATTTATTTTTTATGACAATAAAAAATATATCAGTGAAATATAGATATCAGTAAAAATATATTATGACAATAAAAATATACCTTACTTTTTTCTAAGCTTTATCCGTCTTCGTCGAGTTTAACTACGGCCGTGCGGATCATTCACGATCGATGCGCATAAAAAAAAATTATTGGAATATTAAAAAGATACAGTTATCTTAATTCAGCGAAAATAAGCGAGGATTTCAAATGACGCGAGAATGGTGTGAGTTATGAGCGACGATTGACGTGCAAACGTGACGGTGACTCGGCTTGTACATGCGTGATATGCAACTTGGACACGTGAGGGCTGGCGTGGCGCGCCACGCTGCGATACTATTATTTACTATTATTTACTATTCGTGTCGCAGACCGTTAAAGTCTGTGCCTCGTGTCCGTATACGCTCGCGCGATAATTGGACGATCGAAGCGAGAAATCTCTCGCGAGTGCCATTTAAAAGTGATTTGCTTCCCCGTGCACGAAGCGCACACTGCTAATGGAAAGGGAGCGCGCACCTGCTTTTGGAAATTACGAGGCTGTTCGTGACCATTTTTTTTCAGAGCTCGTTGTCCGGCGACAATGAGCGAAATTTAACCCGTTGTGCAATCCGTTGTGCGCATGATAATTTCGTCGTACAAACGCAACACGCATACCGTTGTGAAATCCTCAAAGATTTCAAAGAGAGTAAAAAGTAAGCCCCGCTCACAGATAAATAGAGATAATAATATGATTTATGTCTCGTGGCACGTCTATCCGCCGATAGCATCCGTGGCTGATCAGTATAACACAAATTCTCGATCATTTAACGAGCGAGATGTCTCGATAAGATTCATCGCGCCAATTTGTATCTCGTATAAACACGCCGCCAGCAATTATAGAAATTTAATAGTCATATACGCGCGTTGCGACATTAAAATCATTTGTTACATTAGCGGGAAAAAATTCGCGAGAGAAACGTCAGAGCGGGACCGAGTCAATTATATACAATAAATGTTACTTCTCGATCGGTGCAAGTATGATCGATAAGTTCTGTAAAATGGTCTCACTAATGCAATCGTTGTGAGAGGTGGCTCGATAACTATATAGTTGCCGTTAGAGATGACTTGCGCCATTATGATATTTTTATCAATACTTTTTCGAATCATGTCGTAATTATTTCCGCGTATCTTCTTGCGGTTACGTGGTTATTATATTGCCAAAAACACATGTCACATTTTATGAATATTATTCCAGCTTGAAAAAATTATGTACATATATATATATATATATATATATATATATATATATATATATACATAATTTTTCGAGTTGGGTTATATATATAAAATAACACATATTTTGTTATTATTAACATCAATACAGACCAGATGCGTGATATAGAAACAATGAAGAATTTTCTCGTCACGCTGATCGTGAGAGAGTTAAATTATTACTTATTCAATAACGCCTTAAACTAAAATATAAAATTAATAGAATTAATTGAACAATGTCTCGTGTTAAAGTTTTCAAAAAGTCTCAAAAATATATTTTTACGTACACATACCTAATCTCGCGTATCAAACGAAAAAGAAAGATGTAGCAGATTAGAGAGATTACCGTATAAATGTCAGAGAAAGAGAGACAGCAAGTAGCTTCGATATCATTTTAAAATTGTATGTCTCGGGCTAATGATAAAACAGTATCGAATAACAACATTGCAGACTGCGTAGATAACTTGGAAAGCGTTACACTTCAATTTAAATAATTGATGCATATCTCTGGTAAGGAAGGGGAAGTTATTAAGACGCAGCAATTTAACTCACGTAGTCAACCGGCCGATCAGCCGGCCGCGCGGTCACCTCTAATAACACGTCTCCAATCGAATGCGGAGCAGCGAGGAATAACTGCGTCATATATACACTCTCGCGCTAATAAAGCGATTCTTCGGAGCGCGCGCGAGTTCGCGCGCGCTCTCGTTCTGCTCTCATCGAGCTTGAACCGAGAGCGCGGTGAACCAAGTGGATGATATAGGAAGGGAGGGGCGAGGCTCAGAAAGAAAACGCATTTGATTCCGCCATTATTGTTCAAGTTTACCGCAATAAGTTTCCAGGATAATCCTGCGCGTAAATGGAGGAGCTAGGAGCCAACAGATAGCCGAGAACGGATAATGACAGGCCCTGACTCGTTAAGGTGCCTACGTAGTAAACCACAAACAAAAAGACCTACGACCGAACTGACCGCCAACCAACTCAACCGATCGACCGACCGACCGACCGACCGACGAAGGCTAAAAAGAAAAACCAGGGCGCACCTGTGCACCTAGCAGTAACACTTTACTGCGCCTCGATGATGTAAACGTGAACGTAAATGAGAATAAGCGGCTGGACTTGAGAAAATTGCATAGTACATCGAGCTGACCGTGCTCGCGCTCGCGAATGCAACTATTCGTTCGATCATTTTTACGGTAACGCTAGGGGTAACGCTGACCGCTATCGACAGTTTTTCGTCAGTTTATCGGTGTTGATCGTACGCCAGATTAAGATTATAACACATCTTTTCACTTATAGCCTTTCGAACCGGTAAGAATAAATTCGATTCGTTTTACGAGCGAGACCGCGTACCTGATCCCGGTAGTTTCTTTACGACGAATGAGCGAAAGTCTCTAGAGATTTCGTAAAAGTCATCTTCCGTGACCCACGCCACGGGGATAAGAGCGTGCCTGTCTCTGTCTTGCGACATGTTTTGTAATACCGTGGATCTACCGAGTCGCAGTATAACCAATTATTCATGTTTCCTTAAGAGTACCGTAATTTATCGCGTATTATAAAATCCTCTCCGGAGATAATCTTGTAAACTAGAAAACGATCTAATATATTCACAAATTATACTAAATCTCGCAAGTCTGTATGTACACAGCGAGATATGTGAAAATAAGTGTTTATTATTACGACTGTCATATTGTGCGCGCTATGCAATCGAAGATTCTCCAAGATTATCGACATTTTCTGACGGGAAGAAAAAAATCGGTGTGTACATATGACATCAATAGTGCGAAATAACAAGTTTGCAAGAATTCGCAAATGGCAGCTCGTAAAGGCGGCTTTATATCGCTGATTTAAGTTTATTACGGCGTCACGCGGACTGCGCAGACATGCATCAATCATCGCCGCCAGCCTGAACGAGTTCTAAGTTCGCCGGACGGAAAAGCGCGCCCGTGAAACTTTTCTAAATTCGTTGTCATTGGCGACGCGACAAAAATCGCGGCTCCGGATGATAAATTTCGAAGCACGTCATAAACGCGCTTTTACGGCGCGCATAAATTACGAACCGCGGAGCTGCATATCGAAAGCGGCTCTTGCTACTGCACCGAGAGCGACATTATCGTGACACGACAATACCACCGGTCTCTCTTTCTCTCTCTTTCTCTTGGCGGTCCGCGCGCGTATTGTACGCGCGAGCGCGAGCGAAGTTAAACGAATAAAGACGTGCGTGTGCGTGAACGCGTACGCGAGCGAGCGAGCGAACGAGTACTACGTACGAACGAGGGGGCATAAACACGGGCCATTATACACACGTAAAAGCCGCATCGTCGTCGTCGTCGTCGTCGTCGTCGTCGTCGTCGTCGTCGTCGTCGTCGTCGTCGTCGTCGTCGTCTCTTCGAGAGCCGAGGAGGTGAAGTTCATTGCCTCCTCGTACGCGCGCGCTCGCGTTGCTCGCGCTGTGTGTGCGCGCGCGTTAGTCCTGGGTCCCCCGAGTGCATCTGTGTCGCTCGTAAATATACGAGTCACGTGCTGCCTGAAGACGTCAAAATGTGAGACGTAACTCAAGGCGAGAGATACACCCGGTGAGCGCGACGACTCCCACGCGGCGGCCGAATCGGTGCTCCTGTCGATCGATTCGACCGACTCACCTCGACAGCGATGACTTTCAATCGGCTATTGCTTCCCGGATTGATGACGGACGGAGATTTTATCGGCGCGAATTTGCACAAGTTTAGATTGACTATCCACACCACGCGAAATTATTTAGGAGACCGCACACAAAAAATGAAAATATATTTTAAAATTCAAATACTTAAATTTTTTCAAATTCCTCGAATTCGAATTTCTCTTTTAAAATAACAATAAAATTGTTAGAAAGTACAAACATTACTGAGTATATTTGATTTTATATTCAGCAGATTATATATAACATTGCATAAATATTTTTCTGCATCTTCCTCTCTAGAGAGGGGAAGATTTTGATTTATTATTTAAATGAAAGAAGTAAAGATTGAGAGAGAGTTTTCTTTCTTTTTTGCAATTTTTACATTTTTTATTTAAATAATAAAGACATTAGAAGAGAGAGCTTAAATTTGTTGTAGCTATAGTACTTTTTAATATCATTTTTACTGCATTAAAAAATTGTGCATGCGTCTGAAATAAATCATAAAGATAGTGACATGGCAAAAAGAAAGAAAGAAAAAACTTCTCCGAGATTTTAAATCTACGAGTTTATTTCGAGACCGGTGTAAAGTCGATTTAAATAAGCTCAAAAATCTTGCCAAAATTGATAAGTCGGAACGCATCGCGTCGCGTCGCGTCGCGTCGCGTCGCGTCGCCTCTCTTATATCCTCGTGTCTCATTGAAATTCATAACATTTCCAACTAGAGGTTTATATATACGCCAGTTTCGAGATAAGCTGGTTCGCGTATGCAATATATTCGGTTTTACAGGGGGCAAGATACTACGCATTAAATCGCGCGTCGACGCGGTAATCCGAAGGAACTGATATCTACTGGAACGCTGGCGAAGACTGAGTCTTGTCTAATCGCGAATGCAAATACGGCCGTCACGGATGATGTGTATCGCGCGTAATAGAGAAACGATGATTGGCAGCGCGGTAACGCGCGTTCGTACCGAACAAATGATATCTCGATCCACGAAACGGGGATCGAGTAGGATAGGGACACGAACTATCGGCTCGATAAGTAGGTGGATTACGTTTAAGACCGACTTGACAACGCAACGCGCACAGCTCGCAACAAGTTCTCGGGGAGGACGGTTTGGTCGTTGGTGGGGCTCACGAAGAGAGCATCGTGTGAGAGAGAGGGAGAGAGTAAGTTCGTACGGACGCCGAGATACGACGAAGACGACTGGATAGAACGTGTGCGCAGCGCGTTGCTACCGTTCGTTGAAAAGGGACGAAGAAATTACGTTGTGGCGCAGCTTATGCGCCCTCGGGGCACCATTATATGGTAATCTCTGCATCTCCTTCTCTTCCTCCCTCTCTTCCCTTTTTTCTTTCTCCCTCCCTCGCATCCCAATGCGTTTTCTTTCTCCCTTTCTCTTCGCTTCTCGTCCTTCTTTGTTCATCTAGCACTCAAGATTCTTTTTGCGGTCTCCCTCTTTCTCTCTGTGTTCACCTATCTCGCTGCGCGCTCTCCTCTGCTTTATCCTCGGTCTCGCTCGCTCGGTGAAGCATACGCGTCACAGCATTTCTCCTATTCCGTCGTTCGCTTCTCGGTTTCTCCTCGCCCTGCTCCTTCTTCTTTTTTCTCTCTTTTTTTCTCTCCCTTTCTTATTCTTCTCTGACTGTTCGCGCATCTCTACCTTTGGTCCTCTTTCCTCTTTTAGTTTATTTTCCGTTGCCAGTGGATAATTGTACTCTCTCTCGTTTTTACCTGCTCGACGCTTTTCTCTCGTCGCCCCCCCCCCCCCCGCATGTACCAATGCTATCCTATTCGTTTCCGTGTTTTTTGTGTTTCATCTCCTTCTCCTTCTTCTACTTTTCTCGCGCTCCGTTTTACTTTACTTTCTGACTGAGTTCGTTGTCTCTTTCTGAAAGGTCAGATTTTTCGCTGTCGGTTCTCGCCCGCATACAACAAAAAAAGAAGGCAACCCGGAGTTGCCAGCATCGCTTCGCCCCGGGCCGACTTCGAATTTAATTATTCGTCGCCTCATTATAGGACGAGAGAAGGACGAAAATTACGCGGCTACAATTATTTTCTCCCGAGAGCTTTCGTTCCCCTTTATCGACGATTTAATACAACGGTCGATTGCACATTTTGCGAACTCTACGCGACGATGTAACATACAATTTTTTTATTCTTTTCTTTCTCTCTCTCTCTCTCTCTCTCTCTCTCTCTCTCTCTCTCTTGATACTTTATAAAATATTTTTTTTTAACACTATTCAAAAATATTCTAGTGTAATACTTTGGAGATTTAAATTAAATCGAAAACAGTGTAGAATGTATATATGTTCAATGATATGAATATATGTCTGAATTATGGTATGCAGCCACACGTTCCGCAGCCACATATCGCGCAAATAACAGACGTCTTTACACAAATAATTTGCCGGAGAAAACTCGGCTACGAATTAACATGCCACATCTGGGTGTCAAACCGTTGAATAGACAGTGATAGGTGTCAGGTGCTACTAGAGAGACGAGTGTTTACTTCCCCGCATCTCGCGAAATTCCAAATGTTTATCCGCGATGACGTGCTTTTTGTCTACAAACAGAATGAGTTAACGCACTTCTCGCAAGATATTCGCGCTGATATATGTAAAGCACTGATATGTGTCCTATACAATGCTTTATTGTCTGCACGATGTGCAGTAATTTAAATAATTCGTAAATTGTGTACGATTCAACTTTTGCTATTTTGACGTTTTCGTCGAACAAGAATTAATTTTAATGGACCAAAAATTTTGATGAGACGACAATTCATGGATGAAGTTTTCAAGAGCTGTTTATTTTACTACGTATATTACTTTATGTATAATTCTCTATTCGCGAGAATAATGAAGCCCATGAAAATCGGTTCGCGACGTTAGAAGGGGGTTGTTTTGCTCGCAGCTCCGGCGAGACGGAAACTCGCTGGATTCTATAATGGGTAAAGCGATACGCTGCTCGTGTTTATGGATAAAGACTGGAAGGTGCGGAGAGTAAGAGAGAGAGAGAGAGAGAGAGAGAGAGAGAGAGAGAGAGAGAGAGAGAGAGAGAGAGAGAGAAAGAAAGAAGGAGAGAGAGAAAGAGGAAGGGAGAGAGAAAGAGAGCCATTGCGAGCGTATATTGCGCTGCTCTGCCCTCACCTCCCGGTAATTTAAACGACGTATGTATGCATGGGGTCGATGAGTTATGGGGTGTTAAAGCATAGGTGACTTAACCAGCCGATGCGTACGCGCGTATCCTCCGAACTTTGCCGGGATCGTCAATAATGCAGTACTTTACGCGATACCGAGGTGTAATCTCTCTGCCGGCGTTACGAGAGGGGAAATATTCTCTCGCTGATTTCACTCTATCTCTCTATTTTTCTCCCGCTCTTTTTTGGAACCGCATATCCGTGCACGTTACAGCGTAGCGCGAGCGCGCGTGTAAAAGAGTGCATGATCCGTTCAATGTGCGCTCATAAAGTTTATTCGTTAACGCGCCGACCCGAGAGATGTAACTAGAAGTATCGACGCATTGGCACGGTCCCGCGTGCTGTGTCCGATGAAAAATTGATGGGATGAAAATTTAATACCCCTCGTTGGCGTGTATGCGCCAACGCGGAGTGAAAAGGTCTGTACGTTTTCATTATGCGATTTCAAATGAAAGTATCCCAAGCGAAACGATCAATCCGAGCCAGCGCATTTATCGCGTACAAGTAGATTAAACGAGAGGTCATTTTTTTTCTTCCATTAAACCAACGTGCTATTGTACGCGTACAGAGTTACGATTACTGAAAAAGTGCGTTCGCTAATTAATTTCGCCGACTAATATTTTAATGTGATTATATATTTCTGTATTTACACAAGATTGTATTATCTAAATGTAATTTATATCTCGGACGAGATTGCTTTTTTTTTTTCTATCAAAAAATAATCTAGGTTCAGTAATATTTTCGAATGATACAGATAATGAGAGAAAAACCTGCGCGTTTAAGTCTTAATTCGGTTTCGGCGGTCTAAACGAGAGCCATCGTCCCGGTCTTTGGATCACAAGCGCGGTTAAATACGCGTTACATAAACTCAACAATACCACCGCCTAACGACTAACGATAAAATTTAAGAAACAGTATTGTGTGTCGAGTCTCGCGCTCGCGTAGAAAGGAGTCGTTAAAGGCTGCTCAACCAGTTGAATTGGCGGCTCAATGTGGCGCGTGCTGCCAACACACTGCGTCACGCACGGAACACACCCGACCGGTGCTCTCTTATTATATTATGCATTATTATCTACTTATCGTGCTATTGTCCGTATTGACTTTATTGAAGCCGATTCTGGACAAGCTCGGTCTCTCTTCACCACTGACAATTGAACGGGTCGGACTGCGCTTTGACCACGCACACAACGAGGGGTCGAGAAAAAGAAAGAGAAAATATCAATTATCAAGCGTGCGTGCTTATAAACCGGGCCGTAACTGCGCAGCATTGACAAGTTGCAGTAATAGCGAAAGAAATTCAATGACGCTTTCAGAAGCGTGGTTAGATTTATATTTTACAATTTTTAATACCAGTCTCGCCAATATCAATGACAAGACTGTAATTATTTGCAGTAGTAATTCGCGTTTCGATTTTATCAAATTACGGAAAATGCGATACGTGTATAATTTTCTATCTCAGTATGTAATACGGTTGATATTTCCTGCCGTATTTATGTCCACTTTCTCGAGCCTCGCGATTGATAAGTTCGCCTCGTTTATTCCGCTTCTCCTACAGATAGTCGCTTTAGAATCTCTTGTGTATACCGCTAGCTGCTACTATCTATTATCCATTTACGAACTGGCACAGTTAGCGTGATCTGATAGCGGTTCGTATAGCTGCGCCTTCGCTCGCGCGCGCGCGCGAGAAATCGAGCGTGCTTGCGAGGTAACGAGTGCGCGTGCCCGCGATCGGAAACCCAGCGGAAAACTAAAAGCGATCGAGAGCGTTACCAGTTTTACTGCCCTACGGAATTTCTTATCTTATTGCCGCGCATTACGTAACGCGCGGCGAACCAGTTATTGTACGGATGCTGGCATTAAACTCGTTGAAATAATGCAGCAACAACCGTGAAATAAAGCGGCGCGCTGGTCGCGCTTGAAAGGGAGAGGCTGACGTAATAATATACGGCCAATTTTTGATTTGGAATTGGTCTAACCGCACACTCGATTCCACACGACTAAAACACGCGATGTCGAAATTGTCTGAAGCTATATATGATTATAATTTTTATATTGTAATCACGTGGACTGATAGATCTATAGTTTGCTGGCAGGACTTTATAACAAACGGTGCGCGCAATATGCGTGAGAGTAAATTATAACTTTCTAAAAAGAATAAAAATATACGCCAAGTACATAAAAAAATTCTAAACAATTATATGCAAAATATAAAAGTTTGTAAATAATTAACACATTCTTATATATATGTAATATAATATAATATGTACTTGGCGTCTTTTTTATCATGAAATAAAAGTTTATCACTCACGTATCAGCGATGCGCAACAGCGGAGTAAATGTAAACAAGCCTTGTTCTCTTACCTCTGTAACATACAAATAGAAGAGCCAAATTATAGCAAAGTTCAAAATAATTGATATCTCAAAATATATTATTAAGGTGTATCCAATAAAAAAGTTTCGTCAAAGAAAATACTCGTAAAAAAAATGAGTATCCACGAGTATCAACCAATTTTTTCCGCAGTTAATACTTTCTTAATTATAAAATATGTGTTAACATAATATAAATAACATAATATAAATTATATAATATATTATATAAAATATATAAATTATAAAATGTAATATATTATAAAATTATGTAATATAAGCGCTGAATATGTTCAAGTTAATTGTAAATTAATTATATTAATAAATGGCTAATACATACGATGGCTTTACGTTATTTGAATCACTCGATCCACTATTAATCGCGAGATATTCATAACCAAAATAATTAATATCTCAAAAATTTTGTACGCACCGAATTTTATATATTCGATCTTTACAATAAAAACAGATATTTAATAGAATAATTTTATAAATTCTGAAAAGATTATTCTTTTTAAGTGGATACTTTTACAGTATTATAAATTATAAATTTTATGTTGATCTCACAACAATTGTATGGTGTTTTTTTAATCTTATAATTTTTATTTCAAGTCTTGATACAACAGATATTATTTCTGGAATAGTAAAACAGCTTTCAGTTTACCCGAGTCTCCTCGTTTGCCATTTCGACGTAATGAAAGAAATTTCTCAATTATCGCCGCGACCATAAAGTAGCCGCTCCGTCACGCATCATTGCATCGAGTACGTCGACGCGTTATTTTTTAATCCCGCTTTAGGGCTGCCCTTAATTAACGTGCCGATGAAGCAGAAAGAAGGGACATGCGCGCACACACACACACACATCGGGGAGCCAGATTAATTCGTCGGGCTCGCCCTCGTCGTGTTTCCAGGTTCATGTGCGAACAAACGCGCGACGTCAAGAATGTGCGTTTATTGTGACTTGAGGATCTAGGGCTTCCACGGCGCGTAATATGTCGCATAACGCACGGTAACACTAAACCGACGGGCAAGAAGAGTGCCAGGTTTGTAATCCAATAGCAAACGTGCTGGGCACACTTGTGGCATGCGCCTGCTTTGTTCGAAGAAATCCTCCTTTATTATTGCTTCTCTTTCTGTCTCCTCGTCCTTCGCATCGTTCCGTTCAAAATTAAAAAATAGATCCACAATATATGCTTTACTCGTTAAATGACGAAGTTAAAGCATCAGTTCCCGTAACTATTACTTTTATTTAAAAAATTCTGAAAACGTAGATAATAAGACGTCTCTGCGATTCGCGGAAGCGATCTCGTCCTGAAAGATCGCGGTTTCTCGAGATCGTCATAAATTGTTATTATACACGGCTCGGACTTACGGGGTCGGAGATTATCTTTGACGTGAAAAAATCGCTGTCGTAGGATGGACTGTGTTAATTGATCACCGCAATCATTACAATTTATTTTTTTAACGATAACATAAATAGTAATTAGGATTTTAGAGCCGACAATACTAGCAAAACCTTATAATTGATGAGCTCTAAATGCACTACGATCATTACGTTGTGATTCTGTTGATGTAATCGTGGATGCGCTTTTAATGACAACGGAATCAGATTAATAAGATATCGGGCAATTGATATGAGCACGATATATGCAACTTGCAGATTACAAACGTTTCTTGCAAAAATATTTATTCTTACGAGATGATTATCTTTAATTTACTAAAATATATGGAAGTATCAAACTGTAACTATCACTCTCACATCGAAGTACATATTTTAGAAATTACGGCGTTCGCGGAAATGATATTTGCGCGTAATATGGAAGTTATGGAACCGTAAAGATCCTGACGGTAAAAAGTATTCCCGACAGTTGAATGAAATTGCACGTATCGGTCCACGCGAGCGAGAGTGAACATTTGTCTGATTATGCACATCACATGTTAGCCACGGCGTTCGCTAACAAGGAGCAATAAGATCTCAGATCCGATCTCGAATCAAGAAACGGAGTTGGACTTAATCAGTATGCATAAAAATTCTAACATAATCTATTCCGCGTCTGGTTTAAGTGTGAGGGTGGACGCATATATTTATATATAATGATCGCGAGGTCGTCATATCGAGGCGATACAAACGGAATATGCGCTATAATGAGTGTTCCATTCATCGAGGGCAAAATAAATTTAATTCTCACACCGATAATGAAAAACAGTCGTTTGCAATAATTTAAAGTCTTAGAATACAGATCTTAGAATACACGTAGGTACATGAAATGTCGATGCAAGCTAGACTTGAACAGTCGATTTCACTATCGCATTACGAATTCTATATTATGAAACTACAATGAATTGTGTATCTTAAATAGCAACGTTGTGTATATTTTTAACTGAACGGGGAGGGGGAGGGGATTTATAAAATTAATACCCTAAATTATATCAAAGAATAACTTGTGGTTATATACATATATAGAATAATTTTTCACACTAATTTTATCATAAAAGATTATAAGATCGTAAAAGAAAGTCATCGAAGTTCAACCTAATTTTAAATTAAACGTGTATTAAGAACTTTCGAGTCTATTTGCTATTAACTTTTTTGAATAATGCAAAAGCGAAGAATAGCTGTTAGTAGCTAAAGATTTTTCGATATAACAAAGAATATTGATAAATCGACAATATACATCGTGCACATTTCTAGTTATTATTGCCTTAAGTAGCGGGGAAGACGAATGGGGAGACGGTGCGCGATTTTTTGCGGCTATATCGAGTGTCGCTAAAAAGTCCCATTTAATCTTACCGCATAGGAAAAAAGTTCGTCGTGAAACGACGCCCGACTTGACATTTTATTAAATCCCGTCATTCGCGAGGCGAGCTAGTGAAATCGAGAGTCGAGAAAATATTGCGAAAGAAGGATTGCCGATATAATAGAGGGAGAACTGCATTCGGTGAGCCTTATAGAGGAGAGAGTGCGGACGCGTGGCTCCCCCGGCTTCTCTTGCAGCACGTGACGACTGGTAAAGTAAGTGGCATTCTTAAGTCGAAGTTGAGTCGAGCACAGGTGTGCGAGCGTAATCGCGATGTCACGGGCGAGTCACGGCCCCTCTCACTCCTCGTCCTCTCTTTCGCCCTTGTCTTAAATCTCCATCTCCATCTCTCTTTCTTGTTCTTTATTCCGCCTTTTCTCTCGATCTCCTCCCGCTACTGCGACTTCTTTCTCTTTATTTCTTTTTTCTCTTTCTCTCTCTTTACGTCTTCTCTTCCTTTCCAGCTGCATCAGACATAAGCGTTCAGACTCGTGAATATTACTTGACCATTTCTTGCCTGCGATTTCTTATCATTGTAACATTTTCATCTGTCTATTTTGAAGATTACTCGTTTCTTTCTGACTGATCCGGTAAGAAAGAGAAGGAGAGAGGTGCAATTAAGCTAATATCTTTCTGATCCTCTGTGATCCACTGTCCCGGGTTTCAGAGTAGCCGAATTTCTGTGCTTTCAAATACACGATTATCTCTTTGTACTCTTGTCTTCTTTACGACGATGAGAGGATTTTACGCACAAGTGCTTTCAATACGATGGCATGCTCTTATCTCGCATCTTTTTTTTTTGTCAAGCATAATTATAACTGCATAAGAGTATATAGCTATTTATATTGTGAGGCGAGTATATTCTCATGAATCATTCAAGAGCAAAAAATGATCGCGCAAGAACTTGGAATATCTAATGATGCTGTCAACGTTGATTCGCGCAGCTGCATATTTCAATAAAAAAATAATAGTAAAAAACAAAAGCATGTTAATTAAAACATCCTTAAACACATCATACATTATCATGTACATATTTTTTTACGTTTTTTTTTTTTTGTATAATTAAACATAAATGTAATTTTGTCATGCGTTTTTGCGAATCGATAATAGTCAAAGTAATCGGACAAAGTCTTCGAAATTAAACACTGCAAAATTGTCGATTACGCGAATCGTCGTGGAAAACGCCGCGTGTATCCTCGCGCGTGTACAGGAAAGGATGCGCGCGCGGAACGCTCCGGCACGCGTGCATGTAATTCGCTCCTCGGCGAGGCGCCTGCCGACCGTAATTTCAGCTAACCCCGAAGCCTGACCCCGTGCACATGGGCCGAGTGTGTCACGTCACGTCAGCCCAGAATACTGGCAATAATTGCGGCATCGCGAGCGAGCGGGTCGGAGCGCGGAAAGGAAGGAAGGGAGGAGAAGAGAAGATCAGGAGCAGACGAGGCAAGAGGAAGAAGGGACAGAGGCCATGTGGCGAACAGTAGTTGCACGTCGAGATGCACGCGGAGATCGAGAGAAAGAGGAAGACAGAGAGAGAGAGAGAGAGAAAAAAAGGATGAGAGAAGGAGAGAGTGCCGACCCCGGAGTCATCCACCCCTGAAGAAGAGGAGCCGGCGGTAGCCGTTGCCGCTGCTTGCCTCTTCGTGGTCGGCGCGCGGGGTTAATCGTCGCGACTTTGTAGATGAGATTGGATGGGGCATTAAACGGTGGACGCCAAGACCATCCCGTCGCTTCAAATTTAATTTGACCCCCGCGACTCCTCGAATTAATAATCCCGCGCTTGGATTCTTACTTCGGAGCCGTTGTCGAGGATGATTAGGAATTATCGTTTATGCGCGACTACGTTTACGGCCAGCTTCGTGGTTACGTTCCCTTCACGTTGCGTCCCGCCTAAGTAGGCAATATTCGGCTAATTCTACGACTAACCAATTTCGATAGCTAGCAGAGAACGTCTAATAGATTATTCAAAAGTCGTATTCCAGTCGAGCAAAGATAATTTTTCAAGTGTAATTAATTAAACTCCCTGTATTATCGTTTAGGGAATTAAAACGCGCGTAATTCAGTTTATATATTTTCGATCTTTGAATATGTTATCGTTCATTCGATTTTTCACTCTTTCCTATAAATATAATTTTTTTTTTTTTGCAAACAAGAGCGAAACCTTGCTGGCGCCGCTGCACAGACGATGCAGGCACGTCGCGAGGTTAGATGAGAGGGGGACGCGAGGGAGAAGGGTAACAGAGGGGGACCCAGTGGTCTGCGCTCGCGGTAAACCTTAAGCCTCAGAGGGAAACGCCGCGCATAGTTGAGGGACGACGGGAGGAGGAGCAGGCCCGACTTGCAACGCGTGCACATTTAGGGCGGGGTAGGAGAACGATCCTGGCAAGGGCCAGGGAGTCATCGAGTGACACACGCACGACTGCCACGCTTCGTGGTCATGGTCAAAGCGCACGCGAAACATTGTCGACGAATGGGGAAAGACACGCTTCGATTGCTCCTGTAAGCGAAGCACCTCTTGCACGGCTGGCGGACCATGAGGATCCTGCGACGGTGTTTTTCGATCCCGATCACGGGCCTCGGATTAGATTTCGTTGCGCGGCCGAAATAAAATCACCGCCGGATCGTTGCCGAAATGTATTGGGTAGATTGGTTATCGTGACGTAGAGAGATATACGTGATAACGAGATGCGATAATAAGAAAATATTATTAAAGATGCTAGTAAAGTATCTCAAATAATGATAATCAATTTCATTTATTTAATCTTCTTCTTGACATTTATAAATTTAAATGCTCAATGTTGTAAACAAATATATTTTTTATGATTGCTTTTTCTTTTATATAAATATAAATGCGTAAAAGAATGGTATTGTCTATACGATGTGTAAACATAATACGCGGACTAAGAATCGATCTAGATTACGCTTAGCATCTTCTAAAACTGGCGCCGGCGATCCTAATGCGATTATAATTAGGACCATTTGTCCATCTTGGATCACGAATTCAAAGATCCCAGAAGGGTCGTTTGCCTTTGCGACCGACAAACTCAAGTCGACGGTACCTCAGGGGTTTTCTGAAAGTCGTCTACTGGATAGATCAAGGATAATCTAGTTATCGCGATCGTAAATGCGAGAGGTATTCTGATATAAAACTGCCTATATACGGCGTGCCTATATGCCTCATATTAATGACAATATCTAATATACAGCATGAAATCCAGGATACGCTCCGAGGTTCGACAGCTGCTGCAGTAGTCGCGACATAATGAATGTTATGAGCGTAACAGTGCTGCGCGCTCGGTACTCGATGACGAATACAGGTATCATCCGCCTAGTAATGTCGGGTAATTATGACGTAGGAGATAGTTGGAAACACGTCATCGTGGCTCTATTAGGGTGAATAAGTACGTATTTCTACTCAGCATTGTCCCGCCTCGTAAGAATTTAATCATTTCTGCAATCGCTGCACAGTTTCTCTTTAATTAGGATTCGCTCGAGGTCGAGCAGACACCTGGATAAACCGTCGACGAGACTTTGAAGAGAGACTAGAGAAAACTTCTTTTTCCCTCATTACAAGTACGAAAACATTTCTTTTCGCACTTTGAGTCACAGGAATTTATGAGACAGCCGAATAAACATTAATTAAGGATATTAAACTTCTAAGATCAGAATTAAATAACACTCAAACAGGATTACTTCTTTTGTATTTCTTGTTATTGTATTACTTTTTGCTTAAATTTTTCGTCGGAATTGGCGCGATTTCTCGCGAGGGCATTGACCACGGCATGAAATACATTGCATTAATTTTGATCACATGTTTGCGAATGCTGATTATGTGTCTTTTCGAGGCAAAAAACGCGGATATGATTGGTGTACGCCCACTACTTTTGTTGGACCCTTTTTCAATTCTTTCATCGACCCTTTCTGCTATCATACCTAGAACGAGAACAAAAGCCAGTGCTTTGTTTGAAAAGGTAGTGAAAGATTCTTTGAAGTATCATTTCTTTCTCTTATTTCCAAAAAAGCAAAATATATAAGGAATAAACCAGAAGGGATTTTAGTATTTATTCCCAGAAGAATGTACGGGCGTTATTCTATACTCGTAAGATTATATGAGATGAAAAAGAAATATGCATCATGGATAATAATAAAGACGAGATCAAAAATATTATGTATTTTATATTTCCATCAGAAAAATCGCAAATATATATATATCTCTGAATAACGATATTTAAACAAATAAAAATCATCGTGGACTAATGACTTTCATTATAAATCTGGATAATTATAATAGTTTTTTCTTTCACAAATTTATAAATTGTATTTCTACAATCATCTCCGCGCGCTGCATCTTTTGTCGAAACGTTCACTAAAGTTTCTACGTCGTCATCTGCACAAAGAAAAAAGAGCGAGCGAGGAAGAAAGAGAAGAAAGAGAAAGAAGAGAAAAAAAAGAGAGAACCCCTCATTAGCAAGGTAACTCGTGGGGGCCACTGACGTTCGCGTTTCATAATATACGATGCGTGCATGCGTACACGTGCAACGATGTTGCAGCTACGATACTTCGCGTGGTTCTTCGCGGGACAACGCACGCCCATCAACAACGACGAATCGTACGTACGAATTGCACGATGCGAAAGGGAATTCAAATTATCCAGGAAGTCGAGTAACCTGCGACGAGAACCTATGCTCACGCGCGTAAAGAACGTCTTTTCCCGAGCGCAGGCCACGCAAAAAAAAAGAAGAAAAAAATACGAGAAGGGCCTTTTACCGGAGTTTGACCGACGTTATATTGCCATAATCTTTGCCGCGCGCAAGGGGGCGGTGGATGGGCCCAGACGTGGATGGGCAAGGGCATCCCTCGAACAGTGCTACAATCTCTATCGCAACGTATAATCAAAGGGGATCGCGACGTTCAACGCGGTGGCTGATAGCATTGAAACCTCTTTGCGCGGTTTCTCTTTCCTCTACTCGTCCACGAGTTTCTTCACCACTGAATCTTGCTCACGTTTACCAGCCGTTCCGCTTTTGCTGTCTCTCGCACCTCTTTTTTGAATAACTATCGATACTCTAAAGAGAGTTTCTGATATAAGAAATTTTTATTGTAAAATTAATCATGTTAATATTTTTGTAAAGTATATATCTCAATTGTGTAAAATTAATATAAATATACATCAATCTAAACAAAATATTAGCAATTTTAATTTGCAAATAATACTTAAGATATTTAAATATCCTTCCCGTAAGTTTCACTACGTTAAAGATACACATTCTAGAAAAAATAAATTTTGTTGAAATATATTTTTAAAGAAAAACAAATAGTAAAAGCGTCCGAAAGATCCGACTGAATTGTCTCTTTATACATTTTAGACATCTGGTATTTTTCGTTGCCTTCGTCTTTAATTATATCGTATAATGTAGCCTTGTGATACACGAAATAAGAGTGGAACAAGTATCTCGGTCTAAATAATTTATCACCTAAACCGTAAGATCCTTTCATAGCGACATAGCAGTCTCTCAAGCTTTGTAATTCCTTCGAATAATTTGGTCGTACAAAATTGTACGAGACAAAAGCTTCCGCAACGACTAGCTCTAATTTATCTATGCCCATTCTATTTTGTACACTGTGACTTGTGTCAAACTCTGTGATTATTCCGCAACCGACCTTACCACGGTGAAGTCTGTAATTGGAAAAAAACGAGCCCCGCGAAATTATATCCTTAATATGAGAGAATAAAGAACAGGAGGGATAATCTTTCGCTGAATGTCCGTAGCATTTTTTTGCAATGTATTATCAGAGTGATAGTCTATCGTAGTAAAAGTAATAATGACATCATTTTATTCCTGTTTTCTCTCTATTTTCCCGACGCACGATAAATATCCGTTTCTCTCAGGGGAACGATATTTCCTCGCGACTTACTATTGCACCAGTACGGACAGTTTGTGGTAAGACGGCTGCAATGCATTAGATAAATTGCCGCGTCATCATACAGTTCGCGAAAATAATCAAAGATGAATATCGAGGTCGAAATAAATCAAGCTTTTTTACCGACTCACTCGACGGGGCCGATCGAGACTATCGTACGTATATTTTACGGACGCTATTTAGATTTCACGGCTGTTCTCAATAAGTATCGTATTTCTGTAGCTACGAAATACAAACAAAGCGATTCATCAGAATGGCGAGGCTCGTGCCGTTGATTGTGCCAGAATCATTGCCGCACACAAACGCGATTGCTCGTACGGCAATAGGGTGTCAGCCGTGCGGAGAGCCCTTAGGGGAAGAGTTCGCGCCCTACCGCAGAATAATATAATATTCAATTTGTATGTAATGAATATAAATTAACGAAGCAACTTACTAATTTGTCCGACGCGACAGTCAGTTTGCGGGATAAAAGGGTTCGTGCAAGTTACTAAACGGACAAAAGCAATTAGAAATTGTGCAAAGCCGAGAATCGCGCTCGTTATATCGTCAATTACAAATACCGTTTCATATAGCGCCCCGTACTATTCGCAATCTCTAAGAGGAAGAATATTTTTTGACGCTGCAAATTATTGCCAGAGAAAGATTTTCAGCTTGAGAGCTAAGATCCGACACGTTAATAATGTTGGGAGGTTTGATGAAGTAACACTTGTTGCATAATTCACTAGTGTCGATTGCGATCGCGGGCATACGCGATCGCAATCCGGTAATAATCACTTAGTGAGACAGCTTCGTAGAACCGATGAAGAATAGAGTATAATGTGCCATTGTGATGTTAATTAGTACTTAGTAGCAGCTAACGTAACACAGAACCGAAGGAGCGTTAGCTACCAGCACGTGCGAGTATCTACGTAGCGTGACCTCTATTGTCAGAATCGAAGCCACCGATTCAATGCACCGAAGGCGTTTGTATCTTGTGGCACTTATTTTAATTTTTACGACCATTTCGCTATATTCTTACGACTTCTGTGTTTTAGCATGCACTCGTCAATCGTGCTTTCGCAAGAATATGCCGTGCTAATTGCTACCTTCACGGATACATTAACTTCGATACATTTATGCATATGAAGCTGAGATTACAAGCCGTCACGACTGTTTATCGTTAAATCGCATAGCTATCAATTATATTCATTATTTAATCTTCGTATGTAAAATTATATAGAAGAATATAAGATCATGTACACACATGCAGAAAATTAAAACTGTGAAAAATTAATATTCAATCTAGTAGGCATCTTAAAAATATTAATAATTGCTGTATGAGACGCTACAATATACATAATAAATATTTGTATAGTAAAAAAAATCATGCATAAAAAATATTAATTCTATGATAATCTGTTCGTTATATTATAAAGTTTTTCTAGGACAATTTTATAATATATCAAAGTTTATTTCCGATTTCTAATTATAAACATTTGAAAAAAGATAATGAAGTAGCGACAAAGAGAAAGAAATAGAAACAGAGAGGAGTGAAAATGAAATCACAGCTTAATCGGGGAAGATCGAAAGCATCAACGGGTCGATACGTATTAATTAAACCTTACACCTACACTCTCGACTTCCTGGCCGCAAATACTCCGGGATTATCCGAGCGTGAAGAGCGATCAGTCACTATTCTGCCATACGTGTATTGACAATCCCTCAGGCTCAGGCGAATTGAAGCTTTCGATCCGTCCGCATGACACATTCGTAGCAATCCCCAATCGCGCGACATCCCTTCCTTTCACGCTAGTATTTATATTTGAAGCCGTATGATACGTTTACCCACCCCTCGAGAAACCATCGCCGTCACCGCCGCCGCGGCAGCCCGAAATTAGCGGTCCCTCTCCCGTTCCCCTTCCCCGACAGTTGCATTTAATTTTCCCGTCTATGCGCCGTCGAACAATCCTTTCTCCCATATGCACGTCAATTCGTGCGTCGACCACGTGCCGCTAGAAAATTCCTTCGTATGTGCCGACATTATACTTTCACTCCCTGCGAGCCGACGCGGCGTCGCATCGCGGGGTGACTACATGGTACGTCATATGGCGTGCACTTTGCGAATTGCATCCCGTGCAGTCTGCTCCGATCGGAGCACATGACGAAGTCGTCACGATAAGCGTGCCTGATGACGAAATTACGCTAAAGTCCGCTATTAGATGTCTAGCGAAGGGTAATATGGACTATCCTTCAACCTGCAATTTTTTTTAAATTCCGCATAGCTAATACTTGATATGTGGATTGTATGGTTATTAATTATTAGTAAATTAGGGGCAATTGCGGGACGAAAGGAGAGAGAGAGAGAGAGAGAGAGCGAGCGGGGGAGAGCATATATTTTTTTCTCGTAAATGATATCGTCGATATGCATATAGACATGAAAATGCGCGGAAAGCATAGGTTGTTATAAATAGTACTGTTCCGCACAATTTTGCATAAGTTAGCTTAAACAGCTGTCGTCACACTCTAATAATTGTGCGATTGTTCAATCAATTTAACTTTTATAAAGTCTTATTTTAAAAAGTAACGCAAAAAAATAGGTCAAAAAGAAATATAGAATTTGTTTCAATTTTGGGGGAAATAATGTATCGTATAATGTTTAGATTTGTTTCTCCGTTTTCTTTTTTTAAGTATTTTATATCCCTTCATTCGTACGCTATAACATTGTCATATGGTGTAATTGAGAAAGCGTAACGACGCTTGTTCTGATCGAAACACATGACATTTTTTTCGCGTTAAATGAATAATAAATTTGGCTAATGAATGTAGTACACGGTATTATTATCACCGGTTAAGTGGGGCAGTAAATTATGCATTGGCTTTGAAGCGACATGTACAATAATCACCACTTTGTCGGTAAGATCTGTCATCAACAGTATGTGGAGGAGCACATTTAAGTGGGTCTAAGTACTTAGGTCCCTATATTATAACTAAAATTGCATCCTTGTTCTAAGTTCACCTCGTTTGTGATGACATTTATTAGTATTATAAAATCATAGGAGAAGATAATTATAATTTTATATAGAGAGAGAGATCACAGATAGAGAGAGGGAGAATATTATCAATTTAAATATACATTAAAAATGTGTAGTATAGAGAACATCTGCGTAAGCAGAGACCTACTCGTACAAGTTGTCGCTTTGGGGGATTTTATGCCTTTTCCCTTCGTAATAAACTGGCGAAATGCAAAAGTAGAAAGTAGGCTATTCGCGCGATTCCGTGGCGTGTACAATTGTCTTGTACAATTATCATAGCCTGCTACCGCCAGCAGAAAGGAAAAGTAATTTAATGCGTATATAAATCGCTTCGCAATGGAGAAGGCACTCGAGCTTGAAATTGCTTGGAATTATTAGCATCGCTTGCAATGTAAGCCGTTCACCATTTTCAGCAAATTCGAGCACAATAATATTTACTACTGTACTTGCACACCCTTTTTTATCTTATCCTATTTTATACTTTAAAAATCATGTAAAACGAGAGATATGCTAACTTCACATAGAAATAAACATTTACGACACGACTAAAGGGGAAAAAAGACTTTTGATAGGCGTCGATCGAGAAAATTTCACGTTGGACGAAAAGAAAGATATTTTTGTCGTTCGCGCACAAATGCACTATTTTCTACGAACGCAGAAACACGTGCCGTAAGAATTTACAGAGAATAGGAGATTGCATCTCCGTGTAAATCCGTGCGAAAGAAAGTACACCGAGTAGGAAGAATGAAAGGGAAGGAAGGCGGTGCCGAGGTGGCAACAAAGGGAAGCATTGTGCATTGGCACTGTGAGACTTTGAGACAAAAACTCTTTCTCTCTCTTTCTTCCTCCATCGACAGCGGAGGCAGTAATGTCCCGTATTATGCGTCTCCGAATACGTCTCCGAGCAGCGAGATCTTAATTTGCATGAGCGCCCGCCCGAGATAAATGCGCCGCGCAATAAAAGTCCGTAAATCCTTCAGTCATCGGGCACGCGAAACGAAAGAAGGGCGCTGACGAAGATTCGGAACGGCGGGAGGATTCTCGACGGGGACGGTCGCGATGAGATAGCACCCCTTGTTGCCCGTTATTTAAATTAGACCAATAAACCTAACCGACAGCCTACTCCCGCACCTCGAGAACCATCACATTCGGCCGATCTGAAGCAGACGAGACTGTTGAAGGCCTGATTTGCGAGGAAATGGCATTCTCGCGCTCTCTTTTTCTCTTTCTCTCCCTCCGCGCGATTTGCCCGCTGCCCTACAGCCCGGATAAGTCCTATCCTTGCCGGTAATTGCACCTACATCCTGCGCCTACGTCTGGTGGCGCAGTTTCGTTGGCGGAAGTGTTCAACGATCGCGATAAACGCCCTTCAGCTAAGGAAATCGATCATGATCGTCACGATAACGGCAGCTCCGAGTGATTCAGAGAAAAAACATTTTTACAGAACAATTCTCTTTTCTTATACTTGAAATAACAGTAACAAAATGGAGGAGACATATACATTTACACATTATATGTGAATTAATATTATTAATTTTTTATCTATATACACAAAACTGATTTTTTTTTTTTTCATATACATATATAATTTTAAAACGATTAGTTTTCAAACGTGATACATATTTTGTTACCATTATTGTTAATTTTAAGATTCACTTCTATAAGATACTATAAAATGCTACGCCGGTCATGTTTATCGCATTTTTCACCACGAATTTCCTTCACAGCTGCTTAGCGTTCCCGTTCGGCGTCGCGAGCGTAACTCGTATTTGGTTGTACAAAGGCAAATAGCCCGTGCAACAGCTCGCATAAACGGCTATAACCTCACTGTAACCCCGGTAACGTCACTCGTAACCCCATAAGGTACGCAACGATCCTCCTCCGCAAGATTTACACGTGCTCTCGTGTAGAGCAACGCCTCTTGGCTCATTGCCTTCGTTTTACAGCCACCGATACATACTTATCTACATACATACACAGATATATATATATATATATATATAATATGTGTGTGTGTGTGTGTGTGTTTAAATCTACAGCCGCTTCTCTAAAACGAGATTGGAAGCTTAAGCCTTCCTTCCACCATTCGCCAAGTTGGCAATTGCTTTAAGAATATCAGTTAACTTTATGATTGCCGCATGAGAGAAAAATTTCGTAATGATGCGATTTCGATATTATTCTATTTCGCCATTTTTCGTTCATTGTCATCATGCTGAATATATATATCGCGCATGTTACAGAATTATTATATTATTTAAAATGTTATTGATCACTAATTTGAATTTTCAGTTCTTTCAATGTAGCGTATCTCAAATTATATAGTTATATTTTATAAGCTAGATTTTACATCATTTTATAAAAAGATCATTCTTTTCGCTTTTACTATGCAAAATAAATAGTACTGATTCTAAAGAAAATTGTATGTTACATATGAAACTATAATATAAAAACAAGTTAAAATATTTATATGAATACAGAACTACGCAACAGGCAAAAATGAAAAAAAGAAAGACTTCAAAGCCACTTAAAAACATTTTCTTAGAGCAAAGCTGAAATTTGGAGTGTCCCAAAGGACACAAACAAATTTGATGCTAACTGAGGAAGTGTCAATCAGAGCAAAATCTGGTTTTGATGCTCACTGTCCTTTTTCTCATATATTAATCATTAATCATACTAAAAGCGCGTAACAAAAGAGTGACACTCAAAAAGACCTGTTATTCACTCAAAAGTGCACATAATGGAATTTAATATAATGCCATAATATGGAATTTCCCTAGTAATGCCATAAAGACCCTCATTAAAAAAATTTTCTTTTTCATTTTAAATATTTTCTATTTTATTAAAATAATATAAGAACTATATTTTCTCTACTACTTTTTACTATTTTTTCTATTTTCTCTATTATTATTTATGTGTACATGTTTGGCAATAATTTAAAAATTCTTATAACACTTTATTCAAAATTTTTTACTTGCTATTGCAATTATATTACAATTAAATTATAATTATATAAAGAGAGTTTTAATTATAATTATGTAGCACACGCGCATTTCTTCGTGTAATCAACTGTATTATTTTAATATATAATATATTGCGAAAATAAATCACGGCCTAATGTTTACGATGCACATGCTACGTAATTCGTATAAATTATAAGCGCGTTGCGAATGTCGAACAGGATTCTCGGTAGCTTGTGCTTTAAAGTACATCACGTAAAAATAAGTTTCATAAAAAGGAATGACTATTTGCGGCCGGCCTCTTATTGCTCGTTTTTATAGACAGTGGAATGACTTTGAATTACCGGTCGAGAATGAAATAATTTGCGCAAAAAATATTTCCTTTTCCTCTTCGTTGTTGTAGGAGAAATTGTTCGCAGAATTTTTGCGAGAAAGAAGGACTTATAGTTATCCGAATCTCTGTAATCTTAAAATTTTATTCTTATTCTCGAATAGAATCCGATAAACGCATTGGAGAGATCGCGGTATGTCGATATTTCGCAAACGGAACGACGCATAATAGAACTATTATCTCTGTTGGTATAATTACATCGTAAAATGTTTAGCGACAAGCCCCGCCTCTTGTAATCGCTCGCGGAAAACTGAAATTCCGTGTCCACACAATTCCGCGTTCTCGATTCCGCAATGAACGCCGGCTAACCGAACTTTATTTCGACCCTTACCGCAGTTGCCGCTGTAATTATCCACGAAATTCCATTTACCAACGATATGTAACGCAGACCGGTCGGTTAGGTGCCTCTTTGCGTACAGCGGCCAGCTAAACGCGATGTAACAAATTTATCGTTGCGTTAGCTTTCCGCGTAACGAGATCCGCGAATAATTTTGCGCGCAAGGTATACACGATCGGCAACGTCAGCCACTCGAAAACACATGCTCATTAAATATTACCTAACTCGATTCCCGTTTCTCATATCGTCATCATCACCGGTAATTTTCTAAAATAATTTTATCGCTCGTCGTCGGGGTGCGTACTCTTTCCGACATGCCGGAGGCGCCTCGTTTGCGCAGCATCGATTTTGGGCTTTTGCGGAGAGAGAGAGAGAGAGAGAGAGAGAGAGAGGAGGGGGGCAGGGTCATTTAATTGATCGACTATCGAGCCGGTCATCTCGCTGATGACTGTAATGATCGCCTCGGTTGGACCTGCCACCCTCCCCCTCCTCTTTACGGCTATATATATACTGGCAGTCCGGTATTTTCATTATCACAAGCGTACCCACATACACAGGGAAACGAGCCATAACGGCGAGGTACCTGAGTGATGACGCGCGCGGCTGATGCACCCATCCGCTTTCATCCCCCGCTCATTTGCATATTTCGAGCGGACCATCAACAATGGCGGCGCGGAGCGGCCTCGCCCGGTCAATAGATTAGCCTGATTAGCCTTATTAATTTAAATCGAGCGAGGTATAACCGCCTCGGGAGCGCGACGGCGGCATCGGTTACATATTGGAACTGCGTTTTCGACGTTACGAAACGCGCGATGTGATAAGACGTGATAAGTAGGATCGCGGACTACATTCTCCCTCCTTGGCAAATTGAATATTTACAACTACTTTAATAATTTGTCAGCCGAAAAAATTATATCGTCCGATCGCGTTCAGTTACGAGACAATTTTTCATAAGGTTTATCTAATTCTGTTTGCTATGTTTTTATTGTTTGAAACTGAGCAACCATTTTCTATCTTATAATAAGCGCAGCAACAAAAAAAATACTCATTAAATCTTTCCAAGAAAATGCTCTTATTTGCATACTCTTATATTAATTCGTACTAATATATATATAATGCGGCTTTTCTACAAATCCTTTGGTTAATATTAGAAAGAACATTAATCACGGTCGAAAACTTATCAGATATAGTATTAAGTACTTTTATCCTAACGATAAGTATAATGGAATGGGATGAGTCGTATCGTTAAAAGGCGCGCCGCTGTCTGTAGCGTGCCGCACGAATGCGATACATTGTTGTTTGCATTTCGCCTATTTTCCTTTGTTATTACCAACGCCAGCACTCAGCTACGTAAATATTTAGCCGGTAGTCACGTGTGTGTCCGGCAGTTTGGCCGAATATTTTTGTATAATGATTGCACATTTGTTTACTTGCCTCAGCGTCAATTTTCGACGGAATTCACGACGCGTGGAAGCGGTTTTCACGGTTTTTATTTAGAATCGCGTGCTCGACGATTTCGTGCGGAATCCCTTTCACAGATAGAACCAAATTCTTTTTTTATCACATTTCAAATTTGTCAGCTCAATACCGGAACGATAGTTACATTCTAGTGTGAAATCAGTTGTAGAATTTATTTGTTATTTTTTATTTACTCTGTTATTATCCTCGTTTTTATTTCTTTGTTACATTTGTTTTAGTTATCATTAATACAACATTTTTTGCAAATAAAAATTCAAGAAATTGAAAATTAAATTAATAATTAAAAATTTCAGAGAATTAAGAAGATTCAGAGAATTAAGAATTAAAGATTTTTGTACATTAATTAAATTTTACATTATATATGTAAAATAAAAAATTTAATTAATGTACAAAAATTTTTAATTCTTAATTCTCTGAATCTTCTAAATTCCCTGAAATTTTTAATTATTAATTAAATTTTTAATTCCTTGAACCTTTCTTTGCAAAAAAATGTTGTATTAATGATAACTAAAACAAATGTAATAAAGAAATAAAAACGAGGATAATAACAGAGTAAATAAAAAATAACAAATAAATTCTACAACTGATTTCACATTAGAATGTAACTACTGACATTGATTATCATTGAACGAGATTAATGTTCGCAATTAAATGTTTATCAAAATTGCATTTTCTTATTCTTTCATCCTTGTAGCATTGGACTTACAGTTTAAGTTTCGTTATTGTTGTATTTTTCATTGAAATAACAATATCAAATAATAAGAGAAGACAATATTTACATAGTGTCTTAATTAATTGTAATCGAAGTTATTCAATCGCTCGATGCAAGCAGTATATCAAGTCGTACGTGATAATACTGAAGACGCGCTCACCTGCAACGTCAAACAAGACAGGTACGCGGAAGTTCAGCAAGGAATAGTTAAATGGCACATAAAGTAACAGCACAATAGCCAATATTGGCACAACAGTCACGGATTAAATACGTGCGAAATGCTTCACAGTTCTTTGGATCTATTAAAAGTTGAATGCATACCATGCAATGCAAGTCGCGTTGGAGATACTGCAAGCATCGATGATAGAATTTCACAATACATAGAATTTCACACTGAAATGGAGCATTCAATGTAAAATAAAAAAATAATGTGCATAAGTAAACATTTTTAATTTTTAAATATTTTAAATATTTCTTAATTCTCTAAAATTTTTAGTTCTTAATTTAATTTTTTTGCAGTAAAAATTTTAAATTTGTTAATACTAGCAGCAATTTCAAATTTTTATATATTGATAGTCACGAAAAGTCAGAAAAAAAGCTTTAACTGATTTACTGAATATGATACTTCCAAATTCATTATTTCAATATAAAAAATAAAAAGTAATTTAACATACCGATCCGACGTGCAACAGCGGAACAACACATTGATTTATAAATATAAATATATTTATATTATGCATTATTCAATTTATTTATGTTAGCAATATTCAAAACAATTAATATTTAAAAAAATAATTATTGCAAGCAAAATAATTATTAAATTTTAAACAAAAACTTTTTTAAAATAGAATAAAAATCTAATTCTTATAAAAAAATAATCTAAATAATTATTAATCTTAAACAAGTTAATATTGAAATATTTTATATGTATCTATATATGTACATAAAAATTTAGTATTATATATATATATATTTTTTTTTCTTTTAATGTAAATATTCTATAAATTTCAAATTAAAATCTAAAATATATATATTTTATATATGCATTATATTTAGGTAATGATGTGTATAATATAATATAAATAGCATTAACACGAAAAAAATAAACGTATAATTTATTAGCCTACAAGTAACAAATATTAAATTAGATTATAAATTACTCACTATTGCTCCGTCGTTGTCGGATGTATCCTCGGGTCTTTTCCTCCTCTTTTCGTTCATTCTTTGCTGCTTCTCCATGGCACTCACTCGCGAAAACACTGAAAATAATTATTAAATTTTAAAAACTTTTATAAAATATAATAAAAATCTAATTCTTATATATATAAAAATAATCTAAATAATTATTAATCTTAAAAAAGTTAATATTAAAATATTTTATACATATCCATACATGTATATAAATATTTAGTAATATATAAATATATACAATTTTTTTAATGTAAATATTCTATAAATTTCAAATTAAAATCTAGAATATATATATTTTATATATGCATTATATTTACGTAATGATGTGTATAATATAATATAAATGACTCATTATTACGAAAAAAATGAATTTAATTTCTTAAGCTACAAGCGCTCTCTCTCTCCCTCTCTCTCTCTCTCTCTCTCTCCTCTCTCTCTCCCCTCTCTCTCTCTCTCTTTCTCTCTCTCTCACTCCCCTCGCTCACACTCTTTCTCTCTCTCACTCTTTCTCTCACACACATACGCATCACACACCGATGTACAAACATCGAATTTTTACTGCGCGATTGATTTTTCAAGCCTACAAGTAACAAATATTAAATTAGGTTATAAATTACCCCGGCACGATTGCATCGTCGTTGTCGGAAGGCAGCAAAGAACGAACGAAGAAAGGAGGCAGAGACGCATTGTCGCGTCTCTTCCACCTCTCTTCGTTCGTTCTTTGTTGCTTCTTCATGGCACTCACTCGCAGAAACACTATTAATTACGATCACGCATTAATCAGTGAAATATGACAATCGCGCGACACTGCACGGCACTCCCGATGCTAATCATACGCGACACGTACCGCATTATGTGTATCATGGCGGAAAAATAACGCGAGAAAGCGATCGCGCGTACCTGACCGTAACCTGACCTGACCTGACCTACGATCCGCTCGCGCTCAACCGCTCAACGGTCGACAATTGCTCAGCTAACTTCTCGCGTCATTCGCTGCCGCCGGCGCCGCGGGCGTGCGTCTTGTCTGTCGTTGGTACTACAAAATAAGTAAGCTCGCACACACATTTTAGAGTAACTATGTGATCTCACATTTATAATATAAATGAATAAATCTGCAAGCTGAAAGTAAATATTCGCGCGGAATGTAATATCCGGAAATATTGCGTCGCTTTGCCTACTATTCGCGATAGATTTTAATCGAATTAGTCATGTAAAATACACAGCGCCTCTCACTCTCTCTTACACACACACTCTCTCTCTCTCTCTCTCTCTCTCTCTCTCTCTCTCTCCTTCCCGCTTCCTCTCTCGCTCCGCTCTCTCTTTTTTTCTCTCGCTCTTTCTTTCTCTCACACACATACGCATCACACACCGATGTACAGACATTGAATTTTTACTGCGCGATTGACAATAATTTACTCACCTCACACGAATGCATCGTCGTTGTCGGAAAGCAGCAAAGAACGAACGAAAAGAGGAAGAAGAGACGCATCCCCGCGTCTCTTCCTCTTCTCTTCGTTCGTTCTTCGCTGCTTCTTCATGGCACTCACTCGCGAAAACACTATCAATTACGATCACGCATTAATCAATAAAATATAACAATCGCGCGACACTGCACGGCACTCCCGATGCTAATCATACGCGACACGTACCGCATTATATGTAATATGGCGGAAAAATAACGCGAGAAAGCGATCGCGCGTACCTGACCGTAACCTGACCTGACCTTTGATCCGCTCCCGCACGACGCTCGCGCCCAACGCCGCGCGCGACGCTCGACACTCGCAAACAAACTTCTCGCGTCACTTGCCGCCGCTACGGTTATGCGTCGTGTCTTTCGTTGGTGCTACAAAGTAAGTAAGCTCGCACACACATTTTAGAGTAATTATATGATCTCACATTTATAATATAAATGAATAAATCTACAAGTTCAAAGTAAATATTCGCGCGGCATGTAATACCCGGAAATATTGCGTCGCTTTGCCAATTATTCGCGATAGATTTTAATCGAATCAGTCACGTAAAATACACAGCGCCCTCTCTCTCTCCCCCCCCCCACCTCCCTTCCCTCCCCTCTCATACATACGCACTACACACCGATGTACAAACATCGAATTTTTACTGCGCGATTGACGATTATCAAAGTACATCGTTAAATATGATCATATTTATTAATTAAATATATCGGAAAACTATTCGTCGGCCCTTTCTCCACCGGCAACGTGTTGATAATGACCGAGGAATGCAAAAAATACATCAACATCTTTATTCTGATATTGCGCACGATAATATTACGTCGAGTTAATGAAGGTTAGTTAAGAAGCGATAATAGTAAGAATCAAAGGTTAGAGAGATCGCTGATTGTAATAACCGTAGTAAATCGCGCGTCGGTATCTCCTAGAACCTGTCGCGACGTGTTTCAGGAAAGAATAAACACAGAGCTGCTCGGCGAGCAGTGCTCGCGTCGCTGCGTATATTCGACTCTCTCTCTACGCGTATGAGAGACAAGGTCAGCGCGCCGTACGTAAACAATAACTCTGCGTGACGTATTATCTCTCGGTACGCGATCGTGACAAGTAGTAGGAGATTCCAAGCGCGTGATTTGCTACGATTACATTTAGATTATTTGCGTGATTATTTAATTATTGTCAACTCAATTGATATATCATTGTAAAGCAGTCAATGTTATTTTCGAATTTCCGATACAGAAAGAATTGAGTCGAATAGCGTCGCGACGCATTTAGTTAATTAATTTATACGACTATATTTGACGACGTATTTTAATAATTGTCAACTGCGTAGCAAAAATTAAATTTTTGTGTGCATGTAGTATATTAAAATACATACATTTCATGTATTTATTCGATCAAAATTTATCGCGTGTACACGGCAAAGTGACGAAATATTTTCAGATATTACATTCCGCGGATATTTACCTTCAATTTTAACTTGTAGATTTATTCATTTGTGTTACAATGCGAGATGATAAAATGTGAGTTTACTATTCGTTAGCAACAGTGATAACATCGTCACGACGAGTGCGTCAAGCTATATTTTCGGTGTCAAATAAATCGTAGATCAGGTTAGATGCGATCGTTTTCGCGTTGTCTTCCCATCGTAATACACATAATATGTCACATACGATTAACGTCGGGAGTGCCGTGCAAAGTGTCGCGCGATTGTTGTATTTTACTGATTAATGCGCGATCATAATTAACAATGTTTTCGCGAGTGAGTGCCATGAAGGAACAGCAAAGACGAACAAGAGAGAAGGAAGCCCGAACGAGAGACGTCAGAGCAATCATAGGGTAAGTAATTTATGATTATTTAGTTTAATATCTGTATGTGTGTGTGTATGGGCTTATATATAATCGCTCGTTTATCTTTGGTAGGAAATTATTTTGTATAATATAATGTATATATGTGAAATATTCTAAATTTTATTTTAAAATATTTAAATTATTTATATAATAAAATATAATAATTAATATTTTTATATAGACACAAAATATTTCAAAACTATGTTTAAGATTTATAATTATTTAAATTATTTATATAAGTAAGAGCGAGACAGAAATTAGAGATTTTTATTTATCATATTTTATAAAAGTCTAATTATTCAAAAATTTTCCGGTGGTTAGATAACTTTTTTATTTGTTTAAAGGACGAAAAATTCAAATAATTATTTTTTGAAATGTTATTTGGATATTGCTCTTTATTTGTGTGTGGATATTGCTTTATAATTTGAATATATTTGTATTTTACAGATCAGCTGTTGTGCACTACAACTGCGCTATTGTGCATCGTACCGGTGAGTGCAAAACTAATTTTTATTTTACATGTATATATTCTCAAATAGATTTGCGATAATTATATCAAATAAATTGATTTTGTTTTATTTATTTAAATAAATTGGTTAGAATCTTTTTGTAACACAATAATTAATATACAAAAATTTAAATTTGCTGTTTAATATTGGCAAATTTTGAATTTCTGGTTCAAGAATTTTTTGATTGAAGAACATTTCAATTTTAACGAATTTAAATACTCTCACACTTAAGATCCAATTATGGAGAGATATTCCAATTATATAATATTATATAATATTTCATTATGTCTTGTCTATTATTTTATACATTTAAGTTGCTGTATTCTATTATTATATGTTTACGATATCCATGACGAAACATGCATCAACTTTAATGCGCGTTTAATATTGATACAATTCCGGTAATTTTTCTGTTTTAAGTATGAAAACCGCAAACTAATTCCACTTGACGAATAATAATAGGCGGTGCGTTGCTCTGCAAAAAAAGTTTTCAGAATTAAAATCCAGCGCATGTCCACTGAACGGGAAAGTATACGAGATGCGCGTGCGTTACTGGCGCAGCAACAAAAATTATTTACTCTTCCGCTTCTTTCCCATTCAATCGCGGCGCGGATTATGCGCGCGCGAATAAACGATGAGAAGGCCGGATTAATTTGTCAGTGACAGCTCGCAAAATTCGAACCGATGTCCAGGTACGTTGAACCGCGCGCATCGAATAATATCGCAGCAATCATATTACGAAACAGGCAAATACGTCAACGCAACGTGTATACACTGAATAATGCATTGTTGGTGCAGCTAATGCACGGTCAGCTACCGTACGGATAGCATCCCCGTATAATTGGGAGCCGTGTTTGCGAATCAAAGTCATCATCGGCCGTCATCGCGGGCGTGCTGATGAAACGAGCAGACGGTAGCACCTCCCGTCGAACAAATACTGTTTCCGTGGGCGAGGTTTAAAAGGTCGCCGAGCTTCGTCGCTCTTGGTTTACCACGAAAATCGCTTTATGCGTAACGTAACGCGCGATGTAACATAACGATCTTCGCGATTCAATGAATACGCAAAAATCAAATAAGTTTTTACGATTCTCATAAATAACACTATATTATTTTCTTCTTAAATAATAAAAGAAATATATAACAAGGAAAAATATATATAGGGAACACTAAGAATCACAGGCGTATTTTCATGTGTGCACAACCAGTGCTTTCGAAAAATTCATAAACTCTCAGACAATATTTCCTCCAGTCTCCGCAATATTTTTCAAATTACCCGACGAGAAATATCGCGCTTTCGCCGTCTTCCTGTGTCTTTCTTGCGGTCCTTGTTATAAAGGGACCACGATTCCCTTCCATATCTCCGTATGACATTTGGACGCGGATAGGTGGCAGGACATACAATAATGGTCGGACGAGTTTTATAGATGCCGGCGGTCCGGTCCAGCATAAGGGCCAATAAGGTGGGTCGCGTCTTCCTTGGCAGAATTTCACCCAGAACGAAATTACATTCCGTCAGCTCTCGGCGCGCGTGTTCAAGATTTTCCCTCGAGCGTGTGCGTACTCGTGCGTGGAATGCGCTCCACACGAGAGAAAAGAGGCTTCTCCAGACGGCATAAAAGTCGTCTGCAATTAGCTGGTACGATTTCCCCCGGCGCTGCGTCGAACGTCGTCGATTCTGGAAATTTATCTCCATGACAAAAGAGGAAGTGAGGGCGGCCGACCGACTCCGGGAAAATTTATACGAATGCCACGAACGATTCCGTTGGAAATTGTGATTCGGGTCTAAATGAATCTTTCTGGTAATCAAGGAGGTAAATTGCCGGAATAGAGCAATCGTGTTGAGTATACTGCGCGCTACAGTAACGGTGCATGATGATTTTACAGATTTTCAATCTCTTGACATCGAATATATTTCGATAGATTTCTAACATTATTTCTATTCCTTAGATTGGAGAATTTTAATTTTTAAAGAATATATTATTCAATTCTGCAGAGAAATATGTTTTCTGAACATAAATATGGTAGCACACTGTTAGATTATGTTTAGCGCACCTTAAAAATACTTTAGAGACGTTAAGGATGTTGATGTACAAAGATTGTCGAGAAAACGAAACTCTCGTCGACCGATCAAGATTTTTTGGTACCTACGCCAATGATGCGCGTAACCCGGTGGCAGGTCCCCATCCCACACCTGCGGCTCAGCCCCTGCTTCTCATTATCCCAACCTGATCTTTCGAAAGATATACTCGAACTTTCGTTATTTATCACGAGGTTAATGATCAGAATTTTTAAAGACTCCGTTTGGGAACACCTTCTCGTATTAACCTTCATATCAGTATCACGAGATTCTATATTGCATATATATATATATATATATATATATATTTACAATAAAAAAAGCATATATTTTATTTTGATATTTTATGAAGATTATCCTTTTTGAAAATTAAAATCAAAAGTTTTAAATGCACAATTGCACATAGCATATGATTGAAATATATGTATATAAGAGATATTTTACATCTCTTTTTTTTATATAAATCTTCTCTTCTGTCTATATATTTACTTAAAATTTACAATGTTAAATACATAATGGATATTATTTAACCATTAGTATCTAATCATTCTTGGTACATCACAAAGATGTATAGGTTAAATATATTTATTCTATAAGTAGTATATAGAATATTTTATAATCAAATTAACATCGGTTTGATCTTTTTCACGGAGAGATCGTGCAGCATCACGGTCAAAATAGAAATTACAATCCGCCTCCAGCAACCGGAATCTGGCCGCTTTCTTTCCTTCCTTTTCGGCTCCCTTTTCGTTCTGGTCAGAGAAACTTTTATTCGGTTATTTTATTCTCTAGCACCATGAACAGGATCAGCCAAGCGGGAAACCAGTAGCTACCTTGCCGGCTTAGTCGGTGACTTGAACTGGAGACAGGTCCGAGACTAAACCCACATGTGCGTTAATAAACTGTTGCCGCCTATAATATGTTCTAAAACCTTGACGTGACACTGAGATTTTCTCCCTTTTTATTACGTCCTTCTCTTCTGGGGGAAAAAAAACCGTTTATTAAACACAAAAGAGCAAAGAAATCTCTTTCGACGAAGAAGATGTAAATTTGAATTCTATTACGTTATCTCTCGCTTTCCTTTCAATGATTGCAATTCTCTGAAAAGTTAGTAAAACATTTTTTTTCAGAATATCTCTTAAATTCTTGCTAACGTAGATTTTATATTAGATCTTTTATATATCGAATTTAATTCTCGTTCAATAATAATTGCGATGATATATTAGTCTCCGAGCTAAGTACGCTTTTCTAATTATTCTTACTTGTGCAGTTAACTCTTACTTGAAGTTAATTATTATATGTGTCAACACGGTTAACTCTCTCCCGAAAGGGCCAAAAGAAACGCCATACGAACTTATTAAACATATGCTCGCGTTTTTCCTGACCGCGCGGCGGACACCCCTCGACTTCGGAATGATAATAGCTCGTAATCCGTCTAGCCGTAGCGCGCTACAATGATTAGGGTTGAGGGTCGGGAGTCGCTTCCAAATTCACCTACGTTGGGGTCGAGGCCGGGGCGCCCAGTATATTCTATTTGTATATATCGTGGTCCTGGAATAGAAAACACCATATGGCGCGCGCAGGTGTACCCGAAGGCGATTAGGACCCGTTCGCATGAATTTACATTAATACGCTTCGGGATTTACGTCGTTTACCGGATTTATTATTTCGAACGTGATTCGACGCTTTTCGAAACAGGTAGAGCAGCAATTTCTGCGACGTAATATAATTCATCATATAAGCTCCTTTAATTGTCAAAATGATTGGATGACTCCTGATTAGATTGGGCGACACAATTCTAGTACACTTAAAATATTGAAGAAAAGTATGGGGACATGAAATATTAATTCTCACTCTTTTTACGCGGGCAAAAGATTGTAAAGCAATAATCTGATATAAAATGATTAAAGAAAATTAATAATTGCATAACGATTTATTATTTCTGTAAAAATTATTATAATATTGGTTCTATATATAAATAAAATTCAGAATATAAAATTATTTACAACAAGAAATAATTTTATATTCTGAATTTTATTTGTTGGTCGATAATAAATTGTATGAATTTATCGAGTGTTAGAGTCTACACATCGCGTCCCTTTTGCCTCTCATTTTCACTTTCGATACATTATCTTTGGAAAAAATTCCGGAAACACCGTGTGGTCCTTCACGCAAGATGACGTCACGCGAATTTCGGCCGACCAGCAGCGTACACGCGATGCCCACCTGTGCGCGCGTATTTTAATTTCGCGATCCCGCGGCGAGATTATCGTCACCCGATTAGGATCCTCGTGGATGCATTAACGATTTCCATTAGCATAGATCTATCGTAGATCTTGCATAACAATCGGACAGGGGACATTTGCATACATGCATATACGTGTATGAGTAACCATAGCAGGCACACGTGGTCGAATTCACAGCGCGTGCTCGTCTCATCTTCTTCCTTTACTTTTCTCTCATCGGAATTCTACGTTGAAATATTTTCGAAAATGCATAGTTCCTTCAATTTAACATTAATTTAGATATTTTTTAAGCCCTGCAATTGTTAAGAGTGCAAAAATCCTAGATTCGAAAATGAGACGAGTGGTGTCACAATATTGTCAAGATGCATCTACAATTACGATATTGATAATACAATTTTATATAAATTCATATACTTGATCTCTCCAACCGCGCGTTTCGTACGATGATTATAATTATTATCATCGACAGAAATCCGAGGATAAGCATTCCGTGCCTCTGATTCATGGCTGCGACACCCTTTAGAAAGAAAAAGATTACACCATCCGAGTGTGCACACTGCACGCATTTACATGGCGTAACGGGAAGACGTGAGTCAGTTCAATTTGCCGATGAACTCCGCCGTCTGGAGCAGGTATACGGAATCGGCTCGTATACCGAGCATTAGCGGGTGCGTGCGTAGCCGACCGCGCTAGTGTGCGTATAGCCTGCGTACACCTGTGTGAGCGAGCACGAGAGTGCTACGATGATTGTTATTGCGTAAAGTCGTTTGGAAACGACGATGGAGTGGCAATTAAGCCCGGCGAGAGTGTCGGGCGCCAATCCGATGCAATATTTCACCTGGACGCCTTATGACGTGATAAACAAAGTCATTACCGCGCGACTCGGCGAACATAAGGCGGGCGAAACTCATTCGTCCACCCTTGAATGAAAAATGATTAAACAAAAAAATCAAAGTAGATTATTGTTTAAAGGGACCTGCCCTCTGCGCGTTGATATCACGCGCTATCGCGATTGCACATCGTTAAGTACCTGTCCATATTTGCGAAAAATTTTAATTCCTTTGCGAGAGGAAGGCGAGACAGAGGTGTCTGAACTCTGCCATGTTTTCAAATAAGCTAACTTAAAAATATATATAAAGAAATAAATATGATTATATATATAGTATCATTATTTGCATTAAAAAATTCGTGGGATAATATGTAATATTTTAATAAAAGCATAATTATATAAAAGTATAATATTTTTATATATTATAAAGATATAAAGATTATATATACTACATAAAATAATTATATATATAATTTTTATATTATATGTATATAGAATCGTTAAAAATTTTTCTTGAAATACTTGATAATGTCGACGCTCAGATATCCGAATAAAGATTTATCCCCGGCGTGTCTGATATTAATTTTATACCAATGCCGGCACATATTTTTCTCGCAAATAGCAATGAGCGATGATTCCTTCGCGGGGATCAATCGCGGAGGAAGGAGGCTGATTCAATCTGGCTCCTCGATCGTAGGACAAATTCGGCCTAAAGGGAGGATCAGCTGTCACCGTTGATGAGCAAGGGCTTCGAAGGGCCAAGGATGCGGGGTACGTTTTATATGGGAAGTCGCGGCAAGTCCCGACATCTAGACGCCAGTGTAGAAGGGAGAACGCAGGATTTTATGTCCCGTAACTCCCTCGGGAGCCCCACGTTTATGTTCTATCCTGTCATCATGATGTCCACCTACACGCCGGACAAAACAAAACACTATCCGAGCTCTTTTTCTCCGTCTCTCTTTCTCTCTGCCCTCCTTCCTCCCCTCATCTCACTGTCGTAATAGGAATTCGTCCGCGACGAGGAAATGCCACGCATTTCTGCGAGGAGAAAAGTGTTCAAGCTCTGACTTTCATTCTTTCGCTTTTATTTCGTCAGGGCGACTCGGGAATGCCTATCGACTTCCCTCCGTAGATGAGCGTATCTTAATTGCGGCTGCAATTTTAGCTCGATTGATATAGATGGCGTACAATCTTAACGCGAACGAATTGACACATAATGACGTAGTCTTTTATTTGACCTAAAAGAGAGCGGGTCGTGATGCTGTTATTTGCAGAATATATTTTTTTTCGAAAAGGAAAGTGACAAGTCGCTACAAAAATTTATCGCTTTTCAATTGTATCATTAATTTTGTTGAGATCGCTTAATTTTATATATAATAAGTAACATTTATGAAATTGTATCATAGCTTTGTTCGAAGTTGCGTAATGTCTAGTTTTGAAATTTTTATTTGGCGCATAGTTACATTACCTTAGTAATTTCTGTACAATTAAATTTGAACCATAAACAAATTTTAACAGTTTAATTTAACGTAAGCCGTCCGCGAGAGAATGTAATGTAGGTATCTCTTTTATAAAATACAGACACATTTCTGTGTGTTCTCGCTTTCCTTCTATATATGTATAAATATATATACATATATACATGCGTTACGTCGACTTGATATTTTACACTCACAAATATGTCCTGTATTTTCTCTCGCTATACGATTGTTGTGTTTATTCACGTCTCATCTTTGCACCACTTTAAGCATCACGTTTATGCATCGACATCATATATATAATTGATGGTATATCGCCATTGAAACGATCATATCTTACAGAAAGCATTTCGCTTATATCATTATAAAAATTGCTCCGATTTTATTCTGAAGAACTGGTACGATTGTCCCTCCCTCTCTCTCTTTCTCTCTTGATATTATAAGGCATATATTTATCTCTAAAATAATACGTTACCGGCAACTACCGCGCGTATACTCTTTCACTCTTTTGTACGATTCCCGACTTGTTTTCTGTCGCTGGATTATTGTATTATTATTACATTATTATTGTAAATTAATGTGTGAATATTGCTAATTTTGGAAGAAAACGCGGGTGTAAAAATTGTACTCGTATATTAATTTACGACGAATTCTATTCTCAAAGTAACAGTCTACATCTACACATGCAACACTTGCAACACGTTGATAGATTTACCGTGACTAATCTTTCATATATCTTCATCATCCCATTACTACTTCTAGCTACTTCGGCATTATTGTTAGCACTTCGAAATAGGCACCCGATTAATCTCAATCGCTACCGTGATTCAAATTTCCGCATTGCTAGCTCCGTAACGGCACGTAGCGCTTATCGTTACGTCTTATTTTGACCGGCGATTCTTTTCTACTTATTCAACTCTCGTATCTATCGTAACTGGTAATTTTATTATTGCACGTATTTTTCGTACGTCGGTACACAATGAAATTGTTTTGAAAATCGCATTGTTTCGCAAGATCACCGCCGAGGATTGTAGTATCTCGTACGATCGGTTTCTCATCAGATCGCGTGAGTGGCGACGGGCAGTGAAATTTACCGCGAATATATATAAAATGACCGGAGAAAAACGCAGGAATCACACGGCAATAATTCTCGAACCGGCAATGCTACGCGTGATAACTATAACGTTAGCGGGCGCAACGATCATTATCGGAATAACTTGAGCCAAGGGGCGTATCGCGCACGAGATTTCACGTCTCATTTCGTTTACGGCTGGAAGCTCTCGTTGTAGATATGCGTGTACATTTTTCCGCGCAGATCCGCCGGATTTCCGCAAGTTTTAATTCCCGCTTTAAACGTTGGCAGGGAATATACCGCCTCGCATCCCCTTGGCACGGGCTTTCGCTTAAAATTTAAGAGGCTTTCCCGTAATACTGCTCTAAGCCAGATTTCACAATCCTCGAAATTATGATAATTTATCATTCAACCGACATGCAATATATGCGAAAAAAAATATAACATAGTTATGAAATTTTTTTGTAAGTTTTAGAGAGAATAAAATAAATATATCTGCTATATTTCCAAAGCGAAAACGTTATAAATTGGCAACAGCGATGTAGATCATCGTCCATATCAATCAGTCCGTCGTATCGATTACAGTTGCAACATTGCGCTCGTCGCAAATTGCGTTCGCCGTTGGATTAAATGCAAATTTCGGCCGCAATTGGCTCGGCCACGAATTACAAATCGCGTATTACGATTCCCGATGTGTTATTCGACCATAATTATATCACGTCGGCCTCATTAACACCGCCATTCCGGTTACGTCTCGCGGCAATTTCGACCATGCTCGAAAAAAATTCTCGTCTCGCGAAAAAGAGAGCGAAAAAGATAAAAGAATATGACGATCCCATCGGACACGCTCCGCAAAGTCTCTTATGGAAATCACGCCCGTGATTAAACATCGTACGGATTGTGTTACCGATGCGAAGTAACGACGACGATGCACGCGCGCCTTATAACCCGATCGGCGGATTATGCCGCTCTGCATCACAGCTATAATTTATTTCGTATTATGGTCCTCGCTCGTATATCGAAGTGCCCGATGATTCCTGGCGAATCGCCGGCTGTCCCGAGTCAATGGAATCGCGCCGCGACGCGTAGTTTTACGATCGACGGGGTCAAGCGAGAGAGGTGTCATCGAGGTGTCACTCAAACTACTGGTCGCGATAATGTAATGACCGATAAACGCAAAATTTAAAGCGTTGACGCGTCCAGAAATCTAGAGTATGTCGGACGTGAACTTTCGTAAAACTGACTCAGACATCGATGTCGCGAGCTTTGAACACGCGGAAGAAATTTATGTACGTTTTAATTTGCTTTAATAAGAAACTGTTTCTGTTAATTAAAGCCACCGCCGTCTATGTTTCTCATTTATTTTTAAAACAGTTATCTTATTTTTTATGAAATTATGATTTATGAGATTACGAATTTTATTGAAAATTATTGCATTTTTAAAATAAAAATGTCTATTTCAACATCATTTCTAATCTTACTGTACTAGAGCATATATTTCTACAGCTATAAGAGTGACAAGATAATTTTGAAATGACGAGAGAATCTTATGCCATCGCACTTTTACACGCACGAAATAACGCTATTAGAGGGTAACGTTTTCTATACACAATGCATATTGTGTGCCGTATTTTATCGTAATAAACTCACATCCGGCAATCCTGACGGAATTCGGGGCGGGATTTGGCCGAGAGGAGAACACGATTCACGTACAGGCCCGTTCATCGTAACACCTGCGATAATCGCTGATGCATGTCGCCCTAAAATCCGAGAGCCGTCACCTTCGTAGTCGTAAAACTGATGAGTTATTAGTACGTTAACGAGCGCGGTGCGGCTCCCTGCATTTATTTCCGATCTGCTCGTCGGAGAGAATAACGAGCAGATCGTTTCGCTTCACGCATTGTCCGAAAAACGGTGCGAAATTGAGTTTTGAGAGAGGGCCAGAGATATCACGACTCTGGGTAAGTATGATGTCGACATTCCCATAATTCTCGCAATGGAAGAATTGACGAGTAGCATCGTGAATCGTACATAAAGTCCGTTAAAACCGTCTCAGATACTGTTACTTGCTATGTCGTAACACTGGAGTTAATCTTTGTTATTTTTAATTGTTACTATCTCGATTTTTAATTGTCAGTTTAATTTCTAAGTAACATTTTATGAATATTTTTTTTCTGATTGATAATTAATTATTTTAACAAAAATCGAAAAAAAATATAGCGAGTTTATCGCCATTAAATCCAAGGATACACGCACGTTAATCATCAGGTGCGTCAGGTCTTTTTGATGTAATTTGCGCGTATAGCGCAGTATCCCTGCGATCTCGAATCTTGCAGCCTCCAATCGACTGAGGACACGTAGACGGATTACTCACGCAGGGAGAAATTCACTAATACCATCGGACCAATATATAGATAGCTTTGACGTCAATACGTATAGACCTTAAAGTGCTCATCGTCGTCGGATGCGGTGTGTGACGTGTGTGGAATTGCACCTTTTCACAGGCGAGAGGCTTCCACGGCTTGATCCGTATTTACGTACCAATAAGCGTAAAATTGGCCTAACTGCTCTGCGAGACGAGCGAGGAGCCACGTAAGAGAGAAATGAGAGGAGAGAGGCTGGGCAATCATGCGTAATTGAATTCACCTTTGTGCGTAGGAGTAGGTTCGGAGCTATATGAATATTCAATTCCTCAATTTGCCGCGCGAGCATACACGTTCAATTTGGCGAGAAGCGTCAAGGAGTTACGGAGCGACGCTTCAGAAGCGACGAGACACCACCGTCGACGACCAATTAGGATCGGGCTCTCGTGTACCGAGAGAAACAAACCGCTCCGTACCTAGTTTGACAGCGTGTTTCTGCTCGGCAAACACATTCGATCTGCCTTACTGCTTGGTCTCTAGATATTTGTCTTCAAACAGCGACAGTCGCACCCATCGACGGGAGACAGAGAGAGAAAGAGCGACGAATGGCGATACGCGCTCGGCGTAACGAAAACGTACGTTTTATTAGGATTGATTGCAGCGCGTACAGCAAGTGGCAAGATCGTAACGACGAAATTTTATTGCCAGGAAATCGGTCTCGCGCCGCACACGCGCACGCCTTATGTAATGTATGTCGTGAGTTTCGCTCGAACGAAATGCGATTGCTACATAATGCGAAGTGTAATATGTTCCAGTAACGTTACTAATAGATAAATCTCTTTATTTTTTATTATATATATATATGATAAATATATACGTAATACTTTATACATATATATAAAGTATTACATATATATAAAGTATTACATATATATAAAGTATTACGTATAATCACATTTGTAAGAGTACTATGAAAGATTTAACATTCGAAAAATATAAATAAAAAAAATTCTACATCCACTCTCTGAATATCCGCGATTTTTCGCGCGTGAAATTCTAGCGGTGTCTAGCAGCAATTTCTTTCCATGAATTCACCGCCATTAATTTCTTACAAACGGACGTGCAGTCGTTTAAATACTGTTCGTGTAACGATTTTCCAGACGGGCGAGCGGGTGGAAACGCGGACGTTTGTTTTAAAGAGATTTTCGCCGTGTTTTCCTACGCGACCGGCAAACCGGGCTTTCGGGATTCACCGACACGTACGCACGCACGCACGTGTACGCATCCGACGCGACTGTACTTTGGAGCGACTCCAGAACCGAATTTACGCCAGCGTATAATGGCGTCGTGCGGGCATTACTTACACCCGATGATTACAATCAACAGCCATTCAGAGAAACCACCCTCCGGGGCGTGTACGCTCGCTGTTTTACTTTCCGTTTGAGCGATGCGAGCCGCCACGTGACCGCAATCACGACGCTGTTTGTAGGTACTTACGCAACTGTTTAACAAATACATCGGTGGGAGGAGAGAGTGTACGCTTATTCGCAGGAATGTATGGATTAGTCGCTCTCGATACCACCTTTTCGAATGAGTATCGGATCGAGAAAAAATTTTTTCGACCGGATATTAAATACAAACGAAATTCGCGGATTGACAGTTATCATGTACGTTATACACATTTCTTTGTTTCCTTCTTAAACACAACAGGAGACTAATTTAATTTTTCGTGATATTATCTACGTGATAAAGAGTAAAGGAGTTGTTTCATATAAGTATCACGAGCTGCTATTTAACAGCAGCAATTAAATTAATATCTCCTAAGTTTATACGTCATAAATTTTAGACCTAGTAAAATAAATAAAATCAACATATATACGATAGTATGCGGAGGTGATAAACGTCAGGAGATTATTCTGACTTTTGCATCGTAAATAAACCACGCATAAAATCTGCTAGATGCAGATGGAAGATATAATTAAATAGAATATAATTATGCGAATCTGCCGTATTAATGAGAAAAAAGGTATCGCGGAGATAATGCATTCAGATGAATATTCAGTTTGCGTATAAGTTTTAATCACAATCAAACAGTCAGCAGGATCAAATTAATGTGAAAAGTCTGTTAATTTATATCGCAACAGAGAGAGATAAACTTCTTTTTATATAATTTTAGCTCTGTTTTTCTCTCTCTTTTTTTCGTACATCTAATTATTTGCTCGTATATTTATTTGTTGTTCTTTTTCTTGTCTGACTACCTCATAATAGGAATACAAAACAAGTCGTAATGGAAATCGGTAGAGGACTTTCTTATTCGATTTAACTCGCTTTACTTGCACACGAGAGATGATACGGTTATTACCGGATACCCTATACATCTTTATACACATATTCAATGGCATTTTTATACTGTTTATCATTTTATAAACATAGTATTGCGCTTGCTACAAATTACGACATAGATATTTTTCTGATATTATTAAATCGCGTATGGAGTCTTTTATTCAACAGTTTTCTCCCTCGCTGCATGTTGATCGCGTTATAAAATAGTACATCTAGAATGAGTATCGAGTAACGGATCACTGTCCATAGGCATTAAATTTAAGTGTCCGAGTGGCGCCGTGTCGCTCCTAAACGCGTTGCCTTCCGTGCTGAATCCTCATCACCTGATCTTCGTGACTGGTGATCTGCGCCACGTAGGGACCCGATATTGTCGTACCGCGCGAGGAAAAGCCATGGAGGCGGCTGCCGGATTAATGTCACTTGGGCTTTGATAACCCAGTGGGTGCCAAGAAGTGGTGAAAGGTTAGCCGTTGATAGATGAACGCGATCGGAGGTTTCTCAATTTATTTATAGCCGCATAAATAATGGCGGACGCGTACGATCGTAAATAACGGGGACATAGCCCGCTGAGAATTCCCTATCTGAAAGTACTTTACGCCGATCCTATAAATTACAGAATCAAACTCTGTCACTGTAAAATAAACAGAAACCGAGAATTACATAAAAAAATTACATCAAAGAAAGTATCTCGTTTAATTCGGCAAAATTGACAAGCTGTATATGTATTTGGAATTTGCAGTATTTAACTGTCACGTAAATCTCATTAGAGAAGTATTTAGTATTACGAGATTTAATGACATTTAATCATAGAGATTGATTTTTTATCTCATAAATTTCAGTTTTTATATTGAATTTAATATTCGCACACAGTAGTATTGTTGCCTTATATTATACTGCATAAATATATCTTTCTATTAATTTGCTGTTTGATTGAGATTAAAACTTCTCAAAACAAGAAACAAAAAAAAAAGATGTAAACGTTGATTAAATATTTGCTCACGCGTTGTCCTCTCTTTGTTCCGAAAATATTTCCCGGCGCTCTCTCGCGCCGTTATATCTAAATCAGGACGTACTCGTTGCGTGAAAAAACGGCGAGCTTCGCATACGCACCCGCGCCATTAGACGCGGCGCATTACGTTTTGTTCTGCGTTTAATTTTGGCAGTTTTTGCCGCGCCCTCGCGCGCTAACAAGCGTCGCAGGCGCCGCAGCGGCGGCGCGTAATTAACAGCACTAATTTTAATTGCTATGCAACAAAGAGCGGATGAGCGCGAATTCCCACGAGACTCCTATGAGCGCTCCGTTGATGAACGATAATTTCGGCAGATTCTCTTTCGTCCTCTCTCTCTCTCTCTCTCATTCTCTCTCTCTCATTCTCTTCCTTTCCATTCATTTTTGCCACTCGGCAGTTATTCGATTCGATTCCTCGCGGCAGGAAAAAAGTGCCCCTTCTCATTGAAAGACGCGATTTAATTCTCGTGCACGCGCACGGTTTGCAAGAGAGGCGGGGTTCGCTCGTGGAATAAGCTTGCAATTCGGCTGTTGCAGTTTTTCGCATGAGAAAACACGGCGCAGAGACACGGTGGCTTCTCCGATGCGTGGCCGAGCAACAAGCATTTGCGTCTAATTGGCGAATAAAGTATGCGAAAATTAAACTCCATAGCTTCATGTAAATAGTGAGAAGTAAAACGTTGCTCGGTAAAGAAAATTGAGATTCGGAATTATTTATCGATCAGCGTCAATACGGCCGGATACGCGCGAATAGGTTTCGCGAAATAAAAAATTCCGAAAATGCTAGCGATTGGATCGTCAACGTCGATGAAACGGGAAAAACACGACGGCCCGCGATGGAAAGCGGTATACCCATGGCCCGGATAATCACATCGGACACTGATCGGTGGCCAGACAGGTGAGCCAGCGATGAAAATCCCATCAGGGCGGTAGTCATGAATAAAAAATTTGTATCGGCCTATCAGGGCATCTGGTTGACCAGACACCCCGCATTAAGGCTGATATCCAGAAACACTCTGCGAGATTGTTATACCACCCCCGGTCCACCCCTCGCGCCGCTCTAACGCCCCCGCAAATTCGATGGTCCGGGTAAACTACCCCTTATTGCCACGCTGATCGACTCTGACGAGAGGGGTAATCGAGCCCGTTTTTCGCCCGTCATTTTTCCTTCTGCCGGGACAAAACTAATAAAAGCGATCGATTGTATGCGTCATACGATCTATTTATGTTTTCGTAATACACAAATTCGTTTTCGAATATATACCTTTTTTTAAAATAGCAATACACTGTTTATATATGCAAATCCTATGAAAATGATAACGCGTATAACGCGCAACGCTTTCAGGGGATGATGTATAATGAGCTTAATTCCGGATTTGATTAGCTTCTCCTTTGCAGACGCGCGTTTAACGGATATAAATGACGTGCCAAACGAATATAATCGTATTAAGTCGTCGTGTGTGACTAAAGTTTTCTCCCACTATTCCTCCCTATCCTCCGATTCCATCTTTTTTTTTTATCCGTCGGATTTTAATCTCGTAATGTCAAAGCTGTGCTTGGATATTGAGGATCATTAGTCAAACTGTCATACTGATATTAATAGTCCACAAGTATCGAAGTATGCACTCTATGGAAATGCATTTCATTTATTTCCCGGCCGATGGAGTGACATTGTTGAATGACTTCGGCCTCTTTTTCCCGATTTTTCTCTCCCGATCGACGTCTCGGGGTAGCCGTCTTACACTATGCTTTCGCGTCCCGAGATCTCGACGGTGAATTTGCACCTTTTCGCGATACGAGATTACTTTACAAACCATTATGACGTAAGCAATATATATATTACTCAGATTGAAATAGCGTTTGGCTATGAGTACAGTCTCTTATTATATACAAAGTCACGAAAAAGCTGAATAAACTGCTAACAAATATCAAATAATTAAATATTTGATTCTAAACATTATACATTTAGTTTTTAAATATTAAAAAATATTATTAATTAAAATGATTTTTAAACTTTTCATATCAGTGAGATAATTGCAGAATCTAAAATCAGATAAAAACATTATTTATATATTTTTACGTGGCATTTATATTTCTATTTCCTCTCTAATGTGTATTTATGCTATAATATTATATGAATTTAAAAAAAAAAACTGGTGCGCCACCGTCGCAATGAAATTGTTTATGCATTACTAGATATTATATATACTAGATAGATATATACTAGATATATTATTTGAGACGTAGAGGACCGTGAATACGATTCATTACCGGGAAATGCAGCGGTAAGCGCAGTGACTCATAACTCGCGTCGGTTGACATGCGCCAAGTAATCTAAAGAACATATATTACGATCCCTGTATTAAAAATAACTCGGCCGTTATTCTATCATCGTGACCACAGGCACTTTCTGCTCTGCCACTCGATAAAATCTTATCTCATTATTTCACCTATAGTTACGTCGCGCCGCCCGCTACCAGGATCTTGCCGTACAAAAAGAACACACTACCGAGATAAGACTAGCCGCAGCTGCAAAATCGAAGCTCGAAATCACGCTACCGGAATTCACGGCGAAACAGGCCGATAAAATTGAACAGGTTTCAGTGCGTCCTTGAAATTGATCACATTCCGAAGCGTGTGCTCATAGAGCATGAGATTAAACCGAAGAAAATGTACGGCAATATATATATATATATATATATATATATATATATATATATATATATAAAGATAACGAAGTAAAACAAAATGCAAATTTTGCAATCTTGTTGTCGCGACGGGAATAGCTATCTGGTAAAAAGCTTCGCGGTGCATCGTCGACTATGTTATTTGCAAACCGCGCAAGCATCAGGCCGACTTCCCGTACCGCGGCATCCGTCAGGGACACACCGGCTGTTGTACGCGGAATAATTAGCAGCATCGTGCAAGGTGTATAGGGGATCTAACAAGGTTAGCTAGTCTGCTAGCTAGCGCGTGGGGGCCTTACGCGCGAGAAGGCGCCCCTGCGAACCGCACCGTTGGCATCTCCAGCTAGGGGCCCAACAGTCCTGGATGTAATGCGAAAGCGATTCCCGGGGAATCCCCACTCGGCGTTAGGTTAAAAAAAAAAAAAAAAAGGTAGGGGCCCAACGGTCGGATGACTCATCGGGACCCGGACATAATGATGCTCATGATGACGACGATATCATGGCGGTGGCAATGACTACGAGACCCCTATCGCGAAGTTTACCCCCTTGACGTTAATGCAACACGCCCCACGTGTACGAGCGCGTTCTTAGTTAGTCATCAAGTCATCCGGAACCATTCTACCAGCTTCTATATATATATATATATATATTTTTTTTTTCATTTTCTTCTGTCCGCTTCCTCTCGTCGTTTTCACCACCTGATCCGCGCACGTGTAGAACAGGCGACTAGACCGATGTCTAGGTCAACGTACGGCGTGAATTCACTGCCGATCGCGTGAGTCATCGCGCGCGCGGACCGGTGCAAATGACTTTGCAGGAGAACGAGCCACGTCCCTGACGCGAAAGTGTGAGCATCTAGGAATACATCGCATTTGGCGGGTCGGTGTTCGTGGAATGCGAAGTATTTTGGGTCGACGAACTTCGACATTTGTCGGCCGCCGACGTCGCCGGTGCATACGAATATGTTAACCCGGGCGACTACTGGGGGCGGGGACTAATTTTTATGGACCCGGAGATCGAGAAAAATATCGTCGCCGTCGGACCGGACGCGGCGCAACATTTAGATATTCACGCGAAGGGAGTTTCACAAAGAATTTATTAATGATGAAACTATAGGCAATATAATGCATACATTGACGATTAATCAAAAATCATTTATTTTTCAACGAGAAATTGTCTTTTCTTTGTTAAACAGAAGTATTATTTTTAACGCTTATATTGTATTTCGGAAAGATTATTGATAGCAACAACAAAAACATTTCTGTTTGTAATAAAAAAAAAAACGCTAGACTGTACTCGCGGATTTTGAAACGATACAGAAACAAAAATTTCCCAAATTTACTGTATGATTTCAAAAAATATCGACTTAAGACATTAATGCGAGCTGAAGAAATACCAGAAAAATTTATTCGAGCGTTGATTAGCCTCATTGTTAACTTACGAGTGAAAAACGATCGTATCATCCGGAAAACATCTCGGCGCGACGGAGCAAGAATCGTTTTTCAGATTGCAATAACAGAACGTTTTTGTTCGTACTTTGCCAACAATGTATTCCGTCGTCCAGCCACTTGAGCGGCGTAGCTGCAGGGCAATGATACATGTGCAAGTGGAACACCGCTGCTAATTGGTTAATCGTGTCCATCAGTGCGCTCCGGAGAGAAAGACCGCGGAAAGCCGAAGGCGGTACGCTCGCGCGAATGACGAGAATAATTTTTTGCGCGTTAGCTAGACTGCACCGGAGTAAGTAGTAAACTAACCGAAAGTATCATTCCGCGAAGTCGATCCGAGCAACGAGAACATGTGTAAGTTAATAATATCATGTGTGGAAGCGCGTAAAAAATGTATATGTATATGTGTGTGATCTGAGGATTGACAGCTTATCGATCGGCTTAACTATTTTTTTTTCTCTGCTTTCTATTTTTCTTTGTTTTAAAAAAATCTTTATCTCTTAATTTATTATTTTAAAAAATTTTATAATTTTTAAAAATGTTTTGCTTATGATGGGATTCGCGGACGAATCAATTAGTTGCTACAAACAATAACAAAAAATTAGCTTTTTTTATATAGATATCAAATAAAGATTACAGTATTATCAAATAAAGATTACAGTATTATTGGCATAAAAATTAAGCAAGAGGATTATATAGATATTAATAGACAGCTTTCTATATAAATAATATGCGGATGGCAGATTAAATGAGAAATATGTTTCCCTTTCTTTCTCTGTCTTGCATCATCTGTGATTCTCCTTTCTCTTCGTTCATTAAACTCCTAGAGAGCTCTTTCCCACTTCTAACCATTTCTTACCATATCCTCGCTTCAAGACCAGTAGCCGCTAATTCGTTTAGCGAAGGCACACTCTCGAGCCTCGAGAATAAAGAGTGGGAAGGAGAGAAGAGGAAGAAGGGGAAGGGAGAATTGCACAATCAAGCATTGCCCTCTACGAGCGGACGATGGTTCCTAAGCGTGACGCATAACTTACGCGATTGAAACCAGAAACAGGTGACACAATTTCACCAATGAGTCGCATTCGAATAAAATCATAGCTGCCGCATGCGTCTATGAGAATGCATAGCTCACGGCACGATAAGATAATCGCGAATAGCTGCATCGCGCGATCAGATTAGCGTTATCTGTAAACACGGAATTCTTACCGTATTGATTGTGCATCTGAGAAAATCAATCATATTAGAAATGTAAATTTATTTAGAATGAGAGAATAAATTTCTTGAAATAGAAATAGAGAACGCGGTCCGATATTTATCGGCCGACGAAATTATGTCAAATCGAGAAATGACATTACGATTAAAATGTGAAAGTCGATGAGTCATGCGGTATTTTTAGATATGAAATCTGATAAATCCAAGCGCACAGGATTTATACACTAAAGGCGACAACATGTCACGATTTACACTGATACAGTTGAAGCTCCATAATATTTCACACGCGCGAGATTTAATAAGTGAAACGAAATAAAATCACATCCATGCAAACTCTGTTCCTATTTCTTTTAAGGAGCAGCTCAAGTCGGTTTGGCTCACCACCTCGTAAACATTACTTTGATATAACTCTCCCCATCGCAACTCTACTTTATCCTAACAGAGCGGTAAGAGATGCCTCAAGAATCTTGTTTGCTCACGATAAGATTTTCCTTCGTCAGTGTCCCGCAACCGGAGACTCGAATTTCCCTCGCGGCGAGCGCGTTTTTTTCGGTCGAATGGGTCACTGAAACAGCGAGATAACGAGTGCACATAGCCCTGCAGGCGAACGATGCAAGGTTGCGTTCGTCTGCTCTCGTGTACGTATTTGCGGATCCCACGGGGGTGGAAAAAAATCCGAGCACCTCTCTAATTATTCATCATCGTGTCCGAGAGGGAGAGAGAGAGAGAGAGAGAGAAAAATAAAAATTGGCGAGCCCGCCTGTTTCCTCTCGACTAATACTTTCATCTAAAGAGGATTTCCGAGAGCCGAGTCCCGGTTTGGATTAACGAGAGGACTCTCTTCTTTATTTCCCTTTGGTCAAAAATATGTTTTTCCGAGTCGGTAGTAGAGTTCGTGCGGCAAAAGAGCCACAACGTGTTTAAACGTGTTTCGGAGAAACTTGAATTCATCGAAGCGGAATCTGTTTTAATCTACGTTTAAATACGACGAAGACAATTAAAATATATATTTAATCATAAAAATTTTTTTCTTTTGTATCTCCACATAAGGCTCCTGCAATTTTTAATAAATGTCATTATATATACCGACAACGATACTTTTTTCGGGTAGCGAGCGTGAAGCTACGCCCGTCTTCGTGACCAGAAGTACGGTGAGGTAAACGGATGATGTTAAAAAGAGTTCAAGAGTATAAATTCGTAAATCGTCGTGTCATTGACTCGTTGCGAAAATGCGTAAGCATGAAGAGATAATGAGCCGGAGTGAAAAGGAAGAAAAGAACGATCGACATGACATCACTCATCCATAATTTTGCGATTCAGAACGACTTCCTTTTTACGGATTCGGTGGATAACTTCCGTGAACTGCCACTGCAATCGTAAAAAATGATGAATGCGTGCAATCTTTTGCTACACAATATTCGAACCTTTTCATCTAGATCTAGACCGAATCTTTTTTCCTCCTTTGTGATATTAACGACCATAATCTTACATTTTACGACCATAATCTATTGATTGTATAGGTAAGAATTGTATTTCGAAAAATATATGATCATTATTTAAAAGAGCTTATTTATAAGAAGAGATTAAAATAATCTCTTCTTATAAATAAGTTCTTTTAAATAATGATCATATATTTTTCGAAATACAATTAAAATAATCTCTTCTTACCCTTAGAGAACAATTCATGAAAAATTGATGAAAATTTTTCAAATTTTGAAAAGAAATATCAAAAGAATGAAAAAACCGAATACAAAAAACCGGACGACAGGTAGATGCAAGAAGTACCATACCGGATCACGAAAAATAAGATTATTATTAAAAAAAAATTGTGTTCTTAAACTGAGAGAGCGTTTCGTCAAAAGACTCATAAAATTTTTTAAATGTTAAGCAGAGACATCGAAGGAAAGTAGTCGAACGTAAAAAGTCGAAGGTAGACACACGCAGGTTAGACGTCACAAGGTGGAGCCGTACCGGATTACGTGGAGAGTCGTCAGTGGATAAGAGAAATGGAGAGAGGGAAAGAGCGGGGTGAAAGGGAAACAAGGAGATCGGCGTAGCCTCACTAACCCATAATTTCCGAAAGGGCTCTCGGGGCCCTCGGGCCGAGAACCGGTATATAGATGATTCCTTGGAATCGCGAAAGCGAGTTTATATACCCGGTCTGGTCCTCCGTGCATCCCGGGGTCAAGGAACGTCTCTTATTGCCCGTCTCTATTGGTCCGGCCGCGAAAAGGAGGACCTCGCCAGAGGTCCTCTTTCCGCATATTGCGGTTGCACAGCGCGAACTTATTGTTAGAATAATTCATCGTTACTTTTTGGCTTCCCGTAATAATTTCGCGTAACGCCCACCGATTATGCGCGCGTTGACCATCGCCGTCGGCGATTTCCCATACGGCAACACCATAGGGCTCCTCTCTCTTCCTCTGTCTTCCCTCTGCTCGCTCTCCCGCGCCGCATTTCCCCCTCCCACTCGTGGTCTATCCATCAGTTTCTCTTTCTTCCACTGGCTAAGCATTGCTCTCTCGCGTTTATTAAAATGCATCGTGTAGAAGGCGCACCGGAGCATCCCCATTCGTGGCTCCCATAACAAAATTACTGTGATTAGGGCCTCTCCCTCCCACGCTAACCACCGTTCTAGCTTGTGCCCTAATTCTATCTTCATGACGATCCACAGAAAACGCACGCATTTCGCCGCTCTTTTGCTCGCGCATCGCACCGCAATCCAAGGTTGCTGTCCAAGCCCTTCATAATTTTTTTTTTTTTTTTTTTTTTCCGTGAACCGTGTCGTTTGAAAGGCTGAGACGCGATCTAACGGCATAATTTCTAGTTCCTCATACTGATTTATCTCTACTCGCGTTGGAGTCGAGGATCTAAGCATTTATGAGAATTTTAATCCACCTGCATGGCGAGCTTTAAACGATTCTTTTCCTTCTGTCTTTATATTGAATTCCCCGAGACTCTCTTATAGACCAAAAGGGTTTTATGGCCGATAAAAAAACCAGTTGTGTGCCAGCGTGCTTCTACAGCGTATCGTTTCCATTCCATCAGATCTATCGATGTTATTCCGATATACTGAATATATCTGCTGTGCTCGCTATACCCTATAATTACGTGGCTCGAATAACGCGTTTAATGCTAATGTAATTTCGTTCCAGTAAACGATCGTTCTGTATTCCTTTGTTCTTTTATTGTTCGACTATCCGCATTTTAAAACATTGAATGCGTATCGTGCGAACCGACTGGATAAAGAATAATAAATTTTTCGTCAAGGCGTAATTCAATGTTATTTTACGATACGTATATCAATATTTTATGTATATTTTTTATAATTTTATATTTTATTTTTTTATGTTTTTCATATTCAATTAGATGAAAATAAAAGTAAACAAAATTTGGAGAAAAAAAGAGACAAAGAAGAGAAAGAGAGAGAGAGAAGAAAAACCATGTTTAGCTTCTACATTGTTCTTGTAATGGAACGTGCTGCGAATAATATTGTCGATATAATCTGAATAGTTAATGCATATTTATTCGAATTGCACTTTGCATTATTGCAACATCATTTTCCGTGATCTTTTCTCCGACTACAGACGACGGTAACAACATACACCTGTTCAAAGTGTTTTTTCGGGGCCTCGCAGGTAGAACACCATAGAATTGGCATCACTGCCAATATCACCTTTTCTGAAAATACTTTTCCACGTGGAAAACATCACCTGCCGATTTATTTCATCTTACGTTTGCCAGCGAACTTGGATCAACCGAGCGGAATTTTTCCGATGCGTAGTAGACTCATCGATATATTGCAGGATTCACCGTATGAATCTCGAAAGTCTCAGAAAACCTCACCCGATTCCAGGAATCACGCGCTTCTCGGACGAAGAAACGAGAAGAGAGAGCCTTTTTTTGTCCTTCTCACAAGGAGATGCCATAAAGATAGGGACCTTGTCGACGAGCGGGACCAGTTTTCGGGTCTTTAGCCTCCCCCCCCCCCCTCTTCTTCTCTCGTTTATTACGTGATGCGCTGCGAATCTTTTTAGAAATCCCAACGAAAACAGACGGCGAAGAGAAACGGCAAGAAAAGGAGCTGAAGAGAGAAAGGAAAAATGAGGACACACACACATAAGATGGTGCCAGATGTGACATCGTCGCATGCGAAGATATCCTCGAAATAGATTCTCGCAAATCTTTTGTGAAGTGGAAACTATGGTATGTTACCGCAGCAGTGCACCGCCTGATTATGGGCGTATTTAAATAGCGACCTTTTGAAAACTGGTTTAAGCCTGGTTTAAATCCGGAAACTCTGCCTTAAATCCGATTGACATAAGTGTGAGATAAAGAAAACAAAATACTTTCGAAGAACCAACTAAAAAATCTGAAAACCACGCAGTCTCGATGAGCATCCAATAATCTCACTTCGTCTTTTGCATAGCCCATTGTCCTTTCTAAACGAATAGTCTTTTTGGAAGCAGAAGAAGTAAGTCTTCTTTCAGGGTAGGTTCTACCTGAAAAAAAGGATCTTTAATAAATAGGATTTCGTGTTCAAAAAGTAGGATTTCGAAACAACTGATCAGTAAACAAAAGTATTTCAAAAGTAAACAACTCTTGTTTACTTTTAAGAATGATTCAGGCGCAAATTATGATTCTTTAGGATAAGATAAATTCGCATAAAGTAATAAAATTATAATATATAAACTTTAATGCATATAACCAAACAGTTCTACATTTTAAAACGAACTTTTGACATATTGCATATCATATATATATAAATTTATCATAAACAAATTTACTTATAAGATTATACGCGTGGATAGAGAGAGAGAGAGAGAGAGAGAGAGAGAGAGAGAGAGAGAGAGAGAGAGAGAGAGAAGAAAAAATAATAACAAATAAATTCAGAATCTTTAATAATGTTCTCTTTAAATCCGAAGATAAATAGCAATCTCGAACGCGCTTACATTTCTTCTATAATCGTGCAGCTTCATTTTTTGTGCATCTTCAGAGAAAATCTGAGCGTGTATGAATAGTTCGTGTGGTGACAAGGGAAGCCATTCGAGTCGTAGTAGTAGACCTGTTAGAACCTTGCAGGTGCTCAATTTCAGTCTTGGAAGGAAATAATAGGCGTCCGGAAAGAGATGACAATGGCAAAAAATGCATCCATCTTTTACGCCGTTTTTCATTCGTCGAACCTCCTCCTGCGCAAAACAATTTTCGGATTAATACATTCAATAATGAAATGCCCTTATTTCATTTAACACGAAATATCGTTAAGACGAAATTTTATTGTGAATAATGCATGAGATTTAATTTGGGCATTTTTAATGGATGCATTTTAAATATCAGAAACAGTATCTGGCATACCTGAAGTCCTGACAGTACATATGTATGTGTGTAGAGAAAATAACAATTTTAAAACCAGATCCGAAAGACTCAGGATTTCGGTAGAAAACTAAAAGTATTCGAAACAGGCTCCCAAGGGAGAAATGCTGAATGTTAAAATAGGTTTCAAAGCTGCTTAAAAAGTGAAAAAAGATTTTGTTCTCACTGTTCGTCTACCTATTTCTTTGGTTTCATATTTGCGCGCCGTATGAATGCATAACTAATACTATTAGCTACGACTATATATTCCAGATATTTTCCGATGTAATTAATGAAATGGCAATTTTAAAGACAGTTTGAATCGTCGCTTGTAAAATTCCTTTTGTCGCTTTTGATCAATATTAGAATAGTTGCTGTAAAAATTTTATATTTTTTTTTAAAGGAAAAATATTCTCTCTCTGGACAAAAAAAACGAGTGAAGGTATAAGAATGTATCAAAAAATAAATTTTCATTGATGCTACATGGTGTCATCATGATACATTCCGCAAGAGAGCTATTATAAAATTATAAAACGCACTTTCGCAGATTTACGAGTATGTCCGCGTTCGTAGTAGCTTTTGTATTTCCGTGGCAAGATAACATTACGCGCATTTAATAAATCGTATGCATTTTCAGGTCGACCATAATATGCGATAAAGTTTTATAGTTTGTATTTAAGCGCGATATCACTCTTTTGGCCCTCTCTTTATTTCCCAGTCTCTGGGAAGAGGTCGGTCGGATCTCTCTTTGTCATCTCTCGCGGCACGTGAAATATATCGAGGAGCATTTATAATCCGCTCCGAAGCCGGCCGTTGTTCGCGCGTTATCGGACAAAAATATCGGCCGCTCCGTGCAACCTCGCATCCTGCATGAAAAATCGCCTTCCTGGCGCGTTTCCTCCCGAAACCGACATTGGTCGCGTCTCGTCGTTCCATGCGAAATTAACGAGATCGCGCGCCGCACGAAAATGCAAGTCGGCAGATCCGGCCGCGATTAGAAGCGCCTTATTACCAAATTATGCGGTGGACGACTTCCGGCCGACATCTCTTAATTACACCACGTGCAAGTTAAAACGTCCGTGCCGCAGATCCGCAGTTTCTGAGAAAAATAATTCTCGTCAGAAGCCTCGCATACGAAATTTCTACGAACGGACGTTGACGGTTTTGCTTTCAAGTGAAAAGAACAAAGGGAAACGAAATTGAAAAGTGAAGTAAAAAAACAAAGTAAATTGCAGGCAGTAAACTTTTAGACAGTATTTTAGTAAAATAGTGAATGAATTTACTTTGACATTTAGTTACCAAAATTCAGAGTCTCTCTCTCTCTCTCTCTCTCTCTCTCTCTCTCTCTCTCTCTCTCTCTCTCTCTCAGTCTGATATTTTATTATATTTTCAGTGAACACATAGCTTCGAGAAAAACATATTTAAAATTTCGAATATAGATATAACAAAAAAAATATAAGTTTATTTTTAATTGTGGCGGTACCAGGGCTATAAATATAAACTCTTCTATATTTGAAAATGCTCACTTTCGTTTACTTATTTGCAATCTACAAGCAGTATTAAATTCTCTTGGACATTTTCTTTGAAAACAGGTACTTTCCATAATTGTTTTGATTTATATATATTGTCTGCGCAAAAACTTTTAAATGATTTTTATTAATTGCTTCGCAACTTACAACTACTTGTAGCTCCCTTATTTTTACTCCTCATATTTCGACAAAATCTCCTAAGAGCTTATTTTTTAGATTCTAAACATTTAAAAGTGAAAAAAATCAACTGTTTTGAAGTTCTAGACTAGAATATCTTCTTCATCATCCATCGCACAATAGATTTTTGTTTGCACATACAATTTAAATCTTTGTTTGTGTATATAATAAAAAAATATTAAAAGCTTTTGAGGAAATTTTACATAAACTCTCCCTCCCATTCTCAGAAAGTTGATTTATGAACCTTAATAAATAGGTTTTTGTTTGCATTAACATCTACAAGATGTATGAAAACGAAAATTTGAAAAACAGCATTTCTGAGCGAATAATAATCAATCAAATGAAATTTATAGTATATAAGTTTAATTTTTTCTAGTGTTGAGGGATAAAAGTCTTAAAGTAGAATCCGCGAAATTCCTCCGTTTCTTGTTCTCAATTGTGTAATTAACCCAATCTAGCATATTCATAATAAGATTACGTGATGCAGATAAATATGCGGTAAGATCGCGCGGTGTCTGGCGGCAGTGGCGTCTTCGTTAATTCGTTTCTTCGGATGAATCATCGGATTCGCTTCTTCCTTCCTCCTGTATTCAATTTGTTCTAAACTTTCAGCGGTCAGCGCGAAAAACCCTCCCTTCCCTTTTAAAAATCTCGGATCGACCGGTTGTTGGGTCGATCCCAAACCTGTTTCTTTGAAAAAGTGGCATCCCGTTTATGATTCATCCCGTTTCTGAGTAACCTGTTTGATATTTCGCTGAAAGTCCGCCGCGATATACCTTTCGCCTTTGATGAGTCAATGATCACAGATATCACGCTTGTACACAAACTAATAACATCGATTACAATTACCTCTTTCCTGCACATAACTGTTGTTTTTTCTGCGATACGCTCGAACGATCGAAGATGAGAAGTCGATCAAATCGATAACGCAGATTGATAGCGCAGAATCGATGCATTTCACATGTACATCATAAATGTATCACATATTATATTTCTTATGTGTCGTGACGTTATGTGAAACATATAAAGACGTAACAACTAAGAATTTAATAAGGCTCTTAATATGAAACATAAATTTCAACGGGCTATAAAAAGAGCCAGACGCGGATGGTAGTCAGTTTCAAGGAAAATTAATTTTTCATTGAAACTAATTAGTTGTGGGCACAAATTTTTCCTTGGTGCCAAGTAATTAAATAAATCTCAATTCGAGATTTTTTTATTTTAATAAATCCGCCTGACTCCCTCTAAAGAAGCGTAGACTTAAAAATATAAAGATGTATTTAAAGCGAAGTAGATTCACGTTATCTTATCAATAGTCTTCGACTCGCATACTCTTATCACCACTCTTATCATTGGAAATGTTTTAAGGCTACCAAATGATCAAAATCACTTTAAAGTCGATGCAAATGTTAACTCAATAAAATAAATTAAAAAATTATTTTACATTTACCTTAATAAGATCAAAGTGTGCAGTATGACTAACATAATATTCTTCCGCCTCTTTATCTGTAAAACAGCGAATGCCTTTAAAAAACAAAAATTGTTAATTATTTAAATGTCCTATCAGGATGAGAAGGGCAGAGATTTCTTTATTCTAGTTGATCCAACCTATTTTAATATTATACTGCATGGAACAAAAAGAGAATGGCATAGAAAGAAAAGAAAAGAATTACTATTGGCACATTTCAGAGCAGTGTTGTCAGTGAAAGTACAATTATATCAGATTCAGTACAATCGATAGTAGATGGTACGTTAGTACATTTTAATGATTTTTTTTTTGGTATTCTTATACTTTCTGAATTTTTCCTGCACAAAAGAAGAAAAAGTGGTACAATTCAATATTTTAAGTGAAAGAAATCACAAAATAATAAAAAAGTTTTTCCTAGAATTTCTAGCTAATTATATTTTTGTTTCCAAAAACAAACTCACCTACTATTGGATATCGGCTATGTAGCCAATGAAATAACCGAAATAGTAGGTATCTTAGGATAAATTTAAGACAAAAAATAAAAAATTGGACATATATATCTCAAAATATAAGATAAATTTAAAACTTAAATGTAAAATCGGACTACAAAAAGCTTTCGTAATTTTTTCAATTTTTATAAAATATTAAATTTATGTTGATATAGTGTCGGTTGTACAAAAGGCACCAATCTGGTACATTTTTACATAGACATAATAAGTATAGATTGCTTATGAGGTAGTGGAGGACGTTCGCCACAACGAAAAGGACAGACTGTAAATAGTATGGGTGTTTGTCTCTTTCTAACGTATAATAGTGGGGGAAATATACAGAAAAGATGGCGTCAGAAAAAGACAAACACCCAAACTATTCTCATGCCCTCCTTTTCTCTGTGGCGTACGTTTCAACTTATGGCCAGTCTACCTCGTAAGCAGTCTATTCTTACTATGTCTATGCATTTTTAATATAATTGAAGCTAGATTTTCTGGCAACACTGTTGAGTTTAGGTTGCATGGTTGGTGATGAAAATGATTCATTGTGGTCTGCCAATAGCAGGAAAAGGGCAAGTCTGTCGTTTTTGTACGTATACCTACCACAAAGACCTATCCTCCTACATAAGTCCTCATTAGTCATCAGAAACAAACAATAAACGCACTTTCTGAATTTTCCTCCTCTTCGCCTCTTTGCCTTTTTAAAAAGGGCGTCCGACAATGCGCATTTGTTATTTCAATAATTCGATTCCATACGAATACATCAGTCTTACTTATCTATACTTAGTATTTATTGTTAGAGAGGAACTTGATGACAATTATCTTTTTTGTCAGTCGTATTTACGTAATACCTGCTAATTGCACTGGTAAGTAGCTTAATCTCAGATTTTAATCCCGAATTCATCGGAAAACGATAAAAGCGAAGCGCGACGAAAGATTATTTTGATTTAATCGATAACGTGTTGAACATTTTGGTGTAAAACACAGTATAATAACAGAAACAGAGAGTGAGTAAAAAGTGTGTGCATGAGAGAAAGCGACAGAGAGAGAGAGAGAGAGAGAGAGAGAGAGAGAGAGAGAGAGAGAGAGAGAGAGAGAGAGAGAGAGAGAAGTGGATGCGAGTAAAAGATGAAAAGAAAAAAATTGTAAGAGATAAAAAAAGTGTAATTTATTCTGACTTTTTCTTCCTCAAAATAGTAAAGTAAAATTGTGAAAAGAGAAACGCGTGATACACGTACAAAAGTTAATACGTGCATAAAAATCACAGCTTGATCCGGTTTACGATAGCACATATCGTTTGCAATGCTATTTCTAAGAATTGCATCATAATAACGAACCGTGAGCGAGAGACCAATTAAAAAAATTATTTGTGATTACTTCGTCGTATATACGGATGCAACGATAACGTAAAAAAAAAAAAATATATATACATATATATAAGAATCATTTTCCGTAAAAATTACGACCCGGTATTCCGAAAACACGGCTTTGTCATGTGTGTTTTAATTTTATGTTTCAGAACACCGTCGTTTTCAATCGTAGTAAGACGTTCTTTGCGGCAAAACTTCCAAGTCATCACCTTATCGCGGTCACTACGTCGGAAGAAAAAAAAACGCAGGTAAGATCAGAATATTATGCGTTTATATCAGAAAATTTCTTTATAGGACATTTTCTAAAAAAATTTCTTACGGTCGATTTTGTCATCGAATCATTGTGCAAAGTTCCTTCGAGAAATGTTATATAGTGAAACTATTTAGTGTATTTCACATTATTACAGGAAATGAATAAAAAAATATTTACTAGTGACGTGACGCGTAAATGTATCTATTAATAATGTTGTGTATCAGTAATGTAAGAAGAGCGCTGTTATAATATTATCTCTGCGTTATATCGCGTTATAATTGGTCAACGATGATACGGTCTCGCGACTAAATTGCAATCGTCTTTATACATCTTGATGATAGCTGGCGGCAAATACTTATCCTCAAGTGCACGTATGTACGTACATGCGCATTTACATGTTTATTCGTGCACCTCTGCGAGTACTCAGTCAATTATTGTCCGTTTGATTGTTGTGCGTGCAATTTCCGATATTTTTGCTCGTCGATTTACTCCCGCGAATATTTTAGCAACTCGTATATTTTTATCGAGCGGGGCGCGCGTCGTTCTTCACTATCGCAGCGTTTAACGTTACGAACGTATTTGTCAATAACAGGTTGTAAGACACGTAAATCAAGCTCTGCCGTCGTGCGTAAAATTGAAACAGCATCAGCATCAGGAGAAAAACCAAAATTGCCCCGAAAACGTTTATTAAACTCGTCCCGTCGTGTGTATAAAAACGTGGCCGGGCGATCGAGCCGCGATAAAAACGGATTTTGCGCAGAGACCTCGTCCGCGATCATAACTACGTTCGATATTTATCGTGACGGTTCACGGCTCCGCTGTCTGTTAAAAAACCGCAAGAACGCGGCAGACAAGAAACCTTGCGGCTAAAGAGCGTCGATTTCGTTACCACATCCGCAAACACCCTCGCGAAGTTCCGGTCTTACGATCCATCATTCGTGTCCGGCTATCATATCATTCGCTGATACGCATATATAATAGAAAGACTTCTCCGTAACACAAAGCAAATTTTCTATTTCGATTTTATCGATCTCTCTTATTCGCGAGATCATTTATTGTACTACTTTCTTGTACTGCTTTCTTCGCTATTGGATATTGGATTGAACTTTCATTTATTCGCGGCTAAATCGATCGATATCGACGCGTGCTTTCATTCCCTTCAAAGGTAAAAAACATCAATTTTCTCTGTCTGCCGATTTTAAAAATAATCGCGATAATTGCACGTCGAAGAGCGCGACAAACGTAGGAATAACATGTAATCTTTTTCGCGCACTTTGGTCATTTCTCGAGAAACTAATTCGCCGTGACTTCCTCCCTTGACACTGGGATTCACTTATCGTGGAAATCACCGTAATAAGCGCGTCAATGTGTCTCGACGGTTTCGTGACTAATATTACGGAACGTTCTCGGAACCAAGTTCTTTCACTCCAGGCAGTTAGCACGTAGGCGACGGCTTAAAATTGCAAAATTGCGGATATTAGTCGTACTTTTGCAGCTGCGCGATGAATCCGTACGTACATAGACACATGTATAGACGCGCTTGTACTTGTACGAATGAGAATTATGGATTGAATTGTTTTGAGATGTTTACCTTCGTCATTTATCGCGATCCTTCTTGTTTCTATTTATTCATTTATTTATCTGTCTCTCTCGAAACGGTTATCAGCGATAACGGAAAGCGTAATATATGTTCTGCGCAGTATAAACGCGTTTGGTTGAAAAGTTCCAAATCTTACGTATTTTTTTATCTTTATTTTAGTTATGATATCCGATAAGTTAATCTTATATATTCTTATTTGAATATGATTATCCTTGAATAATATTATACTTAAAACGCAAACGGATATCACGAGTGACTGTGAAAGAGATGCGTGCCCACGATTTTCCGGCTCTATTGTTTTCAGCTTCCTATTATTTTGCTTTTTTTTTCTTGCCCGTTATCAGCAGCCACGTGGATGGAACGAGGCCGCGGTGGAACATATCCGCGAGATATATATTACCGATATATTCGTGACCGTTTAAACGTCTAATATTTACACAAAACGTGTGCGAAATCTGGTTCGATGAACTACTCGAAGGGTGAACGCACGAATGACCCGATAAAAATGATAAGACATGCAATTCGTAACATCAACCTGATAAGTTGAGTCATCTTTCGAACGTGATTCTTGTAGCCTGCGTTTTTTTCTGTTATTTCCCACGCTAGTCCTACTTTAAAATAAAAAAATGAGAGAGAGAAAGAGAGAGAGAGAGAGAGAGAGAAAGAGAGAGAGAGAGAGAGAGAGAGAGAGAGAGAGAGAGAGAGAGAAGAGCAAACAATTTTTATGTATTATTTATGAAGTGAGTTCATTTGTTGCTGCGATATAAAAATATATATAAAACAATAAAATAGTAATTTTTCTTTTGTGTGTGTAATTGCGGCAAACAGCTCCATTCTTGTCGGCCATCCATTACAGGGAGCGTTTAATAACGCTACTCTCGCCGTTAACCTTGTAAACGATGGCAACAGCGTGTCCGTAATACTGCGAAGGGACATGAAACCCGTTCGAACATGTGGACGCGTGTCGCGCGACGAACGATAACACTCTTTCCCGCCGCGGTAATTGCCTCGATAATTAAGGCGCTGCGTTAATCGGGGGGAGACCTTAAACTTTGGACCTTTCTTCCTCACGGCGTTTCCATACTGATCGAATATTGAATATATATACCGGGGTGTTTCGATCTATGAATCATTCTCTAAACATGCTATCTCGCATAGATTCGATTTGATGACGTCGTAAGTTGTTTACATACTGGTGTGACGCAGGTACATAAACATGCTTCTCATAAATGTGAAATTATATAGGTTCGTTTACAACTACTCTTAACAACACTCGATGATAACTCGAATTACAATTACGACTTTTACAAGTTTACGCATTTATCGGAATCTTTGCGTATATGTATCATTAAACCAATAGTTTTCAATCATCGCAGTTACAGTTGATAAGTATGCTTATTTTAACGGCATATGATATGAAAACCCTCTTGTTGGCATTGAGATTCCACCCGTCGGGCGGATGAAGATATAACTTTGATATAAGATAGTACTTTGCTTAGAGTTACGAACAGGCGCTACGATAACTCTTACACGCATGTTATAATTTATTATCACAGCGAGCTATTACTCCAAAATGGAACGTTACGTCGGATATCGCGAGATCTTTAAAATACGCACAATTTCTCTCTCTCTCTCTCTCTCTCTCTCTCTCTCTCTCTCTCTCTCTCTCTCTCTGCCATATATATTTTTTTTTACACTGCCAAATTGTAGTCAGAAGAATATGCCGATTTATCAGTCCGATGGGATCGTCGTGATCAAAGTACGCGCACTCGAGACACAAAGTAGCGTGAGTCCGATGACCAGCGTTCGCCCACGCGACCGCGTTTGTTCTAAAAATACACAGCCCGGTCCTACGGTGCTACCGGTTTTAAATCTCGGCCGTCGGACGGTATAACCGGCGGCGTTGCGTTCCACGATGCTCTTTCCGCCGAAATAAAACGACAGACACGACGGTATTGTGGAAAAGATAGGAGAGAGAGAGAGAGGAATATGGTTGCCCTTGCCGAGGCGTTTTTTTTAGGACTCTAAACTCGTGGATCGTTAATCTTGATCATCGAGAGCAACGAGAAGCACCTGCGACATTGACTCCGATCGTCGGTCCGAGAATCGCGAAGGCGGTTATTAAACTGACATTTGCGTCTGCGATTAATTCGGCGAGGATATGATCACGATTTTTGTATGATGGAAAATTGCACAGCGTTCGAGCAGCCGGTTATTTATTTATTAGGATAATAGGTTTTAATCGCGTTAGACGGATACAATCCATCGATATAATCGGTGATAAAATTTCTGGAAATTGATCGATAAGAAAGCGTGACGTGTAATAAAAATTTAATCAGAGATTCGCCGTTGTGATTTCATGCGTGTAATCGTACCATCTCGTGAAGAACAATTTTGCTCGGATATTGATTGAAACTGCTTATCAAAAGCTTGACGCATCTGGTCGAAACGCGAAGAAGAAGAAGATTAAATTTAAGGACAAATTTAACGATTTCATGTTTTCTGATTGCTTGCTACATTTTATAATTATTTAACGCTCTCCACATTCCTCCATTATCTGCAATAATGTGATAGCAGCAATAATCGCCTTACTTTCTATGTCGTATCTAGCGATCTTAATCTTATCTGTCAAGACATTTCATGTTGCACATATTGTGTAATATTTCGTATAATTCCAATCGCGCCATTCTCACATCTCTTCTCGCTCTCGCGACTTAAATAAAGTCTACTTTTTCACGCGTAAAAAGTATCAGAATATTCTTCAAAGTTCTCGCGTGACAAAGTTTAACCTTGTTAAGAGAATCGACTTGTCGTATAATGATGGCAGAGAAACTCGCTCGTTACTGTCGCGCCTCTCGTCTCCTTTTTACTTTCGCGTACATCGAGACAATTGGTTTCGGAGAAGTGACGCCTCTCAAATAACAAGTATAATTCCTGCAAGACGCGCGATAAGCGTACGCGTATCTAATCTCGATGAATCTCGGGGCCCCGGGAGGATCCGCTGAAATTCGCGCGCGCAAAATTATCATCGGCGGTGCACTTGACTCGCGCGTCATATCGCGCCGCGGCTGATATAAGCATCGATCCATCGATACCCGCAGTACCATTCTGACGTTGAACGGTCTACGATCTCGCGCGCACACATCTCAGCGCACATCTCGACTCCGATTTCCACGATCTATAGTGGTAATGTCATCTCTCTGTAACGTCATCCCCGACGCGCCGAGATTCACCTGGCCTTTAACTCCCGCAACTGATATCCAATGACAATATCTCTGCCTGCACGTCTCTGCTCCTAGCATTAATCTCTCTCTCTCTCTCTTTCTCTTTCTCTCTCTCGTGTGCACACATAGACACATACATAGCCGCGAACAGACCTCGATCGTCCATCGATTCAAGTGGCGCGCACGTTTACGCTCTCGAGACTGTTTAACGCGCGCGCGAACGCACGTCTCTTTTGGTTACATTACGTTATGCAATTCAGTGAGTGGAAATTCGTAGGGGTGAAGTGCAATTGATTCTTCCGTGATTTGGATTTGTACGCCAGTCTTATTCGACTTAAACGCGCGTTGTTGTGTATTACATAAGTGCTAAAATCAGATGTGTAAATATTGAGAAGAATTTCGAGGGATACATACAGTACGCGCTTTTGTTCCTGTGATGCGATTGCGTTTCGTCGCAGGGTGCGTAATTTATTTAAAATTCGGCGAATATATTACGCGAATTGTATGTACAATAAAGAGAATAATATCAATGGTGATAGCGATTTTCTTCCTTGATTCGCGTTGAATGCGGGATCCCGTTTTTCATGCAGATTGTGCATGTACGCGCAAATCAATATGCTCATATTTATTTATATAGTCGCACTCTGTAGCTTATTGTGTGTGTATGTGTGCGTGTGTGTGCACGTGTGTGTGTATGACCAGCGCACGTACATCGTGCATCGTGAATCAGCGCGCGCAATAGGAGCATATTGTGCGTTTTTGTTTTTCTCTCTGTTCGTCCATTTATCGACTGTACGAAAAAAAACAAAAAAGATTTAACACGCTGCGAGAGATACCGTCGTGAATATCGTTCGCGTCGTCACAAATTATCGGAAAATTAAGCGTGAGTCCCGCTCATGTCCGTTTCGCCCATCCGTTCCTAATTAATTATAAGCACGAGCTCATTAACTCTGCATATAGTCATTCGAGCGATTCGAGTTAATCTTTGACACCGATGCTCGTTATCACCCGAGCGTCTATTATAATAGTCGGAGAGAGTATAAACGGAGAGAGCTTAACAATTATCGACGATGTTATCGCACACAATAATATTTATCATTAATATCCATGATGAACGCCTGTATTTCATCACTGTACACGAATCGAAGCTACTCATTAAAAGAATATCGTGATATTAAAATTAATAACAGAATTAACATTAATAACAGAAACAGTAAAATGTGGAAATCGAAATTAGAGAATCACGATAACACGAATGAGAATTTCGTTTAACTCTTATAGCTTCCCTGAGAGTTTAATTTTTTTTTTTTTTTTTTTTTTTTTAAATCGAGATATAAAGAGTTTCGATTGGCGGTCGCGCAAATCCCACCCCTGTACAAAGGTCGTACTTGGTCGCATTAACTGCGCAGTTGCGCTCGAGTGTCATACGCGCCTTTACGGCCCCGGTAATGCACGCGAGCGTCGGTTCGCTCGTGTGTGCGTGGCCTCTCACTCTCTCCCTCGTCGAGATCCCATTGCTACGTGCTACACACTCCGCTCTGTCCAAGATCGCGTCGCGCAAAAATGCACTTGCGTCTTCCAAGCGCGAAACGGAGTCGCCCTCGTGTGTATCAACGTCTATCAAATGTCATAAGGCGCAAAATATATATCGATATGAAAAGAATGTACTTTATGTTTTTATAACAAAAAAATATTTACATTTATCTAATTTCGATAAAATGTAGTGAATTTACGTCTCAGATCGGAACAATTTTTTTTGTTTTGTCGTACGTCAAAAATTTTATCAATTGCATCTGTCTCCCTTATATAACGTGAATATTTCAGAATATTTAACATATATATATATATATATATATGTATTATATTCATGTTGAGTAGACTGGACACATCGTGTATCTGGTGACTGCAAACGCATGATTGCAGTAAATATTGGCGTTCAAACGGAGCTCACTCGCGACGTCCGAGGAGCAGACAATGTGTTGTCACGCTTCCCGTGCGCGCGTACCCCACCCCTGGAGTAAATCGACTACCCTCACCAAGCCGCTTTATTTCTCGCCACGAGAGTTGCGCGCGCACGTGTCCCCACCGCTCGACCAATCGGCCGCGCGAGTAGAGCGGAGTAAGGGAAGAGCCCGGTTGTGCTGCGAGGCAGAACGTGCGGATCGAGTGACTGCGAAAGCACAGAATCATTACCACGCCGGACCTCGAGGAGAACAGACGTGTTTCTCGTTACTCTGAGCTCAGTCGAGATCTCGCGTCGCTCTCGTGTAGTAGTTTATTATTACCCCGCTTTCGTCTCCCGCTGTATACTCTTGTTTTCGGCGCGCCGCCGATTTTTACACGCGTGTGATATATCGCGCCAAAGAGAGGACCACAGTTCGCGTGTCGTTAACCCGGTGACGGTGTTTGTCGTCGCTCGTTGTCGTCGATGCAGAACGATTCGATCTCATCGTGTTGCAAGTTTCATCTCGCACGCGTGAGTCTCCGAGCTCACGTGACGGCTCGCGCGACCACGGTCGGAGCCCCCTCACCCCCCCCCCCTGTCTATGTGTTATACTCTTGCCGAGTGAGACGTGAATCAACTGGTGCGGTCGTCAGACCACCGTGCGGAGGACATTGAACGCTCGTGCCTCGACAAGAACGTCCGCGCTTTTCTTCGACTCTCTCGAGGTGAGGATTCGCGCGACACGCACTTTGCGAAAGTTCCGCGTACTCCGAGTTCCAAGTGTTCGAACGACCGAACGGTAGTTCGCGGAAAGAGACAGTTTCGTATCTCGCGATTCCCATCGAGTGGCCAAGAGCGTGAAAGGGTACGCGAAAGTGATCTTAGTACTTTCGAGACGCACAAGACTGTTTCCTCGAACGTACGAGAGGAGGCTGCTCCGATTATCGGTTGCGCGAGAAAAAGAATTATAGAGTGACACTCTCCCCTGATCAACACATACATACATACATACATATACACAGGGGGTCTGCTGCGTGCGCGTAACCACGTGCGATTCACTACGATGAACGTTGAAAGCGTGCGTGCGCCGGTGAACTGAACGGTCACGTGCGGCGTCTAATACGCGTTCTAGTACGTGCCGCGCGATTTCGGTGTGAGAACTGTATAGATAGATAGATAGACATCGTTCGAGACTCTGAACGGACGATTAAGATGCGTGAATAGTGAGCTCAACCACAAACATTGTTTGCTTTCGTTGCAGTGCGCCGTTGCAGGGCGAAGCAAAAAAAAAAACACGCGGAGTTTGAAAAACACAACTCGGGGTGCGTCTCTACCTGCGCCTACGATCGAGGAAGAAAAGAAAAGAAAAGAAAGAGCAGAGAAGGCACCTGACCATGGCGGTACCATTCTTATTGCCCGGCGATGACAACGATGAGGGGACGCGAACGGAGGAGCAGCTGATGCTGCAGCTATATGTAACTCTGCACAATGCCCTCCGGAGCAGGAACGCCCACCATCCGTCGCGAAATCGTGAGTTGTACGATTTTCTAAGATTTATGCACTCGTGCGTCTCGATCTACTTCGGGATATACGCGTATCGCAACTTGTTTGAATAATGAGCGATTTGTCAGACGGAATGAGGAGAATACTCTGAGAGAGAGAGAAAAAAAGAGATTAACTGACAGTCGACTTGTTATGTGCTCGAAACTGCGGACTAAGTCGACTCCGAGGTTAGTAGCGAAATGATTGTTGATAATTGTTTGGCTCGTACGCATTAATCTCAAATTAATTCAAATTCAATCCGCATGTCGAGGCATATATGGGAAATGCATATATGCATTGACATATGCGTAAATTCATTAATAATACATAACCGAGAGAGTGTACATACATAAACGAGAGAGAGAGATTGATGGAATATTGTACACAGAGAAAGATAATGTTTGATAATTAAGATTGAAAATTAGACCATAATTTTGACTGAAAAAGATTGAAAAAAAAGATTTAATAAAATAAATATATAGATTGTTCTTGATAGTTCGTTGCGGGAGGGAGCATATAGATATAGGCAGAATTTATTTCGTTACGGTAATTGGAAAAATATGATGGATTGAGAGTAATGACGTGAAAGAGGATTTGCCATTTTCTGGTATTTTTGAGAGTGATTATCATGAGACTAGGGATTATCAATTCCCGTGTATCCTTTGACACATCTATCGATTGCGCAACGCAATTGTTGGAAATAAAGCGTAGCATGCGCTATTCTCGTTTATATTAATGTTTGTATACTCATAGATTATAAAATAATGAGCGAAATAATATGTAGGATAAGAAGTAAGATATAAGAAGTCTACTTTTTTTTGAAGAATATTACAATTACGATTGTTCAATAAATATCTAAATTGTAAAAAGTGAAACAATCCCTTTATTTCTTTTATGACGATTTCGTAAGTAACTAACGTAAGCTTCACCAGTTTCATTAAAGCTGCTACTGGTTGTAATGATGCTACCTAAAACATTAAAATTACTCGAGTACCAAAGCTAGATTGGCAAAGTTATCAGAACGAGAATAGCGAGAGCGGTCGATAACATCTCGGTCAGAATTCTGGAGTGCAACACGTGGTTGTAGCGGGAAACAATTCGGAGCAGCGCAAGAAATATGGGAGGGACGCACGTGTGACATTTTAATTTCTACGCCCAGCGTGATTAATTTCTTACGCGTTGCGAATAATTCATAGAAGCTGTTCCGAAAAATATATATCCGTCAACGTGCGTCGTGAAAATTTGCATCGTGAAATTCATACTAAAAATAATCGATTGAAAACACAATATTTTTTGAAATTACATATTACATTTTTCGTCTCAGATAAATAAAACTTAAAATATATCAGACAAGAGAAAACTATATTTACAGTTATATTTGTACAGTTATATATTCACTAAGGATATGAATTATTTTTCCTTAACCTGCTCTGTTTCCGAAAATTGGAGAAACTTCGGATTTTCCGCATGTGTTGCACCATATTGACGAAAATTGCACCATTAATTGGGGTCGTTGTCCTTGTCGTGAATCACCGTCGAAAAATTTCAGGTAGTGATATCTCTAGACATCTTGACTTTCAACTTCGCGTAATGCCTCGGGCGTGCGTCTTTCACGTCAGTCTAGACAAAAATTACAGGACAGTTCCTCGCAATAGTATATATCCTGATATTATTTTTTGGTGAACGTTACATCATGTTGCGGAAATAGCAATATTCTCATTTTACTTTGATATTTAGAGTGTGCTCGTATAAATTGATATTTTGATTATTGTATTTTGAAATATAATCAAAGTTTGCTAACTTGCATATTTTTTTATCGTAAAATATAACACTTCAAATAAATTTTACAACTCCATTTCAATAAAAAGATATAACGAAATATATAAAAATACCTATCATGATATTTAATTCGTGTTGTGTCGATATAAATATATTTTTCTTTTTGACATTTTAACCGAGTTTTGCCATTTTTGATTGAAAAGAGAGTGCGTGCTGGTTATATAGCTTTTAAAAATAAATAACGCAATACACGTCGCCCATAAGTCGTCCCAAATCGCGTTCGTGCAGTTGCAATTTTCGTTTATAGAAAAGTCGCTCACAGATCTATTCGATGATGTGAGGGGACATCTCTCGCGAAATCTCGATGGCTCATATTCGGCGCACACTAAAATTTAGCTTTACGGGAGTGCAGTACGGGAGAGGGGAGGGATTCTACACGCGAATAGAACAGATGTAATGTGGGTGTAGAGCATCGAGCGAAACAGAAAGAGAGAGAGAGAGAGAGAGAGAGAGAGAGAGAGAGAGAGAGAGAGAGAGAGAGAGAGAGAGAGAGAGAGAGAGAGAGAGAGAGAGAGAGAGAGAGAGAGAGTACGGCAGACGATGTCCGGCCATGACCCTGCCCCGCTGGTCGTGTCTCCTTTACGAAGAAAAGAGAGGAGGCCAGAAGAACGAGAAGGATCGGCGATGTGGGCGAGGGGGATACGAGAGTGAGAGAAGAAAAAAGAAAGAAAAAGATCACTGGTCAGTCGCAGCGCACACGCAATAAAACGCACTATAAAACGCGCAACCGATGCGATGCCGCGACGAAGCCCAAATCTCGGATGTCGATCGTGCTGGCGCATCTCACAAAGAGATTGCGGCTATCAATCGAGTCGATTCTCGTTAAAGTCTCGAATAGTATGCGCACGTGCAGAAATTTCGAGCGATTTTCTATTCTCGAATAAAAATGTTATTATAGTGTACATCGATCAGTATGTGTGTAAAAGATTGACTGTTGCGCAATCGATCGTCTTGCTAAAAATGATAAATTTCCAACATTGGAGCCTTCCAAGTGAAGCAGCATCGCGATTGAAATTTTATCGACGAACGACAAACATAACAAGATTTGCTTGCTTCATTTAATTGCTTCGCAGTTTGATAATCGTGATCGAAAAAGTCTCTGTAGACTGTGTAGTTACGGTAAAATATATTACTTTGGTGCACACACACACACATTAAAAATATATTGAGAGAATCAGGTAGAGAGATTGCGTGTGCGCGTCAACCGCACATTACACTTGGCGGTTATTCGAACCGTGTCGTTAATCAATATCGTTTGTACAACGAATAATTTATGGAGATTTAATCTTTCGCGACCGTGATGGATAATGTAATCCGCGGATAAATCCCCCATTTTATTGTATAATATATTTTATTGCATTTTGCTGTGCGAATAAAGCTGTACATCAGGTAGAACGTAATTATGTCCCACGGACAATAATCAAATCTTCAATCGTAATACATCGTTTTAATGCGAACACACGCTGCTCTTATTTTGCCATTCGCGTAATTTTCATTTACCGACAAAATTGTGAAATTTCAAAAACGTTGTTATTTGATTTGCGAATATCAAAAATTTATCTCCGATTTTCTCTATTTATCAGAGAGGATTTATTCTCTCAATCTCTATAATATTTATCCATAATTAATCTATCAATATATGTCAAATAATTAATCTGTCAATCAATTCATAATTATTCAAAAAATTCGGGATAGGATATATATCTTGTCTTTTTACATTCTCAAAAATAATGAAATTTATTAAATATGAGAGATCTTTAAAAGGGGAGACAAAAGCATAGTATAGCCAAAAATTAAAAAATTAACATTCTTCAAGCATATATTTACATACGTATAATGGACGATTTTGGAACAATGTGTCTTGCATTTATATTGGATTACGTAGTCAACGCATTGAACCTCCATCCTTGCGCGCGTTTAAATCACACGTTACGATGCCCATTATTTCACGAACGGAAATAGTGCCGGGCCCGCGCGTACGAGGGTCAATAACCATAGTTGCCGTGTTTTCGCGAGAAGAGAAGATGCAGAATTGCCGCCGCGAGCACTCGCGCGGTTGCATCAAATCGGGGGTTGTTATTTATAGGAACAGCTGTGGGCAGTCCCCCGCGCGCGCAGAGAGTCTTCTCGTAACACATTTGCAGAAAACTTCCCCCTCGTGTCGTCGCGCGTGAGCGGCAAACGTCTCGCGAGAGCGCGATGATCGTCGCGATTACGCGCGTGCGAGCCCCGAATATATTTTAGGATTGCCACCTCTGGCCTTCGTTGCCTTTTTAAGAGAAAGATACAATCAATCCGAACGTCGCTCACTCTAATGAGTCTAACAGAATTTACTCGGAATTTCATCACGCTCGGGTGAGCGTCGACTCGTTAACGCGAAGTACTTGAATATGTATGCGGTATATAGATACTTGTTATTCGCGCGAAGTAGATTTTCAAAGAAATTCGCGTAACGACTCTGCGGATTAAACGTGTGGCATATGATTCGACTTATCTCGCACTGTCTTCTCTTTGCGCCTCTTTCCCACAAACGGGTCTGATAAGAACCGAATCAAATGATCGGGATCGCTCTAATCGGAGGAGTTCGATTTCTCGGTACGAGAAAGATCGGGTGACGTTTCGTGTAACGCGATACGCACTTGACACTGAACTTCGTATTACGTTACTCTCTTTCTATCTCTCTCGTAAATCCTCTTGTAGCAGCTGCTCACAATTTTGGACGTGGATACTCATCCACGCGCTAAAACCGCACTCTCTCTCTCTCTCTCTCTCTCTCTCTCTCTCTCTCTCTCTCTCTCTCTCTCTCTCTCTGCTTTGAAACATTTCTCGAATCTTTAATTTAGATATTTAATTAGAAATCGTTAATTACGTTAATGTAGAAATTTTTTCGTCATCGACAAACCGAGCGTGAAAACCACGACGACTATGACTTGCTTGTTTTATTGGAGGATATCCCACTTAGAGTAGCGGCCAGACGGGCGATCGATGCCCGTCGGGATGAGAGAACAGCGACTGGAGAGTCTATAGACCTCATGAAATATTGAAAGGAATTCGTCATTGCAGATTGTGCAGAGTCTCTCCACCGCCTCCCGACATTCATATATACTCGGCGAGAGCGACTGCTATTGACAGAATTCTTCAAAAATTCATCGCATCCCTCGCACTCGGACGAAGAGAGATCCTCCGATCCTCTTCCCTTTCTCTCTTTCTCACATCGGCGATTCGTTATCGTCGGAAGCGCGCCGTGTAAACCGCGCTTTATCTCGTCGCAAGGCAGACACACTCGAGGGCACGACGTCGCTTCTTTTTATCTATTCGCCCGTCGAGCTTATCGAATTTTTTTCTCTCTCTCTCTCTCTCTTTCTTCTCCGTAGTTTTTCTCTCGGAGATGCCTCGTTAAACGTCGATAAATCAGCATACGCGCGAAAAGCAAACGATAATAAACGCGTGTTCCAGCGGTTTCCACGGGCCACGGACAGAAGTGGACGTTTAATTAATTGTCGGTCGTTGATCGTTATGCAAGCGTCGCTGATCGAGATAAAAGAACGATCGTTGGAATACAGAACGTAATAATGCGGTTCAAAGTAATGGAATAGTAAACAAGAAGTCACTCTAGATCGCACTTGTTTCAGTCTCTAATTATTAACCGTGCGTCCGTTTGAGATTTCATAATGACTCGTTTAAATCTGTTATTATAATTACATAAGGATAGTTAAATAATCCACCCGTTACGATGAAGTAATAACGGCGCATTAAGAAATATATAATCATTAATTCAGGAAAGTAGTGTAAAAGTATAATATATAGATGTTATCTAACAAATTTTCCGTAACGTCCAAATGATTCTAAAGAGCAGTAACAAGTACTTGTAACTTGTTTTTCACTCGCCTTTTTAAATCGTTTATGAATCATTTTGTAATCAACGCTCGTAGCTAATGAGGTCGTTGCTCATATACCCGCAAATGAATATTTATCTTCGACGGACGCGCATCTTTCCGGTTTGTTAATTCCAGCGCTGATTGAAGCAGTCAACAGGCTCTTCGCTAATTTCGGTGTAGCAGTATTAACTACCTGCAGCGAGACATTAATAATTCATCAAGAGAGGAGATAATATCCACTCTTTGCTCTCCACTGATGCACTAGCATATTATAAAACGCGCGGTGTAAAACATTTTTACGGTCTCTTGAAGCCGCGCGATTCTGGTAGACCGAAATCAGATAGGGGCACGCGTATCCACCGGCTCATGAAATTCGGCAGATGTTATCTACGCGAACCTTTTCCTCCTGCGCCGCCGCCGAGATTGCGCGCCGACTCGTATTATATATTTATCGTGATCTGTCATCGAAATTTCATCGAGCGTAAAAGTCAAGTGTGTATGTATTCGGTCCTCGCGATCCTTCGATGCGCACCGCGGAACGAATTGTTTTTTTTTCTTCTCTTTACACACGTCCTTAATCCTTTCAAATGGTTGCTTTCGCTCCTCGCTATCTCCATCGCGTGACAATTCAGTTACTTGTTAAAGTAACTTGAGACGCGCACGTGAGTCATGACGATAAGAGAGAGAGAGAGAGAGAGAGAGAGAGAGAGAGAGAGAGTGAGAGATACCCCCCTCGTATACTAATTAAAGTCCTTCGCAATTTTTAAAAATAACTTCTGGTTGCATGCGCAACGCTTGTTGACGTTATCTTCTGCGTATTTTGATGAAATACAGCTAACCAAAGGCTCAGTTCTCTCTCTCTCTCTCTTTTAAGACACCCGAATGCCACGCTGATTAATGCGCTCGGCTCGCCTTTGCACGATCTTCGCGCTCTACGCTTCGCACAAAACGCACTTTTCGAGAGTCGAAAATAAGCGTCCACTTATGCGCTGAAGAAGATGCGATGATAATCATGCCAGCTTCGCTGGCATTCGAACTGATTCTCGATGAACACAAAGTAGCGCGCCTCGCGGTAAAATAATTCTAAATGTCATAAGAAATATAATTTTAAAAATTTTAAAAATTTAAATTATTATCATTTGAATTACAAATTATTAAATGATAACAAATGCAAGAAATTTTTATTTGTTATCGCGAGTATAGGAATTGCGACGAGGCGAAAAAATAGAAAACTGACAAGTGACACTTCATAAGAAGCACGAAACGAATAAATAATACTCTCTTTTATTGCTTTGTCTTCTACCTTCGCACATGAGTGATGGACTCGAATCACGCTCTGTAAATTTATCAGGGACGACGAGGAGAACGGCGAGATGGTGAGGGGGAACACGTGAAACGAACAGGCGATAAAAGAATGAGACAATCGCGAGGAAGTGCAACGCAGGCGCGCAGAATGGAAGGAGGGTACTTTATTTAATTTTCGCGACTCACGAAACGTATCCTGCGCTGCACGTGTCCCGAAACGCGCGTTTACGAAGAGCCGCGCTACGTCTTTGCATCGCAGATCTTTGCCTCTCTTCGGCGAATCGCCCTTCGCGGAATCGATTTCCGCTCGCGCGCGCGTTTGCCCGCTACAAAACTCGTCCGATTATTACCGAGTATTCGCAAAATAATGACGGTGGCTAGGGCGAAGGGGGGGGGGGGGCGACCGTTGCGCTAATAATCGTGATTGTTGCACCGGATCGACGCCGAAATTGCACCCGCTGCGTAAGACCGCGTCCGGAGCAAACGAACGAACGCAAACGGTCACAAACAAATAATCGGTGATGAATGATGTAGAGAGACGTTAATTATTAATTCCGTAATTTTTTTTAAAGAATACTTTAAACAGAACTTAGTCACACTAAACTTAGTCACAATTTATTTTAATCGATCTCTGACATTATTTTGTAAATATTACAGGCGTGAACGCGGAATATAATTTAATTCCGAGTCAATCGCGCATTGGGCAAGACGAATAGTTATTGGAAATGCATGCCTAATATCGTTCGCGCGTCGTAATCGCGCACGCGGATGACGCAACATTATTGCGGCACATTTTTTTTTTAGCATTTCGATTGCGCGATACCACGCGGGATAACGCGCCTGGTATATTGTCGGCGTGCTAAAATCACCGATGGATCATGACGTCTCTTATTAATCAGTTATTAAATGCAATGCGCCGCGAATTTGACAGATCGACCTTTCTGTTCGGTCGGCCCTGCAATCGATCGGCGATGCATCGCGTTACGTTGTAACCTTTCGACTGGTACGCGCGCTCTTTGTATAATCCCCCTCGAAACATATAATATGTTCAACATCGCAAGTCGGACATGAGCCGAATACACAGTGAATCCGGGGCTTTTGTTTGAAACGTTTATCTCGCGAATTGTCGTCGCTGCTTAAAAGGGAGTTTACGATTCTAATTTTATCCAACTAATTCTATCGAACGATATTTAACGATATCTGACTTTATGGGAGATTAATCATATCGTAGACCTTGCCAAATGAATGAAAAGATTTCAGTTTAGTCTTTCGCTATTTCAATATTCTTTAGTCAATTTTTTTTTTGTTACGTTAGAATTATCGTATCATTTAATAGTGAAATTCGTAATCTCGGGGTGTGCAATTAAACTTAATTAGCACAAATAGCAGCCGAGCGCAATTCTTGGATTGATAAAAATGCCCTACTTAAGAAAACATCAATTAGCAATTGGCTAGGCGTCAAGACGTGTTTCCAAGACGGGGAATCACGGTCGATCCACGATAGGTCAGTGAAACGACGTAGTTACAATTACGTGCTCTCGTATCTCTCGGTCGCTACTTCATTGTTCCGGAAAAGTATGTAAAAGAGTAGCGCGATAAAAAGAACGCTCGATTGTCGCACGCATACGCACGAGAAGGAGAGCGCGCGCGCGCAGAGAAGCGTATTGCGGTGCAAGGGCCGAGATGCATTTTACGCATTTCGCGTACGTATATATACGCGATGCTACGTATGTATATACCGTGCAGCTCCGACGGCCTTGAGAGAGGTTCTTTGTGCGTTCACTGCGCGCGTGCACGCGCGCGTACACCTACAGAGCCAAAACTGGCTCGCGCCGTTACATGCATACACTGTAACAAGTTGCGTTGCGCTTATGTACAAAGGGCGCTCCATGTGATTCACGTGTTCGCATATGCTACCGTCTCCATCTTTCTCGCTCCTTCTTTCTGTGTGATCTTTCTTCTCTCTCTCCCCCTCCCCCGTCCTATTCCATTTATTTGCCTTTCTTTCTTTCTCTCTCTCTCCCTCTTGTTCTCATCATATGTATGTACGTACGTGTGTGTGTATAAATAGGTATATATCGCGTTTCTTTCTATTTTCTGTGTTTCTTCTCTCTCTCTCTCTCTCTCTCTCTCTCTCTCTCTCTCTCTCTTTGTCGGTCTCTCCTTGTCAACGTCTCTATCCTTTTCCATCGTTAAAGTGTGCACATAGCTCGATCCAGATATACACGCCAAAGTGCACACATGAGACCATGAAGAGTGCATGCGGGTGTTGGCCACGTGCGCGCTGCACTTTTTGCTCGCGGAGCAACCTTCGCCTTTTATGCGTCGCGCGCGCCAGTGCCGGAACTTTATGCCCTTTTCAGCGATTTGCTACGACGAGCTTTTCGGTACACGCCGTTGAACAAAGGTGATACGAAAACCGCGCGCGAGATCACCGTGTGTTTTTCGTAAAGTGGAAATGCTTCGTCGAGCTTTTCTTTGATAACGACGCTGTCGGCCAGAATTGTGTAGTAAATCGATTCGTTCTCAAGATTTCTTGTGTAACATATTTTATTAAATTCTAAGAGACTCGTAATATCTCGTTTTGAAATATAAATAGAAATATTTTTATAAATGTAATGTTATTTAATTATATTAGTTCAAGTATTTTACTATTTACATATGTCATTTGTTCTAGGATAATCTCTAGATCTTTGATCTCACATTATTGTTATAATACGTACATTCGATGAGTTATAATTGACATCTTTATCTAGTCCTCGAAAGATAACTTATCTTTGATAAAAATATGACAACCTCGTTTAGCCTTTTCGATTTATTCTTTTACGCTTTCTTACAAAATACATCTGTGCGTACGCTGTTTCTCACAGATTTATAACTTTTAGCGTTTACGTATTAGCCAATTAAATCAATTGGAAATCAATTTTCAAAGGGATGTACGTCTCGCAGCTGAATTATAGATAACTATTGCTAATCTCTCCATCTGAGGCAACACATCGAGTCGTAATAATAAATATCGAGTTCGATTATTATAAGTCTCTGTGCAAAGGTTCCAGCGCGCGGGCATTCCCATGTCAAGTGACATTTGGCTGGAAAAGCAAGTAGAAAGCAACGGGGCGTCGACTGTTTTGCAAGCAACGAAAAGTGCGACCGGCCGCATCTTTTTCTTTCTTCTCTCTCTCTCTCTCTCTCTCTCTCTCTCTCTCTCTCTCTCTCTCTCTCTCTCTCTCTCTCTCTCTCTCTCTCTCTCTCTCTCTGTCTGTCTGTCTGTCTTTCTCTTTATGTCACGGATGCTGCACTCTCGACGAGCTATCGAAGATTCCGCGACGGCGAGCGGCGGAGGCTTTAATCGAGTGTAGGTGACGACAATGTGTGTGCCGTTGCACAAGTGAAAGAGCCCCGGGGCCTCTACTCGAAATGTCAAGGATGCAACCATGTGCGCGGTTACTCGCGCGCGAGAGAGGACGAGGGTGGGAGAGAAAAGAGGGATGGATGCGCGCAGAGTCCGCGAGACAATGGGCGGCCGGGAGGATTGTTATTTTGTCACGCATGGGTCTCTCCCGGCCACGTATATCCGTGCATCCATCCATCGCGCGAAATGAAAAGTGGCCGTGTCTAAATGTTTCTAGAGCCTCGCAGTACGGTGAGCAACGCGTAGCAGATGCTGCTTTCACTGCGGATTCGTATGATGGGCTTTCAAGGTTGCAACCGCGAGAGCAGAAGAGCGTGATGATATCGCGCGATTTCTGTTTCGTAACGCGCGACAAATGTCTTCTCGATGCTCCGTTATTCGTAAGAAAGGAATGACGTCATCGGTTTGCGCGCGCCGATATATATGACATGCAATCGTATGTGATATTGATTATACGAGATGAAGAAATATTTATTTATAACTAGCTATATCTCGGTGATATTAAACAATATTAGAATCCTTTTTTCTCAAACTCTCGAGAAAACGACGCGGTCGTTTAATAAATAAAACTGCGTTAGTCGATGACGCGATAGTAAAGAGAAGAATATTATCTCGACGACAAATATAAGCGACGACATAAGTGTGCAGTGGAAAGCGTGTCATTCGGTAGCAGAAGCGGCCACGAGTCGAGACTTTATCGATGAGGACTGTTCTACGAAATCGTAGCCGCGCGAGATAAAAACATACACATATCTAGACACGAGACAGGCAGTCTGCCGTGAGACGTGATAACGCACGTATTCCAAGCATAGATAGCGACATATGTTTGTCGAGCTCGCGGAATAGTTGATTCCGTCTGACGTCTCTCATTATGATATTGTTGACGATTGTTGTATCATCGAAGAAATGCACTCGCGAATTTAAAGGTACTCTTCGTGCCAAGGAAATCAAGCACCCGCCTATACATGATTATGTTGCAATCATATTTATACCTTGCATATAAATAACCGCTTATATACGAGAGCACGATTGTATATCATATTTCTTATAATATATTTTTATCTAGATAAAGTCGTATATATATATATATATATATTGTATATATGACTCAAGAGATTCTCTCTCTCGTAACATACAGCAAATGTCGAAACTACGAGTAGAAGGTTGTCGAATCACCCGTTAGAAATTTTAAAGCTATCATTACTCAACAATGTCGTTCTCGCCATACACGGACTTGCATGCTTACCTTGCAGCGAGCACTTTGTGATATTAAAACCTTATAAGCGAAGTAACTGTCTCAGCATACTCCAGTCACCGGAATGAAAAGTCGCTATTGTGTGACGTAATTTGCGTGTAATCAATTGTCGTTATGAGCGTGACGACACGAGAATACCCAGTGTTATTACATTCGCGCACGTTGGCGCGCATGGGAGCTGTAAAACGCGATCATTATTAATTTAAATATCACGTGACTGCTCGTTAAACGCATTCGCGGCGAGAGAGAATTCCCAGGTCGATTTCCCAATTACGTCGAGATGACGAATTTCGCGATCACATCTTTGTCTATACGTATTGTAAGTCACTATAGAACATCTTTTAAAGAATCTTACAATTAAAGGAAGATGTTTGTTTCTTGTTGTTTTTAGATCGAGCGCCCCGTCGACCCGGCGGTCCCGAGGCCCAGCAGCCTCTGGTGATCTTTCTGCAGCCCGGCAGCGCCGAGGATCTGTCGAATCTGCCGTTGCCGGATCTAGTGCAGTCGGCCGTAGATCAGCTGCCACCGCCGTCGCCCCAGGTGACAGTTTCCGTCCCCAACAGCCCGATGAGAGACGCGACCTTCCAGTTCCCCGAGTGCGTCAACGGCGGCGGCGCGCCGCTTCCGAGCCCAAGGCCGCGGCCGCGAAGACGCTTCGCCTCGGAGAGTTCCATCATGGAGACGGGCCCGATCGAGATGAGCAACTGCAACAACGGTAGCACCTGCTGTTGCCTGATCCTCAACGAGAGGCAATCGTGGACGAGCGTGGGTGCCAATCTCAGGAACATCGCCGGCGATTTCCACGCATGCAGGACCAAGGTCAGTGTTACACGCGCGAGATCGTTATTTCGCATCGAGATCCGCGATCACGATTAAATCGCGGGGAAAAGGAGAATGCAGATTGCGGATCTCGGTACGGAATAACGTTTTAATAAATATGTAGACATTGGGAGATCCGCAGTTTGCATTCTTTCTCCCCGCACGAATTAATACTTTATATATTCATATATTCATATGGAAAACGATTGGAACGTTTAGCAAATTTTTTACATAAAATTTCGCGCGTCTTTACAGCTTGCGAAATTAAGTTTTATTTTCCATCGGTTCGTCGTAATTCTTCGAACATACTGACGTTGTCCTCGCCGTTTTCTATTCTATTCGCCGCTGATGGCATAATACAAGAGCAGTTTACGGTGAGAGGAGTACAGGTGTAAAATGCCTCGTATAAAAATTGTACGGCACCCGTTTTCGCGCACGCACGGGAGCCATCGTGTAACTTTTCACTCCACGCGTCGCAATTTCATCTTCCCCACGAAGACTTTTATTCGTCATAAAGCCACCCTCGCGTCGCGGGTATTATAAAACGTAACGAATTCGTGCAACGAGAGGTCCTCCGGCGGGTATTTAGTTTAAAATTTCTCTCACCCTCGAATCTTCTATTAAATTCCTATCGTTTAATTTACAAATTTTATTGCCGGTTTTATAAACGTATATGTATCTCCTATTTCCGCACAATACATTTTCTTCGCACATGAATTTTTCCGTGAAGCGTGACGGGCCTTAAAATATCTTTAGCTCGACATAATTAAAATTGACATTTCCCTTATATAAAATTCATCTAACAATAAGTATCTTATTATTTCAATACGTTCACGGACAGTTCTCCTATATCCGTCTCGTCTGATTGGTCCATATTTATCACCAACGACATCGCGAACGCGCGCGAAGAATCGATTTCGGCCGAGAACGAAACGGATAGGATCCAGATCCTTCTTCTGATATCCCAGAATTTAATAGCGCCGTGAATGATTCAGTGCTTCTCGTTTCGCCTCGAAACTTCCAGGCATTTCATCGCGATGGATTCGTGGCTAGAGGATGTGTTTCTTCCTTTAAGAAAGATAGAAACTACTATCGTTGCGTGGGCGGGGCCCATAAACGCGAATTTAGTTATATCAGAGTTATACCGACGATGTGTATGTGTGTGCGCGTGTCCCACGGGTGCAATAAATATCGGCTTCACCACCGTCGAGACGTCTAGTATTGCCCCCCGTGTGTACGTGCCCCGTGCTACCGGCACTTCATCAAAACTCCACCCGCCCCCCTCCCCCCTCCCCCTTTCCGACGACCGCGACTCGGTCGTTCGATCAAATATGTATCGCCGACCGGTATAGTCCTTCTCCGGGATTTTACGACGGTTCTCCTCTCTCCTTTGCGGTCGGAAGAAAGGAAGCAGCGATTGTGTGCGTATTGGCGAACGAGCGGATAAGAGAGATGAATCGGGAGATATTTGGTACGATGTAGCGGAGGCACGTAATGTCATCATCTGCGAGATTAACGCGGCGTGGTTGAAACGGTGTCTACGATATTATCTTGACGGATCGATATCCTCGCGTGTTGGTAGCTCGAGAGATGTAGAGAGAAAGATATATATATATATATATATATATATATATATATATATATATACGGAGGATTATTTCCAGACTCTTTGCTAGGAAAAAACGGCATATCTTTCCGCGCGCTGCGGCAAATTAATTGTATAAACACCTATTTTCTATAGATGCCAAGAAACACACTAACAATAAGAGATCGCAATCCTTATTTCTTGAAAATTTGAATTTCAAACGCACTTTAACACATTCTGCTTGATTACGAATGCAATCTCCTGTTATCTATTATTAATCGAGACAAGCATATTACGCGATGCTAATATTATGCCGACAATTCATTCGGCTCATCGTTATTGCAGAATGCGCGAAAGAAATTATTGAGCGCAATTATTGCGGGAAGTTTCTGATTACTGCTTCGACAGAGTTACGAGATATCCGTCCCCTCGCCATTAGAAGACTGCAGAGAGTCGTTCAATCAAATATGTATCGATGAGCGAGACAATTCTCCCCGGCTTTGAGACGACTCTTGTTTGCCGTTGCGGATTGAAAGAAAGTGAATGGCGGGAGGATGAGACATTGATAGGGAAAAACAGACGAAAAAGAAGAGAAAGCAGTAAAGAGAAGAGAGTAGGATGTGAACACAGGGGTGGAAAAGGGATGTTCCTCTTTTATTCCGCCTCGCTTTTATCCGCTTTAAAGGTCCGCCGGCGTGATACCCAATCCCGGAACGTCTAATTATTGCTGGTTAAGTGCCGGTAATTGAAGGGGACGAACAGACCCGTGAAATTGAAGAAATCTTTCCTCCTCGCCCGCCTGTAGAGGAGATCGGATACCGATCGGTTCCTCAACACGGTAACTCGAGGAGCACCTTGTTGATAATACGAATCGCCCAGGATCCTCGGCAGGATCATCTTCATCCTAGTCTCTTATTTGCGCGCGAAGAAATTGAAATGTCAAATTAATATCACTGGCAACATTGTAATCGTTAAATCGGCGCGTGACATAGCTGCGTCTTGTTTACGTCTATATCGCTTCATAAATATTGAAATTTAAGCTACTTCGCCATTCGATCTAAAAATCTACATTTACTTCGACAAATATCCAGCGTCAAATGCAACAAATATTTGTCTGTCAAATTTGACTTGTAATATTTTTATTTTGGCATTTCCTCGCATGACAGGAACGCACGTGGGACATACATACGTCATCGCCACACTATTTGTGCCACTATAAATTCATAAATAAATGTCAGATGCATCATTGTGCGAGCACGTAGTGGTCAAAGGTACGCCATCGAATCGTGGCTTTTCGCGGCCTAGACTTCCGGGAATACGTCATAAGTCACGGAAGATCCTCTCGTATCTGCTCTCTCCCTCTCTGCCCCTTCTTCTCGTGTCTACCCATCACGGGAAACCACCGACGGCGCTTTACATATGCATGGAGAGTAAGCGAGCATGTAAACGGCTAAGTGGTCACATCCCCTTACGTGAAAGTTAAGTGGGCATGGCAGCACGAGCCGTGGCCACAGGCCGAGAAAATTATCTTCAATTATCTCGTGCAATCGGAGCCCTCCCCCTCCCCTCGCCGCTTGTTCGCTCTTTCGATTAGCCTTTCGACTGATCGTCGCTTCTACACTTGCTCGGTAATAGAATAGTACGCAGTTTTCGTTGACCTCCGCGTAGAGAGGGATTGCACCTGGGTAACTCACTGGTTTTTTATGTAATATACAGGATTATATGAGTGAGCGGGCGCGCGCATGCCATAAAACACGGGATATAGCGCTCCAACGTGTCAGAAACAGGGAAATAGCCGACTCTTCTCGCCGTATTGCTCGGAAAATTGAAGTCAGGCAATTTCCCCCGCGAGGGAATACACCGATACACCTCTTCATGCCGCTTCGAGAGACTCATTACTCGCGCACAGGCTGAAACCTCGCGTATATGGAAATTCTGTTTAAAAGGAAAAAAAAATTACCAAACGATCCCATCTAATTTATCTTCGCGCGGAAAACTTCGCGTTTCGCGAAATAAAACATGTCCACGTGGGGCGACGACGGCGTCTGACAGCGGAACGCGCTGACATTTATCTAGTAGTTTAAACGATCTGACCGACGCGCAAATTGATACATTAGTATACCCTCCTCTCGGTGAGATAACGGATATTTCGCGATGGCGCAATATGAGGGGGAGGGAGGCAGGGAAGCCGGGGAAGGAAGGGATTCGACGCAAGAAAGTCGTCGATATTTCTCCGGCCGTGTAGCCTGACGTGTTCACCGCACGCAAACCGCTTAACTCTCTCGTTTACGTCTTATTTTCACCTTCGCCAGTGTACCTACCCACTCTCGCGACGTCACTCTTGCTGCTATCCTCTCGCGGAACGCGGCCGCGCGCTACTGCGCGTAATCTGCGCGCAAATTTATGACGCTTTGTCACGCGGCGCAAAACTTCCCGCTCGCCCGTTCGTTTCTGCTTTATTGAAAACGAGAGAAAATTATTATCGTATACACACCGCGCCTGTTCGATTTCGCCTGCCGGCACCTTTTAGCCGATAATTTATATAATACTCCATGCATCTAACGATACATGTAATAATAATAATAATAATAATATCCCGCTTGAGATAAGCGACCGCCTCGCGAAAAATAGTGAAAGTCGCGAGTAATTTCTGCAATACGACGGTAACCAGCATCCATACGCAGTTTATTACTATATTCGTGTACGGAAATCGTAGGAATAAATGGTATGTGTGTGTGTGTGTGTGACCGACATTTAACTATTACCAATCAGAAGTAATATAACACGTTAATAAAAAATTTTTATGTAAACTTTAAAAGTGACACACTAATCCTTCGAGGAATAAGATAATCGCACGCGACGTGCCGCCTCAAAGTTCATTCAACGTCTTGTTTTCGCCCTCACTCGGAGATGACACTTTTGTCATCGCGGATCATTCGCGCGGTATCGGCAGACGCAGATCGTTTCGTCGGCCGCATTACCGAACGAGTGCCAACCGCAACTTCTCTTTTCCATCAGCTTTTTCTTACCTAGTCTCCGCGGCAAAACGTTGGAGTCGGGCGATTGGCCGTTTCCACGGCAAACCACGCAATTACGTTGCACAATAATCCATCTTACCAGTAGTCGCGCGTGGCTGCAAAGGCCTCTCTATCGTGCTACGTTTCTGAACGAAGACTGAGAGAAAGAGACACAGAGACGAACGGTTCGTTTAGCATCGCGCTCTCTCTTTCTCACGCAAAAGTCGCTCGTGCGTAATCGTTTTTTTTGGTATCCTTTTCCGCGGCGATCGAATTCGCCATAAATCGCGAGCGCACCGCGTGATTTTTATCTCGATGATTTATCTCACCGCACGCAAATTGATTTACTTTGCGCGACGTATAAAAGGAAATAAGCGAGTTCTTATTTCGTTCACTATAATGGTTTGCTATTTTTTTTTTTTATTTATTTATTTATTTATTAGTACAGCAAATGTATCGATAGTCCCTGGATGGATGTAAGCGCGAAAATATGATATATCGATTCTCTCCTTTTGCAATGTACTTGAAGAATTGGTTGCGGTTGGCAGTTCGCGCAATCACCGGGAAATTTACATTTTACGATTCATCCGTCGTAAAGAGCGCGCTACATCTTTTCTAACAGTTTACTTTCCAATCTATTTTTTTATACTTTTTGATTGTAATGTTTTACTGCCACATTGCGATATAATTGTATGTATGTGTGTGTGTCCTTGTTTTTTTCCTTTCTTCAAATATACAGGATTTGAGTCACTCATCGTGACGATGCATTTTCCTTTGTGTAAACGCACATCGAGTATTTTAATTTCTGACAATTATTTAATGTGTTCTCTTTGTATAAAATTTTTTTTTCAAAATTATAAAAATTTGTTATACAGATACAACACACTTTATAGATATAAAGAATAAACTTGTCACACATTTCATTTTCCTATAAGCCAGTTTTGACATAAAAAATTTTCCGCTCGTATACGAATGACGCATTCGAAACGAAGCATATGTATTTCCCCAAACAGGCGTTCTCTCTCGAATCGTGGAGCCATAAAATGACAGCGATATCTCTATAGCTTTTTCGGAGAAATAACGGTATTATGTTTTAGAGAGAGAGAGAGAGAAAGTTTATTCCGTAGTTATTGTCGCAGGTGGCCGGTCTCGCAGCTCCTCGTATGTGTTAAACATTAACGAGCGTAGATCACGCCCGGTGGATCTCTCCCCCGCGTTACGGGAGACTCACCCTACGGAATCAACGCGTAATTCCGCGGCGAGGAAGGGACACTATTAATTGACGAATAGAACTCTCACGACAGAGCACTCTCGCGCCCTCCCACATAATTCTCCCTTAATGTGACGTTTCTCGTCTACTCCTCTTACTTTCCGCCCTATCCACATCCGAGATAATCTTTCTTCTCGCGCCGACGACGAATCGAATGTTTTTCCCGCGCGTGATTGCGAATGTGTGAGAGCATCCGATCTCTCTCTCTCTCTCTCTCTCTCTCTCTCTCTCTCTCTCTCTCTCTCTCTCTCTCTCTCTTTGTGGGGTCGAACCAGCGACGCTGTCCAGATATTATGGTCGTCCCATAAAAGCCCGCCGCCTCGGCGATTGAGCTTTCCTCGGGCGTTTATTATTGCACGTCCGGTCGCAGCGAGTGGATTAAGACGAGACGGGAATCGGAAGTCGCGGGTCGGAGCCGTGATAACGTCGACGGGGGTAGGAGGAGGGAGAGGGCAAGGCAGAATGGAGAAACAAAAGGAACCCTTCGGAGTTAATCGTCCTGCGGCAGGAGATTGTTCTTTCACGCGAGATATTACGAGATCGTATCGCATCAAGAGATCCGCGATAATTTTCTCGGACTTTGGCTAGGTCGATGTAATGGATTTTTTATACGTTCTCTTTGTATTATATCCTAGATAAGGTCGCTTTTCTAGATACATATATTTTACAGAGATATATCAGTCGTTTTTGGCACGAGCTGACGCGTTACCTCGCTTTAAATTGTTTATAGCTTGTCGCGAGAAATAAACCGACGATAAGTACAAATTTTTAATTTTCCGTCGAGAATGACTTTTTCATCGATATTAAACGCAAACGAATTTTTCGCAACAAAAAAATCCGCAAGGCGGTCTCGTGCTTCGTGTTGTCTTCCTTAATGCAGCATCCTCGCGAACCGCTGATACGCGGAATCATTATATGCTGGATATTATATATCGGATTCATATCCGAGGATAGCGCAAGCTAATTGGGTAATAAGTATCGTTCATAAGTACGTTCTAACGGAATTCCTTTTTGCGCGCGAGCCATTTGCACGATCCTTGGCACGAAGCCCCGGTACTAACACCAGTAGCCGCGAGCGTTAGTCGACGCAGCGGAATGGAAGTTAATTGGGTAATTAGTGTCGTTAATAAGCAGGCTTTAATTGAACTTTTTTTACGGGCCGCGAGTGGTTTACGCGTTAGTAAAGGAAACGTAAGGGGGTAGACGCGCTGTGGACTTTGCGAGATGCGATCTTTTTCCCCTCTACAGCATCCTCGTCGTCGTCGTCGTCGTTTCTCCGTGTAAATTCGTAGGGATAAGGGGACTCGATAAAACGACCGCGCCGCTTTTTCTTCCCCCTTTTTTCTCCTCCGTCGAAGGCTTAGCCACAAGAGAGTGCCGGATCGTCGGTAATTCCGTCCAATTAGGACACTCCCAATTAGGAACCTTAACCCCCGCGCGCGCGCGCGCGCGTCATTCCTTTCCGTACCTCATTCTCCAACTTTCCGGATCTACTACGAGGAGAGACTTACGACAGGTCGCCTTCGCCAAGTCTTCACGAAAGTATCGGAGAAACTTGGTTACGCTCGCTTACCCCGTCGGATACTTCTGCACTGTTCATTTTTTACGGAGATATTTAGCGACTTAATCGCCGGTATTATAAGTTTATTTCATTTTATCTATACGTGTCTCAGATGTCGATGCGCAATTAAAAAAAAAAAAAGAAACATCTTTCATATTGTACATCTTATATCTGCATCTCAAGCTAAAAGCTCATGATGTTTCGATATCGTATTTCAACGCTTTAAATATCTAATTTCAGCGACACTCTCTTGACTCACGTCACAGACTCGAACGATACTGAACGACCGATGTTGTTGCTTGTTGTTGCAGGATGCCGAGATCGAGAAGTCGAGATTGCCGGTGATCGGTCCGGGCCTGTCCAACGGTCGCAACAGCAACTCGTCATCCACCGACAGCCTGCTGTCGCTGCTGATCCCGACGCCGTTGCGAGAGACCCTCTGGGCAACGGTGGCTCTGTACCTCGGCTGGAGACTCGTCTCTCGCCTGCGATAGACGCGTCGGTCTCGCCCAGCCATCGTTCCCGCGGGCTCGATCGGCGGCGATCGGGTCAGCGATCGGAACGACGGCGTTGGGAGCCGTTAGAACGGATGGACTTCCGCCAGCAATTCCTTTCCGGATGTCTTCCGGAAGTCCTGGAATCCTTGACCGGACTGATCGTCTCGAGAGGAGGTAGAGAGCAGTCTGCGGCGCGTACTCCGGATCTCACTTTGTGATCGGACGATGGATTATCGATCGAGGTAGAAACGTATCGAGAAGACAAATAGTCTCTCGTTTGAATATCTACTCCGATTGTATTTTGTATATCTGTTTTGTATCTTAGCGTCCCTGCCGCGCGCGACTACGCGAGAATGCGCTTGACTGACTTTGATTGGTTCCTGAGGGACCATTTGACTGCTTAGAAGATATTGATGTAATTGATCATAATGATGAAAGTACTGATGTGTGTTTCTAATTTTTGATGATTAATAATTTGATTGATTTCATGATAAGATGAGTATAATAATGATAATAATTGATTTACTTGATAATTGATTATTAGAATAATTGATAATTATAATAATTGATTTGATAATCGATAATGATAATGATTGATGATTATGATAATTGAATATATTGAATAAATTTGATAATTGATAAATTGTGATAATTGACGATCGATTGATTTGACGAATCAGAGTCGCTCTCTATTAAATGTGTTCCCCTTCATCCCTTTTCGGGATGAATGGGTAAGAAGATCTCTGATTAGGAACCTATCTGCAGAGTTCCGATTTCTTGATTATTTTCCGTCGATTAAATCGACATCGGCGCTCGAAAGAAATCTCTCGCCCGATCTATTTCTACCTCGCTACTGTTCGTCGCGAGAGTTGCGTGCTGTCGATAAATTATGACTGTGATTGTCGTGGAATGATGAGGCGAGAAGTAGAGCGACGGCGGGACGGCGGCGAATTGCAAAGTACAAGCGCATTCTCGCGCGATGCAGGAGTCATTCTCTCGAACGCTGTACGTGCCGATAGTTCGCCCTGCGAAAACGGTGGGCGAAAGACAGGAGGGGGGCTGGAGAGTTTTAGGGGAGATAACCCGGGCGAGAGAGTAACCGAATTGCGTATTACGTCGCGTCGATCGGAGCCCGAGACTACACGAGGAGGGAGAGGGTATAGAGGGGCGAGCCAAGGACGAGATCCAAAGAGGATTAAACCCAATAATCAAATGATGATCTCATTACGGATAAATAAAGAGAATTAAATAAAGTAGTGTGATTACACGGGAACGAGAGAGGGCGGACCACAACGTCCCTTATTCTCCGACGTCTTCTCTTTGCGCGTCCGTTCCTCTCTTGGTCTCTCGCCAAGACAGGAAGACTACTCTTCGGTGTGCGGTTTGTAGATAACGCGGTCACTTGACCGATACCGCTTGACAGGGCCGGGTTTTTTTTTTTTTTTTTTTTTTTTTTTTTTTTTTTTTTTTTTTTTTTTCCCCTCTAACGATGCCGCGCTGCGACGACATTTCGCGAGGTTTGCTCAATGTATACTTGGTCTGATTTTATCGCGAACCTAATCAACGAATCTATTCCGTCTGGATTACAATCGATTGACATTTTCATTACGATCGAAATCGGCCTTGCTAGATGTCGGAACGCCGCGAACGGAACGTATGTATATAAATAGAGATGTCGAGAGGGATGACGACGTATTCCAAAAATATAAGAGAATAGGGGACGAGCGAGGACGTAAGGTGGAGACAGGGGAGCAAACTTGTGTATGTATAGAGGATTTTATCTAAAATAATAACAAACTCAGTAAATAAGTCGATGTTATAATAATTAAAATAGATAATCGATTATATAGGCCGAGGATCGCAGCATCTTGATTGGCTAGCTGCGACTCCCGTGGACAGTTTTCAAATGATCTCCGGTAGCTTAGCTATTAGGTGGGCGCCCTCGTCCATGCGGGACGCCTTTCGCGACACATCGGAAGGAGCACCTCCCTCTTTCCCCTGTGCGTACTTTTTCTACAACTCGTCTATATCCTTCTCTTTCCTTCTCTTTCCTTCTCTTTCCCGCGCGTTTCTACCCGTTTTCCTTTTGCCAGCAAATTGTCTATCGATTCTCTCGCTCTGACTCACCTGTTCTCAGTTTTCTACGCGATTCTCCCCCCCCCTCTCCCCCCCCCCGTTTCATTTCCCCGCTTCGCAATTCTATATCTTCGCAGTTTATCGACAACGATTTTGTTGCGCGCGACGTAACGTAATCTCTGATGATCTCTGATCTCGAGCGTAGCGTGTATCGGTAGAATGTCATATATGTTGTTTTTACTCGATCCAGAGAGTCTTGATTTTCACGGCCGAGCGAGCCAGGATTTTTCGTTTCGTGATTTTTCTTAGGGTTCTATAGGAACGGCGAAGAAAATAGCGAGTGAGGGGGAGGAAACGCGTATATCCTTGTGCTTTCGGTTCCAGACTATCGAGACCAAAACTATCTGAGGCTGCTGTACAGTCGTCCCTGCGGACCGCGTTTTCTCTTTTCCCCGAGTGCAAGTCTATTGCGTTTTTCCTTTGTCTCCCTATTGATAGGCTGATTGTGACGTTACTCCGTCGAAGTATTCCAATGTGTAGGTCCATAGTATTTATTTATAGGCGATACAATTTTTCTATTCGTCTAATAGGGTCGCGTTTATGAGAGATAAATAATATACATGCGCGGGCGAGATATATTACTGCCATTTTTCGAGATAAGCAAATCCTCGCCAGACGCTTCCGTGGGAGCGGTTTTGTGGAAAGTCAATAATAATGTCGGTGTCCGTAATTCTTAAAGACGAAAGTAGTTAGCGTCGTTAAGACACAGATATTTTAAGAGAATACAAGAATTCGTGAAACGCGCTGCAAGGAGAAGTCGTCTTAGACGACAAAAAAAAAGTATTTAACGCCGTTTTAATCTCAGTACGCGCAAATTTTCGACCCTTTATGTGTATTTTCATCGTGTATTTAGCGCTCCATTCTGTCGTGTTTTTGCGAGCACACTTCTCATTTTCAGGAACTCAAATCCATTTCCGCGGAAGGCGGGGTCCATCCGTTGAATCCATCTATATTGGTGAGATTAAATTTCCATCAAAGCATTTAGCAAGTGAGTGTTTAATATATAACAAATTTATAAATTTAATATATAAATAGCAATTGATCGTATTTTAAAATTTATTAAACAGATGAAAAATGATCACAGAAATATGTTTAAAAGAGATGTTCTTTATATAGAAATTATAAAGTTTTAAATCACAAGTTATCTCATGGAATTCTAAATTCAAGGGATAGTATTTACAAATATACATAAATAATTTTTCGTCATATTTATTCGGAACTTTGGCTCCTACAATCGGCGTGTCAAAATTGTCAAAATTTGATAATGTCAAAATTTGAATAATACTCGCGCCGGTGATCGAACTCGCGCCAACTGTCAGGGACATTGACAGCTGTTGCGAGATTTTTCGTCTGGATTCAACGGTGTGATTCGCCTCTCGTTGGCAGAATCTCTAATCTTCGATCGGGTGTCCTCTGTGCAGCTTGCTCCTTTCGCGGAGAGAGCACGCAACGGTACAAGATTATCGTGTATACATATTGATACGATATAGATAGTGTTCTTCGTCGTCGTTGTCACGGGGAGGGCCACGAGTTTTAAGAGAGGACGACTCTTTCTCTCGTGGAGGTTGTTGCATTCCGACCAAAGGGAAAATTCCCGTTTTCCTGCAGCGCGGTAAAACGTGGCGCATGACGGCCTAAAAAAAAAAAAAATAAGGTCGCAGCCATTTAATCCTTTTTACTCCGTATAGATAAGGAAAGGCAGAGCGAATTCGCCGAATTTGGTCCGGGGATGGAATATATAATATATACATATACGTGTCGAAGGAAAAATTGAAAGTGAGAAAACACGGCGCATGTACATAGTCGCTTTTTTTCGGGGCCGTAAAAAATGCGATAACGTTCGAACTACGGTTTTTCCCCGATATATTTTTTTTTTTTACTTTTTTGTTCGGTTTTTTTTTAAATTTTTTTTTTTTTAGATTAATCGCTCTGTAAAAGCACTTAGGTAGTAGTCAGCCATATTGAGGATATAATAATGATATATAGGTAAACGCATATAAAAATATATATATAATATGGAAGATATATATATAAAAGCATATATATATATATATATATATTTTAAATGGTATATTCGGGGATAATATTGTTTCGAGATAGAGATGATAACCCGTTGTGCGATGGATAGAGAATCGTATATTTCGATGGGGCGCTTGCCCGGAGAAAGTATAACGGGGAGATGGTGTTATAAAGGGTAGTGGAGACGAGAGACGATTCTTTAGAGATTGATGGAGGTCGAAGGACGTAAGTTGAAGGTGGAAAATAAGCTGTAACTGTGACTATGCGGATCGTGGGGGGCAGGCTGTTGATACGCTTACTCGCGGGAGAGCTCACACCTGGGATAATTTAAGCACAACTTTCGAACAACGACGTGGAAAGACACGAGAAACGCGGTCTTCTCGAGGGTCTTTCTACGTTACAGGGGGAAAAAAGAGTCCGCAGCATATGTATATATGTATGTATTTTGCACGCGCAATATATAAGAATAAGACAAGTGCACACGCATACACACACACACATACACACACACACACACATACACACAATGTGACGGAAAAGGATGCAGCAGTAGACGCAGCCCGCCCACCCGAGATCCCCGCGCGTCAAAGCGTCACTGTGATCTCGTAATTATTAATAAAATATCCGATTATTATAACGAATAATCATATTGAATACTATAATACATCCCCCACCCCCACCCCTTCCCGGAGACACGATTTAACGTACTTCCGCAACTACGGTTGCGCTTTTCTCTCATTGCATTTCTTTGTCCCACCTTGTTCTGTTTTTTTCTCTTTTTTTTTTTTTTCTTTATTTTCTTTTATAGTACGCGTTCGCGCGCGCGTTAGTTTGTAGTAATCTCGTAAGATTAAGTATATGTTAATGAATCTTTCATATGATCTCCTGGAGGTATCGATTGTTACGCGAATTCAGCGGCCGACGCCGTTCGTTTCCGCCCGTCCGCGCGCAGAAAGTCTTTTTCTCTACCTTTCTCTCTCTCTCTCTCTCTCTCTCTCTCTCTCTCTCTCTCTCTCTCTCTCTCTCTCTTTCTCTTTCTCTTTCTCTCTCTCTCTCTCTCTTTCTCTTTTCTCGTTCTGGACTTTTTTCGTACTCTCTCAATAAACGGTTCGTCAAAACGAACGGCATCAGCGCTCGATTGGCCGATACCTCAGTTAGATAAAGATAGGGTTATTAGGATTAAAGAGAGATAAACCATTATATTCGACGTGAGGCGGAGGATAACGGCGTTGTTGTAGCGATCTTACTCGGATAGCTAGGTTTATAACAACGAAAAAACTGTTTATCACTGCGTTCGCACTCAGTAATCATCTACGACATAGTACGATCATTGATTATTATTATTAATATGTATTATATTGATTATTTTATTGATTGATTCTATTATTATACTCGTCGCAAAACATGTGAAAGCTCGAGGTCTCAAACTCCCCGGCGCTGTAAAGAGGTAATCGACTAGTCTTATCGGACCAACTATTGAGATTCGTATTTTTGTTTAACGACGCATATTTTCTAAGATCGAGATTTCCCTCTCATACATGCATATATATACATATACATACATATATATATATTTACAAATATATATATATATATATATCTATCTATATTTTTTGTTTTAAATAATCGATTAAATCTCCTTTCTCCTAGAAAGGCAATTTTTGTCTTTCCTGTAATCGCGATCCCGAAGTATCGAGTTCGAAAGTATTGAGGGGGAGAAGGGCTCTTTCGGATTCGCGCGCGCAGATGATGAATCTTTGATAGGACTTTTCTGCGGAATATCAGTCGAGGCGGAAAGTATCGACCGAGATACACTGACACTTGCATTTCTCCGTAATATCACACTCTTCTATCAGTAATAAATTATTATAGTACGCCATAATGCGCACAAGAGAAATACTTGATCTTTATATTTAAATCGGAACGAGGACTATTGCATTTCGCGATTGTGATCGTCATTCTTTTCGCGCTGAACGGACGAGCCCTCTTACCCTCCGATTCAAATAACATGCAAATTTGAATGTACGGAGACAAGAACTCGTTGTACACAAAATTACACATTATATATATATTATATATATATATATATATATAAATATATTATATATATATATATATAAACATATATACGCTGACACGTCATACACACGCGATATTACATGATTACACATAACATACTCAGACATACACTTGCCCTTAATACTATTGTAATTGTCTAAGGTCTTATGAGAAATTTTCGTTTGCTCAGACTGTATAAGTTTGCCATAAAATGACTGTTGTACGTTCTTCGGATGTGTAGTACTCGTGTCTAGAAGTAAGGGAATTTATTCGCGATTCTGTCGCCCCAGCCACAGTCAGGTGCCAACCGTCGCTCACGGTTTCGTTCTCTTTAACGGAGCACGCTGGGACACGTAACAGTGACCCTCGGCTCCGATCGATAGGTCGATCATTTTTGTCACCGTGCCACTTGGGAACCCCGCTTTTCTCTGAGTCTCTCGAGTGTAACTCGCTCGACGATCGAAATACGTATCTCGATTTAATCTCGCCCGTCGATTTAGTATTTGCGCAACAGTATCATCTTATTTAATTTTCTTTTACATACATATATATTACTGTATTTATATATTACATACATATTACTATTTTCTTTACATCACGAACTTTCAAATATACAAACACGACAAGAGAATATCTATCTATATTCTTGTTAAATTTTGTAAATATAGTTAATCTCTTTTCGAGGAAGATTGCTGAGAAAAAGAAATCTCTTTCTTGGAAAATATTCTAACGAGAAAGTTTTATTGAATTCTTTGCGTGATTCGCAAATCTTTATCGCATTTATTTGATAGAAATTTTTTCAACATTTTTTACACAAATATGCGTAATCTGTCACTCCATGAAGAGTTGATCGAACCAAAACGAGAAGTGAGCGAGTCACATTCGGCGGACCACCTTTGCCTATCTCTTTGCTATGTAATCTTTTGTGCTCCATTTAAAATAGCAAGAAGCTCGTAAACTCTGAATGCCTACAAAAATACGTTACCTGTAGCCAAATGTCCCGTGGACCATATAGACCGCCGCGATCTATACGTTATTTGCGAAAGAAGAAGGAAAATGATAGAAAGAGAGAGAGAACGAAGAAATATTCGGATCGATCGAGCGTGCGTGAGATCGTATGAAAGGGATACAAAGAAAGCGAGAATGAGAGAGAAAGAGAATAACTTGATAACAAAAAATAAGAAATTTTAACCGTTAGAGTTTTCCCCCTCCCAGAACGGACTGTTATGGGATCTCTCAAGTCGTATGTAAAGCTCGCAGCTGCCTTGTGATAGAGTCTGGACTGCAAATAATTCCGACACACGTGACAGAGATACTGTATAATCAGGCTGTAAAGACTGTCAATGGAATACGGCGATCTATGTGTATAATAAAACATAGTAAAAAAAAAACACACACACGGTAAAGACAATACATTTCGTTGATCAATTTTCGTCCAGCTGACCAATCCAAAGAAGCGACCAAATAAGTGAGGAGGGAAATGATGCGAGCGTTTTGCACGACACTTGAGGTGCTTTTCTTTTTCTTTTCTTTTTTTTCTATCGACAACACTGAGATGCGATATTGAGATGCTATGCGTGTCCGTATATTTTTTTTCTTTTGTTCTTTTTTTATTTTTAGATATATGTATATCTTTCGTTTTTTTTTTTGCTTCGATTATCCCGATGCGAGTGATTGGACGGAAGATGTACGGCGGTCACGTGATATATATTATACAAAATATATGGTATTATGTAATAATCTTCCTTCTTTAGTGCAGATGTGAGCGAAAGAGAGCAGAGTACTGTTGATTTGTTTTTTGTTTTAGTTTTGTCTCCCCTTTATCTCCTCTATTAATTTCGATCGTTTCGACTTTCTCGTAACGATCCACTTGTTTCCTTCGTCTTCTGCAACTCGACTTTACTTTCTTTTCTCTTTTTTTTTCGCGATTTGTTTCTCCTCGCCTCCAATTAAATTTCGACTTAAGACGGCGGCTCTCTGAGCGATTCAGGAGTGTTTTCGAGGCGAGGAGGAAACCCAGAGCAGAAAACTCTCGAGCTCCTCTTCTCTCGTCGTTTCTTCCCGTCTCTCCGACCTGGAGCAGCGACGGAAGCGAGAACGCCGTAATAATCAACGCAGAATGCAGAGACGCTCGAGATAATATATCTCGTACTCTGTTTCTTTCGTTTTCCTTTTTTTTTTTTAATTTTTTCCGCCTACCGTTTCTTCTCCTTTATCTTTTCTCTTCTTCCTCTCGTATCCTCCTCTCTCCTCTTTCGCGTCTTATTGATGTTTTTAGTTTTAAACGAACGTATGGTCGCGCGATCGTCGGGATGTGCTTCGGCTTCTCGCGCGAAACTGAGTTCGCGGGATGCTGCCAATTATCTCCGAACGAATTGAAAAGGGGGATAACGCGTGAAAGTGATTAAAAAAAAAAAAAAATACGCATAACGAGAAGCCGATGCGTACCTGACGCGCGGATCTAATCATACAATGCTGTGCTATTATAAGTCATTACATATACCATATGTTATCGATTACTTTTGATTTTAGTTTATGACAATTTTTCGTGTTATTAATTTTATTGAGTATGATTTTAAGTACTATGTGCGCGAACGTTTATGATTATTATCTATTAATAGATTATTATTATTATTATTATTATTATTGTCGGATTTATTATTATTAATATTATAATATTAAAAAAGAGATATCATTACTATTATGATTATATTATCTTTGTAATCTTAATATTTTGTAATCATCACCACTCCCCATGGTCGATTACTTTTACGAATCGCTCTCACGTCCGCTGTCCGACCGCCGGTCGACGAAGCGCCTCTCGACGGAGCCGCTGCTGCAACGAGAGAGGTCCGACTTACTGACTACACTTTTGTTCTTCTCCCTTTTCTCGCATGCTCTCATTTCTCTCATGCTCTCATTTCTCTCGTGACGCGCGGCGCCTTCGAGGCGCGACGACGACCATTGGGAGTTCGCAAAGGGACGGGGGCATCTCTCCGCTACCCACCATGTCTTTCATTGTACAGATTTTTTCACTTTTATATAGTTATCTCGATATATCGTAACGTTACGCAACGTCGATTGCGGCGGTGGCCACTTATGCGTCGCCGTACCATTATTGTACTTTTTTGATTTTTCTATTGAATAAATGTGAACACGCCGAAAGCATTGACACACACGTGTCTTGATATTATGTCATCACGCTCCCTTACCTTAATCCCATCTCTTATCATCTTATGTTATTTCTGTTAATAATTATATACCGTAGAATTAATGAAAATTTTAATTCCGAATGCATAGACGAAATAAATAATCCAAGTATATCTAAGATAAATTTTGTTTTGATTAAATTATATAGTTTTGAATAAATCTTAATTGTATATATGTTGATAAGAGAGTCATAGAGAGCGTGATTATATATAGATTAAGTAGACGCCTTGGTTGTCCAATTTGTATCGATCTGCCTGGGTCGGTCACGGTGTTTAGAATCGTTCTAATGGGTTTCCTGAGACGTGCCATCTGCGAGGCTCATTACTAAGGGATGCGACCGCAAACCAATCGAGCGTTATGCCCCATTCTATTCAGTGTTCTGAATCTAATGCGTACCGCAAGACGTTGGGTTGCCGGTTGTTCTGTATGCCGGATTAGAGCGTGGCAATTGCTTTGTAACGGGCCCGAACAACGGTATATGCAAATCAGGAAATTGAAATATTAATGGCAAATTGGGAGCCACTGATATTTTCTAGAGCGCGCGTGTGTGGGATATTTCTCTGCGTGTGGGTAAGTAAGATATCTATTTAATAATATCGTATTTTTATAATAACAGTCTTGTTTAAAAATCGGGAGAAGAAATCAATGGTAACGACGGTAACGGTGACGCATTGCGCAAATTTCATCATTAAGAAGGTTTTTTCGGTGTATCGCGTTAGCAGTTCGCGTTGCGTCAACGAAATTGCGTATCGGTGGTTTCGAATAACGAGAACGCGCATACGCCCGCGAGTTTTCCCCTCTTTTCGATCCTCATTTTTGCTGCGATTTTCACTCGCGTGTCTCCCCGCGGATTAACTCGATCCGAAACAACAGCAAACAAGAGACCGCACATATTCAGCGTGTAACTGAAAAAAAATCACGCCGATGTAACAGCGCGCGTGGAAAACATTCGCGGCGCTTCGCTATGTTTTTAATAACGCCGGCTATATATCGGAAACGCAGGTGCGAAAAGTCGAATAAAGTAGAAATGCGCAAACCGAAACACATAGCAGGCTGTATGGAAACTATATATACATATATAGCGGCCATTGAAACAATAGATTTAATTGAACGCGCGAACTATTGCGTATATCGATTATACTATGTATATTCTCTCATGCTGAAAAATATCCCGAGTCAAAATATTTTCGATTTTAATTTTTAACCTAACATTTACTTTTTGATACTTTAAGCGATCAAATCATCCCTGTTTTATAACCATTTATATTATAATCATTATTTATATTTATATTTATACACATATTAAAGCTCCTTTTTTTAAATCTCCAAGGAAAACTGTTCGTTTAATGTCAATTTGAGGTAAAACGCTAAATTTCTGTATAAAGAAAACCTATCGAAATCCTCTCAAATTCATAAATGTCAGAAAATTGAGGTTGAAAATAGGAGTGAAATTTCGACTCGGAATCGCATTGCGCACAGATGTGTGATGATTGAAAAATTATTTATTTTTCACTGTAGAGAGATTCTCTATATGACGAATCACACATCGAAGGTGATATTCATACACGGAAGCGTACACGAAGAGAATCATTTTTTTAATCAATGGAATATAAATGAAATCTTTCTCTTAAATTATCAAACTAAGTATATTCTATTTATTTTTTTATAATTACTCGAATACTCGAAATCGTTTAAGCAATCTGGGTGATAAAATCCCGAACAATGAATATCTCCGTTTTCCCTCTTCATTCTAGTGCCGCCGTTCGCATTCTCGATCGATTCGGAAACCGCGTGCGAACAACGCGGAAGCGCGTTCGACCGGCGTGAATGAAAAATATACTCGCAAATCTGTACGGCGCCGGTACGTTGCATCGCATGTGACAGTCTCGGAAATCGCGGAGGAAAATGCGTGGGTGGCGGGAGTTAAACCGAGTGCACATGTCGCCAAAAGCGCGCGTGTCACCGGGTAGAGAAAGCGCCTGTATATCTGGCGTGCATCCATATGCAGATCCCCATTGATATGACAACATTTACATACTGCATATTCGCTCTGGGCCATATACTCGCATCGCCAATTCCCCATTGTTGGCTTTCGGCCACCAGTGCGTTTGATTGACATTATTGGTCGCGCCGCTGACACCAGATTACATTTCTATTTGCATACATTCGCGAACCAGTTTGAGTCCACCCGCTCGCCTCTACGTGTAACGTCGCCCTCTCGTAGTAACGTCCCTCTCTCGTTTCTGCGTTTTCGTCCGCGTTGACGATTGGATAACGATTCTCATCGAGCTCTTCTCGCGCGTGTCATATTTTTGCACGCGGGATACAAGTGCGATAGATGCCGGTGATTTAGCAGGGGTGAAAATTTTTTCCCCGATTTCGCTCGGTAGCAAGACAATTTGTTACGCATTTAGGGGTTGTTCTGGATATTTGGTATTCATTGACAATTACAGCGCAGTAAATAAATCTAAATAACTTGTCTTATCTTTACAAGATTTAATTATTTGCAATCAATTTTGTACAAAATTCATACATAAGAAAAATGCAAATGTTTTTCACCTTAATGTTCGAAAGCCAATAATGGGAAATTGACAAGCGAATATATATGTAATCTAGAACGAACACAGGCAGCACGTAAATGTTGTCGTATCAATTTTATACATCGTAAAATAAACAAACATGTCAATAATTTTTTATGAACAAAATTGACGTGTATGTATCGCAAATTATTCTATAAGCGTTTTTATAGACATGTAATCGTTATATTGCACAAGCAATTTGCCGTTCAGCTTTGTGTGAAAAATATCTATCGCAGTGCCCTTTAATCGTTGTACAGTGTGAAATGAGTACACGTGTCGATATTTTCCACCGACCGCATCGTGTTGCGCTATCAAATAGAGATTTTTACGTATCGGGCTTCGGTGAGAGAGAGAGAGGAAGATCGCGGCTTCCGTCCGATTAGACATCGTTGCGAAAGAAACAATGGGTAGTCGACCACAAAAGGGCTCGTGTCGGGCGTTAGTGGGTTATAGCGGTTAGCCCTTTATTGGTGACCCTTTGGCCCGTGAAATATGAACGTCGTCGCCTTTGTTCGCGGATAAGCGCGTCGCGCGGATATTAAACGCGGATACGCGCGCGCGTCGCGGATGGCGAGCTTTATCCGCGAAAATCAGACTATATGGGTACCTACTCTCGCGGAATAGAAGCGACACGCTCGATAGTGTGTGGAGTTTTTGAATGGATCGGGGATTGATTGTCCTTGATCATTTATTAAGTTCTAACAGCGCGTGGGAAAGCTAGTATTTAATAGAAATAACGTTATTTCCAAAATTTGAAGTAATAGTAAAATTATAATCAAACATATATGCTTAGATTTATATTTTATTAAAAACATATAGAGGAAAAGGCTCATTCTTTTAAATTCTAGCACATGATTCATGTGCCTATTATTTGCATAACGCTTTACTACGTTATCCTTCACATGCACTTTTGACACAAGTTACAAAACTATTCTTTCTTATTTAATCTCAAATCATAACTGTCTGAGAAAGTTTTAAAAATTTTTGATTGCAATGTGTGGAATTGTATGGGTGTGATGATGCAATGCTAGAAGTCGAAAATTTTATGTCTTTTTAATCAATATAACAATCTATAAAAATAATTTTATTTTTCAAACCTATTAAAAAGAAATCTTTTTTTCAATACGTGAATATATGTAAATACGATTTTGATAATCTAACAATAAGATTCAATTTAGGAAACCTGTTGCTTAAATGGCATCGATGCTATTAAATTGCAAAGATTTATAATTTTCCTTTTTTTAATACTGAGATTAGTAAAAATTTTTTTAAAAAATATCCATCTGTATTATATAGCATACTCAAAAATATATTATCTTGAATAGTATTTATATAAAATATATGATACTTTTTTTTTTAAATGGTACCATTTAGGCTATTTTATCTTAATTTTATTAACACACACATACATACATACATACATGTACATCAAAACTCCAAATAAATAGCTACGATAGATAAAATTGAGAGTTGATAAACCACTGCGTAGTTAAATACAACGGCGAGAATATACCGGCCAATGTTAACAAGCATACTTTCTATCGTTGCAGTAGTAAACAGTCACACCGCGCGATCGGACGAAAAAACCGCAGAGTGACTTAACGCGTGCGGCTTATTGCGTCGCGACATTGCACGGATTTTCTCGGCTCTTGCGCGTAGTAGATCTCACTCTCGCTCGTGCCACGCGTGACTTATTTTCTGCATACGTCAGGTGTTTCGCGTGTTTTCTGCGCAGGCGGCATATAACCGGATTAGACGAATGAAGCGATCTAAAATGATTCAAGGTGACGGAACGTGACGATCGATCGTGTGGTTAACATTAAAATGCGATGACTAACTTAGATAGATAAGGACTAATTACGTGGAAAACTTTGCTCTTTATTTGCGACATAGAGGGGACGAAATTTACTGCGTATTGTATCTATCATGTGCGGCAAAGAAAAGATACACGAGTACTGCTTCTACTTAAAGTTCCGTTCATCGTTTCGAATCAAACTTTGTTTTTTTTTTCTTTTTACGATGATACAAAATGCTTGCAAGATGTGACCTGATAAATATTTGCTTGAATAAAATAAGATTTGTGAGAGCGAGGAAACACGGGACGGACTGGCTTCCGTGGATATGATAAAACATAGTGTGAGTCATGCTGATTTTTTTAAATCAATATACATGTGCATATCTTCGGGCAAACAATGCAGAAAAGCGAAAAGCGCCGTACACCGGTGGCGCTTATCTAGAAATGTCCGATAAAAATGCGATCTTTATGCGCGACGTAAGCGCAATACAATTTCATAGATTAACTCACGTCTAAAACGGTGCGGTGAATCATCGGTTTTTGATTGCGTCGATATCGCGGTCTTTCTCTTATCAATATCTAATCAAGCATCACACATTTTTTCGACAAACTTTTTGTAGAATAATGAACGTGTAGAGATAAAATTATAGGCTTTAAAGAAATGTGTAACAATTAACAAATGTATGATTATTTTTTTCCCACTTTCGATTTCAATTTGCAATATCTAACATCTACTTTAATACTTTAGCAGTCTTAAAATATCCTCTCTTTTGAAATTATTTAATCTATAATTTTGCCGAAAATTCTCTCTTTTCTCATAGCCCTTTAATTGTAAGTGGAGAACTGTTCATTTACTCTGCCTACTTGAAGTAAAAAAATAAAAGCTCAATTTCTATATAAAGTAAACCTATCGAAATCTTCTAGAATCTATAAATATGTCAGAAAATTGAAATTGTGAATAAGGAAGAAAATTTGGAAATTGGAAACTCATTATCTTTCCAAGAAAATCATTATGTGAGATATTCTAGGTATAAAATATGCACAAAGTTTCCCCTAGTAAGTCTATATATTTTAACAATGATACGGATAATAATAACAACAATATTCAACAGATTATAACTTGATTCGCAACATCCTAGCCGGGCGTGTCGCACGACAATGTTCCGCAACGAGGACCCAGCTTAAGAGGCTTCGAACATAGACAGAGCGCGTTATGTCAACTCTCCCGATAACCCGCGCGCCACATCGAGATGCTCCACGCGGCGCGTCATGAATCAGCCTTCGGAGACAACCTCGCTGGAGCAGCAATGCTGGAGCCGATACGCCCGGAGAGCAAGCACTTAATCACCCGGAAAAGCTGACCGAATAAACAGTCGGTCGATCTACGGCTAGATGAGCGAGAGAGAGAGAGAGGCGATACGAGAGCGGAGCTTTGTACCGCGTGTACACAGGTGCGAGCCACGCGACGCTGCGTACGTGCGTGCGTACGTGCGTGCGTGCGTGCGTACTTGCGTACGCGATCGTACGAGACGTGCAAACACGTACGACCGCGAAAGGAGAGAAGCTGTCGTATCGCTAGACTGCCTGTCGCCCGTGGCTCTTTATCGGCTTTTTCTCCGGCATGACTATCGTCCTCGCGGCCGGTCAACCGATAATGCATCGATTCATTTCTCGCGATATGGTAAATCAGGTTTGATACAATAGAGATACAATAGTAATAAATCGCCGAGTCATTCATTCGCAGATGTTCGTCGATGAGCATCCTTTCTGCTGGTACTCTCTCGATCGGGAAGATCAAGCTGGAGAACGAGATCAAGCAACGGGATGAAAAAAGTCAGTCTTGTGGAGATACAATGGAGCTTGAAATTGAGAAAAAAAAGAAGCGCACCCCAACCGAGCTACAACTGTCGGTTAGAATAAAGTTTGTTTCTCGTATTCGCGAAGCAAGCAGTTTTGCTGCGCGAGCTCATTGTCTTCTTCTAATCGTTTCGTGCTCGAGCCCGAAATGACTGGATGCAGACGAGTCGTCTAGAAGCGAGTCGTCCTGAAAGCGGGAGTAACTGTGGAACGGTGGTATACTTTGCGAAGGTAATACTAATAGCCTAGAGATGTTCCGAGGATGTGCGCGCACTTGTGGGCGGAAATGGTATCGTAAAGCGGCTATTATGACGCGGCTCGTCTTTTGTACGGATAATAAAGACGGTGATGTTATTATTATTACTACTACTATTATTATAATATCGCGGCATGGAAAACACACTTGTTTCCCGGGTATCGTTACTCGAGAGAGCTTAACGTAAGAGACTGCCGGAAGGAACTTGAAAACAGGTTTACTGGAGAACACAGAAGGGAGATGGTAAAATCCAGGAAATGATACTTAAGAAATGCTATATAACGATGAAAGTTAAAGTTGAAAGAGAAATATAATAAATGTAATATACGTAGCGGGTAAAATAAATTAAAATTAAATTTATTGCAAAATTCTCTTCAAAGAAAGATATTGATATTATTATATTAATAATTGAGATATAATAATTATCGCGCATACAAACGTTTTACGGATACAATATTATAAATTTCTCATTTTATATTTTTATATTATTATATCTCAGATTTTAAGATCGATATAATGCACCATTTGACGACTGCAGCGTATAACCGCCCATTTCCTCCTTCATTCTTACGTAATAGCAATACGTCAGCAGGTAATCTACCGAGAGATACGACGAAACTTTTAGACTATGGCCCCATGAATAACCGGCGCCCTCAATCTCATCATTCGTTTGCCAAAGAGGTTGCCAAGAATTTTTACGGACGATGGAAGAATTGTTGAATTTAACAGCTGCGCCAGACTTCGGACTAGCGGACCGTGAACAGACTCACGAGATGGCCCGTAAGAAGATTTAAGAAAAATATTGCCCCGCGGCGCAATGTTTATGATTCCCCTGTATCGCGAAAGCTCCGATGGACGTGATAAATATTGATAAACGTAATAAATATTAATAAGTACGGCTTAACCAATCTCCTTCCGTTTAGCGAGCCAAGTCCCCAACACTTTACATTCGTTAAAAAAAAAAATTTGTAACATATAATTGACTTCTCTCTCTTTCTTCTGTTTTATTATCTACATCTTATTTTTTTTTTTTTTTTTTCGTATCGTTCTTTTCTGATGTGTTCTTTCGTCTCTTATTTTCTTCTTCGCCAGATTCTCGTGATTTCTGCGATACTTCCTCCTTCAATCATCAGCCCATCGGCCAACAAATCTCGCGCGAAACTCGTTTCTTGCTCGTTTGCTTCGTATTCTGTATTCGTACAACTGTACAATATATTGGCACCGACCGTGTTTGGTAAGCAAAGAGAAATGTCGCTTTTTCTTCAGCCGCGTGATCATTCGTTCGCGAACAGCTTCCGCGATTCACGATGATCAGAATCGCCGCGCTATCTCGCAAATGTTTTTCCGGAACGATTCACGCGCCGCGAAAATCAGTATCTAGCTCGTTTGTTCATCTCGCGATTCACGCCTTGCATAATTTGCATTGACGCGTCATTAGCATATCGGACCACAAATCACCGCGTGAGTTATGGCGGAAAGGGTTGAATTATGCACGAAATTATTCGAACGCCGAATTTAAATGCGCTGCCCCGGAACATAATCAAGTGATATTAATTGCCGTGACAAAAAGAGCCAAGGAGTCGTGAGGAAGAGGGCCGCCTTCGGACGAAATTAATTGCTCGCAAAGACACTCGCGTGTCACAGACATCCAAAGAGATGATTTGAAAGAATATCAAGATAGTAAAGGAATGCGCGAGATAAATGAAAAATCATTTATTGAAACTTTCTTGTCATCTATTAAACACTGTCACGTTTTACAGTTTAATGATTCGCTGTTACATACGTTACGACAGTGCGTGATTAAAACACTCGAAGGTAAGTAATGACTATAATATTCGCTACAGTAAAAGGCGCTAAATATTATAAAGTCTCTGGTACAAACAAATGTAATTATTACTGGTAATATTAACGCACAGAGATAACTAGTGCGATAACGCGCGCATATATATCGCCGGTATCAGATTTAATAAAATAAACAAAAGGTAAAGATTGAGTGAGAGAGAGAGAGAGAGAGACAGGGAGAGAGTAAAAAAAAAACAAGGATCTTAATGAATTTCTAGGAAGCTAATAATTTCTCTTCCTAGATCGTATCGTGCGCCCCAAGGCTTTTTATTACGTTTCAAGTTCGTAAATGTGCAGCCGGGAATTAATTAACCACCTTCCGAGCGAGCGAGAGCGGACAAAAATCATTCGCTTTCGTAATAAGACCGATAAGCGCAACGTAATTTATTGTTTTCTCCTTCGATACGTTGAAATTGATGCATTCATCATTTTCCTGTCCGCGGACGTATTAACGCGCGCACCGTTACAATCGCTTGAGTATCGATTTTTTTTTTTCTTAAATAAATGCTGTGAAATAAGGAAGTGTCTATTCGACACATTCATTAATCACAATAAAATATTTGTGAGACACAAACGGTCATCGTGTTTAAACATCGCGTTTTTTAGGTTCCACTTTCAGTTCGGTAGAACTAAAGTATATTTATGAAAAATATCAATTGTGAGAATTCGAATCGAATAAACCGAATGACCGAAAGAAATCGACGTAGAAGTCGACATCGTGTCTTACGACGTCATCTCGGTTGCACTCGGGGATGATAATTACAGATTACCTCCGCGCGACCGCTGCCGATACCACTACTTAATTCCCGATTCTTCCAATCGCAAAACGCGGTATTAATTAAGCACCGCTCCCGGGAGTAAGATTTATCTCTTACGCAACGCGGACATAATAATTAAAGCGCGGTGATTATCAGTCCGTGCTCCCCGCGATCGGTATCTCGATTGTTTACGCTTCGAAAGGCCGTGGTACGCTCGAAGACGTTCACGCTCGTGCATGCGTGCAGCAGCACGCAAAACGCTGGTCCCGGTTATACAGAGTATAATTACGACGCTCGCTTTGCGGCGAGCCTTGCGAAATAGTCGGAATCTAATCGCTAGCGTATCGAGTCTCGATAATTAACGCCGTTTGATAATTAAGTGACTTCGTCGGCCGACCGGCTCGGCCGAGGGAGATGAAACGGAATATAGTCGCGTGCTGATACGAGAGACGGTAGAGGGATAATCGGCTTATTTGCAGTGCCAGAGTGAGAAAGAGAGAGAGAGGGGGGGGGGGGAGGGAGAGAGAAACTCGCGCGCGTTTGTCATTCGAGTTGCACGCTGTCGCAGTGTCTCCCAAAGCAATTTCATCGCGAAAATCGCGAAAAACGAATATCTCATCGATCCTCGCTATTGTCAGTGTTACGACAGCATTTTCAATTTTTGCGAAGAATTTCCATATCTCTATTGAAGTAATATGAGTCCTTACATCGGCGATTTGCAAACTAGCAAAAACGCGTCGTTTTTATTTGCATACACAATTGGAAATTTTCTTAAAATATTTTTTTTTTCGAACAGACAGTGTTATAATATTTTTTAAATGTGCAGTGTGGTATGCTTCTCACACAAGACTTTTAATTTCAATTTTAGCGACTGCCTCTCGTCGGATTTCTTTGGCGAGATATGGTTTGAGAAACACTGTGTTATCGGCTAGTACGTTTTGATGACAAGCTTTATTCTCGCTAAGTTAAGATTAGCCGCTAGTTAATTCGTCGTAGTCATCTCGCGAGAAGAGTTTAGTCTCGAATGATCTACTAATGTTATCGCAACACGTAATATGTGTACATGTATGTATCTGAATTAATAAGTATATTAAAACATTAAAAACGAGAAAAAAATAACTGATATTCATTATGCAAGTAGCAAAAATAGATGGAAAGAAATATGTTTACTGATGCAAGATATTTATTTTATTACATTCGAGAAAATGACAACACGGTTAATATAATATATATTTATTAAAAAAGTTTCTATATATGTATTCTAGTCTCTCTATCTTAACATATGGCAAGTATTAATTAAATATATTTATTTTTACATTTTCGCAAAGCGAATAAACTCACTCATTTAAATCAAATTAAGAATTGCATGCCGAAGACAAATAAATGATTTATTAGTAAATGCATGTCGCCTTCATTACTTATATAAGCGACTTAACCGGTTTTTCTTATCATGTATATATTAAATTGTACGTAATGCTTACATGTGTGTGGTGACAATATGTAATGAGATGTAATATATCCAATGATAATATATATATAAATTATCTATAAAATATTTAATTAACATCTTTAATTATTGCAATGAGATAAAGAAATGTCATGAAATTGTATTGCAATTAAATAGAGATTTCAGATATTATTTCATTTTAATGGAAACATATTAAGGCGTTATCTCTTCAAAACTATTGCTTTGAGATATCGCATTTTTTAATTAATTATTTTATCCATTAATAGATACGTTACCGATAAATCATAATAATCTTTTAACCTGTCTTTTAGTTTGTAAGAATATTAGTGTTATCGCGTGACGTTATCGCAAGCAGCGCTGAATGAAAGTCATTCAACAGATCGTCGAGCGCGAAAAAAGGAAAGTATAAATCTGCTATTATTACAATCGTGCGTTATTTATAATAAAACGCGAAGGAACGATTGATTTTCTCATACTTTTCGCTGTAATTTTTAAATAGTAATTATTTCTTGCCTTCATCGATAATTGTCTCATCTAGACATTGCGCGAAATATGCATTAATTCGCATTTCACGAGCATAAGTCATTATGGTCGAATTTTCATCTCGTTACGTAGCTTTTTTCACGAACGGTAAGTTGATGGAATTTAAACGGCAGAACTTATATACAGCGAGAAACGTACATCGAGAATCGCAATTACGTTCCGCGGAAGTAAAAACGGCAATATAATCGTGCGATGTGAAATGTACACAGAAAACGACCGTAGGGGTGAAAGGCTAACAATCGTTAATTCGACTTGAAAAGAACGAGTGGAGTACGATCGGTGGCGTGAAGTCTATAATTACAGGCCGCTATAAACTGCAGGTTTGGCGTGTGCCTCTTTATTAGAGGCGAATGCATGCGTAATAGCGATGAGTTTCACATTCGAAGCTTTAAAAAAGATCCGAGAAAAAAGATAATATTATAACGTAATAAAGAGATCTCTCTCTCTCTCTCTCTCGCGTGTGCGCGTGTGACGGCTAAATCGTAAATAATATTTATTCTATATTTATTCTATAAATTATATTTATATTTTCAAGAATACAATTATGCATACAATATACAATTATACATCTTCGCAAATGTATTACATGAGCCTCTCGGAAGCCAAACTAATCAGATGAGTTAAATTAATCGGAGCACACGATTAGTGCTCTAGTTTACTGATGCAAGATATTTATTTTATTCTAAAATTAAGAAATTAATTAATAATTAATTTCATTAGAATTAAGAAATTTACAAAACGTGGAGTTAATCAGTTTGGCTTCTGGGAGGCTCGTATAATACATTTGCAAAGATATAATTGCAGTTACGTATCTGAAATGTAAAGCTACGTAAAGTATTCGAATGAGAATTATTAAGCGATTTAATCGCAACCGAAAGTGTGATTTTTTTTCGAGGCGACAGACCTCGCCCCGATTTTTCTCCTGCGATTCGACTAGCGAGAGGTGGTGAGGGGAGGGAAGAGCGCGGAGGTCCGTATAATTATAGCACTTTTTAAATGGCAGTCCGACCCCGCACGCGTCTCTCCATTATGATGCATGGGAGTCGAATTTCGACCCCATCGGCCAGCCGCAGCAACCCCAACGTATTGTCGGCTTAATAATACACGCCGCCGTGTACAAAGTGCGGGGCTCCTTGCACGTATACGTCACTGACACCGTATAATCACATCTCGGGCGAACGAGCGGTGCCTCCCGGCCATGATTCATGCGCATTACGAATATCAAATACTCGGAAAGCGAGCAAATACCGTTCTCGCCATGGAGAGACATTAAAAGGGTGGCGTTTCGCGACTCACCCACACACAAGCCGACGGACGCAATAATCATACGTCGCCGCTGCCTTCTCTCTGTTGTGTTTGCAGAAATTATATCATTGACATAACGACAGTCCCGTACTTTTTTTACGCCGATACGTATGATATAATTTTATTTGACTTCCTTGCAAAGTTATAATTTTCATCGTGACAGCACCGTTATTTTGCTCTACTCTTTGGCGGATATGTAACGTGTTTTATGTACACACAGTAGTATTATAATGTAAACAATATCTCGATATTGTATTATAGAAAGCCGCCACATCACCAAACATTTTCTGTTCAATTCTCTATACCGGATATCCTACATAATATCGCTTCACGTGCACTTAAAACTTTATATAGAATCAAATTTTTTTTTATACGACGCAAGTAGTTTAATCGAAATTTTTTAATTAAATCTAATATTTAAATTAAGAAATTATGTTTCTTGCTATCTGTATGATAACACGTGCGTGTTTGCAATTTCAATAAAGTACACTGTTATCTATATAGGCACTGCTACGTGGAGAACAAATACTGTGAAATTATTTCCACCACTGTTTCTTCAAACAAAATTACGATCCGGTTTCACAATCCGCGTATGTCTTTATTCCGCGACTTCTTGGCATAAACGGCCACATCTGCGGCTTTTTACTCGCGCGCGAACCTTCGTCCGACTATAACTTCGAAGAAGGCCGCTCGATGACGAGTCGAGAAAAAATTCGCGAGACCTAGCTGTGTACAAAGGCCCGAGCGTCCGACGTAACATCCTCGAAGACAAATTAGCCCGGCGAGGTGGAACGAGCATCTAATCGAGCAGAGCCTAAAACGTCTCGAAGACGATGCTCTATGAAGATTGCTAGCCCTCGGGGCCACGAACCGCCACTTACGAAGTATTATCCGCATTAGTCGGGGTTAGCTCGACGTCTTTCACTCATCCTCTTTCTTCCCTTCTCTCTCTTTCTTTCTTTCCATCCACCTTCAAGGTTCCAGGTACCCTAACTTCTTCCTGGAAGGTATCAGCCACTTCTTCACTCGCACTTCTCTCGCGCGGCACTTCGCGATAATTTGCTTCGCGAAGGAGTTACGACGCGTAGATTTCATTGCTTGATGCATTGCTTCGAAAGATAGTTTTATACGATTCTCATCAACAGCACATACTTATGCAACATAAGAAGAAGAATATTCGAATTTTGAGATTTACATGTTAGATTGCTATATATATATATATATATATATATATATATATATATATTGTATTTTAGAAATTTACCGTAAATATAATTTTCACACTTTACTTTACATTGGCTGTACGTTCGCATCGCTATCTACAAGCTACGCCAGCGCTTTTAATTAAAAAATCGCCAAATCCCAGCAGCTGACAAGCGATCGACGTGACGTGCCAAGGGATCTTCTTAGAGTTCTGTTTACACGTCCCTTATCCGTGACGTATCTCCAGCAAAATCCGGAGCCTCGGTCCAGCCGCATAATCCCGGCCGCATTAAAGCGTCGTCTGGTCGGTTTAAAAAAAGAAAAAAAAAGAAGAGACCGATCCTCTGCGCATCGTTTGGCTTGCCCTGCGACACTCGTTTGGCTTTGCGTGCAAACTCGAGGCAGTAGGGGCGACGACATAAAAGAAGAAGGAAGCAGTCGAATGAAGGAGAAGGAAGGGAATTGACGGGATAAAAGGTGGTAGAGAGGAAGATAGAAAGAGGGAGAAAGAGACGAGTAGCAAGCACCCTTCGGCGATGATACGAAAATACTGACACGCGTCCGACGATTGATCCGCGACACGTGTCTTCAATGCTGCAATCAGCGTAGCTGACTGACGTTGCGCGGTGCTACCCGCAGCCAGATTCATTATTTATGAACGATTTGAAAACCGATCTGCCGAATAAAGTGGTCTTTTTTAAAGACGTGGGAGGATCGACCGTGCAGGGACCGTGGGTGGTTTTGTGCGTCGTGAATAGAGGGTTAACGTTTTTATAATCTTCTAATGGACGCCGCCACGAAAATTCGTAAAAGTATTTATAAGAAGAATCCATAATACATAACGAAGATAACGGAGTGAATATAAAAAGATTTTAATCACGATTATAACTTTTTTTATGCGCATATTATTATTCTCTACCTTTTATAAAAAATAAACAGTTTCTATATATAAAGCATAAAAAGAAGTTTCATTGTAAAATAAGTATTCTAACGTAATACTACGCATACCTATATTTATCACCGATTGACCGTTCGTCCCTCCGACAATTGGCACCGCGTCTCTGCGAGGGATAAGGGAAATCTGGCGAACGGTGATAGCAGAAGGTGAAGGGTATCTTTCCTTTTGTACCGTCAGAGATACCCACTTATCCGGCGGTTTGACCAGCGCGTCAGAATTTCACGGATTTTCAGGGATCCCAGACAGCGAGATCGCGGAGGGAAGGATCGCCAAAGGACATGAATTTTCATTCTCACCGAATTATTCTGTCCATCAAGCCGAGGGGGGCGAAGGGGAGTCAGTTTTCAACGGGAGATTCCACCGCGGTTCTTTTGTGCAGGGGAATTGGCGTCCTTCGGTCCTCAGTGACAAAGATTCGACACCCCGAATTGAAAAGTCTATCGAGAAGAAAAGGATAGTCCGTGGTATATTGCGACGGTAAGATATTGAGGCATTGTGAATCGCTCGTGGGGAAAAATATACGGCTAAATAAGGTCGCGGCGGTGTTTTATGGTCGCAATGGGGAGGGGGAGTGAGGGTGTATTCGAGAATTTATGTCTTATTTTCGGGCCAACTTGGATGTAGTAGCTACTGCAGCCTGATTAGATCGCGCGCCGTTAAAGCTGCTTAGCAGGATTTGATTTAGTGAATCTTGACTGTATTCCACGTATTTATATCTTGCGCGAACTAGAATCTCCTTTTTATAAGACTCAACAACGTAAATACTATTTAATGAGACAGTAATCGAGAAATATAATTATAAAAGGCTAATTATTTCTATATTTTTTGAATTCTATTAATATTAATACTTTTACTTTTCTCTCCATATTACTTCGTCAATCATTCGCCATGATATTCGAGTTTATCTCGATTCAGAGAATCCATCGCAAATTTCACTTTCCAAATCTAGGCGGAGATCTCATCAAGGATTTCTCCCTGACTCACCCTTCGGAAAGACTTCTGGGCGTGCGATAGGTTCCTTACCTGGTTGTTGACGATGGTAGATTCTACCTGCAGCGCATTTTCACGGGATTAGCCGCCACAATCGCGCGGCAGATCCATTGTCGAAGCGGCTGAGCTACGTTGTACGTAGATGCTCCTTTGCATCGGCCATCCAATTCGGGAGGATTTGTTTCGCCACTTGGGGTGTGGTAAGCCGACATGAGATAACGCCCCGACGACGCTGCCGCTGCTAATAACGAGGAATTATCGCGGCGTATTATTACAATAGGCCTGCGGAAATCCTCTTTGATGTCTACGACGAAAATAATACCGCACTAATAGAGCGAGATTATAGCAAAGCCGTAAGCATAGACGACGACGTCACCATTGGATCGCATCCTCGTTGCAGTCTCATGCGAGGCTAATCCTGTTACGACTGGCTCTATTCACTTTGGCATATATAATAGTAGCATCACTCGACAATCCGCGCTCTCTTCCAACCCAGAAATTAAACTTCATTACAGTATTAATCGCAAATTAAATATAATACATTAAATTAAAAGGCTTTATCGGAATTGTTAAAAATATTACGTGAAATCCCCAAAAGATAAAGAAATATATTCGCGGATCAATTAACATTACATAATTTCACGAAGCCGTATTATTTCATCTCACGCAACGGATTATAAATCAACGGTCTCCATTGCACACAGTGTGTATTTCGCGTGTCACGATGCGTGAAACGAATCTTTGTAAAGTTCCTACGTAGATCGCGGAGCGTATCACGCGACATTGGATGTATCAGAAGGCTAATTGTCTTCCGCTGTCAGTTGCACCCCACTTGGCCCTGTCCGGGGCACACGCCCCTTTAGGCTACAGCATTGCCGTGGACTCGGCCATAACATTTCTACATCCCCCGCCTGCGTCGAGTCCATGAACGCGATGCACGCCCCAAATTACACGCCAGAAAGGATAAAATAATTACACGTTGTCCGCCGCTTTTTCGACGTTACGCGTTCCATTTCTACAACGTCACCGAGCGGTGAGCCGCTATTTGGAGAAAGTCATACGTGAATTTTGCAGCTGCGTGTCAAACGTTTCACACCGCAAACAGATAAACGGCAATGCATTGTACGTAATACCTTTTTAATTTTAATAACGAATTTTTTGACAAAAGATAAATTCTTCTTAAGACCAATTTCTCCTTTTTTAAAAAAAATTTTGCGGGAGAGACTACACTTTGATGTAATTTTTTGATATTCAACAAATATCTTTAATTCAAATATATCTTCAATTATTTTACCTGAACTTTTCGGACACACATATAGTTCGGAAATACCAAGACCTGAAATGTTATTGCCGAATGTCGTATAATAAATTTTTGTGTAAAATAATCTATGTAATTAAAATATCGTGATACAATATATATGTATAATTTTTATTCAAGACTTATGCACATATTTTATACTTCATATTTCATACTTCAAGTTTGTACCTTTTTTTGCACGCATGCACGTAAGCACATATGAGAAACGCAAGACGTTGCTATCATCACGTGAGAAAAAAAACATGAGTCAGGGAATAACACCCAAAATGAAAGGGAAGATTCTTGAAAGGCGTGTACGATCACCTGTCGAGCAAGCCTCAACCATACATGGCTAAAATTGCTAAGCGGTAGCGGAAAAGATACACACTTGAGTTGATCATAGACGTTATCGGCTTACGCTTTGCAAAATTCATGACAGTGATCGAAAATTATTACGGTCAAGGGTGATTGCATATCAGTATAGACCTAGCAAAGAATCTTCTGATAACTGTATTTTGTGAATAAAAATCCTTGCGTGGATGGAACGATATCAAGAGAATAATTCCTAATTTCGGAAATTGTGTGCTCAGAATTATTAATTTTATAATGTTATAAGATGGATAAGTATCAAATTAAAATTTCGAGCAAAGCAACAATAAGAGTAAAAAACTATAGCGAAAACCCGATAAATCTCTTATATCTATAATATCACTATTAACTTTAAAGTTATACATATATCGTGTCGGGCACGCTTTAGAATAAACATAAAATTATCTATTATGAGAAAAGGTGAGGTAGGTGAATAGAGAGAATCCCTTGCATCAGCGAGAATAGAATATGCTTTCGCACGTAGAATGGTCGATGCTTGCCTATCGACATCAAAATTGAATTTCCAGCTGAGTCTACAATTTCTAAATTCTGCTGGCCATGTATATCGATGCTGTGATGTAATGGATAAAAAGAGTGTATAACTGTGTAATATTGAAAAAATGAATAGAGGAAAAAAAATTAAATGATTTGTTTAAATTAAATAACTTGTCCCCTCATTTATGTGAACGCGTTTGGTTGCGAGCCATTCGGGCTGCCGAATCTCAGGCGATTGTAAAAGGTATAATGTGAGATTTAAAGTATAAAATTTAAAACAATACATATTTATTAATTTTTATAGACATCGACCAAAATATATATTAAACCACAGTGATGAAATTAATTTATTAATCCTTTCTCCTAGTTTTTGTGACATCGATTATTTTAATGGATAAAATGTAAATATAATTCTATGTATATATAAGAATCCGAAGGAATGTCATTGTCAGTGATCCTGAACATTATTCTAGAATTTATCCATCAAGAAAAAGATCGATTATATTAATGCGGAAAACGAAACGAACTGCGGGGTGCCGAGTCTGAAAGTTCAGGAGTAAAACGCAATACGCGGACACCTTGCTGCTCGGATTCCTGAAAAATATTCCACAAAGATAATTTTAGATATAATGCAATTGACACACACCCACACACACACACACACATTAAGTTTAAAAATTATTATCGCTTATCAATGTGAACTTAAATTTAATCTCAAAGGATTTTGTGTATGCAAATATTATTATAACTCGAATAATTTAATTTTATCTGAACATCTTATTTATCTTATTTATCTGAACGCAAAAATATTACCTGAGGAAAGAACGGGATAGGATTTTGCGAAAATTTGTTCTCATCAGAGCTCTGTAAGTTTGTAAGGAATTCGAGAATCCTATTCTCCGATGGACGATCGTTTTCTCCTAAAGACTTTTCGTGATCCGAGAACACCACTCGGCCTGACAATGAGCTCTCCAGCGTATTATCCTTTGAGAAGAAGTTTTTTCCGTCCTCTTGAGAAGTAGTCGAAACAGTAATATCGAACTTTAATTTGCCTGTCCCGGTACGATCAGCCTTCGCTCCGGCAGTGCCCGGGGGCAAGGCTTTTTGTCTTTTTTCTCCAAAGGATTCCAGTTTACCTTTGTTGTCGAGAAAAACAAGTTATTTAATTCATACAAAATCTTAAATTTGCATCGTCATCCGTGATAAATTCATGGTACATTCTCTACCTCGTAAGCCGTAAGACGATTGGGGTAAATTGCCGTGTTCGCCTCTGCTAAAGAAGCGAAAGAATCCGCCGTTGTGATTGTTCAGATAATACACCAGTTTGTCGGGATTACGCGGACACCTAGGAAACGCACGATAACACGTAGCCGAATTTCCATTGCTGCTGTAGCCCAGCACGGCAGCTCGGGCAAAACTCAATAAGGGAGACGCTTCTGCCGATCCGGCAAGCCATCTGAAAATGTAATGAGAAGCTAGGTATAGTGAGTTCACTGTATTTAATTTTCATATTTGCCGTCGAAATTATATTATTATTGTGTTTCGTTTTACAAAATTAGTATTTCTCTATCGCGTGTATTATGTGTCACGAAAATACACGCACTGAGCGAAAACGTTTCTTCCGAATTCCCCCAAATAATGTTGTTCATCATTTCCCGTCGATGCCTGCTTATATCTTCCTGGTGGCTTTCCACTCGCCACTTCGCAGAGTATTCTGGGCACACACTTTAGATCGTCGTAGCGGGAGATTGATGACAGAGCATTAAAAAGATTTATTCCAAGTTCGCCAAACTGGTTGAGAGATTCATTTGGTACACTTGGATAATCTAATTGATAATTACTGGTAGTAGGATTCAACAGAAAATCTTGATACATCTACGAGATATATTCAGAATACATTAATAAATAATAATAATAAATTTTGTAATAGAATATAATCAAGAGAGAAGAGAGAGAGACAGAAACAGAGAGAAGGGGAAAGAAAGACGTGATTGAGATTTGAAGTGTTGGAGCGAAAATGTAAAATTCGCTAATAACAAGCAGACTTATAAGAAATGATTATACTCACAACCAAAATAATATATTTAAGATAAAAAAATATTTTTGAAATAAAAAATAAAACAATTAAAAAACATCAAAATTACGATACATATATATATTTAAATTTTATCACAGCCGTCTCTGCGTTTGGTGCAAAAAATACGAGTATGCTCGCATGTCTTATGATCTCCTGCGATAGGAAAAAAATAATTTGTCGAGAAGCAATGCCCGGAACAGTTCCGTTTATCAAGATATTTTTGACTATGTGGGTTTAAAATCATTTAAAAATTCATCCCGTTTGTCTCTGCGTTTGGTGCCAAAATTTGCAAACGTGGTGGCATGTCCTGTAATCTCTTGCGATAGGAAAAAATTAGTTTGTCGAGAAGCAATGCCCGGAACAGTTCCATTTACCAAGTTACTTCAGAATATTCGGGTTTAAACTTATTTAAATAATCATCCCGTTCGTCTCTGCGTTTTGTGCCAAAATTTGAAAACGTGGTAACATGCCTTGTGATCTCCTGCGATAGGAAAAAAATAATTTATCGAGAAGCAATGCCCGGAACAGTTCCGTTTATCAAGATGTTATTAAATATGCGGGTTTAAACTCATTTAAAAATTCATCCCGTTCGTCTCTGCGTTTGGTGCCAAAAGTTTCAAACGTGATGGCATGCCTTGTGATCTCCTGCGATAGGAAAAAAATAATTTATCGAAAAGCAATGCCCGGAACAGTTCCGTTTATCAAATTATTTCAGAATAATCGGGTTTAAACTCATTTAAATATTCATCCCGTTCGTCTCTGCGTTTTGTGCCAAAATTTGCAAACGTGGTTTCATGCCTTATGATCTCCTGCGATAGGAAATAATTAGTTTGTCGAGATGCAATGCCCGGAACAGTTCCATTTATCAAGTTATTACAGAATTTTCAGGTTTAAACTCATTTAAATATTCATCCTGTTCGTCTCTGCGTTTTGTGCCAAAATTTGCAAATGTAGTTTCATGCCTTATGATCTCCTGCGATAGAAAAAAATTAGTTTGTCAAGAAGAAATGCCCGGAACAGTTCCGTTTATCAAGTTATTTCAGAATATTCGGGAAACGAACGGGATGATTTTTTAAATGAGTTTAAACGCGCATATTCAAAAATATCTTGATAAACGAAACTGTTCCGAACATTGCTTTTCGACAAACTAATTTTTTCCTATCGCAGGAGATCATAAGGCATGAAACCACGTTTGCAAATTTTGGCACAAAACGCAGAGACAAACGGGATAAATTTTTAAGTAAGTTTAAACCCGAATATTCTGAAATAACTTGATATACGGATCTGTTTCGGGCATTGCTTCTCGACAAACTAATTTTTTCCTATCGCAGGAGATCATAAGGCATGAAACCACGTTTGCAAATTTTGGCACAAAACGCAGAGACGAACGGGATGAATATTTAAATGAGTTTAAACCCGAATATTCTGAATTAACTTGATAAACGGAAGTGTTCCGGGCATTGCATCACGACAAACTAATTTTTTTCTATCGCAGAAGATCATAAGGCATGAAACCACGTTTGCAAATTTTGGCACAAAACGCAGAGACGAACGGGATAAATTTTTAAATGAGTTTAATCCCGCATATTCACAAATAACTTCATAAACGGAACTGTTACGGGCATTGCTTCTCGACAAATTATTTTTTTCCTATTACAGCTGATTATAAGACATGCCACAACGTTTGCAAATTTTGGCATCAAACGCAGAGACGAACGGGATGAATTTTTAAATGAGTTTAAATCCGCAGATTCAAAAATATCTTGATAAACGGAACTGTTTCGGGCATTGCTTCTCGACAAATTATTTTTTTTTTATCGCAGGAGATCTCAAGGCATGCGAACATACTCGTATCTTTTGGCACCAAACGCAGAGACGACTGTGATAAATTTTAAATATACATATATGTATCGTAATTTTTGTTTTTAATTTTTTTGATATTTTTTTATCTCAAAATTATTTTTTTATTTTAAATACATTATTTTGGATGTGAATGTAATTATTTCTCATAAGTCTGCTTATTATTAGTGAATTTTACATTTTCGCTCCATGACGCTCCAAACTTCAATCACGTAAAGAAAGAGAATACAAAAGCTACTTACCGATGGCACTCCATTATTAAGTAAATTTAAGATGATATTTCCATAAGGAAATTCGTATGGAGTTTCTCGACTTGTTTGCTTTAATGACTGATCATTATTTTGAACCGAAAGTTTAATTGCAAATTCACTCATGCATCTATAAATTGAATTAATATAAATGAATTAATTTTAATATTTATTAATATTTTATCAATCATAATATTTTTTTATCGGAATATTATATTTACCGTAATAAATCTGTTACGTTATAAATTTTCTGAGAGACATCGAGAATGCATTGAGTATTGTCAGATGATATTTGCGAATATTGTGATGAATATCCAACGTGAGCTTCGAGTAAAAGGCACCAAACAAAGATAAATTTATTTATCATTGTACGAAATAAAAAACTGCGAGTTTTGTTTATTTTTTATAAATCTTTAATTTTGATCTGGCACAGCTTGATAACTCTTCTTACACGCAGACACACCGTTAAAATGTAATATCCGATATATTAAAATCTCTCTCTAATATCACATTATATTACGTTATAATGTTGATGCCTTATTAACATATTATAAATATATACGATGCACCAGTTTGCGAAAAACTTGTTTGCGCTTAACTTTATAATCGCGAATGTCAGTCTATTCTGATTTTTTATTTACAAGATGATTAGATTTAATCAGCGCGACTTATAGATTCGCTTAATACGAAACAGAGAGTCGTCTCTCTAGGTTTTGTACCAACTGAAACTTTCCTCGAAGCTGATCCTCGTTTAATCATTCGGTCGGAAAGACGTGGGTTGGTAGTAACGTCACTATAAGCAACTCTCACTCCGTACATGTCCGCTTTCGCGTTCGTGTGCATACACGTGTGCGTGCGTGAGTTGACGTACGGGTAAAGCATTCCGCATGAAATGGCACAGTTTTCACAAGAACTCTTCGAAAATAAGCAGATTCAAAGTGTACGTGGTTTCTTAAATGTCAAACGGTTTATTTTCGCAGAATAACGGCGAAGTGTATATAACGACGTATCACGTACACGTGATACGTGATACATTGATGGAAGCTATTTATGTCGCGAATAGTGAATCTCGAAGAAATAAATGAACAAGTGCGTTGAGAATGAGATGTTCAACACGTATTTGAATTCACACAATGATAATACTAAAATAATTTAATATCTGCGAATTGTAAACAATAATCACGTTTCTCACATTTTACAATACATATTCTTTCTGTTACAATGCTATACTTATTATTTTGCTCTTTTTATTAAAACAAATGCAAAGTATATGCAGACGTTTGTTAATTAATACACAATAATATAAATAATTTAAAATCAAATAAAAAAAGGAATACATCTTTTGTACAATTAACATAAACGATTATTAATCATACAAAAATGTATATCGTTATCTTGTACAAGTAGTATTATAATTTATTATATAATCACGATACACTAATTTCAAGTCTATGGCATTATTTACAAATCAATAGAAATGCTCAAGTGAGTCGCACGTTGTGCTTTTAACTAAACTGACAAGGTGCCGTTATCGCAGGCTCTTCCTCTTTCCGCCAATGAATGACATAGCTTCGGACTGCTAATAATGTTGCCCAGGAAGATACTCAGCAAGTAATTTTCCCTCCTCAAATTGGGTGATGACTTGTACTCGCTGTAAAATTATAATAATGCAAAATAACGATTATTACCTCGTTGCACTAATGCAAACGTGCAAATCTTATATTTCATGTAGAATTTAAAATAATATATTACAATTAAAAAATATCGAAACGAAAAGTCTAAGATACAATAGAACATTGCCGTGTTTAAATGCGCGTGTATGTATGCGTATCTATGTTACACAACCGCATCACGACTCCGAAACTTCTTACAAAATAACCGATGCTTTATTGCCTCATCGTCGTTGTCTACGCCTGACCTCTGCCATCTCGTTCAAATGGATTCCTAATTTCTAACGACGCCAATCCGCTTACAATCCTTCTATAATCGACCAGGCTTTTCCGAGCCTGGTCGGAGAAGACGATCTCGGGACAGCTTCGTCCCTCATCCATGGTCGGTTAAGTCCGTCTAGACGGCAGTTGCCGCCAGTACCCGATCTCCAATTTATCTGCTCCCCTCCTTCTCCTTCTCCTGCCGGCACTCTCTCTCTCTCTCTCTCTCTCTCCTTGCCACGAACATTCGCTCCTATACGTGAGGTGCCCGCAGGTGACCGACGAGGAAGGAGAGGAGTAGCTCGAGCATCGAAATGCGCGCCCCGAGAGATGCATCGTGCGTCGACAGGCACGATGACACGTGCTCGCTATCTCGCGCCGCGAGGCATTAGGAGGTCCAAGATAAGCCGACAGGTCCTCAAACCCACGGGCCCGGATAGCAGGGCAATCGTAAAATGGTAGAGGCTGCCTGTGGACACGCGGTGGCGAAGACGAAGGGTGGTACGACGGTGAGGGGGAGAAGGGGAGAAACAGTTATCAGGATGCATTAGAGTCGCCCGTGGAACCATTAAAGGCTATCTGCTCCCGGCGTTACTTACAACTGAACTTATGTTAGTGTAAGCTCCGCGAACGGAGAGCGAGCGCAGAGCGTAAACGGTAGCAGGGATTTCTCTTATACCTTCGAACGGATGCGTGAGGAAAAGAAAAGAAAATATTTCATCGTCATTAGAAGAGGGCACCTCTTCCTTAATGTGCTTTCTTTTAAGAATCTGTAGACGTGGATAGCATTTTTGACATTATTTCGTTGCTGCTACGATTCTACGACACGTTGTGATCGCTTATTGATTGATCAGGCGCCACAGAGATTAGAGGATTCCATTTCTTCTCCGGTTAAAGATATTTCCGGCATATATCTGTCAAAATGTGACAAAATTGAAAGTAGAATGTTTCTACTTTAATATTTCACTGTAAAACTATTTTACTGTGATTTTACTGTAAAGATCTTGACATGTAGATATATAATTAAATTTTGGAAAGGTAGTCGTGAATATTAAAAAGAAATTTATTTTAATAGATTTAATTCCAAGGTATTTAATCTTCCGCCCAAACAGAATTTGTTTTAAAATATTTTATAAGAAAAATTTGATTTCTTAGATTTGTTAAGAAACCTAGTTTTTTTATGCAACTTCGCATATTTGATCATTTCTTATAATAGGCACCTATCACTAATTGCCTTCATCTCAAGAAATTAATTGTTGTTGCAAAGTCTTGCAAAAGCGAGTAAAGTAACTGTACGAAATCATTACGTATCATTGCACAAGTGGAGAACGACAGTGTCTCTTTACGCTGCTTTAATGAATTTGTTAATAAAAACCTTTGTTCAATTCGTTATTTCTTCATGAAGGAGAAATACATTCGTGAAACCTGTTTCCGAGACATAGATTCTTCGAGCCATGAACTTCAGAGTCACGGTTGCGTAACGCAATTAGAGTTGCGTAGCGACAATGTTTTGTGAATAAGTTAACAGTATATCTTTAACTTTACAGCTTACGGCTATTATACAGAGGAAATAAGTTTCTTCTAAAAACATCTGTATTTTTTTTCTTCGATATTCATAGAGCAGCCACAATCTAATTTTCATTTAAATCAGCAGGTAAGCTAAATAAAAGCAGTTACACTCGTACTACCAGTTGTTTATCGTACCTGAATACTTCGCCCCAATCAAGAATACTCCAATCAAATTGCTGATTTTTTCTTCGAAGCATTCGGTCTGCATATTCGACACAAATCCTCTCGTAGATGCAAACGTTATTTCCGAACTCGGTTACTAACTTCTTCTCAATTTGGCCAACATCTAAAATCTCTTCGTCGTGCGTAAAGGGATGCGCCCGTTTCACTCGACTGACATAAGTATCTAAGAATTCAGAGAGATAATATCTTTGAAAAATCTACAAAGTATTTTATCCAAATTTGACTTTAATTTACTGAGATTTAATAACTATTTATCTAGAGAGAAATTCCTCGTGAAATACTTTATGGAAATGTCATGATCTTTCAAATATCAAATAATTTTAATGTGTTGTTTAAATTGGCACGTATCTTGATGGTTAAAAAATAATTTAGATTCACTAATAGCAATCTGATGTTTTCAATTTCTTGGTGTGCGTATTTATTTAACGATGAGCAACTACACGTACATTTACAGGGTGTGTTGTACTCCACGATTGGAAAGAGTTACAACAAGTGAAACTCTTTCGCTTTTGCTGTTCGCTGATTCGATTCGCGTGTTACATGAGCCAACCACGCAAAAGGCGCGCATATCTTGATATATTTTTCTTCTTTACGCCTAGTGGACCATAATACTGACAGATATTTTTTGCTGTGAACTCTATGCGGATATATACGGCAAAGTCTACATATTTCTTCTTACAATTCGATCTTCTATTTTTATTTTCATGATTTTTATTACATATATTTCATATTGCTGACTATGATCCGTTATATAAAGAGAGTGTGAATATATGAATACAAATCATTATACATGAGAATCATATTATGATTAAATGATATAAAAGAGAGATTTCTCTAAATAGAGCGCATTACCTGGATTCAAAATATAAGCGAGCTTCTTGAAGAAATTGGCGATTCTTACGCTCGCTATAATTACCGGAAAGCCAATCAGATGCACCGGAAGCTCGAAAAACGGCTCCTCTTGACCGGCAGGTGCCGCCGTAACGAGGGTCAACACCAGAAAGCAGCAGCCGAGAAGCAAGAATGTCCGTAGCAATTGCATTATGTAGCGGATCTAAGACATTCATTAATTAAAGCAACCTTATGAAACCGACTAACAAGATCGTCGGGATTTATTAACTTCCTGCATTCGTTGCGCGAGTACCTTCTAATTCAGTTGCGCAGTTCTCTCAATTACTTCCGCTTGAAAGGGAAACTCTTAACTACTTTTGCGTATAGAAAAGAATGATCTTTAGTTCAGACGCGCGCAAAGTAATCTTGCAATTTTATAATACACGATTTCTCACCTTATTCCTTGCAATTTGAATAAACGTTATAAAACGTACAAAAGCTCTAATAATAATAATGATAATCTAAACAAAGCATCGTACATGAATTACACTCGGCATTACAAGACGTCTAATTTAAAAACAGAAATTTCTCTTCAATTAAACTGTACAATTTCTAGATATATCTAACTTGAATCACGCACTTCACAGGGTAAATTTATCCATTCGCACCACCGCGACTAAATCAATCGTCCTTGTTATACTTCAAAGCATCCCTATTATGTAACAGATACGTATATCGCTACACTCTTCTCTCATTTCCGCGCGGAAATCGATACGTTCTCGCGTTTTTTTTTTTTCCGATTATGCGAATCGCGCGCATCGCTCGGGTATGCACTTCCGCAACTGCGTTAACGTACCGCGTGACTTTGGCACCAACGCGTGAATTTGGTCCACCGGTCGAAGATACAGCCGACGGACCGGCGTCTAGTGTTACTACTTTGGTAAAAACTCGTTGCTGAATGTTCCTCGACGCACCACGAGGCCGTACCGACGAAGAGAAAGTGATCGCCCCTTCCCGTCGGCGACACGTTCAATCCAACGTTCGAGTTTCGTCTTACGACATTTAATATACACCTCACAAGGGGTTTCTCGTCTCCCCGTAGACGATTCGCGACACGAAATCTCGTCCTTCTGTTCCCCTCCTCCTTTTCTCCCTTTCCTCTCTGGCAAGGTCGACGTGTCTCTTTTGAAATCACCTATGGCGCGTGACTATGATTTAGAAATTTTTCGCTAAATCGGACACTCAAAATTTCATCCAAGAAAGTGTGTTTCTTTTACGACATTTCGCCTCCAGCAAGATCACCAGCGAAATTCATCGACGCATCGATTTAAATGTACATGATGTGATATCTTGCGAGACTTTGAAGTAGAAGCTGCATATTTCAATTGCCAATTGATCTGACTAATGTAGAATATAATAGTTTTAATTAAAGCTTCTAAAGTATTTCCAGCAACGATTGACAGATCCAAGTTTTTTGAACGCAGAGCTGATAATCAATTGAGTATGCTTATCAAAAGATAAGTCGACGCTAAATATAACGCTCAAGTCGCAGATATTATCTATAATCGAAAGAGTAATCTCATTTAAAAAGTAATCGCACGAATAAATATTTCTTTTATAATTAAAATGAATAACTCTTGGCAATTAAATTAGATTAAAGTAAGTTATTTACTCTATTCTATATCAAGTCTCAAAAGAGGACAGTAAATACAGGACGTCATTAGGGGTGTCCACCCGCCGCGGATACGTATAATTTAATAGACACTAGTGTTAACGAAATGTACTTTTGCAAAGAATTAGAGAACGGAATAAATGTTTCAAATATTTTTTAAACCATGTCACGTAGATCGCACTTACCTAATTGCTTAATGGGCAACATTTTTCTTTCCTCTTCCGCATCTGTCGTCCTACTTTCAGGTGCCAAGATTCCTCAGAATCAATTGTACATGCAATATTACGTGTCAGAATGCAATCAAAATGTATTAAAAATAATGCATCAAAAATGGAATTTATTTTATTAAAATAATTTACATATATATATTGAGCGAAAATTTGTAATTGATTTTAATATCAGACTTAATATCATACGTCGTTTTTGGCAAAGTTGATGAACACTTTTTCGCCTCGGAATTGCAGTCGTATCGCTAAACGAACAAGCACGTATAGCGAGAGAGGAGCGAAATTGTAGCTGTAAATCGCCGGAGTTGGCAGAGACGCCGATAGAGACTCGAGCCGCGATATCGCGCGATAATTTTTTGCAAGTATTCCGAATGTCGCCGACTGTTTCGGCAAGGAGGTGGAGGAGGGGTGCAAGTTAATGGTGCGGTTTCATCGGCGTTACATCCCGTTCCCATCCTCGCGCATCGCGCCGAATCCTAACCGAAACTCTTGGCACGATCCCGTTTACGATCGCACGGCTCGTTGGGAAATGTCCACTCTGGAAGTTGGCATCGGGTTTGAGTCGATAAAGACGCCGGCGATTATTGTAATAATTTTCGCGCGTTTCTCCTCTATGGGCTTTCAGATTACATCGAGAATGGCGGCGGCATTGTATTAGAAAAGAATAGGATAAAGAATAAGGTATATAGAGAGAGAGAGAGAGAGAGAGAGAGAGAGAGAGAGAGAGAGAGAGAGAACGGAGATCCTGATAATTTGGCAAAGCGTCTCACGAGGCTTTCCGTGAAAGTGCACGATTTCGGGATCATATAGTGAACTTATAGCAATGTCGGGGAAAGTATTATATTTCTAATAAAAAAAGAGAATGATTAATATTTTCCAGTTACAATTACTTTATTTCTGTTATTTCTTATTTAAAAAAAATATAAGTATATAGATATATACAATATAACAGTACAAAATTAATATAAAAATAAGTGATCGTACGCTATTATAGAATTCCTGAATTGTACAAAGTCATGTCGTGTATCAAAAGTGAGTACAAGAGCTATGAAGGAGAACGCATGAACACATATTAACATACAAATAAATAGTATGATGCAATAAAAGCGTATACATTTATTCTCTTGTAAATATTGAACTAATCAAACAAGAATTTCGCAAATAATAAGTAATTGCATAATAAATTTTTAAATGCTATTCAATAATTGATTATAAAGTCTAACAAAACAATTTTCTAATCATTGAATAAGTCAGACGTTATTAATAACATTAACACAGATATCTTTTTTTATAATTTCACTAACTTGGGATTTTAATTCGCAAGCTAGAATTTTTGTTTCGCAATTTTTAAAGAAGATTTTCAACATCGCAGAATGTTAACATTTCTATTTTTCAGCGATTGACTTTATTTGCGCCGAAACTTACACACATCATTCGAATCGCCATTCACGGTATCACAGGTTCAGCAATTAATCGCGGCGATTTCGACTCGTCAGCGTAGACGGACCTTCTTCATCATGTTCAGAACGCTGATACCTGGCAATGGACACGTCGGGTAAAAATTATGACAGCCCTGACCTTCTATACCGGAAATCAATTGACCCATATGAGCTGCGAAGTGGTACCTCGAGGGCACTTCCGCCATGGTGCTCAGACTTGTATCTCTGAAAACAACACAATGGAACTTTTTATTAACATAAATTTTCTGTTAAGAGTCCAAATTTTGCATCAGTACGACACTCATTAATTTCATTAATTGTAAAATCGATTTCTTGCATCAGATCACTAAAATTATGTCAAGGTTTTTTATATTTTTACATGGTGAGGGGTTTTGCAATTTTGATATATTAATATAATGAAGTTTGTAAGTGTCATAATGTGATGAAATCGTGAAAGTATCTTTGAAAACTTATAAAACGAAAAGTACCGTAAAACGGAATCCAATGAATGATGAAACAGTTGATTCTGTTAAACTCGGCCAATAATATAAGAATGAGCATAAGGTCATATTCGCGACTTTTACTTTCGATATAATTGCAGCCAGCAAACATATTCGCTTAAAGTCCGGTTATACCTGGTAATAACCACGTACGATGCATTCTCTGTCGGATCCTTTCTCTATTTCAATATATTCACATTTGCATTCCTAAACGAATCGAAAATGAACGAACAGAGTTTATTATTTTTCTGTAACGTCATAAATTCGCAAATGTATGCTAATATTCCACTTTAAAATATCATATTGATTTCCTTTTTCGTCATCTTGAAAATTCATTAGGTTTCAAAAGAATGATATAGAAGTGTTGAAAAAATATTAAAATGTAAAAATTACTACATCACGGAATACGACTTGTCCAATTTTCGCTCTGAAGTTTTGCTCACGCGCTATTTTCCATAAATTTATTACTTCAATTTTTCAGGAAGGAATCCGAATCGACATCATCTTCTGAAATGTCAAGAATTGCTGACAATATCTTCCGCCTCAAAAATCGTCCGAAATCTCAATCGAAATCGAGCAGATATCGCGCTGAATTTTTCGAGAAGTCGTTCGATCTGTCGAAAGAGCAAAAGCGCAGCAGTTTTGTCACGTATGACTCTCGTGGAGGATGTCTTTCTCCTTCAAAAAAAGAGGAAGAGATCTTCTCCCCCTTTACGACTCCGCGTCCCGACTCTCTTGGAAGTGACATCGTGGGATATAAAGAATAAACGCAAAACGGCTTTTTAGCCTATCTTGATCGGTTTTATCCCGATCGATCCGCATAGATAAAAATCGAGCCCGTCAAAACGGACCGGCGCGTTTATGCAGGCATAAAAGTAAATATAAAGCTCGGATTCTTCCGGGACATTAACCGCAGCGATTCTTTTTCGTTCAAGGATGCTTTCCGACAGAGAATGATAAAGACGCGCAAAAGATAACGCAAGCTACATTTGCTCTACTCGACTTCTCTGATTATATTTAAAGTATACCTAGAATTTTTTTTTTTTGCGAGAAGTACAAAACTAATATTTTTTTCCTCATCGTCTTTTCTGTAAAATTAAAAAAAAAACTTTTATTGTAAGATTGCAATTCTCTTTTAATAAAAATTGCAGGATTTATTTTACTATAATTATACGTATATATATATATATATATATATATATATATATATATAATTTTAATGAGCGTGCAATGTAAAGAAATATGATGTATTTAAATGAAAAGAAGAACGCATGACATTTCTCGAATCAGTGCTGTCGTTTTGGTTCATTATACTTTCTAATGGAACTCGCTTTTCTGCGTCAATTCATTTTACTATTCGTCGACGTCGTTTCTGTTTAACACGCAGACGAAAGTAAACAACCGTAATAAATATAAGATTTTTATTTGCGCCCGTTGCTTTAGAGAGATAAACTCTTAAGCTCTATCCATTTCCATTTACGATATCCTATATAAAATGCTTCTTTAATTTTTGCATTAAAGTGATTAGTTATTCTTTATTAACTGAATTGTATTATATTACATTGAAGAAAGAAAAGACTATATAAAATGCATAGTAAAAGAGTTTTTTTCAGCAGCTATTAATAAAACAAACGATAAGCTACGAAGATATGTTAATGAGATACAATTTGATGGAAAAAAAACCAACAAAAATTATCGATAGAAATGTTATTTGTTAATTTCTTTACTTCTTATAGCATGCAAAGCAGAATGCATATAAAGCAGATATTTGCTTATGAATAATGCAAAGTATCTACTTGCGTCATTAGAACGAAAACAACAATATTTTAAGTGACAAATGTCAGAGACGATTAAATGATCTTCTTCTTTCGTCCGTGCAAAAGTATTATCGAAGTCAAGGAAATATAATTCATTACTTTCTGTCGTCGTTTACTTAGCATATCGCAAAGAATGTTTGCAGGAAGCGAAGTCCGGAAATGGCGAATGCGAAATCTCGGCTGACAATATAGGAGAAAGTATGCGTGAAAAGGAAAGTGCTCGTCGGATGGCGAGATACGGCAAAAGGCATGTCTCGTTTTCGGACAAGACTTACATAAGACCCGACGAACTTTCGCGGCTGCTTTCGACCAGTACTTTCCAAAACGTTTACGATGCAACTCTTACTTCATGATGACGTGTAATGTACGAATTATGCGATTTTGAATATATAATTCCTAAAAAAATCCATCGACAAACATTCTCTTACAGCAGCACGATATTCATCGAGATATTGGCGACAAATTGCTATAAATAATCGTCAACGAAATAAATCCATCTTGCGTGTTTACAAGTATGAACAATCTGAAGGTGCAAAGAAATTGCAGTCGAAAAAAAAATTGCCCAGCAAAAATTTTAAAGAAAGCAATCAAATTTGCAGTATTGCAGGGAAAACCACTACAATGTGCTAATTTTCTCGGAATTCTTCGACTTCCTGATTTTTCGGCTCATTCGTTCAATTGACGAACAAATTGAACGAACGCAATGTTCACGGGATCGACGCATGTAAATGTGTAATTAATACATTCACGCTGGAAAGTTTCGCGCGACCAAAGTATGTATACCGCGTACGATACATTCCACGCAACGCAAATACGGGGATTTAAAAGCGTTCCACGGGGAACCGCATTTCCCGATTTTCCCGGCAGAGACACTCCGGTCCGTTTTAACATAACTTTGCTTTTAATTAGAACGTAAAATGGCGCGAATTCGCGGTATAATTCTTTGCGTTATCCGCATAACGCGACAGATGTACGCGTGTATATATACGCGACGCGGAACTCGGCCGCGTTTTACCGCCGATCGTAAACGAAAATTGCAAAATACGCGCGTGCATTTACCCTGGACGTCCAATTTTCCGGATCGCGGTCGCCTATATGCCGTCGTTTTTCGAAACGTCCTACAGTATTATCGGCGCGCACGCGGCGGATATTACCGCATCAGCCTTGATGAGCGAAAATTGCAAAATGCACACGCGCTGTCGCACGTTAATTCGTCGATGAAGGAATCAGTTATCGATTCATGCTTTTGAATTAAAAAAAAAAACCAGCCGCTTACATTTCGAAAGATCATGTTCTTCATAGTTCTCCCGAGAGTGTGCGCAAAATTTAAGAAATATCTCTTACGCTCGCTAACATTGCACATGTATTCAGGGTCGATGCACTTGAATCGTTCAGCAGCAATGTAACGGTCGAAAGTTGTGAAAGTAAGAGCACTGGGTGCAAGAGCCTCGATGATGAAAGTAGATTCTCAACTTACCACATACATTGAATAAACCGAAGTTGGAACTACCGATCACTCTAGATTTTCTCTCAAGCTACGTCAATAAAAATCTAGACTCTCTATGATCTGGTTGACACAAGTGAAATTTAATAATATGAACTGAGATCCCCATTTTCTCTTCTTCTTGACAATACGGATGAAAAGAAACAGAAATATAAAATGTAACGGTATTTAAATACCTTATGAGATTCAAAAGAGATCGCTCCATTTCGCTTAGCTGGTTTTGATGAACGGACGACGTGAGTTCGCATATCAACTTCGGCAGGCAAGCGGTCTTGATCGTCGCCATTATCTTCGCACGACGTAAGGCAACTGTCGGAGCAGAAATCAAGCCATTATTGTCAATTATATCGTTGTGCATGCTATATCATTCCAGAAGCTGACAAAACGATTAATGGAGCGCAGATATTATTTCGAATGACCGCGCAATTCTTGTGTGAACGGCTTTATTTAATCCTGGCATGATAAGTGACAAGTTAACAGCCAAGGTCTCACGCGTCAAAAACTTCTAAAGATTTCTGAGACATAACAAGGACACTTTTGGAATAGCGCGAAGACACGATTTCGTATAATATTTCGATTTTTAATCAAAATGTATTAGAATTGGAATAAACGTATAATAATTTTTAAATGTATTAATAATATTATATTTTTGCTATTATTTGTATCTTTGTATATGCTGAAAGATAATTCGCGGTGATGATTTTATAGTTGTAGTAGAATATCCGAATAATTAAACTGTTTCTTTTTGTTCTGACGCATGCATAATATATTATTTTTTTATTATTATAAGAATACTTCATTAATTTATAAAAAAGAAAATAGAAATGAAGAAATATCTCACGCAATAAGCAGCATGAGTCATAAAATATAATCACAAAACTATACAAATATATTATAATTACAAGCATAATCGTGCGTTAAAATATATAGCATATCACGCACTGTGATATCAAAGAAAGCCACTGCGATCGAATTGAAATATTAAACACATGTTATATATGTTATATGTTATCGCATTCTACTTTTCAACATTCTTTTTTCGATTAAAAACTGGTTTTGGTTTGTGAGCGAGATTCCGATAAACCGCGAGACGGATGAAACGTAAGCAGAGGGAATCTCGATAACGTAGCCAAATAATTAATACACACGAGCGCGCGGCTAATTAGCGAAGCAATTAGCTCCGCGCGGTCTGACAAGTACAACTCGACAAATATTTCCTCCCTCGGATAACGACGTGACGACACACGAGGCACGCATAGGCTTCGCGTACTTATATCAGTACGTAAGGGCAACTGTAGCGTGAAAATGTTAAGCAGTTGAAATGCGCACTGAAATTATACGACTCGCATTGCTTGGCGGAACACACAAGGTAACTAATTTTAATTTGTTAACGTAAGAGGATTTTACATCCTTTATAACTTATATGTTTTCCTTTGATGTAATATATTTGTCATATGCCACGTATCTTTCACGCGTTATTTTCTTATTCTTACCGTCATTCTTATCAACGTCTCTTTTCGAGACGACGGCTATCTTATCGTCAGGCGCCTTAAGCTGAGCTTCAAATCCTCTATTGGTTACGTTCCTCTCCGTTGCATTACCGAAAATCGATGAGATCAATGTGCTATAATCGCCGGCGAAAATCAGAAACATGCCCAAAAATATCACCAAGCGTACCGTACTTGTGTCCATGTTGATTTTTTCAGTACGATGAATCTCTTGGAAAGATTAGAGATAATTGATTTTTGTCATTGAACCGATTCTCAGACATGCGTTTGATAAAATAATGTACGAGTCCACTGCAGTAGGGAATTACTGAATTATCTGAAAGTATGAAATATCACATTGATTTTATTAACTAAAAAATAAATTCAGATACAATACGAAAGAAAGAAAGAGAAGAAGAAATTTTTTGTGTATTTTATCTTCTACATATTAAAACATGTATGATATAATAAATGTGTGTGTGTGTGTGTGTGTGTGTGTGTGTATGTGATAACGGTAATACTCTAATCTAACAATTAGACCGAAATCTAGTTGATTATTTCAGTGGAATAATGCATTACAACTGTGAAATTACATCAAACGATGCAAACGTCGATTCGCGATGATTCCGCCGCTTTCGACGATCACGTATTATTACGTAAACGTGTAACAGTCACCCTACTTCGAGAACGCAATCGGTTTCACCTTAACCTGAATTTTCAAAGATACAAACGATTACTTATACGTGTGGCCGTCTAAACAGATATGTACCTGTCCGCGATCCACGTAACCGGCAGGTCGATGCTGTGGAATGCGAGATCGCGGTTTCTTCTCTTTCTTTCTTAAAGAAGAGAGAGAGAAAAGACTCTCACTCTCCGTTAACTTCCACTTTCTTCGAGCTCCGCACTGCGCTGCACGGCGATAAAACTGAATTCTCTTACGACGTCCGGCCTTTCATCCGGTGCGACAGAGTCGCTCTCGAAAGTCGATTCCTTTGTATCGTCGAATGCACTTTTAGCGCGCGGAATCGCGGAAACGGCCGGCGAAATTGTAACGGGGGTCCTCCATCTACTTTTCCCAAGAAACTCTGCGCAAGCAGCGCGGTTGAACTTTTCCCAGCGAACCGTAACAATGTCGTCGAACGAGAGCGGCGTCGAAGTCTACTTTAGAAACTCGCGCTCGCGTCACCGGTTAATTCGTCCGCTCCATCTTTCGATTCTACGGTGGTGCAATTCGCCCGCTAAATTACACACACACACATACACGCACATACGCACACATCGACGTCTAAATTTCGAAAAGCAATTACAATCGCGAGAACAAACGGTCAATCCCCGGATGACATCGCTGACTGAAAATCATGCGCGCCCAACAGCCGCTTAAATCAAATCACGCGTAAATCGAAATCCGCGGATCGTAACTCTCAATATTGCGCGCGCAGTTTTCCGCGATTATACATATACGGATAGCACAATAGCTCTACAACGAATTTTTCTTTTCATCAATCGATAGAGGTACGCCGTGAAAAATATCCCGATGAAATGTTGGACGTTGAATATCACTGCGTCACGGATGTCCACGGGAAACGTCTGCGCGCGAGACACAAACAATTTTGCAAGAGCGATTGCGCGAAACAGAATTCGCGAACACGCCACTACCTATCCGCTGATGTAGCACTGAACGTACACTTTGGGAGTGACAGCTTGTACGAGATCCTTCCGCCGAAGGAGAGAGAAATACGGGCAGCTCGCCTGTACCGAGGCCTGTCGAAGTCGCGGAATGACTGTGAATGAGACTCGAAACCACGGCAGCGAGCCTAACGAGTCGTCAGTGAAAGTTTCCCGATCGCTCGCAAGTCTACGAGTTTCGATCGCTCGCGGCTCTACATAGTTCTAAAACAAGGTAAACTGGCGTACGAATATATAATACATTCCGCTTTTGGTATCAGCGGCAATTATCCCCCCCCCCCCCCCCCGCTAAAAGTATTATAATATTTATATTTTGTTATATATAATATTTATTATATAATATAATATTTATATAAAGTTTTTATATTTAATCTATTGCTCTTTATCGAATGAATCATAAGTTTGAAAAGAGAGATACTTTGTCCCATGTTGAGAAAAAAATGTATGTTTTCTAAGAAACAAGTGTTGAAAGTACATAAAAATATACTTCACAATTTTAAAAAGTTATTAGTATTATTTTCATAAAATTTTCAACAGAAGAAATTAAACGAGATACGCTTTGATTATATAAAATCGATAAGATTTAATTTTACATTGATTTTACAAGCCGAAACAGTCATTCCTTCTCTTCACTGAATTTCCAAAGCAGGTTTTTTTGCAAAATAATGACTTGTGACAGCTGTGTTTATATATCAAGAATGATACCGTGTGTATGAAAATACCCGAGAAAAAAATAGAAAATGATTAAATTGTAACAAGCAGAGCAGAAAGACGATAATAACAGTAAAAAATTAATAGGTCGACTTACAGATAGAGTAGGATGTTGCATTGAACGACTATCGTACGAAGCAAAAGCTTTCCCTTTCAAGCATGTCAATCATGTATAGATTTTAATTGAATACTTTCGTTCTTTCAGATGAAAGTACACAATTTAGTAGACTCAGTAGATATGTAGTTCAAGAAATGTGGACAATCGGTGTTTTAATAACCTAAGTAGCCTTTCTAATACAGTTTTATCAATATTTACGCATGCTTGCAGACATTTATCTTCTTGAGATAATATTACATATTCAAAATGCAATAAAACACAACATACAACAAAATAGAGGAAAAACGATAAATAATTCCTCCTAGAAGAATTAGATTAGCTAAAAAGACATATGACGCAATTATTATCAATGTTATTAAAGTAAAGTCGCCTTCTTGACATCGCTTAGAATAGAACGATCGTCATCAAAAATATTTCGAAGTTTTTATGGGAAAGTCGTAGCAGTAAAGATAATTTTCATATCAACTAATGATAAATTTCATCGCACTACAAAATTTGTGGGCCGTAAATTACATGATAAGTATTTTAGCACGCAATGTTGCACCTTCGTTGCCTTGTTGTTGAATATAAATGATGTTTTCTTTTTCACTGAATTACTTTATTGATATCGCTCAGAAATTTTAGTGGACATAAGGCATGAATTCTCTGCATTTTGACGCAGATACATCCGCATACGTCTTTATCAGCATCAAATTTACAATAAAATGGCACGATTAAAAAAATATAACTTTTTTGACATGTAAATAGAATAGAAATATGGGGCGAGAATATTTATGTGATTGTTATTAGCATACTTTAATTGCTGCTTCTGAAGCATGTTCTCTCTCTTTCTTTCTTCCTTTTTGTCTCTCTCTCTGTCTCTCTCATTTATGAAACCGAACATCGAACGCATTCGATTAATTAATTATTACCTCCAGTATGTGTTTACATAAATATTCATTTCAATGAAGGTTTATTGCATTATTTTTCAACCAGGTCGAATCTTTTAACTGAGAATGCAAATCTGAACAGTTAATATCTACTTGTTCGATCGATAAGAATAAGAATTAATTTTTTAACACTATATTTTCTACAATATAAAACAGCATATGTGTCATTTACATATACGTGTAAGTTGTTTTTTATTTCATAAGTATTATTTTGCACGCAATTATTGTGCTATGAGCATAACAGGTAGCTAATTATGCTTGAAAAATACACAGTCATGAAACACGATTATAAAGTCTACTGCAGCAGAAGTATAAAGAAAATATATTGTCTGCAATGTTTCAACTCGAATTAAAATACAACGAAATACAAAAATATATGAATAACAAGAATATATGTTTATTAAAATCTCATAATTTTATAAAAACACAGTATTGTAAAAATAGATATTATTATATTAAAATCATATTATTTCTAACATGTTATATAAATAATACATGTTATGTATAAATAACATTTTAAATACACACAAAAGTAAGGAAATGGTGAGAAAAGATTATAGAAATCATCTTTGAGACGTTAAAAAAAGTTGTCGAAATATATTTTTATTAATGTAAAACTCGGTAAAACATTGTAGCAAGTCCTAATAATGATTTAGTAAAAGGTGTGACATTCTTTAAGGAATCCATGTGGATTTTACGCATGTTACAATACGAAGATCGTCGCGAGCGCATCTTGAGTCGTTTAGAATACCTCTTTCGATCACCATCATGATAATTGCTGTGTCTTGAAAAAATTCTATTCGTAGCTGTAGAATAGAATTTCAAGAATTAATTCAATTCAAGAATACACACACACACACACACACACACACACACACACACATATATATATATATCTAGAAATAAAATATTATATGATGTAATCTAAAATATGGTGAACGTCTTACGACGTCGAATAACAGATTCCGAGGAAGCTTCTGCCGAGGCGCTATTATTTGAATCCGATTTTTGACGGTGGAGTTGCAGATGCAGTTGCAGACGGCGCTCTCCGTTGCCCAGGCGGTCGACTGACAAAGATCCCGTATTTCCGAGGCGGAGGTTCCGGTGGAACGGACGGCGGAAATGACGGTTCGAGGATCTTAAAGTCACGTTCGACAATAATTAACAATTACACAATCTAACATATTATTAATCCTCTCTCGCGCGCGCGCGCGCGATTAATTTTTATTTCAGCCGAGTCGACATAAAAAAAGATGATTCAAGTATGCTATTTATTAACTGCGTCTGAATCAATTAAGTTAAATCACATTTTACAGACTTGATATCATTCTCTTGATTATATCATTCTCATGATTATTTGTATCATAGTCTTGATTAGCCCGTAATGTGAAATTCCAAAGATATTTTTAAATATTTTATTTGCTGAGAGACCAAATATATGCATTTTCACCTTGAACTTCTCGAGCGGATTCGCGATATCCTCGTGTCCTTTTGGACATTCACCTTCACCGGTTGCGATGACACCGGTTGAATATGTAAGAGATTTGTCTGGATATTTGTACTAAAAACCATCTACGATTTAATAATAATTACTGAAGCGGGTAAAAATGGGTAGCTACAGAAAAAATGTCAAGAAACGAAGATTACTTTTTCAACGATTCTTTCTAATTCGACGATTTTATTGGACGTCGTAATTAATTCTGTGCTGAGCCTGTGCATCTGAATAATTAAATTGATGTTTACGATACGAACATTAAAGGAGTTTTTTTATCTATACATAGATTTGCATAGATTTGTAACTCTTAAACTTACTTCATCTTCTAAATATTTTGTAGTGATTTTTTGCGTATCTGTCTATAAAGTAAACAGCATTAATTATTGTAGTTATTATAGAAATAAAAGACAAGATATGTCTAACCGTTTTCACAATCACTTCTTCGAATTCCGCCTTCTTATTTTTCAGCAATACCAATCTGTCTAATTTCTACAAAAGAAATAAAATTCTTGCCAAAAAAGCGAATATATATATATATATAAATTAATAATGGATTATTAATTCCAAGAACCAAGTAAAATAAAAGCATTGGTCTCGAATGAGTAAATGTCATAATCCTAAACTCACTGTCTTGTTCTCTGCAACTGTCGTTGACATTTCCCGATTCGATTTTTCAATTCGTTTTATTATCTTGAACAATTGTATCGAAAATCGTGTTAAAATTAACTTAGCATTTAAGATGTTAATTTTTCGAATTAGTTGTGCTACTTTTGGCTTTCAGTCGTAATGATTACTTACGTAATTAGCGTACCATAATACCGCATAGAACAGGATGTACATCAAAATGCAGATGTAAAAGTTATCCAAAACGTACGCTCGTATAAAAGACTGCGAATATAAACGAAGATACAAAAATATCATATAAATGATATTTGTTAAGATAAAATTATTTCGTTTTCTCACTAAATCCCGATTACCTGGCGATCGTAAATGTCAACGAGCTTTAAAATCGGATAGGATCTCGACAGCTGGGAGAAATAACGTGACCTCTGCGAGAACATCCTCGAGAGTGTAATCCATTAGCGAAGTAAAGAGCTACGAAAATCAAGGAAACTCGTGCAAGCGCTGACAAGCGTAGAAACCGTACAACGTATTTCTGTGATAAGATGTGGAACGACGAATTTCCAGGCGACTTTACGGCATCGTGTGAATGTGTCTCGTTTATATCCGCCATTCGATAAGTTACTCGCGAATAGTAGAATATCGCGAGAAAACGCGCTGAGAACTTCACGGAATAAAGTAATTTTCGTCAAACTTTTGTCGACTTCTATTGATGAATATTGACATAATCAACACTTTCTGAAAGTGTAGTAACGCGCGTACGTGTGTGTGTAAACATTCTGCGATTTATTAAACAATTATACAATATTAATATTTTCGACCTTTTATAACATGTTCACAACTTAAATTTAAAATAATTTGTTTTCAACTTGCAATCTTTTATGCATTGTATCGTAGCTTCTAAAAATCCTTATCACACAGAATATTATCTCCCTCGTAGGGATTCATATAATAACGCTTAAGGGATTCGCGATAACGTAATCTCTTTCTATATAAACATAATTAAAATCTGAAAATGCGTGTTGAAGCAGGTGATTTCATACATCGATTGTTATATTATGAATTGCAAAGATTACGAGACTAGTAGTATCGATAATTCCCGCGATAATACAGTGTAATTTAGCGATAAGTGATAGGATAAGAATAGCGCAGAAATCATAATTAATCTTATCAGTGTTATAATCGTTATTATTACACTGCCGAATTGTCCTTAATTTTGTTCATGCTGTTCGTTGAAAGCAACGCCTTTTTTAAATCTTTTAATAACACAATTCATAATTTATTTACTAAGTAATTTAATCACTATGCGGCATTTTCACTTTAAACGACGAGCTTTGTAATTTTATGAGTTCAAATTTCCGGCGTCAGCACCGCTGGTCATTAAATGTGGCTTGAAGTAATAACGTATTAAACCCAACATTATACAAGGCGCTATTACAGGCACTTTCGTCTCACGAGTTGGTACCAACAGCTAAAATATATATATTTAACGTAAACTTAAATAAAACTATATGAGTCCCTGTGACCCTCGAGAAACGCGGCAGAAATCAAAGTCGAAAAAAAATCTAAACTGTTAAACAAACACTCGTCTGGAAAGTTTGTCGTTCGAGTGCTCTCTCTCTCTCTCTCTCTCTCTCTCTCTCTCTATTTTGCCTTCCGCTCAAAGCAAATTATGAACTAATCCACGGGGGATCGTTTACTTTTTACGTCAAGCACCGAGTCGGCTCCATCGATGTCCTCCGATTAAATACACAAGGATTATCACATGAAAGGCATACAGACCGTTCGATGCAGCGAGAAACCACATACACACGGCTAGCCATCTACTACTATCTACGCACACATATGTATCAGCATCGCTTCCGAATATGTACACAGCCGGTGATACGCTCGAGCCTTCGCTGGGGCGAGACCGGGCCACTTGTCGTTTCTCACTGACGCCTCGCGGGCAGGGTTGACTAACTAAATACCGTAGTTAGCCGGAGCCCGAGGCCAGGGTTAAACGGGGCTTAAAAAACTCCGGCGAGAACGCGCCGCGCGAGAACGTCGAATCAACTGCGAAAACACTCGAGATCACTTAGAGGAATCTCCGCGACGTTCCCGTTGCGACGACAGGGTCCGCAGCAACTTTGCTCTCGCCGATCCGTCCCGTCCTCCCGGGGATATTTATGTAAAACAGTAGCCGAATAAACGTGCCGACCCTTGGAGGATGGAAGCGCGATGGAACCACTTGACGCGTCAAAAACGTCAGTTACACATCGGAGGGCGGTGCCGCCGCGCAGCCGGGTGTGCAGCTTCGAGGGTGCTTTTGTCGCAGGAAAAAGACCTGGGTTTGAGGAGGAGCGATCTGGAATATCCGAAATGGAAATCGAGAGGCTACCCGTGAAAGGGCCGCTATTATTTTGAGAGGAAGATCGGTTTGCTCCAAGGATTTAAGGAAAGTTACGAACAAACGTGATACTTGAATCACGTAATAATTGACTTCAAAATGTAAGATATAATCATTTCCGAGAAACAGTTGTGACTCATGTTTAGCTTTCGGTATATATTTTGTTATTATTCATATTATCATCTTTGAACTGCCGATAATTTCGGAACATTAGACTCTATCATTTGAGAAAAAGATGACTCGGTAACTTTCTACATTTTATTATAATGACATACGATATACTGCCTCTAAATTACTAATACTTACTTTCTCTTTTGACACTTTCTATAAGAATATAACCCGAGCAAAAGGTCAGCCGCGATTCGCAAGGAATATTCGTTTATCTTCCTTATCCCTCGAATCAACCCAAGCTTCACCGCACTAAACTCTGCACGAAGGACGAACGACCACGGTCGCCCTTCACGAGCGAGTTATCGTGCGATCGGCGTAAGCGCCAAAGATAAAGGCGAGCGAGCCACGGGGGAGGAAAATTGGTCGAGCCACCTAGAGCAGGATATCGTGGATCCTGGCAGGAGCTCTCTCTCTCTCTCTCTCTCTCTCTCTCTCTCTCTCTCTCTCTGTCTTTCTCTCTTGTGTGCGAACTAGCGGCGGAGACGCGCCGTTTCGGGGCAACAGCATCGGGACATAATCGATTTGCCGTGAGCTCATCCGTAATTCGCTCCCCGCGACAAGAAAGTCTCGGCGGCAAAGGCGCCAGCCGAGCGAGAAATTACTCATCGTTCTGATTGAGGTTAATTAATTAGATAATTAAGTCCGCCTCCGACGACGTAGGGGCGAAACGCAGCGGGGATACGACAAGTGAGCGACGACGTGGCGTTTGCGATTAGCAAACGCGAGCGAGGCGTCTCGCTTCTGGCTGCGTCCCCCAAGAGAAGACGGTCGATCCTCGTTATAAAAATCCTCCTCGTTATTACCTCGAATCGACCCCCGCGTCCGCCTCTCTTATCTCATTAACGTCCTTCCTCGAGCGCCCCGCTCGCTATTGTGTCGCGGATAACGTCCCTCCGACTCTCTTCCCGCGTAATAAAGAGAAAGAAAAAAAGTTTGCGTCGCTGAATTTCATGTCTCTTATACTCATCATCACGTTGGAATCATCGAAAGCAAGCAAGATATTCAATTGCGTCCGGTTATCGAATACGAGACACGACGAAAATATCATCCTAATTTAAAAAATTTTAAAAAATTATATTAACGAAAACGTGATTAAAAACTCTTTACACAGTAATTCCACGTGTAAAGAGCGGGCACTCTGTTAAACTTAGCTCCGAGTTGCATCCTCCAATGCAATCTTCTATTCTTTCGCTCCCACGGCGAAACTGACAAAGTAAACCAGCTTACGTTCCACCCCGCGTACGCGAGACCAGGATTTGGAGGGAGTTTAAAGCGAATCTCTGAAAACCCCGCGCGCGTTCGATAAATTTTCATGTCACCTTTATCTGACGGTATTTCACGAGCGGCGCCGCGGGTTGGCTCGGTCGCGTATGAAAGAACTCTTTACACGTGACACTTAACAAGAATCTCATAATCTTGCGGGAACGCGGCTCTCTCTCTCTCTTTCTCTTTTTCTCCTTCCCTCGTACCCGAGAGACGCCGTGAAAATCCCTTTGAAGATGTACCCATTGACGCTCGCGGTTTAATATTCCGTCACGGATATTAATGCTCTCCTAGCAACGACTCCTCGTAAATCAGCAAAGCCCCCATGCTGATGCACTTTTCGCTACCGTTTCCCGGCATTTCCTCCCCCTTCTGCTTTCACCGATATCGCGGTCCCTCTCTCTTTTCTTCTTCTCTCTTTCTCTCTCTCTCTCTCTCTCTCTCTCTCTCATTTCGTCCATAAGATCCTCAGATCCGCGAGGACAGTCGCGTTGATTGAGGATAATGCGAGATACTAATTATTCATCCGTACGGAGAATTCGTTAGTAGGAAAGGAAAAACGCAGCAACGACAAAGCGTTTCTAGACGCATGGGCTTTTGTATGCACGAAATGCATCTTCTGTCATTGAGTATTTCCATCATTGTGCTTTGATGTCATTCCACAAGCACCAAGTAATATGCGGCATATAGTATCTACGAGGATTCTGGTAGACTCATGGAAAATTACGGGAGATAAAAGTAAGTTTGACGAATAAAAAATCAATTGTCAGAAGCCGATGCACAAAATATAATGTAAAAATGCGACATAATTTTAATAAACTTTTTAACTTTTTTAACTTTTTTTATAATTAAGAAATTATAAGAGTTTAGCGAATTGCAAAATAAAATACTTTTTAACATTTTGTAAATTTTTTCTTTGAGCAAAAGAAACAGACTCGTAAAATAAACACAGTTTTTTCAAAAAATTTCGTTTCCTTAACTTAAGAAAAAAATAGAGAAAACTTTGAAAAAAGGTTTCAAATAAATATTTATGATCTTTCACACATGAAAGCTGAAAAAAATTTAGCAATAAAACAGATTTTCAGAATGTTAAGTTTTACGTGAAATCTCTTCACGGTACTTTGACTTCACCACAATAATAATGCACATATGTTAGCACGTTACTGTAAGTGTATCATTTCTACCGTAAAAAGTATCTTCGAATAATATCTCAAACATCTTAAAACCGTTTATTATTTTTTTTTTTTTCTTTTCGTAAGTATACCACCGTTCGAAATTATCACGGTTCGTGCACCGAAAAATATTCCGTCCCGGCTTTCTTCGATTTCGCGCGCCTTACGAAGAGAGAAAAGGATGTCTCCTTCGAGTCCCGATGTTCCACCAAGCATGAAATAAGTGTACACACGAAGTCCTCCCGCGTCAGTATGAAGGGGCGCGAGGGCTTTCCACGGCGGTCGCGACGATAAAGCGAATTTGCACAGGGGGTAAGAGTAAAACCGAGGGAAGAGGATCTCGCGCTCCGTGGAAACACGATTTCCGTGTTCTTTCCTTCAATCGAACGGGGGATAAGAATCCCTTACGCACGAGCCGTTATAAAACCATAAAGATGTAATCGTAGATCGGGGTGATCGCCGGGTCTTCTGCTACTGTTGAAGAATTATTGCGCCGAACAAAACGTGGTAAGAGTTGGCGTAGAAAGATCGAACGAAAGATAAATAAATCGAGAATTTCCTGCTCGCGTTACGTGAAAGTGAGGAAGTAGGTTGAGTCGAATTCCTTCCTGATTCTTAACCTATCACAGTTGTCCTAATTTAATAAAAAGAAACATTATTTTATTGCGTGAAGGCAGTTATTTAGCTTAATCATTTTAAATAATTGAAATAAAGAAGGTCTAATTAAGTTTCTTTCTAACGGTAAACGAAAATACAGATATCTTGATAGCTTAATAATTTCAATCTGTCGCTTGTCAATATGAATATAAAAACCCACGTGATGCGTATTTTTCATAATAATTATCTGTTCCATAATTAAAGTTCCGGAAAGTAAAAAAAAAAAAAAAAAAAAAAAATCAGATGCGCATCGGACTTGAGAATCGCATCATACAGCCGCTCTGAATCATCCCCGAAATCGAATCTAAAAGTGATTTCACAATGACACTTGCTCGCTCGGCTGTCATCCCGCACGGACGTCGCCGCACCTACCGTGGATCCACTGTGCGTAACAGCACGTTGCGCCGGTGCCCCCGATTGTCCCGCATGCAAGTGTCACGGGTATCCTGTCAGTCAAGGATCGGCGAACCGTAAGGAGAAGCGCATTGTATACGAAAAAGTATAACAGAAATGGAATCGGGGGTGTCGCCGAATTCCGGTCCGCGCGCGAAACGAGGGAAGGGTCGGCCGCGCGTACACGCGCGCGTGAATCGTGATCTGGGGTTCGGATCTGATTGGACGTCACTCGAGAACACGTCAAATTGAAGAATATGCTGTGACTTGAAATTAATTTGAGTGGTTTCCGCGAGGCTGCCCGCCGGAGCGTGCGTCCCTGATTAATTGTTTTCGTCCGCTCACGAACTGCGATATCATCTATAAAGATTGGTCCGCTTGTCGTGGTATCTCAGAAACATGAGTCCCAGCTGTGACGAAGAGATATAAGATATATGTATTTGTTGTTTATATTTCTCGTATCAATGATTGTATAGACACTTTCGCAACCGCATGTTTTATGTATCTAATAATATATCCTTTATGTATCTAATTAATGTTTTATGTATCTAATAATATATCCTTGTAAAAGTTCAAGTATTCAATTTATATGCGTACAGAGAACACGAAGAAATTAACAAGTTTATAATATGCAAATTAGCAATGAACAGAGGTTCCATGGTGTAATGGTCAGCACTCTGGACTTTGAATCCAGCGATCCGAGTTCAAATCTCGGTGGAACCTTTATTTTTGCGTGAAATTAATATTACAAAGAACTCGAATAATTTGATTATTTATACAATATGCAAATTAGCAATAAACAGAGGTTCCATGGTGTAATGGTCAGCACTCTGGACTTTGAATCCAGCGATCCGAGTTCAAATCTCGGTGGAACCTTTATTTTTGCGTAAATTTAATATTATAAAGAATGCGAATATAAATTGAAAAGTTTACAATATGCAAATTAGCAATAAATAGAGGTTCCATCCAGTGATCCGAGTTCAAATCTCGATGGAACCTTTATTTTTGCATCGGATGTTTATTTCTGTTCGTTACATTTATATAAAAGTAGATCGAGCGATTATTTCCACAAATCTTTAAACTGATAAATATTTCTTACAGGAAAACTGTTAGAAATCAATAATATATTTCTTTCAAATTTCAAAGATAAAGAGACAAAGATACTAATTATTTTAAGGTGTTTAATTAAATATTATATATATTCTAATTGTAAGTTATGTTCATGGAATCATTTATACATATGTTAATAATTTAATAAAGTACAGTAAACTTATAGCGCGGTTACGTCTTTGTAACGCGGATTTGTATAATGCGGTAAATCATTCCGATATAATGCGATAGACAAATTGTACATTTTTGTGAAAAATTTTATATTTCTTTTATAATTATAATAAACATGTATTTTCAAATTTTGTACAACTCATAAGTATCGTATAATCGGAATCTATAATGCGGTATATATCAGGAATCTATTGTATTGATTCCGTTGTTATTTTTATCTATATATTACAACGATTAAGTTTAACGAACAATAAATATAATCGATGCTGACAAATAAAAAGAAATGAACGTTTTTCAAAAAAATTCCTTCGAGCCGGATTCGAACCAGCGACCTATGGATGTCTATATAAAGAGCTTCCCAACTACAGTCCACCGCTCTACCAACTGAGCTATCGAAGGCTTCGGAATGTACGTGCTCAATTCGTTACTTTAAGATATTGCATAGATTTAATATATCAACGTATAAGATATGTATATATACCCAAACATGCATTATTAATTATTTAGATGTAAAATAATTATAGCTAAATAACGTGACAAATATTTTAAATACTTAAATAATACTCTTACTTTTATAGTAAGACGGCATATAAGTGAGAAAGACAAAAGTTATCGAAAGGAAATAGTATAATTATTTTTTATCAATTAATATTAATAACATTCTGTTTTTTTTTCCCTGGGGGAGAGGAAAATGCCGACCGCAGGGTTATGTGGGGCTCGCACCCACTAAAAACCTCCCCTGTTAAGGATACCATCGTCATATGTCGGGACCCCCGGAACCGCGATAGCATTATTTCCGAAGCCCCCGATTGATTAACAACATCCTAATAACTGGATTTATAATTCTCAATGCTGAATTTAATAAAAAAAAACTTATTTTTATTCTGGACTGCTGCCACAACGGTAATTAATTAATAATAAAATATTTAAGTGACGGGAATAAAATATTTTAGAAGCAACGCGCGCGCTTAATGTTTATTATCTCTTATCGATTGCTTATTATCTCTTATCGATTGTTTAATATCGTGCAAGACAGAGAGATGCATAGTAATTCAAAATATACACAGATAATCCTTCCCCGTACTGTTCCATTCTGCAAATTTTATGATATTTGATCTGGTGTTTTTTTCGCCATATCGCGATATAGTTATCACTTATTTATGACGCAGCTTCGGTCTTGAAGTAGCGGACCGAAGAATTGCGTGTCAAAGCTCTTATGCGGAAAGTAGTCTGAATCTTTTATGCACGGAGAACAGCGTTTCACAAACTTGTTGCACTTGTATATACATATATATATATATATATATATATATATATATAAACACTTTTTTTATTCATTTATTTTAAGATAAAAATATAATTTTTTATACATTTTTTAAATTTAATTAAAGATATATATCTTAGTCTCAAAAACCCATGCGATAAATAGAGTCATAGGACAAATATGTTAGAAACTCCTTAATCAAAACTTAAACCAATATAAGCAAAAAAGAAAAACAAACATTTAGAGATAATTGTAGCGAAAACAAATCGATTGGCTTAAATTTATCATCCGAATATTATAATTTCAAAAACGAAACATGTTTTAAATGAAGTACGCGTGCTTCCGGATATGCATTTCGTTTGGGAAACACTGGCCCCTAGAGAATTCTGTATCTCGCGATGCACGCCAATCACCATCAAAAGCGTCGTAGACGCCCGTGCTTCATGGCCCGATACAGTTTACATAAAACTATAAAATTATGGCCGTAGACGAAGGAGACGCTCCCGGGAGGAAAACGAGGAGGCCCCGCGGAGGTGGGCTATCGTAAAGCCGATGGGGTATTTTTACATGAAGTCATTAAACTCGGTTTACGGCGAAACAAAGTACCTCGCCATCCGCGCCCTTCCTCTCGCGTCGCTTAATTACTCCTCATCGCCGAATTAAGGTCCTAGATCGCACTCTGGTTTAATGAGAGACGAATGTTTAATGAGGGATTCGCGGAGAGAACCGTGTTCCCGGTTCACGAGACAGTTTTCACGATGTCTAGAAGATGGCAGAATCCATGTTCCCTCCCCGCTACCCCGAAGAAGGATGCCAAGAATTACGTGAACTGCTGTGTGTTTTGTTTGCACAGCAGAGAACAGCAGATTCTCCGCATATTTCGTGTTTGCCCAATCTCGCAAACGCTATTTAAGACTTGACCTCGTTGCCAAACGATATTGGTTAAAAATTCATAGAGAGTGTTTCAGCGTTTCAGATCGGGGACACAAGATATTTTCTCATCTCCGAGTGTTTCTGTTGCCAAATACAAATCCTGGAATATCGGACAAGTCCATTTCGGTTCATTTGGATTCAAGCAAACGCAATATCCTGACAATTTCGGAGCCGACAAAATTTAAATATCGTAAATTAAAGTGAAGTGTATCTCGTGTATAAATTTTAGATATAATTTAAGATAATAATAAAAAGAGTTTAAGGAACAGCGTGATGAAAATGTTTCACCTTATGAAGTATATGTATCTTCGTATCCGCGTACATCTCCGTTTCACAATGGACAATTTTATCGTCGCCGAGCCAATAGCCCGTGCTTTAAAGTCCATCTTTAAACAATGACGGTAACGAGCAGGGAGATGGACCGGCTAAAAGCGGCGCCACGATGGATCGTATAAGTCCGAAGCGTCGCGTAGACAAACAATTTTTAGGGGGCAGTTAAGTCGCGACATTGTACACGAGTATAGATGGAGAATCACCATCGTCACATCCTAGCGATCACTCGCAATGCGAGGACCATTTCCGGGGGCGTCTTCGAAGAATTCGAAGAATTTTTTTTTTTTTTTTTTTTTTTTACGAAGCGCTTTTATGCGAGACGCGCACTCTTTAGGCATATAAAAAAATTTCTCGTCTTATTTAAAGACGCTGCCCCACTCGCTCGATGCCTAATAAACGTTTTTACGACATAAATTCGAGGGTGTGTCGCGAAGGGGGTTGGACACGCGCTTCTAGAGGCTGTTATAAAACACCTTGTAATTGACGTGACGCGCGTAAATCTTAGATATCGAGGTTTTATGGGTAAATGGGAAATTGGCTCAAGTAGCTGCCTGCTCCGTTGGATTTATGCGAAGTTTCTTGGCAACGAGATTACGGAAGGGCTCGCGAATGTGCGCCGTTGCGATCGCGATACTTTAAAAACGGTAACATTATTTACTGTGGTATTTACCAAGTAATATATGTACGTTTATTTAGTTTATTTACCGAATAGATTTTCTTGCTTCCTTGCGGATTTAAAGCCCCCTGGAGATTTTTCTGTAAAAGGAGCTCTTCGGACCGCATTCAATGAAATCGCCCCGAGACAACGCGTAAGAAATGTGTGTACACACACACACACATATACATACATATATATATATATATATATATATATATATATATATATATACACAAACATAATATATATGCGTTTCGTGTATAAACGGACGTATATAAACGGACAAAGTTACTTTACGCTCGGATTTAAGGAATACGCGGCCATAAGCTATAAAGATTCCCGTCATAACTCGAACGGTATCACATTTTATTTAATTGCCCCGCGGCTCACTCGCTCGCGGGCTTTTCCCGCTCGTGCATAATATTATTTATTGCGAAAGGAGCTGTTAAAGTTTAACGTCGCGGAGGCGCTCACTCTCAAAATTAAATGCGATAAAATGTTTGTTATCCAATCGGCCTGCTACTTAATGTCTTTTCGCCCTCATCTCTCTCGCTTGAATTTGTAAAGAGAGAGAGAGAGAGAGAGAGAGAGAGAGAGAGAGAGAGAGAGAGAGAGAGAGAGAGAGAGAGAGAGAGAGAGGAAGCAGTAATCCGCGCAAAGACGACTAGCAACGTATTATCTCGCGGATAAGAACGAACACCGAGGCTTTACAACCATTTAGCTGCGAAGTGTTCTCTAAAGTACGTAAATGTAATTACGATTCATACGTAATGGAAAGCTTGAAATTATTTGTATTACTACACATACACGCACACCGCTGTTACAATGAAATTTCAAAATACTATAGACCTACGAAATGCAGAGGATGAATTTCAGCAGGACGATGAAAGCTCAAAGTAAATTTTAAGCTTAAGCGAATCTTAAGTGAAAAGCTTAAAAATCGAATTTGAACATGTTCCAAGTTTAATTTCCATTTTTTCTACTCATGACGCATCATATCGTGATAGTGCCAAGTCCAATTATAATATTAGACGTCACAGCTGTCATCTCCTCTCTCTCACACTATAATAATATTGTGTAATATTCAACACGATTTACGAAACTCTCGCTAATCTCGATAACGCTACTCCGGTCTTCTCATTTGCGAATTCTACGATATCCGATAGCTGTTTAATGTCCTCTCGTCTCGTCTCTTCTCGAGACGACGGGAAGCTGCAGAACGATCCGTACATTATCTCGCGGATAAGACAGACTTTACAGCCGCCAAGTTCCGAGAGAGTGGGCGGTTATACGAAACCTTTCGAAAGTACCTCGGGTACGACGGACATATTCGCCAAGTAAGCTCGACATTGTCGATCAGTTAAGCTTCACCGCGGGAGAGGCCGATAAATCCGGCGTCGCGGAAGGATGCATAAATCTCTTTAATTTACTGCCGCGTAACTTTTATTCCGCGTATATATATAATACCACCTACCCGTGTTACGCTAGCTGGCTGCATCGAGACGTTTAAAACTTTTAAAGAGCCACCTATCTCGCCGCGATAAGCGGCCCCGTTTCGACTGCGGAATTATTAATTTAGACTCGAAATGGCCGTGCTTTATATCGCGCCGCACGCGAGTAATAGAGTTTGGTTCACACCGAGATGTCAAGCGGATAATAATCATTTGAGATGTAAACTTCCCCATTACTCTCGAGGTAAGTCAGAAATATCTGAGATCGAAAAAATTAAAAAGCTGCAACGAATACAGCGTCCAAATTTTCCGAATGAATCGTTTACTAACAATAAGAGACGATGGCATCGATTCGACATCGTTATGGAATCTCTCGATTTTGATATCTCTTCAGAAATGCATTTCCACCAGAACAAGATATCGAGATGAAAGCTCGTGTGATTCTCGATTACACGTTTCGTCATTACGGGGAGTATTTTATCGTCCGTCTGAGTTCCGGGAGTTCCGCTCGTTAACCGGAAAGTTCGTCGGGGATCGTCTCGTGCTGAAATTTAAATTGAGAAAGTATTTTACGAGCGCGCACGGGAGAGTTTCACGGTAGCGTTGTCACATCTTGATGAACTTCCGGTAACGATCGTAGGAAAATGTCGCCGTCGTCGCCTACGTTGAATCCGCTATACGATCGCACCGCGGGAATCTGGTTCCCGAAACGAGAATCCATCGGCATTAATGAACTCCGATTACTAATTCGTGTCATTTACTCCTGATTGCGAACGCCGTCGTGATTATCATATAACGGATTATCCTGTCTATACTGCGAAATATGGTCCATCTATTTAACACCTGTAGATCCTGACGCCAGACGTACTAAATAAGTCGATATATTGTCGTTTCGGGACAGAGAGGAAAGTAAATTATTCAAAACGAGAGTCACAGAATTGTATTCATGTCATTGTCGGTTGAATATCATAACGACTGTAATTTCTAAAAGCAAATGTCATATTAAAGAAGTCTCAAACTCTGATATATCTCTACACAAGGTTTATAAAAATTGAAATAAAAATTGAAAAAAATAAGAGATAATATGTTTAATTAAATTCAAATTTTCCATGTATGGACGATGCAAGATCAAAGCACGCATTTTACGTTTTAACTTTTATATTTAAGAGTATTTTATAATAAAGAGGAGTAATTAATATTTTCATATTATAAAAATACACACCCGATTTTCCTACCATATATCACGAACGTGCAACACGGATGACTTCTGAGCTCTCCACCGTGACTAATAAACAATCGCGTGCTATCTCAATTAATCACCGCGCGCGCGTATGTACGCGGAACAAGTAGCGTTTGTAGCAGAAACGTTTGTGCAACGAGGCGATGACGGGCATGCGACGACGAGCACGTGAGGCGGCATAAACGCTCGCCATTAAGCCCGGCTTCGTGTGTTTACGAAACAGGCTCGGCGGAAAAAGCGCTAGACGGAGGAAAAAAGTGTATCGTATCCGCATTTAAAATGGATGATCCAACCCCCTCGCAACCCTTATCCTCGCAGTCGCGATTTGCGCACGCCTCCGTCGTCTCTCTCCCCTTTGGGCTAATGTCCAATGCACAATGAGAATACGTCTTGTATATATCTCCCGTAACGCATAGATATAATGTGAATTGCATGTACAAGGTGTTTCGCCAAGTCTACGATGATAGTAAAATACGACATTTTTTATCAACAAGAAAGAGAATATACATGTATATTGTAATTTCTTCTTGATTTTCTCTTTCTTATATTGTAATTTTTATATTATATGTATATATAAATGGATATGTGTGAAAAAGGTTGTTTATGCATGTATATGCATATATGTTTGAACCTCGAAATAGAGTTCTTTTGGAAAGAACTTTTAGCTGCATGCTCTATTTCAAGGTTCAAACATTATTTTATAGAGATTTCCTAAGACACTCTGTATATACGAAATCACCTGCGGATCGTACGTACACGCGTATCCGCCCACCTGACAATACGCCGTCTCCGCGGGATCGTAAAGCCGCTCTTTATGCCGCGCTGCGAAATGGTCAGCGGATAAACGTACCGCGGACACTTGGCCGATGCGCAGATTACGATAAACCAGCTCTCGGACATTTCCACTCCGGTGCTCGTTCGCGCAAAATTATCTTTTATTCATAAAAGACACTTTCTTTTTTGCATCGTAAATTTTTCACAAAGAATTCAATCGACACATGTGCATGTAAATGCATTTACATGCTAAATTTAACTAGTGAATTTGCATAGTGAGTTGATGTCATGAAAACGCGCGTGAACACGTGTCGCGACCCTTTTGCGGCTTCGCGGGTCGTATCTCGCGATTCAATCGCGTCGCCTCTAACACGGAAAAATTAACGGAATTCAGCCCGTCGAGGGTCTGTAATCATTCGCGTATCGCAATCGCGACAGCGCGGATCGTATTTCTCCGAACATGCGCAATCGATTGCGTCGCGTATACATTTCCTCGTTTTTCCGATTACGCGATATTATCGTGTCGCGCCGTAACCCGGCGCGAAAAAAAAAAACGGACAAGCTCGAGCTAAACGACAGGTAATAAAAGTCACGGATACGTTCCGACGGCGATTCGTAGCGAGATAAGAGGCTGATGGACAGCGCGCAATCGAACGAGGTCCCCGTTTCGCGATAACACGCGCGAATCTCGCGCGACGATTACGCGCGTAGACGATAAACGAATCACTGTGTTAAAATGCACTCGTGATTGCGTAATCGCTGATTAAGCGACTTCGGCGGCGTCCGAGCGAGCGCGACTTTCGCGATACGAGCTATTGCCGTATCGATTACATTATGTAACGAATGCGCGATCCTCTTTGACACGTATTGATATAGCCAATCTATATACGCAGTTAAATCGTACGAGCTAATCCTACATCACGCGCGCGCACGCAATCAGTGCATTCTAAGTAATGTGACAAAATATATATGCATAAAAAAATCAATGTATATTGTAATGAAAAGATAATGAACTATAGAAAAGTGATTTAAAAAAAATATAAATTTGTACAGGTCCCACCGAGATTTGAACTCGGATCGCTGGATTCAAAGTCCAGAGTGCTAACCATTACACCATGGGACCTCGACAAATAGGGTCGAATTTATGAAGCATACCAGTCGATCAGCCTAAATTAAAAGTTTAATTAATATTTGTGCGTCAAAATCTTTTATATATGTAACAATGATTTATACTTATTACCATCCCAAATAATTACAACAAACAATTATTCAAATATATATCCGCGTTATCTCAAATTAAATTAAAGAACACTGCAAATAATACTGAAAGTAAAAAAAAAAAAGAGTAAAATAATATAAAAATATAAGCCGTAAAATCTTATACGTATATCGCACATTTTCATTTAATTTCAATATACATATTCCTTTCTATATGTATATACAAGTTTGCAGACTATTCCAACGTTGAATGCTTGCGTTGAATTTGCTGAAATAGTGCTCGCGTTCGCAAATAAATTTCATCCCTGTCACGTTACCATTCGCCGTTGTAAAAGTGATTATTTACAAATCCCTTGCTACACTCTCGACGCCCCCTTATCGCGAGAGAAAGCAAAAAAATCCTCTCGAACCGTTTCGCGAGTATCGTTCGTCCTGAATCGGAAGAACGGGGCGAACAATGTATAAATTCGAAGCACCCCTTCGAAGACACGAGAGAGAGAGGGGAAGAGGGTGGAAACATAGATTTCGAAAGCATCGACAAGCACGGGAGTCGGTGGAGGTCGACCCCTTCTCGCCCCGTGTCAACCCCTAATTGAACGGAAGCCGGCAATAAATATTACGTTTCTTTCGTGGGGGGGCCGATTTTATAATAGCTCGCGACCGTGGCACCGGCGGAAGCGGATGTGCAATCAGTGTGACATACGCTCCAGCCCTCCACGGGATTTATACTCCGTGTCGCTTCTACGTGCGATTAAGTTGCAATCGGGTTGGAACGGAAGATCAGCGTCGATCTGCGCCGCAGAAGCGACTCGAGCGAGATTTCCGCGTTTTCGAACGGAAGAAGATGCGCGAGGTACTTTCTCCTCGAAGCGGTCTCTATTTGCAAACCAGCGTGAAAGTGTGCATTAGCATTTGGTCGGTTAATGAATAATCTTTTAGAAGAGAATGTCGAGATAGCAACAAATCTCTTGGTCTCGAGTGTTGTCCTCGAATCGCGGAATATTAAAAATCAAAGGAAGGAAAAAAATTAGCGATTTTATCGTAATATTTACCTAGTAATTTAACGTGCGGAAAAATGCGCGGATTATCTAGCAGTCAACATCAGGCATACCTCGAGGTAGCCAGCAAAGAGCAGAAGTGTCTAAAGAATTATGTCAAACATGCGCGTGTCTCGAATTTCGTTAGCTCATACCTCAAAGTGCTATGTATTTGCTTTTACTTAGTTATGCTAATAAATACCGACAATTCGGGATTCGCAATTAAAATCTATTGCCTGCCCACAAGGTAGTAGTACTTACAAAGAGAACGGCGTAATCCACGTTCATCTCTATTAATTCGACCGAAAATGCATCATTTGTCCGGCAAACGTGCGCTTACCCCGCATGTGGGGGGTTGGTTCTCGTCTATCGTCTCGCACCAGAATCATCCCCCTCCCCCCCCCCCCCGTTCAGTCGATATCCCGCGATGCCTGCAAAACCCCGGTGTCGCACAGGCTGCGCGACTTCCGGTTTCTCCACGATAATTAGAAACAGTCCCGGGGTTCTCGTATAATAACAACGATAACGGGGCTGCGGCCCCGGGGCACCTCGTTTGACATCAAAGTAAGGCCCCTCTCCCCTCCGCCCCTTCTCTCCTTCCCCTCCCGCGTGCAACGGAGCACGACTAATGAGATTCACTTTGCTTACGGTTTTGCCCCGTGCTCTCGCTGATTACCCCGAGTTAGACTGGTTCGCTCGCCACCTTTCGATCATTTTGATCATCGCGACGATACCACGACCCTCGCGACGGCGGCGCACCCCATTTTTTTTCCCCGGCTTTCCACCACGTACCGCGAGGCTGCTTTTGTGCTGCCGTCGTTCTCGTAAATATTTGAGCTGCAGGCGAGTCGCCTCGTTAACGGAGTTCGTTGTTGTTTATTTGATGCATTCGCGGAGCGAGAATAATGCATCGAAGTTACGTAAACAATGCGCGTTATTCTTAACCACGGGATTGGTGCACGCTTATAAATTCGCATATACCGCGATATACAATTCGTTCTACTATTTACTAATTTACGATATGTATAACACGCCACGTGTTATTTCAATCATTTTAACAGATTAATGATTACGAATAGAGCAAAGAGAGATCTATTTTATTTTTATTGTAGATTATTATACGCAGCAGATCCCCTTTGTAATATTGCAGAACGAGACGTTGCACAGCCAGTTAGCCATGTCTGCTCCATAGATGCAATTATCCCTACCAGTCCTATCGTGCGCTTAATTGAAACAAATCATTGTAGCAATCTAGACTTGTCCCACATACATGATCCGTTCAGCTACTTAATATTATCTCATAAACATCGCGGCGGTTCGTTTTCATTGGTATTCAAGAGCAATAATTTGTGTCATCTTGTGCGCGCGAAGTCACCTCTTATTCAACATATTATAAGAAATTAATTATCGATTAAACCAACATCGCCTCATCCTTGATCTGTAAATGTCGGCGAATTTTCATCGATATTTTTATCATCGTCGCCATCCGCCGACTGTCCATCCGCGCGTAAAAATCAACCGCTTACACGCCGTTAGGCCCATTAGCGAGTCCTCTTAATAGACGGCATTAATTATGTATGCATCTGGGTCGACAACAAGGAGGAGGACGAGATCAAGGCGCGACGGCGACGATGACGATGACGACGACGAGTGCATTAAGTGATGCACCCCTATATCGCCACGTGCCCTCTCGCTCGCGGGGCCCGAGCGGGGATTTTAAAGCGCGCGGGAAAAAGCAGGACACACGCGGATAACACACGTCGCGCTTAAGTTAAGGGCGGCACGAATTAACGCTGGAGAAAATAAAAGAGCGCGCCCCGTCACGCCTGGTGGCAAAATGGTCTGTGACTAATGCGGCATCGCTTCTCGCGCGTCTCCTCGACTAAAGAACGATCGCGACACGGCTATAGAGAATCGTATGAACATATTGCCGGATTGTTCCGACCCGAAAAGATATCCTCCCCCTCCGCTTTCCTCTCTACCACTCTCGTGCGCCAAGCCGATATAATTAATTACAGGAAGTTAGCCCGGCATGCGCGAGAACTCGAAACGCGGCGAAAATTGAATCGCCTGTTATTCTCGGACTGACTGGTTTTGCTCCCATAGTCGGATACAATTAATCGTCGTCGAGGGGGAAGCAAGGCCGATATATCGCTAGTCGTAATATCGCTAGTGGAAGTCATCAAGGTGTTATGTTACGGCTAATGTGACGTGCTGCGCGTAACGGATCTCGAAAAATTATTTCTCTTTAGAATTTGGTATATCCTGTATATTACCCTTTTAATTTAATAATATTAGAGGGTGTTGTGCAAAAGGACATTACTGGTAGCTCGTTAAATGAAATGGGAAGACGTTAACGTCCAAGGTAACATTTTTTTTTTTAATCATTATCTATACGATCAGATATTTTAAGATCTCTTATTTAATGACTATTATTTGCATTTTGTGAAAAACGTCACCTTCCGAAATTATATTCTTTTTTGCGTAAAATAAATATTTATGCTTCTTTTTTTGTTTTGAAGTGTCTTGCGTAACGCCCCCCCCCCCTCCCCCCTGTCCCTGACATATGCCGCACTCGTGTGTACCACGGCCACGTGTGCATTTATTAGCGTACATTATTACGACGCGGCATAATTTTACAATACGGGCAGATTATTTCCTGGAGATAGCAATTCTTGCGGAAGAGCGAGACAACTGGCGATGGGGGATCTCTTGGATAGGTCAGTGCCGACCATTCATGCCGAGGCGACGACGCCGCGGGAGGGAGGGTAACGCAATGAAGTTTTTCGCACCGAGAGAGAGTGCATCTCTCTCTCTCCCTCCCTCCTTTCCTCTCTCCTCGTAACCATAACTGCGAATCGTTGCACGGTGCGTTCACACGCGTTCACGCGCCGACACGCACGGCGTTTCAATCATTCTTATCTGGCTAAATCTGCATCGCGCTCGCGCTTATGCGCGTCCTGACAAAAGTGGACGTAGCAGATGCCACGATGCGGGCACTATCTGCCGATGGCATCTGCGACTCGGTCACGCCCATTTTGGATCATTACTCTAGTTGGCGGTTATCATTTCACTTTCGTTGAGACTCGAAACCGATAATGGGTAAGAAAGACCCTCAGGAAGCAGCGGGAGAGAAGTGATCTCTCGCTCTCTCCGCGTCATCTTTTCTCACGTTCCACTGAACAACTTTCGTTTCGGACACCCGCGGTGCAATTGTGCAGGATCTAATGGTTTTCCTGCAGAGATTATTCCTGCCACCTAAGGGATAACGAGAGAAAGAAAAATATGAAAAGAGCAATACTTTTAAAGATGTCAAAAGACGTCTCTCCGATTGTTATGCCCTTTTACACCTCATTGCTTTTTAAAGGGAAAAAATAAGTTACGGACTAAAAAATGACACTTACAGTTTCTGTTGTTTGATCTTGGTTAAATCTGTCAGTTTCTTTAGCGATGAGGCACCTGATCTCTTCAAAAGAAGAAAAGGTGAGGTTTAAAGAAAAGGTTTGCCCTGTTGCGCAGTAGGACGAGAATTGTTCTCGAGATAGAATTTTTGTATAATCTTATTTTTTTTCGTGCGAAACTTGACAGATTGAACTGTCGAGCAACAAATGTGCGTCGAGTATCCGGCGATTAACGTCGGATACCGATAGCGTCGGGGTGCCATTCGTGAGTTCTACACGATATATATTTTTCGCAGGAGACACTGTCGATAGCAATTGTCGTGGCGGGTGACAAATGGCAGCCCGCGGCTGCTGGATGGCCCACGGTGGATTCTTGTAATTTTAGATTACACTTCGTTGCCCAGCGGCCATGGGTTAACGCATGGTCGGTCAACCCCCTCGGCCATCACGGAGTATCTTGTCCAGAAGGGTTAGATTAGATACGTCGTTCACTTCGGGCCATATATCTGTTCGACCCCGTCTTTCCATCGCTATGCCGCGTGTGTAAGCACACCTAAACCGACCGTGCGTGTTTATTGACCAACGCGTGTGCGTGGCTCGTAGTACTATGTGTATGTACGCGTGTATATATGTGTGGACGAGTCGCGCGGTGAGTTACGGGGCTGCGGACAGAGTGATGCATTGCCGCAGAACCGAGAAGGACCAGATCCCACGGGAATCGAACAGGGTAGCCTCGCGCCTCACACCATTATACCCCCCCGTGACAGGAAGGGGCTGAATTATTGGAATATCGACGCCACCGGGCATTAAATGCTTCAATTACGATTAATATCGAAATGCGTTAGAACAATGCGCGCGACCCATCACGAAATGGATACCTTCGAATGGCGTGTTCGCGCTCGTCTCTTGATACTCGGCATTGCTGAATAAACGCTTCATTCCGCCCCGGCGGCTTGACGTTAACAGAAATGAGTTTCCGTGTCATTAATCTCATTCTTACGTATACACTTGCATAAATTTATTTATTAAATAGTTTCGAAAGAAGAGGGGGATAAATGTGAGATAAATCTTCGATATTTAATCGGCATTGAAATTCAATCTTAAATCAATTATACGAAACGCATAACCGCGAAATATATATTTCGTTGTCTCGTACGAAAAATTTGATGTAACGTATCGGTACGGTAATTTATTATTACGATCGGGACGATTTATACGTAAACGCGCGTTTGCATAATAAACGCGCGATGTAATATGACCGCGAGTGCAAATAATCCGCGTAAAGCCGCGGCGATTATATACACATACTCGCATGCGGCATCGAGGTTTTCGCTCTCGTTGCGCATTATACCGCCACAGTAAAACTGTCGTCGTCCCCGTGAAATACACTCTAGTACGCGGAGGGTAAACGTTATTGTTGCACCATATAAATCGCGCTTGATCGCGGAGGAGTATGGATATCGTATATCAAAACTACTGCCGCGCGCCCACTGTAATTTGTGGCCGGTAATAGAAGAGGGAAGGCATCTCACTCTCACTATCTCCCTCTCTCTGCGATGAAATTATTATCCAGAAAATACATGAATTCTGCGGCGGCGACGACGTCGACGACGGTACTTCGGGGTCGCTCAAAGGTCGTGCTACGCCTCCCCGTAGTCGCGATACTTCGGAGCTTCTGTAGGGTTTCTGGATACGCAAACCGACACATCGTCGTCGGCAACGTCCAGCCAATTCCGGTAATGCACAAACACGGAATACGGCAAAGTTATTCTCATTTCCCGCTCTCGTCGGAGAGCAAGGTCTATGATAAAATCTCTTATCGTTTTTTATCATGTGAGAAACTTACAGCCTCTCTTTTCGCATACAAATAGTCGAGGCAGGGATGCTTCATCTCGAGCTAACCGTTGGACTTTAAGCGACTATCCTCACACACGTATCACATCTAAATTGAAACGTTATAAAAATTATTCTATCGAGAGAGAGAGAGAGAGAGAGAGAGACCTCCAATTTAAACGGGAGATTCAATTTCAAAGCTAACACATCTTGCGAGAAAGATCTCGATCATCTTTCCCACACGATCGTCCATTTATTTATCGTGAGCGTTGAAATGCTTTGCAAAGTCGGACCGAAATATACGGACGAATTTCCGGCAATGGAAAAGACTCGTTAAAGCAAACTTCCCAGGCCTCTCTCCAATCGCTAATACATCCGCCTATGCACACCCACGTTTATTTTTATTTAAAGTACCCGAACCGCACGCACCCCGTCTCGATCGCCGATTGCTCGACTAGCTGGCTGGCTGGCTGGTTGGCTGGATAACTCTGATCGGCTCCCAAACCCCTTCCTCCTCGTCTCATTCCGGCGAGTTGAGAAGGTACGGGGGAGACGACGATTCAATCGATTACCGCGATTAAAATAAAATGTAAATGGCGGTACGCGCGCGCGACTCGTGTGTTATGCAAATTCGGTTCTCCGGTAATCACTGAGTGGAAGCTGATGTCTTCCTCCGGCACTAATGGTCCGGGAAAATGCAAAAAAAAAGAAAGAAAGAAAACGAGCGAAAAGGAGAGAGAGAGAGAGAGAGAGAGAGAGAAAGAGAGAAAGCCGGCGACGAGAGAGAAAATAACGGTGCGAAGTGTATTGCGGCGCGTATACAAGCGTGCGAATGCGTGTACGGAACGCGTGCGCGATAACGAATCGAGGAAAAGTGGAGAATGAGGGTTACACTCGAGGGTGCAGTTGACTTCAATAGTTTAACGAAATTGCCGAAGATCCTCGCGTCGATTCTCGTTCCCGGAGATTTTCCGATTCCGAATCTGCTTCGATATTTATTTGCTGCTTCATGTTTCATGTTAAGCGCGCAGTAAAATTTGGTAGAACGGCAAGAATAAGATTATTACTAAAATATGTCTCTCTATCGAAGAACGGCTCGCTGTATTTAAATAACAAAGTTACAAATATTAACTTATAACAGCGTATATATAATAAATACGCTGTTTTACGCGCGAGGTATATCCAGGCAAATCAAATTATTACGGCGCGTTTATAAAATGTTTATAACGTTTCAGTGCAGCGCTATAATAATACGCTTAACGATGCACCTGCGCACGGTGTTTAATTCTTTCGTTTTAAAAGCGAGACCCGTAAAACACAACGAACCCATTTATCGTGATAAGCGAATGAAAAATATCCATTAGCATCCGGTAACGCGGAGTGTATCGTGAAACTACGGTAATCTACTTGCGGGATACGCGTTTATAATACATTACACCGGCCCAAATGTGTTCTCGATATTACATATTATACGGCACACCGCAGCCATTAATCTCGACCACTTGCCGCGGTCGTAATTAATGCTAAACCAACACGCCCGATCGCGCACTTTCCTATCCGAAACCGAATCGAACGTCCAACCCTGATGAAACCGCACGCCGACAGTGAGCGTAACGCGCGATTCGACGGGTATCTGCAACAGTGCCGATAGGCAAATCGAATGGCGATCGCTATTTGGGAGAGGATAGTAGCTGCGGATGGTGCAACTGGGTACATACGACGGATAGAAAGGAAGATATAGAGGGGATGCAGCGAACGAACAGAGAGAGAGAGAAAGAGAGAGAGAGAAAACAGTTCATGCAGAATAGGGCGCTTGCAAGCCGGACAAAGACGCAAAGCTCGTACCATGTACGCGATTGCGGCGGCGCGCGCGTCACAGGACACCCGACGGAATCAAAAGGACGTGCATGCCGATGCATTCATTGTACCGCACGCACTCACACGCACGTACGCACCGCCGCTACCCCTTCCGTTGCAACGCGCGGGCGGACGCCGCGCCAGGATGATTAATTAGTTGTCGCGCGTTCCATGTCACCGTGTCACTCTTGTCACGGCTTTGTCACTTCGCTGCGAGCGCACACGCGCGAGAGAGGGAGGGGGAAGGGGGATGAGGGTGCTGTCCCGGTGGTGCAAACATTGCTGGTCCGCGCGTTCGCCGCGTGCACTTGCCCGCGCGCGCAAAGCAAATTGCATTGTAACCGGGGCTGCAACAGGCGCGCCATTAATCAATGCCTGGACCACGGTGCGTTCAATTTCCAAATCGCGCCCCCTCCCCCCCCCCCCTCCCACCTCTCCCCCTCGCGCGACGACGGACCCCGCGGACAAAACAGTAGGATAGGTGCGCGGTCGATGATATGGAAATGAAGGCGGCGACGAGCTCTCTTCTTCTCGGGGTTTCGATTCTGTCAATTGGCAAACAGTGCCGATTGCTCTCGGAGCGTTAATCATATTTATCTTACTCTCTCTGTGCACTTTATATCTCTAATCGTATTAATAATTAATAGTACGAGTGAAGTGAAAGCGATGTGTTAGAATACGCTTTCTGAAATCATTTTTATATTATATTCGGGCTTCAGATGAATTGATGATACAAAATAAATATGCAATTCATCGTAGTAATATTATTCGTATTATACGGCAACGTTCGTAAATCGGGGAGAGACCGTAAAATGATTATTCAGCGCTAAGTCCGGACCCGTTGGTGAGCAACATAATCAAGAACCAGTGGTTAATCGCAAACCGAGCAAACGCGGCCAGCGTTCAGCATAATTCCCTCTAATGTAATCAGGTCCTGCAAAGATTAATTGCCGGCGCGCCGGGGAAAAGCGCATTAATCGAAAGGATTAATCTCGCATTATCGACAAGATAGCTCTGCATCACATAGGTCTAGATGCAGCTCGCAGTAATTCCCTTCACTCGGAACCACCGTGTCGCGGACGAACCTAAGTAACCCTCGTCCATCGGAAAGTGATCAGCTGTTGCGCCGCTCAATAAGTAGTAATGAGATCATATCCGCGCGTAACGTCATGTCGATTTCTTTTAACGACTAGCTTGATTACTCTTTCGATTTACCTGTTGCGCCGATGACACCCGGCGGGAACGCATCTCGGGATGTTCCCGCCATAAATATCGAACTCGACGAGAATAAAGATGTCCGTGACGTTTTCTTTGTTTCCCGTTTTTTTTTTTTCTATATACTTCTTTATTTTTTTCTCTCTCTTTCTGCGGAGCGTGTTGGACGAAATAACGTACTTTCTGTTTCTTTCAAAGAATGAAGTTATTAAGTATACAATTTTATTCACTCACTAATATGTTTACTTCTCTGTAAGATTTATTTTTTTATAAATATGTTATTTGCAATTAGTAAGAAAGCGTCATATTTGCTCCGAGGCTCGTATAATTATACATAATTATAATAAATTATTTTAATAATGTTCTACATTTCAATAAAAATCGGGCTTCTCTTAATGTAGAAATGTTACATAAAATATAATTTGAATGAATTCAAATAACGTACGATTTATTTTTAACGGTAATAAAATTTAAAATGCTGTTTATAACCTAGATTAATTAAAAGTCTAATTAAATTGCAAACTGCCGACCAACGTCAAAGCTATTCGTGTGAATATTTTATAAAATAAAAATATTTATATAATAATATAACTGATTTATGTGACGATTACAATAAAGATTTATAGTTCTTTTAGTCTGTTGTACGATTAAAACGGGATATAGCTATTATTGATTTTATACGTGAAAAGTATTTACGTATTACGTCAATGCAATCCACGAGACATGCTGATTCAAGTGTCCGGTGCTTGACAGTTAATTAAGAATCAATTTACAGGATTGTGGGTGACGCCTGTAACGCATAGAAATCAATCAATCTGCATGCAGATGCATTTGCGGCATTCGAAACGAACATTGCACCGTCCGTATTTTGAAACATTCTTGTCGTAACGAATGCTCACTCATGTGCGAATCAATTAGCGCAAATCAATCAATTTATTGGCTTACAGAGCAATTTCTCGCTCGCAAACGTTTGTAAAATGTTCATTCAAATGTATACGTTCAAATTTTATGTCTATTATAGAGTAAATTCTCTTGCACAATCTTTTATATAATTTAAATATATTATTATCTAAAAAGTAATTATTATAATTATTATAATTATTATAATTATTTAAAAAATAATACTTGCATGAGATAATTATGTGTATTAAACCCAACACAATAAGAAAAATCAGACAAACTTTTCAAAAATGATCTTTATCTAATTTTATATTATGTAATTATTTTTTACCACTTTATAAAAATTATTTTATGGAAAAGAATATAGAATGTTACTTTTCTCTATAAAAAAAAAAAGCTGCATAAAACATGATGAAACCACTGTCACGAGGCAAAAGAAACAGATTAAATATTACGGGCTGAGTCCGAAACACGTATATATGCTCCGCTGAATGCAATCTAATTAACCAAGGATTTCGTCGGTTTGCCAAGAACAGCCTCAGGCTAGATCTGATAGCGAGGCGCATCCGGTGCGCCGACAGCGAGCGAATCTTCTTTTCACGCGCGAATCCGGAGAGGAAACACTCGGGCTCGGGCTAAAATTTCGTGTGCTAAATATGTAATTGCGCCAGCGAGTGAATCAGCGAGGTAGAGCCGAGGTGGACGAGGAAACTGGGGAGGGGGGGAGGGATGACTGCAAGAAAAAAGGAAGATAGCGGAGGACGAGAACGATAAAAAGACGGTCCTCCTACTCCTCCCGCCGACCTCTTTTTCACCCTCGCAGTCGGCTTGACGCGCGCTGCCGTGGCATCGGACTTAGTCGCAACTTTGACTACGCCCGCAGCCTTCATTTTATTATTTAGCCCGCGCAGGAAACGAGCCGGTGGAATTAAAGCAGGTAGGAATTAATGAAAGGACGTTGAGTGGCTGCTGAGCGGTCGATGGCCCTAAAACCTGCAGACGAAGTTATTTGCCGCGTGAGACGTTGCGAGCTGCAGTTAAGAAAATGTAAGAGCAATTAAAGGACAAATTTTTGCAACTCTATGCACATTCAGCGCAGTTGCGGCGAGGTGAAATGTTTGGTTAATTTACGAGAAAACAATGCGCGATATATCCGGGAATAATGAGTATTACGTGTATTGATGATAACTAACTAAATTCATTATTGTATAATACTTTCGTGTCAATGGACAGCAAATTAGTTATCTGCTACAGCGTTGTTCGTAATAATTTTCGAGGAAATTGAAAAACAATTCTTTTACCTCTCATCTAGTATTATTCTAGAGCGCTGGAGATAGAAGAGCTTCTTGTAGATCTATCTCACAATTTCTTACCGCCATTCTCAGGTGTTGATAAAAAACTAGTTAAGGAGAGGCCGTTTCGATTCAAAATTACCGACTTCCTTCCTTCATTTAGAGTATAATCAATCTAGAATAGAAATCGCAGACTGTGCGTATGTTTATTTCCTGTCGCTATAAGTGACAATTTATAATGGAGTAAAGTAACTGATTGTGTCAGCCACGCGTATGACTATTTATTATTAAATTCCATATAAGCTCTATGAATCTCAACATTTTAAAATTCTCCTCCTGTTTATATCAAGTTCGTCTATCTTCATACAACAGATTAGCAAAGTTACTTTTCGTAACTAACTCGTTGCACCCTCTCTAGTTTATTAATTATAATCCCTGAATATATAACTATACTAAAGAGAGAATTTCGCCGAATTTTCTTTCGCAATTAAGTATATCGATAAATTTATAAGAGAGTAATCTGTCAAAAAGTTCTTACTTGTGAGATAATTATTAAAATCTAACAACCGTCACACGCATAACACGCATATTAATGACTTTCTAGAGATTATCCATAATTACAATATCTCGAGAATTATCCACGTCAAAGTCATCTCTATCTTCTCCGAGAGCGTGTCACACCCCGCTTTGATTACGCCACCCTGCGCCGGCCGCCATTTTCGCGCACCGAGTAAATCCATCATGATCCCGGATTCCTCCCGGGCACCACCGTCATTAAATGATCGTACAAAGCACGGCGAAGCCTCGGCTTTAAGATCTCAAGCTGTTGCTAAGGGATTGATGGTGTTACCATGGCAACTACTGAGGGCCTATTGTTACACCCCCGCTGGTAGATCCATACCCCCTTCCCTCCTACCCCCTTCGCGTCCCTCGCATGGCATATTTATTTGCATGTAGTGTAGGTACGCGCGTTTTGCGCGGCGTGCACACGCACGCCACGCATCTCCGAATGCGCGAGTGTGCGCGGAAACCGCGTGCATGCGTGTCGTGCGTTTATGCATCTATATATATGCCAGTGGTACCAAACCCCTTGACGTACTCGGGGCAATGTCCTGAGTTTAAAGACGAGGGCTCGAGGGCTTCGTTGAATCCTGGTAGGTGAGTCTCAATTTTCTATCACGATAACGTTATCCGATATTTATCTGATTGATTCTCCTCTCAGACTTCGAGATAGGATCGAGCGTAAATAGACTTATAAGCAAGGATGATATCTGTCTCAACTATAAATAGAAAAAATAATAATAAAAAAACTGGATGTTTTTTCTCTCTCTCTCTCTCTCTCTCTTTTCTCGATAAAAAGTATCTATCATTTATTTCTTATTCGTGATTCAGATGCGAAATTATCTCATATTAGAACTTCACAAGTCTTACTCTTGCTCGTTTCTTTCCTCTCTTTCTTTCTCTAAATTACTCGACGATACAAAAATAAAGTTACATCGATCGCTTCTGGCTCCAAACGCAATCTGGTATCAAACTCTCAATTTTATCGTTCTCATCTTTCTGATAATATTACAAGTACAATGAGAATGTTTCTCGAGATATCAAAAAGAAGCTAAATAACTGCTGGCAGCGCTATCATACCCGCGGAAATGTTGAGGTCAATGACCTCGTTTAAACGCGAGCAGTTGAACTGCATGCGGTGCTTCGTTACGCGCGCATTTCGAAGAAAGCCAGTTTAAACTTTTCCACTAAAGATAAATTATTCGTCGACACGGGATAAGCGCCGCGCCGGCACAAACACGAAATTGAACTAGGTCAGGATGAGAATGGGCGAGTTCGCGGCTTGTACGTGACGCTACTGCAATCAAAGTCGAGTCGTGGATATTGGCTTTTTACCGCGTGTCGTAAGCAAACCTACTGCGCCAGTGTCGTTGGAATGAAATGCTCATTGGAGTTCATAGCACTTTCTAGAAATATTATGTACTAAAAACTATCATTGTTCACACTGGGTTAATCGAAGTCTCGCACTCGAGATGATAAAAGTTTGCCGCCCATTTTTTTTAAATTCGCGAGAGATATTGCCCTCAAAAATTACATTTCTCTACCTTTTTACTTGCGTAAAAGATCTGATAGCGTCACTGAGAATAGTTGTTTTACAAGATGTGTTATTGTCGAATAAGTAATATTTCTCATTAATTTTCGTAAAATGGAAAATTGGCGCACGCGAGATCTTTTTTTTTTTTTGTATCAAACTCGCATGAATGTTCTATCTCGGGTATTGGAATATCACAGGGAACGTCTTTATACTCACGATAACGATCCACAAAGGCCTCGCCGTACGGGAAGCGCAGGAAACATAAGAGATCGCGGTAGAACGCATGGATAATGCACCGTTGAAAGGAGGAGGGAACGCGCGTCACGCACTTTCATCCCGCGTAATTACAACCACGACGTCATCCTTCAAACGGGGAGAAGCGAGCATAATGCGGAGATGCGAACCGCCAGCATACACAAGAATCATCGTCGTGTACCGCGCGCTCCATTCGCGCGTGCATCTGACGTGCGTTATTTACGTCGACGTTCGATATGTGCGTCAAAAATTTAAATTTAAAGACACAAAGATATATCTAATATTAACAAACTCCCCTCTGTACAGAATATATAATTTTACTCTCACAACATACAAACTGTATGTATTTTTGCGCACACATATGACGCACGCCACACTCTCGCTTCACGAGCGCGCATGAATGATGCGAGCGGTACCTTCGATGATTACCGCCGAGTTATTACTTAGATGCGCTTTTGTAACAACCGGAACGTCGGCAGCGTCATCGCAGCCGGATTCCCGCTCGATTTGCATTGCCGGTGCGCATTGTGCGCCCTACCGAGGATCTCTCCTCGCATATCAAGAAAGATGGGAAGGGAAATTCTTCTTCTTCTTCTTCATCTTCGGGATCATCATTTCCGGCCTATCTCAACCTCGCGTCCGCTTTGTCGCTACTGATTATACGTCGGATTAATTCGCAGAACGAGAACGCCTTCGCGCAGATGCATAACGAGGATGCACTTTGTCGTTGCGATGACGAGTCAGCAACCCCGCGAAGTCGTTATATAGATAACGCGCAGCCTCCTTCATTCGTCATTACAATGAATACATCCGTTTCCGACGATGAAAAAGGATTGAGGCCATAACCGATCGACATTTTATGACAAACCCGTTACCATAAAAAAAAAAAAAAAATATTTACACCTAATGTCATGAAAAAGTTGAAAAATATATTACACGCTTATTCCGAGAGTATAAAAGTATAAATCGTAATTAAGTTTAATTTTCACTTCATATCATTAATTAGCGCTACGTTAAATTAGGGCAAAGTTCGATGAAAACTTGTGATACGAAAATAATTTGTGAGAAATTCCTCTCATCGTAAAAAATAAAGTTCGGACTGAAACCCTTTAAACTTCGCACTCCTCGCTTCTGAAGGTGCTTCCGTTGTAACTTTTCTAAGATAAAAGAGTAAAAGGAGCGTCATTAAAGTGTGCAAGTTGGTTAAACTTAACAACCATTAACGTTGCGGCAACAGTCGCTCGCTAGCGAATATCGTGCCAGTACAATCTCTTTCTCACGTACACAAAATAAGGAAGGAAAAACCTATTCCTAAAGACCGATAAGAAGATGGAAGCAACAAGAATTAAGGCAAGGAACAGGAAAATTTTGTCGTTGCTGCTAATTAAATAGAAACATAAATAGACGAATATATACATCCTGCTTCAGCAATTTGTTACGTTTTTTATCTCATCTCTTAAGAATTCCGTTAATTGTACAATAGCAGGATAACATCTCTGAAACTCTATCCTTCCGCTTCGCTTGATTAAAACATAACTTGAACACTTAAACTTTGTTAAATCGAAAGAAGGGGAAAAGATAGCAAATGTTCACAAAAATGCATAAAATATCGCAAGAGCGTAAAAAGATCTAAACTCCCTCGTGTATGAGCGAAAGAAATAATTACTGCAAAGAAAAATTCGAAATAAAAAAAATAGAAGTACAACAGATACAAAAAAAAAAAAAAAAGGAAAACAAACACACGAAAAAAAAGGGAGAGAAGCGTTCGCTCGGACCTGACTACCGGGGGATCGTAACTTTTTCGCCAGGATTATAAAATTAACGTCGAGCACCGTCCTATTCACCGCCGCATCCCGCCCCTGCAAATCTCCCCCGGAGGGCCGCAATAATCGTGAACGTCAAATTTAACGTTTTGCGCTCGCCCGATGCAATCCATTAGATATTGCTCGTAAAGAGGCCTCGTATCTCGGCTGCGCATGCAAGCGTACATACACGTCCGCCGGAGCGCGAACGGCCTTTTTTTTTCGAGCGGCCACTTTTAAAAGCACCCCCGCTTACCTCCCCCCTCGGTCCCGCGCCTGCTCGTCAGTCCGCGCCCTCGTCGCGCCGCGCCGGTGGCAATCAACGATCGCGACAGCTACGTAAAAATTTCCCCGTTTTCGCGAATCGGCCGGACAATTTATACGCGACGGTAAAAGCAATGCCGGATCATATTCCGCGATGCGCAACCGAAATTTCGCCGTCGGCCGTATTTTTCATAATGACGCTTCCCAGCTGATCGCGCGAGATCGACACGCGCGCGGGGTGAGGGTGATTTTTTTTATCCCGCGTATAATTCGCGATGGTAGCGCGACGTCAATCGCGCGCGATTCTTGGCGAATTTCTCGTTATTCGCGCCGGCGGAAACGCATTCAACAGCGAACCGAATCGCAGAGTATTCGGAATATGACGTTTCAAATGTCGCTTTTTACCGCTTCGCGTTTCGCGTCACTGACGGCAGTAGTATTTTATGTGCGCGCAACTCGAATATTTCGAGGTGAACGATACACACGATTCTAGCATACATCCAATCCATTGTGACGGTTCAATATACGTACTCGTTAAGCGACTAATTGAAAAGCAAACATTTTTCTATAGAGAGAGAGACTGTGACTTTGACTTGATATTAAAAAATTTTTACATTATGCATACATGCATATTAACGCGTTTGAATTCATCGAGCTTTCGGCCAGTATGATTATCAGCGCATTCAAGATTCAACCTGAAGCCACCATTATCTCAGTCAATTCCAATCCAAATTCCCCCTCGATTCGTTTGTCCGTAATGTGAGTTCTTGCCGAAAATCGCTCGTTCGAAGTCGTTACCGGATACGGACGGCGCATTCGTATCGTATTCGATATCTTAATGATACATCAGCCCTCCGCGATATCGCGATATCCGTTCAGTATGCAATCTACACGGATGCGCGTACTGTGCAAATACAGCCGCGACTGCAAACCGCGGTCAAACACAGGCTACGATAATACGAGTACTAAACACCGGGTATATCGCTGCATTATTGCTGGTACTTACACGCGTACGTACCGGGGATGCGTATCCCAGGAAAGCGATAGAGGAACGATATCGCCCACTCTTGTACATTCGTACCTATATATACATATATATAAGCTCCATGTGATAAATGCATATAGTAGTCGTTCCTTTATATATACTAAAGTAATATCATTTTCAACGATACATGGTTAAAGAAATAACTGATCAAAGCTTGGTTCGACAAAATCTTCTTCTAATCTTTCTAATAAAACGTTCTGTTATTTTATCTAACAATTATCGATCGCGCGCAATAATATAATAAAGACGTAAAGTAGCACAAGTCAACTGTAATATAATGCGAGTAATATTCCAGCAAAAGCGAGATACACACGTACACATGCATATAACGGAAAAACCCCGAAATCGTAAAATAACGTCGAGGAGGGTAAAGTTTTCCACCTCTGCTTCGCGCATTACCTAATCCAACTGACCTACGCAAACCTACACATGTACATGTTTTTACGTGCACAAGCTATTTGCGTTTACGAGCGGCGGACGCTTTTTCGCCGTCCGACGGTATTAAGTTTAATTCGTAATAAACTCAGTAAAATCCGCCACTTTTAATTCCTTATCTGCGACGAGTCAGACGAGCGTCGAATTACGCGAGTGAGAAGAAAAATGCATCGTCTGCGGCTCTCTTGCATGCATATTCGCCTCGCGTACGCTTATGGATATTTCGACCGAATCTCGCGTTTCGACACGAGAAATTCAAGTCGGAAGCCAACGATACTTGAACCACTGATTCATTCAACTACGAGAGGGAAAACGTGCACGCGGAGAGGAGTTTTAACGATATTCAAACGCTGACGAATTTATTCAAATTTCTCCGTTTTTATTTTCGCAGAGTGCATGGAAAATATAGAATATTTCCGCGCGACATTTCAAAGAAGTATTACCTCGCTAAATTATATACTCGGTGAAATACTCTCGGTGAATTAATAATAAAGTTGAAAAATATTGTATCTCGAATACAGGATAGCGCATATCCAGCATTCCAAGATTTGACCCCAAAATATAGGAGAGAAAACATATACAAATTAAATTGTTCCATTTTATCGAGAAACATCTTTCATTTCAATTGAGATGCGCATTTAAAAGTAATTTCGTTTTTAGGAGAGGATAAAATATTATGTCGCTTGAAAGCAATTCTTCCGCTCTCCACGATTTTCGTGAAAAATGATCATGACTCGGCATGATGAGTACACGAGCATAAAATGCGCGACCAATTGCAGCCAGTCCCATAAAAAGCGGCGCTTAATGTCAGTTCCATGCAAAGCTCGCGCTGCAATCTTCATGAAAAAGAAAGTATATATTTCGTTATACTTGGAAAACGCATCCAATTAATGACCGTAATCCCGTCGTACTCATCTCAATAAACGTCAGCCTTTTATCATTCGTCAGTCATGCGATGATAACGACATGCCTCACTTCCTATCGAGCACGTTTCCGATTTTCTACTTTTTATTTTTCTTTTATTTTTTTAATTTTTTTTTTTTTTTTAGTTTTGTGCAAAAGGAAAATGCTTGCTCTCGTTCGATAAAAAAGCGCCGAAGCGAAAACGAGACGTGGACGCGCGGGACCTATCGCAAACGCGGCTGGCTTTATATTCGCGTAACAGGGTAAACAAGCTCGTAGATCAAACGGTATCCACAAGAGTGTGTGCGTCGCGCATGGAAAAGAGCGACAAACGCGATATCTGATTTCCAAGAGCTCGATAGAACGGGAAAAAATATGAGTAAAGGAATAAAAAAAAAGGGAAGTCCTTATAATCCAGTGGAAATTCGTTCAAAGGATAAATAGAAAGAGAGATCTGTATCTCGATACTTCAAAACGCGAAAATCAAACACTCGAGTGAATATATCGAAACCACGCACCGACGCGTCGTGGCTTTCTCGCTGCGGCTTCAGCCACCAAATGATCGGTGATAGATAGAGGTAAATGACGGGTTTCGCAGCGTAGGGTCACGGCGTGCAAAATACCGCGGAGGACATCGCATGACCGCACCGGTTGCAATACAGAGTGCCAGGCCTGAGAGACTGGATGTTATAACGCTGTTAACACCAGCGATCGCTTTCAATCCACGCAGTTCATCATCCCATATTGATTCCGTCGCGGCGAACCGACAACGACGAGAGGTGAAAAGGGCTGACCGCGCGACATACGTTCTTAATAAAATACAACCCTCTTGTTGCATTATGTTATATACGGAATATCCCAAAATCACTGAATGCAGATTTTTCTTTCGAAGATGATTTTTCCTTAGCGAAAATATCGAGACATCAATAATTTTCAAGTTACAAATAATAGAAAAAAACTTTTTACGAACTAAACTTTTTGTGTGGAGTTGGAGAAGATTAATGAAACATTCTTCAGTTAATTTTATGTAGAATTTATTTTAATAGAATTTTAATTTGACGCTTAATTAGAAAAAAATTGGACATTTACAAAGAATGATGACCTCCCTCGACATTTTTGCTAAAGAAAAATCGACCAGAAAATCTAAAAGGACATCCAGTTTTTTGAGATATCCTATATATTACGTCACATATATTTTTTAAAAATATTAATCATGACTGCTGATTACTGAAAAAGTCTACTCCGAAAGTGGACATTTCCGACGCCATGCTGTTATCCACTCCAAGCAATCGCCGTATTTCATTGTATTGTATGCGTCATCCAGGGCAAAAACCATCGAAACTCTAACGAGATCATCAGCTCGGGCTACAATGATAGCCATCATCATCGTCGTTCTGCATGTGGTGGTAGACGATCGCCTACTCATCTGCTTCGAGGGTCGGGTCGGACGATGATAATTGCGCGGGCTTGATTTATACTTTCATTCGGTTATACTGCCGCGAAACAAGACGAAAACATTCATCCTGTTTATTTCATCAGTTTTAAAGCTGCTTGTAATGAACGTCCGATAGGATTAAATTTCGTAAATAATACATTGTGAAAGTGATAGTTGCAATTGCAGCGTGCCAATCCTACCGTTCGTTACCTCATATTGACGGAAGGGACAGTGCTGTGATATAAAGGGTGAGAGAATGAGAGAATATGGGAGAAGAAGAGAGAGAATGGGAAGGAGAGCCGGGAGCTAATAAGCGTCCGTGAATCATTGGAGCTGTAGCTCAGCGGTCATCGTATATCGGGACACCGTAACGATGATCATCGTCATCATCATCATCATCATCGTCGTCTCTGCGGCCAACGGCCACTCATTTGCTTTTCAGCGAGGGACGACAGCGTAAAAGCCACGTGATTGCAGCCGCCCGATTCGTCGAACGAATATCCGTGAAGCCACACTTTTGATACCTCGTCGCGGCTATTCGAATCTCTATATATACCGTTCTGTCACGATTGGATATCGAAAAATGCGTTCGCCTACGCGAAGTTTCGTACGTATATACATCATAGACTGTAACAATGATAAAAATCGTCGTTTCTCGTGTCGTTAAAACAGAATTTAACTTTTCTTTGAATCGCATGAGTGTCTGTAAGAAAAAAAAGAGAGGGAAAAATATACATATATTTAACTCTCTCTCTCTCTCTCCGCCCCGAAATGCACCACTACGTCCCGTATAATTTTGTTTACGATACACAAAATTGCTTTACGCCAGACGGTTTTTCGAAACAGCCCTGGGGACGAAAATTTCGGACGCGAGCTAAACGGATTATTGAAATTCGAGTTAATTCGTTTATGTGTTTAAATGCGACAGCGAGCAGGCGCGTCATGCGATCCGACGCGGGCAAATCTTTTCCGGGCGTCGGCTTGCAAAAACAGCCGGTATACGTCCGCGGTAATAGCGTTAGCGCGAATTTTAAAAAACACAGAGGGAAAGAGAGACAGAGAGAGAGAGAGAGAGGCCTACTCCGATAATACACCGTGAAAGTTCGCGAGGGTGAAATAACGGGTGCCATTTCTCGAAAGCGGCGCGTGGACGGCCGTCGGAAAATCCAGGAAAATTCGACGCGAAAAATCATGTAAAATGCAACGTCCGCCAAACTGAAGAGTTAAAAGAAAATTTGATCAAGTTTGGCGGTGTACGCGTGCTATTTCAATTTGTTTCCGGCAATATTCCATGATCGTTAAAACGATGTAACGATATAACTTTGTAAATACTTGTATAATACTAATGTTTCTTTAACATGCTTTCTGAGCAGTGCATTCTCGATAGTTTCGTAAAAAGATTTTCTAATATTATATTCCAAATTAAATACAAACTGCTCTTTCCCTTCGCAACGTTTCTTAAAAAAAAAAAAAAAATGCACTCCGCAAGCAGTAAGAATATTCATTTATCTTGCAGCGTATTTACTTATATAAAAAAATGTAATTTAATTTATATAGGAAAAAGTATATTTAAATACTCGATGCAAAATACGCCCAGAAGGGATTAATAGGATTCCTGTCGAAACGGTCAATTGTACGTTCGTTTCAGCTTTTAATTTCATAAAACGAAGTCGTGAACGTCGAACATTGCGAAATGGCTAACGCGCGCGATTTCAAAGCATTGACGAGCGCGTTGGAAAATCTGGAAAATCTCGAGCCCGAAAATTCCATTGAATAAAGGGGCGGGAGGGAAAGAGGAGAGGGCTACTAGCGATGGTGCTCAACGCTGGACGGTTTATGGCCATTGTGCTTTCGCCCATGGCGCAATCAAAGCGAGAATCGAATGGCGGCCCGAGTGAGCGCAATTTCACAGGGCATGAAACACTGACTTCATTATCCGGTTGTTAATCCTACGCCATGGACTTCTCTCATCTCGCTCGCTCCACCTCCCGCTGCGGTGTTAAATTCGAAATCGACGAGCCACCCGTCGATGTTCGAGGCCACAGTTTGAGATACTTGTCGAAAACGATAGTTTCCAAATTGATCGTTCAAGTAAATTTTCGATAAATGTGATATTAATAACATGCACGTATTCCTAAAAGATTTAGTTCGCATTTGTATAATACGCAATGTTTATACAAAATGAAACGAATAGTCAGATAAATATAACTATAATCAGGAAATACATAATTTCGTTAAGACAATTACATATAAAAATAATAAAACAAAAACTATTTTATATTAAAATTTATGATGGATAAAATAATTTAATTTTACTTAAGGAGTTATAAGACTCTAGAGCGAAAATGTGAAAAATAGAATATTTTTTTAACATTATGTAAAATTATTTAAACAAATACATACATGTTTTTTTGTTTCGTTAAATTCCTATAATCTCTTGAAGATATTTTAATTTCGATCAGAAACAGAGCATCAAATTCACCGCGACACGATATATCTCTTCCTCGGCTATCAACCATCCTCGACGACACCGCCTTCAGCTAACACCTGCGACACCCGATTTATTATTCATCGTGGAATAAGACTGTCGTATCTCGCAAGTATACGCGCCGACTTAGCTCGCTTATAAAAGATGCAGGCGCCGTCGCGCGTTTGCAACCACGACCCGACCATTACCTTTTACCTCGCCCGAGAAAGGGGAAATTAGGTCGAGCATTCGAAAAATTTCGACTGGCTCGTCACATCCTTTCTTTTTCTTTCTTTCCATTCCCGTCATACATCCGCATCTACTCATTTCGTTTCGGTTACCCGCAAAGTTGCCGCACGCAAACGGCTATTCTTTGCGAGCGAACCTACGTGCGCGCGCACGCACGTATGCGACGACTCGTACGCGCGTTTCGTGCGTACTTGGATAAGAGAGAGGGCCGGTATGTAGGAAGTAATAAGCGGGGTGAATAGTGGCGTATTCATAATGCAACGCTGCCCTCCCTCTCCCTATATTGTGCGCGTTTCTCACCGCGCGCTCGCGCTCCGGCTACGATCTCTCCGTTCCTTTCCCTCACTCAACGCGATTCGACATTATCCCGGACCTCTCCAACCATTCGCGCCGTGCATACACCACCAACTCTTTATAGCGTATTGCATAAGACTGCACTTACATGCGCATTCATCGCAGCAGCCGGATTGACCGGGTCAATGCGCTCGGCTGCGCGCGAATGTTGACACGTCGTCGTATTTCGATTCAGCGATGACGCTTGCAATTTTTTTCTCCGATATCGATTTCTGTGCTTCGGCATTTCTTCGTCACTTTTTACTTTCAGCGATAAGAGATACGCGAGCCATTGCACGTTACAAGTGACATTCAATGTAAGAATACACAAGCTCCAATTCTTCTGATTTAGACATAGAGATAAACTTATCTTTGATGATGATGTAAGAATATATTATAGAATTGAAATCTTATAAAGTATGACGAGATAATATAAAAATGTGTGCGATTATACGAAACAATAAAAATGATAATAGTGTAAAGCGTAGTGTGCGGAAAAAGATATAGTTTAGACGACCCGGACCAAACCTCTTTAGGGGGCAAACCCACCACTATTTGATCGCCATTAAATTATTCATTCGCGCGGCTCCTCTTCGTGCTCTTCTGAAATGTCAGCAAGGTTCAAAGCCCGGCGGCGGTTATGATTAATAGAACGCATAAATCGTATTGATAACGGTTTTGCAGCGCAAAAACCGTGTCTAGAATTTTTCGATATACATACGTATGTACATATCTATTTGTAATCGCCGATATAGAAAATGCAGAAAGATTAAAAATCACAGAGTCGAACAAAGAGTCGTACTTTCCTCGGAATGAGAAAAATTTAATCATGCGACGCGTTATCGCGCAATTATGCCATATAAATCACCGAGCGGAACGTACATCACCGCGTGACTCGTTACCAGGCTTACGCACGTCCCATATTCCCGAGAGCGCGGGGTGCGAATGAACGATGCTTTGCGAGAGGGCAGAACGGAAGAGGAGAGAACGCATTCAACGAAAGAAAGAGAGGATCGCCCGCGGTGCGAATAAACGACGTTCCGCGAGCGCGAACGTATAACGAAACGGAGGGAAAGAGGATGAGGAGGAAAAGAGAAGGACAGTCTAATACACCTATACGTTGACTCCTCTCGTGTATATGCGTACGTGTCTATCACCCTCCGTGCTTTCGCATTTTCCATACGGCCGTCACCGCCTACCCCTCGCTGTGTCGCAAAGAAGTCTCTGTAATATCCTCTCGTCTCTCTGAACGGTGCGCGATACGGTTCAGAGTCCGCGTAAGGACTACCCTCGTATGTGTCTCACCAGGTCAGGTCAACGTCCTGCGCCTGGCGCGGTCCCTAGGGAACGGAGGGCTGTGTGAGGAAAAAAAAGGGGCAAACGGGAGAGGGAGAGACATACGGCGAAACGAGGTCCTCCAGATATTGCGATCTCCCTTCCTTCCCCGAATGAATGCAGCACTCCCTCCTCCTTGTGCGCGATGCGACGCGAAAGAGCGCGCGCTTCGCGTCGCTGCAGCTTGCAGCATCCACGTGCGTGCGCTCGCCGTTGTATTATTCAATAATAGTGCATCCGCCAGCGACATGAGATGCGCACGGTGCGAGGTAATTATTCTCTTCTAAAATCTGAATGTACGAGGCGGAATGTCATTGTAGCGCGCAATACCGTTTCGCTATATTTATTCTAGCGCGTTTCTCGACATGAGTCACACACATGCACCTAGTGAGGCAATTGTAAGATCTGAATACAATGCAAAATCGAATCACATCGCGAGCGGTGTGCTAATCTGCGATGAAAAAGAAATCGATATTTTTATATATATATAAAATTAAAAAAAACATATATATATATATATGTACTTAAATATTTTATATTTCTCTGTATGTGATTTCTACATTTTAATCACGATTATAATCAATTTAATCACCGATAATAGTCCTCGATGAATCTACCCTAGTTGAAGTGGGTCTTATCAATCGATTTTAACTTCACGAACCCTCTGAGAAACGAACAGGTGCATCTACCGATATTAACATCACGTAATGAAATAGAGGTGCTATAGAAAATCAAATGCTGTTCCGTAAATATCCACAAACTTATTTCGCGTACTTTACGTCGATTATGAATAAATTTTACGTCGATATATTTAAGCATATTTTCGAATTTCCTGACAGATCGCGCGGGGTATCTTCTTCGGTTGATTTACTCCACTTAAAAGAGTTACGCGCTGAAACGTACTAACAGCCAGTTGAGAGTTTAATATCATCAGATCCTAGTCTCTCTCTCAAGCTCGGGTTATTCGATCGCGTAACTCTGTGGTCATCGGTTAGATGACCATCATTAGCTGCGAGCGAGTCGTCCTTTTCATCCCTCCGATCGAATTGAACGCGGAACGATGCTTTCGAAAACCGAACCCATCGAGCGAAAACACTCGTCGGAGCAATGTGAAAAGCAGTTTGGTCAAAGGAAAAAGAGGCAGAGTGGATTGCGTGTGGAAAAATGCGTAGAGTGGGATTCGGTTTAAAGGCATGGTGTGTTGGTGCCTCCGACGAGTCGCTTCTCGAATCGATTGTACTCGCTCTCGTTGTAACTCATCATCTTTCAAGCTTCCCATCGCGATCGGTCGTAACCTTTCGGGACAGATGATACGCGACTATCGCGAAAGGGAATGCAGATTTAATATTTCGCGTACATCCTCCACTTCTACACGCGATTGCTACTGAATAGAGAACACCTTTCGACGGAATGCAATATGTGACGGCAATGAGTACGACGTACATATATCGAATAACTTCGACTTGAATTCTCCGTTATTGCAGTTGCGCGATATCAAGAATGAATGATTGCGCCGTTTCATGTTTTAATATTATTGGCTACTACACATACATACACATAGATATACATGAGAAAATATTTACATAAGGAATCCAATAGAGATATGTATTTAATAGAATTAGTTATGTTCCTTGCACTATAAAAGGAATATCTAATGAATCAGCTATAGAAGAGTGAGGTATACATGTGAGATATATACCTATATGATCTAAAACGTACGTAATTGGAATTTCCCTCTTTCTCCTAGTACACGTCGTACTGAGATCGACAGCAATATAAAGCGGAAGGGAAGCAAAATGTGTATAAGCGCGAAAGTATGGCGTTCTATTAGCGAGCATTTTATTTATTAGCCTAATGCACGATAATGATACGTGTGTATGCATTAAATTGACTTAAGCTTACATATTGTGTAAAAGGATTAATGTATTTCATACGATAAACATATAGAATTAAAAAATTCTGACAAAAAAATTCTCTGTAATTAATCACCTGTGTATATATATATATTTTTTTTTATGCGAAAAGCAGGCAAAAATATCGCTACTTACGAAAGCAATTAAGTTGCTATCGAGATTTGTTAATAATAATCAAAAGAGAGGCGTAAGATGACACTAATGTAATTTAATCCGCTGGGATTATCACGAGGACCGGTTATTATCGTAATATTCGCCGTTACATTGAGAACAATTTTCAAACCGTGGCGAGCTCGTTGACGACACCTTTCACGTGACGTGACGAGCAATAAATCGCGGTGAAAAAAAAAATATTTTAGTAGGTTGATACGAGGTTGACGAACCGGTTTCACGCTGCGTCTGATGCAGATGCGCCGAGACCCCCTACGAAATCTTGTAATGAGACGATTTAGACGCGAAATCCACGTCTAAGAACTGAGCGTCGACGTCGCTTTCTTTCGAGACCGGTAGAGATAGAGACTGATCCTCTCCGTCGAAATAATGTCACGAGTCTTTTCAAGTTCGTACATTGTTAATAGCTCGGTACAATCATAAAGGAAAAGTAATATCGCAGTCGTCCCTAAATCTCAGCTGTCGACTAGCACTCTGCTTCGCATTTGCTAGCCGGAACGCTCGCGTGCAATCAATGTAGGAATAAAACTCAATAGTCACCGATTGAGACATTGAAAAAAATTACCAAAAATCTAATTTTGAGATATTCTTTTCGTTTTCGAGAAGTAAATAAATCATACAATTTCAAAATCTTATTGAAGTCATAATAATTGAAATAAGATAAATAAGATTCGTATGAAAAAAAGAGAAGAAAAAGACAATTTTCTGAGAGCACTGTATCGCCTAATTCCACTCGTGTCACGTGAGAGCTTTCCTCGAGTGTTCGCCTTCGCGAAGGAGACAGAACGATCGTCGACGTTTCTGCCGGCATGACAAATCGCGAGCCGCGGTATCGTTCCGCGGCGACAACGCAACTATTCCATTAAAATTCGCAGCGACGGCGGCGACGGTAGTGAACGATAATGGCGCCGGAGGTATAGCTGGGTGTGTCGTCATCGTCGTCGGCGACGGCGCCGACTAAACGCACGCGAAAGTTTCGTCCGTCGCATTGCGCGATGCGACACGTCGCGGCGCTGCTTCAACCGTCGGCGAGATTATATGCGGAATCCGTATCTCTCGTTGTAAACGGGTTTCTATAGGCTCGTGCGAAATACCGGGTGGCTTGACAAGAGCAATTTATCATGCTCGATCTGTATTTGCATACGTCGTCGGAGAGCCCCACGTCGCTCATGCCTGCCGCGACATCACATAGTCGAGTGCCTTTTGAAATTTGCGTGTTTGCGAATACGGGGCTGTTCTCTCTATCTTTCTCTCTCTCTCTCTCCCACCTTCACACGCACGGCAATCGCCCTCTGAACTCTGCGAACCCTCTCCCTCTTTCTCTCGCTCCGTAGCTCATCGCTTCAAACGTCCCCGACGAATGCCTGCGAGAGCTTCTGTTCGAGACAAACGATGCGCGAGATATGAATTCGTGCGCGAGACTTAACTGATCGTTTCGAGGGACCCGCCGATCCACGACGCGGGAATGCCGGACGCTACGAAAGAGATCCGTCTATAATCTATATAGCCGTCCGTCGGCGATATTCAGAGAGCATCCCCCGTAAATTCAGTTAGAACCTTTACACCGTATTCGTGTCTCATCAGGCGCGTTTACCTGTTCGCAAGGTAAAGCGATGAGCGAGGAAACTGACCCGGGGAAAACGATGAACAGATTAACCCGGGTAGGTAGATCATATCGAGACTATATTTCACATTTCCGTTTACATTCGAGAAGATCTTCTAAGCCCCTCTACCCTTTCGCGACCAGAGTGTCCAGTTCTCCAGCTCGGTCCCAGCTCAAAGCGTGGAGCCGGTGGTCACGCCTCTTCTCAAACGGCCGCCGGGACGCAATCCTCGATACAGATAAGTCATGTCCGTCATTTTTCAACACTCGCGCGATTCTACCCTTCCGGGCCCCCACGATGGGAGAAAGTCTTCCCTCTTTCAACGGTCGCAAGCAAGCGACGGGCGATATCGGACGGGCAACGATTTCTCATCGGCCGGACTTTTCCAGCAGCGCGAGTTTTATCTCGCGCTTCCACCCTTAATTTGATTAATCGACGAGGATCTTGACCCTCCGCGCCGGCATTAATCACCGTCCGGTCGTATGCATACATGGCCGCAGCATTAGGAGCGCGCGCACGGAAGACGCGGAGACGGGCATGCCATTTGTTAGAACCGCTTGTTTAGAGAAGCTTTACACACTCGACCGGCTCTTCCGCCCCGGCGCGCGGATATTAATGGCGGATTAATTCGCCGGAGATCCGTCCTCGACGCAACGTGAGAGACTCGTACGGGTTGCGCTCGCGCCTCCTGTCACCTGCCCCGATCCTTTTCGATTGCAGCTACAGCTACCGGTAGTCTAGTATTTTTTCGAAGTCACAATACACGAGCCCATTTTATTTTATAAAGGAAAAATTGGAAAGCAAATACTATGATGGAAATTTAATTATCGTTGATTTATGTGTGTATGTGAAGAGAGTGTGTGAAGAGAAATTGGTATTATTTAATTTTCAAATTTACCTTTAAATTTTCTTTGCGTTTTGCCTTACCTTGCATCCTCGCGTTGAAATGATTATATTTATATAGTTCGTTCAAATACAATATTAACGCACGCAGCGAAGCGTCAGCGCGACGCGCGACCACCTGCGAGAGCAGCAGGCGAGCAAAAACGGCCGATTAGAAAAGACTCGGTCGCTATTGCGAGCGCTAAACGTTCGCCCTGATTTCGAGTCGGTGGCAGACCCCTGCTACCGGAGGGTCGCAGGTCGTGATTTACTAGCTGTTTATACCCTTTTCAACCCCTAGAGCCTGCATTATAACCGTATTTATACTAATAGCTTCGCGCTAGGTTCACAGGTCTAGGTGTGATTTACTGACAATGTTGTCGCTATTAACGTGACGGTAAGAAAGATAAAAAAAGAGCGGCACAATAGACGCGCATACGACTAAAAGGTAGCGATAATGGTATTCGGCTATTACCTGTCAGCCGCGTAAGATTATGACTTCCGTCTCAAAGAACATCGGAAGAAAACAGCCTTGGGAAATATCGAAATATGTGCGGAACAAGTATCTAGCAGTTTCTGTTGATGGAAATTAAACTGCTTCCGTTTAAATATCATATGTCACTGTTCAAGAAAAAAAAAAAAACTCGCAATAATCGTATAAGAGCAATAAAACGTATGATAAGTGAGAGTATCTATGTATATATACGAGGCATAAGTTTACACTAAAATATATATTGATGCTCTCTTTCTCTCGATGCGCATTTATAAAATCAACCCTTATTTATCCTCTCCTCACAAGAAATATCTATTATATATAGTTAATTAAAAATTAACTTACAATCGAAACTATTTTCGAATAATTTCGCGATTCAATAAACTAATAAAATAAACTAGGCCTTGTCAAAGAAAACGGCGGACGATTAAACCGTTTCTCTCAAAGTCAATAAATCAGTAATTCCTGGAGGATGTCATCGCGGAGAGCGAGTAGATGTAGAAGGAAGGAAGGAAGGAAGGAAGGAGAGGAACTAATGCCGGGATCTCCAGTAACAGGATGTAATTATGATCGGTGAGATACGTCACGCATAACCCCCGTATTGACGTCCACAAATCACGCTGCACGGCCGGCCATGCGGTATCTCGCGCTACTCGGGGGACTACGATCCTCAAACTCAGACGGCCTAACGCGACACTAAATCCAGAATTATGTACGCCGTTGCGCGTAGACGTCGACGTGGACGCGCGGAATCTCCCGAGGATTCGCCGTGTCAAACGTGGGAAATGTAACGCCCACGATAGTAGCACTTAAGGCGCACACGTGAGATCCTATCACCTGTTTGAGAAGACTGTGGAACATATGTAGAACACGTATATAGCATGTCGCAGCGAACGATTTATCTACAATTTCTAAAATATTCGATTATTAGATTCAACTTTTTATATAGAACATATGCCACTTTATCGCTATACGTAGCTAACGCACAAATATTCGTGGATTAATAAACATATAGACAAATATAATATAGCGTCTGTAACAAGTATAATACAGGATATCTTTCTCTCTCTCTCTCTCTCTCTCTCTCTCTCTCTCTCTCTCTCTCTCTCTCTCTCTCTCTCTCTTCACTCTCAGTTTATCTTATTTTATTGCACTTAAAAAATTTAATTGTACAACTAATGCTCTCTTATTTACGCTTGCCGCCTCTAATTAGTGCGAAAATAACTTTACATGACTTTCTCACTGTCGCCTCCTCGTGCGGCAGCATCCCGAACGTGATCTGTACGTACGGCGGCATCGTTCACAGACGCGAGCGGTTAATTCGTCGCGGATAATTGCATTTCGCCAATGCGTCGGTGCAGAATGTGCGCGAATGTGTCTCGCTAGCCGTAGGCGCCACGAAGCATCCGGGAACCTGTCCGGGACTTCCGTCTCGCCGGATGTATCTCTCTCCACGGCCGCTCGCCTACCATCCTATCCTCTCCTATTCAAGCTCCCTTTAAACTCCCCCTCCCCCTCCCGATAATGCTGCGTTTCTATATACGGCCCCGGCCATTAACTGCGATATAGCGGACGATCACGTGACGTAACCATGGGTAACATCAAAGCCAAAGGCATAGTTGCACCCCCGGGACGGCCTATGACGTTAGCCTATCTCGCTGCAGCCCGTCTGCAACTGCACCGCCTCGAGGCGTCGGTTGACGTTACCGCCGACGCAGTTAGCTAGGAATTTCGGCTTTAATGCTTAACCACTTTCCAGATTGTCGTGGCTGATGCGTGCGCGTAGTGCGTAGTTGTGAATTATTCGGTCAACGCGCTCCTCTATGCTGAGTATGCTTTTATATGCAACCGATAATACGATTATTATTTATATCACTGCGCAATCAATTATTATTATTTTTTTTTTCTACTTAAATATACATTAGGCCTGCTACTTCAAGACCGGATATTAAACACGAATCGTACATAATGGTGTTACGAATGGACGAACGGAAGTCGATAGCTCTCTGATACTAACAAGAAAGAAGTACAATTTGTGTATTCCGGAACCTACAATCAAACATCCGCACGAAGGAAGTAGCAAAGGAATAGAGACGGCTTACATACTACTTATCGTATTCTCGTAGCTTCCTTCCTTCCTCCCATCCTTGCCTGCCCCTATTGCGAACGACGAAAGAGGTTCACGGTATTTAAGCAACTTGCGTATAAAATAGTGGCAAATCGTCAACCATATGTCGTCTACTATACAATGTAAGACCGCTCCGTGAGACTTGATAATTGCTCCCAATTTGTTCCGTTCTGATTCCTGAACGACCACGGAACTGACCTGAGATAACTATTACTTACAGTCTATTCGATCCACCCATAGCACGCCTACGATACGTTACTTCCTAAGGATTCAACTAAAGAAGATTATTGCAATACACTCTTCGAGAAGTTTTATATCTTCGTGTAACAAATTTTTTCGATAAGGTGATCAAATAGAAAGAAAATTTATTTTACGAAAATTCGCATGTAATTAAAGAGCTTTATCTTCCAAAAAAAAAAAAAAAAGAAAATTTTTCTATTTTCTCAAAAAATAATGACATATAACAATAATATTAAATATATGATATAATTTTTGTATAATAAATATATTTGCATACATGCAATGTTTTGCGGTATAATCTCTATTAGAGAAAGAATTGGAAAGATAGATAAAGAATTACAGAACAAGTGCCAAGGAACGACAAAAATAGGGAGGGACATGCAGAAAAAAAGGAAGTGGTATAGGAGCGCGAGCAAACGTTTCTCGCAACAATAGACAGGATGTGCGAAGGGTTACCATTGCAAATCACAATAGCGACCGCAAAACGCGAACGACAGGTTGAATAGACGTGGCTAGAGAAGCGAGTCCTGACGGTAACCTATTATTACCACGATCTCTTTTATACGGACTATGTTCTGTGGGAAAACTACAGTCCGTAAGGACGGTTTTTAATTCATCGATGGAATAGAAATACCGCATCCTCGTCTCGTAGAATTTTTTTTTTCAGATCCTATATATTCGATAAATAGCCCGACAATAACTAAAGTAACGCGGTCGATGGTCGAGGAGATAAAACACGAGATAAAAATGAGATTTACGAAAGGAAGAAAAATATCTTGCAATTTTTTAAAAAAATTATATGTCCCCCAAAATTAAAAAAATAAGAACTCCCAATTTAAAGATTCATGCTTTAAGTAAAATACAATAAAAATAAAATTTATTTAATTCTTAAATATTTCTATAAAAGTAAATTTTAATTTGCTGTAAAAAGAAGCCTGAAATATCGTGTCCGCGTTAATAAAATGTTTTATTACAGTCTCTAATGACTTAAACGCGCACACCTGTAAACGACTGTGAAATATGCCTGATCGCGTCTCTCGCAATCTTTCACACGTCCTAAAGCTTCCAAAGCTCAGGTGCGTCGACGTTTAATTTGAAATGTTTCCACACAATGCTAATCGCCGGCCGAAAGTCGAAACATTTTGTTATGCGAAAGGTAGAAAACGAGCGGAATTATTAAAGCGTCTGCGACGACGACGAGAACGAGCGTGATAATAATACATACTTCATGGTACGCCATACGCTGATAAATAAACGACGTCGCGGAAAATAGTGGCTCGAACCTGAAAAACCTTGAAATATTCGCCGTGCAGGTACTCCGTTTGATTATCCAGCGTGCCGCGAGATAATGCCGTCTCCATTTGCCAAGTAGCCGACGATATAATGCCGCAAAATCGCTTTACCCCTAATTCACTGTTTGCGGTCACGTAAGAGCATGACTTATCCCTGCTGCGATACCGTCACGGATTTCCGTAAGAGAATACAGATGGTAGATACATCAAAATGTCGAGACTAAGCTACCTTTGTCAATGACGTCATAAATCTTTGAATCGTAATCACACGTACAGTTATCGAGAAACAACCCAATGTGCAAGTTAAAAAAAGAACTATTATAATACAATATGCAAGAACATTAATGATATCTCGAAGTAAACAAAAATGAATGAGACGATTGATTGTTCATCCATGAAAGTCTTTGAATTACACTTGTCAGCGATGGAATTTCGAAAGGAATCCGGATACAAATCCCTCTTACATCTCGTGAACTGTGCCACTCTAATTAAGCGTTAATAACCTGTTCTTATGTAGATAGCCTATATTAAAATGCGAAGAAAGATTTCAAAATTTCAAATTATTCCCACAATTATTCTAACAATAACATTTCAGTCGTTGTTTGTCTCTCGTGCGAAATTTTTGCGAAACGATCAGCTTCCGCACATTTACACTACATGCAAAAATATATCATTTCCGATTTGACAAAACTAATAATTTGCTCAATTAATTTGTCTCCAATATTTTTCATGAATTTTACAGACGTGAGCTTCATTAACAAAAGAGAATTCAGCATCATCAACTTATATGCTATGTATACATTTTATCGTAACATGTAAGAAATTGTTATTGCAAAAAGGTGGAATATTAAAAAAGTGGAGGTAAACAAATTCAAAATGTCATGGAATAATGAGAGCTAGGAATAATTGAAGATGGCTACATATCTACATCTTCATATTTGCTCTTATCGCAATAGAATCCACGAAAATCACCTCGTCGTAAGATTATTATTTTAATAACAGCGCGTTTCTAATGAAATGAAATAGTGTTGCTGTCGCATAGCATTATTATTATTAGTAGACATAGAGCATATTACATGCACAGTCATTTCTCTCTCTCTCTCTCTCTCTCTCTCTCTCTCTCTCTCTCTCTCTCTCTCTCTCTCTCTCTCTCTCTCTCTCTCTCTCTCTCTCTCTCTCTCTCTCTCCTCTCTTTTCTGTAGACTTACGAGGCACTTGGACAACAGCCATTACGGTTTATAATACAGTTCTGCGCGGAATAGCAGTTGGCGCAATACGAGCCACGGGAGGAGATAACACTGATTTCATTAGCGCAAATGAACTCGCATCACGGCACTCGGCCCGGCCGTTCGTCTGATTAAAAGTCATAAAAGTTTTCGGCCCGCGTTCGTCCCGCTTTCCTTCATACGTACACGCACGCGAGAGTATATACGTCACTAACAAATGATCACGTGGCAATATCAACCGACATTCTCCAGAGTCGCCAGAATACTCTCGCGTATCCTCGGAAATTTAACAGTCGCGCTCGCCCCGGCACGGCTTCGACGTAAATAAGATAACGCCTAGTAAAAGGAATATGATATAATCGGGAAGAGAATAGACAGCACAATTTACACATCAATGATGCATGCGCATATAGGTGAATAGTATGAATAAAATGCGATCGCGTATATTTTGCTATTCTCCAAAAATAAATATTTTTAATTCATAATTATAAGTGAACGAAACATTAGCACGAGATAAAGTTTGCTCGGTCGGATAATTATGAGTAAATATGTGTACGCATATTTTGATTACATTTTTAATTTCTCATTAAAAATTAATGTATATAACAAAATTAAATAAAAGTAAAAAATTGTGATTTTGGAAATTTCTGGATGTTTAGGCTGCGGGTTCAACGAAATGAAAAGGAGGGAAAAAGAACTGGAGAAAGAAAGAACGCGAGGGAAAAAGAGCCGAAAGATTGAGTCGAAACCGCGCGAAACACTTTGAATAATATCCCAATTCAAAGTCCGTGAGGAAACGAATTTCATATTTCTCGCTGTTCGTGCAACGAAAATTGCACCCCGACGGTGCCAGTCAGTCCGTCTAGTTTTCCTTATAAATGGACGAGAGCGACGAACGCGAATTTATGGCGCGAGATATTCCATTTCACCCACCATGTAATGTATAATTAATAATGCTGCAAAAAAAAATCGACAACCAGTGTCCTAAGTATTCTGACATTTTGTAGAATAAGATGCGCCCCCATTTTTTTTTTTTTTTTTCAAGCGTTTAATTTATGATAAAATTTATGTATTCCTTCGTGGAGGGCTTAACGATAATGATAGGCATCAAGATGGCGAATCGACGATAAGATTTCAATTTCTGCGATAAATGTAGCGGCACGAGATAATCATCACGGGACGCCACTAAAACGTAACCCATTTCAACGGGTTACATACATGTAACCGCGCCGATTACACGGTCCGTGATAAGAGCGCGAACGCGCACTCCTGTGATTCGGGCATCTTCGTTCCGTGAAATCATATTCCACGGTAATTAACTGTGCCAACGATGAGAGACGAGAAAGGGCCGGGCGCCTCCGCCCATTACCTTTTCCCCTTTCGTTCGAACTTCGTACGACCTCCATCAGGTGGGATAGGTCAGCGCGCCCTTTTACGCGTGCTAATGCCATATTACCTTCTCCTACGGCTATAATGGATCATGCTGCCGTAGTATACATCCACGAGCAGCTTTACGTCGATATACTACGACAAACCTCGTCACGGTATGCGCCTTGTTCGAATTTTCAAGCGTGGCTAATTGAAAATCAATAATAAGTTTTCAAGCGAACGAATTAGAAAATAATAACGTAATTGATAAGTGGAAGAATTTTCAAGAGATGTAAAAATAAGATAGGTATCAATAGTAATTGTCAAAATATGGTAAGAGAATATAAATAATTCCAAGAAGACACAAACAAGAGATGCGTATGGAAAACATGAAAAACTCTCGCAATATAGAACGAATGATAATGACTGTGGAATTAATAGCGGCTTCGAAGTAAACCGGCACGAATGACACTCGTTATCACGATGATTCGCCCTCGAACCTAATTGAAAGTGGCGCAATTTGAACGAGTAGCCTCGGGGGCTCTTTGACGCCCTTGCGCAGCGTTTCTCCAATTTAAATGTGCGCCTTAAAAAGGCGATTCGAAGCCTACATAACGTCGTCGCGCCTGTCAAATGTTTGTCGAACAATTTTAGTCGCAAATATTTTCGGATCTTACTTCTAGATACTTTTCAAACGCATGCTCGGGAGGGATGTGGAGAGCCAAATATCTTCCTGTTTACAAGCGAACATTAAAAAGGTTTGAGAAACACTGTACCTTGAATACGCGCTGTTGCGAAGGTCAGTCTGCGTGCACGCAACCGTCCTCGCACGTCCGAAGGAAAGAGGACCGCTCTCGAACGTGCACGCAGCACGCACCGTATAAGGCGTAGCGTGTCTCACGCGTAGACGGCGACAGGAGGGTGCTCGCGGACACACGCATTCGATCTTATCGCGTTCCCGCCTTTACGCACAAGCTACGCAGCTACAATACGTACGGATGCTAGATGCCCCACCATGGCCACCCGATCGTAATAATTATTATACGACGCGTCGTTGTCGCCGTTACCTCCTGACGATGCAAATGCGCTTCGCTCGTCAGGAGAAGTACACGTGCTAGATCGGAGGAAGGGGCGGGAGAAGGGCGTGAAGACGGTTAAGGGATGTGCTTACGTTATAATAGAAACTGCGATCGTGACTTGCACCACAGCTATAATCGAAAAAAAAAAAAAAAAAAAAAAATGTAAAGATTGTAACTCAGTTATATACGAGGAAACTTTCAAATAGCGAAACAAAGATGTATTTCGCGTCTATATAATTTAATTGTAATTAATTAAATATTACTTTCAAGAAAAAAATGTATCAAGTTTCTAATAAATTTTTTCACACGAAAGAAATTTATCAAAAGTAACATTGAGCGAATATATTTCGCATATCGTGGACAACCGTAGAAATTACATCTTTTCCCGAATGCGTTTTCGGAAATGCGCTCTTTCGGCCGTCACAATTCATTCCGAACGCAGCAGTATCAAAACACGGAAACACGAAACGGCGCGTAATTTGTATAGGGAAAAACATTAGTTCATTACCAGAGACATAAACAATGATTGGTGATCGAGCGAAAGCCACAACTCACGCCACAGTTAAGCCCGAAGTTATTGCCCGGATCATCGTTAAAACTCGAAATGTATCAGTCAGCCGCACGCGCGCAAATGCCGATATGCCTGAGCTTTAATCCTGTAAAATGTGTGAGAGCCATCGCGCGATATCGTGGCCGACTATCATACGTTGATATTTAAAGGTACTATCTCTTTTTCATATCGTGTTAATTCGCAATAACTTTCGCAGCAAAATTGTGGGAAAAAGCTGCATCACACACAATTTTCGTACTACACGATGAAATAAAAAAATAATCACATATATAAAAGTATTCGTGAAATTAAAATTTATAAGTATATGTGTGTATTTTCTTTCTACCTAATTGATAATAAAAAAACGCCATTATAAATAAAGCTATTAATATCGCAATCCTATATATATATATAAATAACGCTGCAATAGATTTCTTTCATATAGTTATGTAATTTTTCTTAAACGAGAAGACTCGATGAAAACCATCGATGTGTCCGACATTTATCCGAGATTATTATCGAATATTTTATCCGCTGGATTAAGAGAGAGAGAGAGAGAGAGAGAGAGAGAGAGAGAGAGAGAGAGAGAGAGAGAGAGAGAGAGAGAGAGAGAGAGAGAGAGAGAGAAAGAGAGAGAGCCGGAATATGAAAAAGTTGTTATACTCCGAGGAGAGCAATGCAGATCTCGGCAGTAAATCTCTTTTTCCTCATCGACGCGAATAATGAGTTCCACGTGTACCAGGAAGATTTACATATACGGATCGCGATCATGAAGACTATTCATTGCGACGACGATGACAACGACGACGACGACGATGTTACTCGTCCAGTGTATCTTGCGTCTTTTCGAGTTATCAACGGGGGTTTTATTAATGACAGTTAGACGGGGGCCGTCCGGGTTTATGGAGGGACATAAACTCTAAACTGATTAACAGTAGCCAGTAGCCTTGGCTCTCTCTCTCTCTCTCTCTCTCTCTCTCTCTCTCTCTCTCTCTCTCTCTCTCTCTCTCTCTCTTTCTCTTTCTCTTCGTGGTTCTCTCACTTCGCTCAGGGTATGCAATACATATGCAATCGCGGCTGAACCCAGGGAAACCAAACTACCCCGCATTGCGTCTCGTTAGCAATACACCCACGGTTTATAGGCCATCGTTGGCGAAATGAACATTGCCCAATTAAATTGATAGATGTCTCCGATGGCATTAAATAAGCAATACGTGTGTAGAAAGAGGCGTAAATTGTGAATCGAACGCAACGTTGAAACTCGATGCACGAGTAACTGGTCGGATTTTATCTCGAAAATAGTTAAAGCTTACCATAAACCTTCGTAAGATAAATGTTTTGAAAAATGTTACAGTCGTTCCGAGAAACACGACGAGCAACGATAATATATTCGGCTAATCGGAAAATACAGCGCAAATACCGAGCGTTGAAGAACGTTGTTCTTTGATCCTCTCTCCGTTGTAGTTAAAAAAAAAAAGCTCCTTTGATCACCGTGAAACGCGGAGAGGATTAAAAGGCGGCATGAAAATTTCCCCTCGGACATTTCGTCATTCACCGCAACCTCTTTCTATTCCGGGTATTTCTCGCGTAAAAAAAATGGAAGGGTCAAACGCGAGACCTACTTGACTCGTATCTGACAAGTGCGCTGCAAAACGATCGTTATCTATTCAAAGCCGACATTCATAGAAATCGTATATATAATCGCGGTCGATTCGATTTCTCTATTGATTCGTCGTGCCGAGTGTTATCGGCGAAACAGCCGTAAACCGCGAATAAATAATATCTATTAATTACGTTCACCCGGATGAACTCATCCGCGTCCCATGGACGCAGAGACTCGTACGATCCTTCAAGGGTGGCAGAGGGTGGGTTTTTCAACGGGTGGAGAAAGGAGGGAAGATACCGGTGGCCAGGGTGGCACAGGCAATAAACGGCGGACGCGGTTTATCACGGTGCGGAATTAAACGGTTTACGACTGGACCACAGATTAGTACGGACGCGATGGACGAATGCGAGGGTGGATCGCGCCACCCTCCCCGTCCCACCCGCGATCCACGATATGGGTTAGATTACCGAACTGTACATCCCTCCCTCTCTTCGCCGCGCGTCCCAATCACCCTCAACGGTCACCGCGACCCTATCGCGTGTTCGCTCAAAATTCTCTGTAGTGGTACGCTTCCGATTCGAATAGCGCCCGATCCGCTCGCGCGTCGCGCGAGCGTTTAAAATCCTCGAAAATTTGGAGCTCGATGATTTCGCTGGAATCGGCGCGCGAAGATAAAATGTTACTGCGCGCGGGTCGATATGTCCCGATATACAACATACTCCCCCGGTGGTTGTTTAATGCGGTCGCCTATATTACACGCGTAAAGTGAAATATGTTTTAATCTCGCGTGCAAAATCGATATTTTCGCTCGCAAATTTACCATATCACCTCTCATAAATTCTGTATAATGATTTTAATTTTGACGCTTGACTTTAATTTAAATATATTACTTGGGAAAAAAAAAACAACAACTTTGGCATAGTTTAAATCTATAGAGATATGAGATATCATCGAGATATGATCGTATCTACGTGAATCGCCGTTTTCATTATAAATAGCTAGCAAATTGGGAATAAATGAATTCGACGAAAGACATCAGTAGTATCGTGATTCTCCGATAATTGTCTCGGTTGTCTGCCAGACGCAGCTAGAATGCGGATTACAACGCGCACGACGATGAAATCGTTAATTTGAGAAAATTCTACGGAAATGCATAGCCCAATATTCCATTCCCGTAATAATAACGTGTTCCCGGAACATTTCGTAACGAGTTCCGCGACGCGCAAGTGAAATTCATGATAAACGTCGGGAATGTCGCGGCAGTAAAGCGAGAGATGCACGTTACAAGGCCGTAAAATCGGCCGGATGAGTTCGTCACGGACAATCAGCCCCCCGCCCTCCCCCTCCACCCCAAAGTTTATGCCAATCCCCGTCCCTTCTTCTGGAAAGCGTCAATTCTACACGCGATCACGAAGCCGGATCGGGAAGTTCGGCGCGGCTGATTTATTCAGAGGCCATTTTCCGAGTTCCTCCACTTGGCGGTGAACCGCCGAGGGAAGAGGTACTCGATAAGAGAATTACGATAATTGGACGTCGCGCGCGCTATTCCGCCGATCGATCTAACGAGGTTCTCAACGCCTCCGCACACAACCGCGCGATCTAAAGGGACGACACAGTCTGTCCGACGATCGCATAAACTCGATAGCGGGAACATCTTAGACGCCCTTAAGCCCCCAGAGACAACCGTTATCAGATTTCGCTCCGCTGTAGGGAATTTTCTGCCGCGAGAATGGAAATTCGGAAAGAGATAATACTTGTCTTTGGGACCTTATACGTTTCTTCTAGCTTGCAGTTAACGAAAATTTAGACGAAAGTTTTCAAACATTAATTATAATTTATTGAAAAATAAGAGATTAATATATTATCCGTATTCTCGTAAATTCTCAATAATAAATATATAAATATAAATATTAAATAATTTTTTATCATTTGAATTTACATCGCTAAAAAAAGTCCGACTTCTCTCAATTTTAGAATCGTTGATGATAACTAATTAAATGTATCGCGAGCAATAATCACCTCCGCATTTTCCAGCAAAAAAAAAAAAAACGCTTCCCGCGTTTGCTCGATATATAATAGGGGCAAGTATGCGAGTATCCCGTTTCACTGTGGCGGCGTATTATTTCAATGATCGTCGTGTTCTCATTACCGCGGCGGCGCTGATGGAAGGTCGTGGATATAACTCTTTCCGCAACCCTCCCGACCTGCGCGCGAGGGTGAGAGCGAGCGGACTGAGGGGCTGGAAGGATATAAACAGAGTATTATGCGCCGTCGGTCTCGCGGTCTGCGCGACGTAGAGCATCGGAGACGGAGAAGACCAGATACCCTGCGGGTGGATCCGCCTGCACATGTATTAAATTAACCCCCACGAGGAGCTCGCGTGTCCGGGAATGCTCGAAAGCCGAGCGCGCGAACACTAAGAATTCATTAGCCGCTCGCTTGCTTGCTCATCGCTCGTGCACCGCTAGTTACGCGCGACAACGTTATTTGCACCGTCCGTGGAGATCGATATATCACGTTTCAGGGCTGATACAAAGATCGATACGCTGATAGCGGTATCTCGATAATGGTATCTCGATCCGCCTAAAATGAGACGCAAACGGGCGCATAAACTAAAAGCCGTTATGCGCGAAAAGTATTAAAACAACCTGAAATATAATATTCGTGTATCTTACGAATAATATTCTAATTATTACTTGAGTATTTGGGATTAATTTTTTTTTTTTTTTTTAATAATTCCGGATTCAAACATACCTTTTAATTTTGCTACGGTTTTCTTTAAAAAAAAAAAATTGAACACCTCGCGCACGCGTTATATATACTTTGTATCAATTATTGTTCGTAAAGTAATGAAGAGTAATGTCAATTGTCATCTGATAAAACATTGTAGTAAACGATTTAATAGTCTGTCTCACACATAATTAGAAGCGGTTCGACCGATGATAAATGTACAGAGATTAATGATACGCGAATGAAACAATACTAGCGTTAAGTGCGCGCATGGCTTGAAAGTACGCTTGGCAGCGCCGAAATTAAGCGAATTTGACGGAGCCCATTTCCTCTTCATTTGCTAAAACAAATCGTACGCCCGGAGACAGTACGGCGGGAGCACTTAGCTGATGAACGCGCACGTATTGCACTATACTACGTGCACGCAAGTCTCGCGTGTCTGTCGCGCGCGCGATGCGCGCACGCTTGTTTTCCGCGTGTCGAACTGAATTTGAATAAGCACATTTGCCGGGACGGGAGGGGAGAAATTCCCGCATATTTACCGTCCGATCGGCGTCTTTCGTTTCCGTGCGTGTCGGCCGACCGTTCTTTTAAAAAAACACGTGTAATCCCACACCCGCGCGTCATCCCTGTGAAAGGTAAATCGTACGCAAATGCACGCCTAGCATCTGAACTACGTAATTAAAGAGCGATAATCTTGGATAACAAACGGTCCTTTTATCTGCTCCGAAAGAAACGTAACGAGATTACTCTTTCTGTCTGTCTGTCTCCCCTCCCCCCCCCCTCTCTCTCTCTCTCTGATATAAAATAATATTACTAAAATTTATGAATTTTTTTATAACACGATTATAATAAAATATCGCATAAAAAAATATAACAAAATTCTTTATATCCTCCAACACATTCATAATCTATTTAATCTTAAATTCCCACGAATATTCGAATTAGTTGCCGATTGTGATAAACCTCGTTGATGAAGAAAAATCGATAAAAATAGGGAAGGGGGTAATATAATATACGAGGTAGCGCTCACGCATATCCGGAGTATACTCGTAATGCGGTTGAACAAAGGGGTTAAACGTGCTAGTGTCCGAACCTATCGTTAACTTTCCACAGATCACGTGCGCCGTTCGTGAATAACCGAATATTATCGAGCGCACACGCGTCGAGAGAAATACTCGATACGTGATATCGGGTACGCTTTTTCTCGCGGATAATAACTGTCCCTCCCTCCACCGATGACACACGGCATTATAAATACGTTATAATTTTGCCGCGACAGGCAGCTCCGATCGTGGGATTTTGATTTAACGTACAAAAGAAAATTGTACAGGATAATTATACGTTCTAAGTGGATTTCCGGTATCAAACCGTGCAATATATATATATATTCGTTAGCGCGGATACACCACACACGTAACACTCTTGTGGGAAAATTTATTTTTTAACAGAAAGTGCAAACATGTTGTTTCTCGAAGCACGATAGATATTACGTCATATCTCGTCATATCGTATGAAATAATAATTTGTAAAATGTATAGAATATATATATATATATATATATATATATATATGTATAATTTATATCTACATCTATAACAGAACAGATCAAATGATAAATGAATAATAAAACTTTTTATGATATACACGTTTGCGTATTTCTTTTCAATAGAATCCAGAAAAGAAGAACTTGCTCATAAAATATAAACGAAAAACACTGCTGAACTATTACCCCATGAAATATTTATCTGTCCAAAGCTCCCATATACTCGTCGATACGTAGTCCGGAAATACGAAGCAAAATAACAATAGTAATAAAAGGACAATTCAGGTTTTTCATGGGCATAACTCCGCCGTATCATCGAACAATAATAATGTATCATTATCGTAATCGCTTTATCAAAAAGTGAACATTGCACGCTGCTGCTATTATGCAGGAACCAAGTTGTATCATCATTTACACATTACCACCTTCCAATGTCACTCATTTTGATCACGAGTATTGTATTATGCATTTGGACATTCTGAATAGTTTCGTAATTACATACTGAAATCGCGAAGGAACAATTGCACAAATGCATAAATGAAGTAATTAATTTATCGAATATATTATAATATACGAAATTTTCCAATTACTGCCAAATTGTTAATTATTGAATTTTATTCGCGAACAATTCTTCTTGATTTTTTTTTTTTTTCACGAACTTACATAGGAAGTTAAAATTCTATCAGAGAAATCAATAACGTTTAATCTAAGCCGCGAGAAGAATCGAGCGACGAGCCGGAAGTGCGCTAACTATCATATCAAATAAACGCACGTCATTAGGCACAAGTCGTTATCATCCGTCTAACCCCGAACGTCTGCGACAGGGGAACGGGGTTAGAAAAATCGCTGCCGCGCCGCACAATGGCGCACTTTATCCGCGTAATTGACTCAATGACCACTTACCAACTGTGGAAGCCCATCTCGCGCGGCCGTCCGTCGTCATCTTCGTCGACATCGTCGTTGCCCGACGACGCGAAGAACATCGGAGGAGCTTTCTTTATCCATCTGACCCATTCGGATTGCTGCAACGCAAAAGGTCTGCCATTAACGAACGGGAGCGGGCAAATAATGAGGACGAACGAAGAAACGAAGAGGGGAGATGGATGAAAAATTTGCCACATAAACGATTACAACGTCGTAAAATAAAATTGCTCGCAAATATCCAATTAAATCTAACTTTCAAACATTTATTTTAATTAAATATTAGAAGATCTCTGCATGATCATCTCATGAATCCATGATTAATTCATAATTAATACGTGATTAATTAGATATAGTATAGAAATTAAACGCTCGAAAGGAAGAAATTTTCTTCGATTAACGTTGCAAATTTAATAGACTGTAACATATGACTGCCATAACTCTTCAACTAGAGAAAAGAAATGGCGTGCGAGAAAAAAATGGGAATAGAAAAAAACGAGGAATGAAAGATATGTATGTATGTCTGACGAGTAGAGGGAAAAATTAAAAGTGTCGTGGAGAGATGCTCGGAATAGAGAGAAGATAGAGAACGACGCGTTATTATTTTCAACTAAATGAGTCACGGTCCCGTGCAGTGAGAGAGGAAGAAACGATTCGCTTGGCAAGAACCGGCCGATAACCGCTATCTATATAACCGCAGCCATTGTGCATGCCACTGCGACTGATATTTATATATCGCGCGTTGACTAACGAGCGATTAACGAAATTCGATGCTTCAATCAATCAGTAGTGGTCGTCCCTCCGAAATAATCACGAACGGCATTCGCCAACAATGCGATCGCGCCGATTTCACGAACGTCGTTACCAAGGATTCGACTCGGATGAAAATAAACGTATCAGCGCACATCTCGGGGACGATGCACCGGCCAAGTGGGTTACTCTTTAATGCGTTTTCTGTGGCGCCTCACTGATTAGTACAGTCGGAGATAACATCCCGGCGCACTCTTCTGCACGAGAGACAGAAAGAGAGAGACACAGAGAGCTGCGAATTTTCACTCTCTCTCTTCAACGAAAATCTGACGTTTAGAGAAATAAATCATAAAGGAATAAAATTCCATTTAATGCTAATGCAATAAAGCGATATATCGCGACAATCCTTTTTCCAAGCTTGTAATTTATCGTAAAAAAAAATGATCCATCTCTATTGTTTCTTCGATTCTTCTCTCGATTTACCTCTTTCTTTATTTCCTCTTTCTCTCTCTCTCTCTCTCTCTCTCTCTCTCTCTCTCTCTCTCTCTCTCTCTCTCTCTGTGATCCGCGGTGAGGAAGTAAACTGTCTCGCGGGAGTGAACTTTGTGTATAGAAGTTCGGGAACTTTAAACCGAGGTTTATCGACTAATTTTCGCTCAAAACCCAAGGACAGTCTAGGTCTCGAGAGACAGACTTTGTGCGATGCTCCGTCCGATTGGACGGTCGACTAGTTTCGAACTCGATAAACTCGAAGGCGAGAGAATCGCGGCAAAGTTTCGATTCCGAGCGTGGTTACGATGCACCGCCAATCAGGTGAGAAAAAGCTAGAGAGAGAGGGGACGAAAAGATTTCGTTAAAATCAACACGAAATCCCACTTAACTTTAATCCGATTAAAGTAGTCTACGTTTCACTTCCGGCATTGTATGAAGCATCGCAACGTACGCAGTTATTGTCGAAGCCAATTCCGTGCATCCTGCCCATCTAAAATGCATCGTTCGAAAGTAATTCGCGAAAGTAAATCGTTTAAATATTAACGAGCTAGGCGAAAAATTGAATCTCGCCAATGCGTTATCGAAAGCTGATAATGGCCCATCGTTGCGAAATTAAACGTTAAATTATCGCGCGTCAGCGTAATTAACGACGATTGAAATATCGATACGTAAATAAATAAGGATACAGATTACGAAACACGTGCGGTGGTCACGTACAGACATTTTTCGTGAGTGTAGTAAATTTATTTCGTTACATCGCAATCGCGCCTGTTGACACAAAATCCTAATATACAGTCATTTCATCTCCAACCCCTTTTCTCGTCGCGCACGCAACGACAAAATAGAAACATAACTTGTCACGTTTCTCGCTACTCTTCTTGCGCGCTCCTGCTTATTACATACTTACGTACGAGCAGGCTCTAATCGCGCTCGCGCTCCGACTATTATTATATACGTACGCACGATGTGCGTAACGTTTGCCCGCGCACTCTATAGGCACAACATACACATACACATAGGCCGCAAAGTTAGTTCTCGCAACGTAAACACTCTCTTCGTGTTGCTGCTGTTGTGAAAGTCGAAACGTTCACCGGTTTCAACTCCATCGCGCGTTGTCTTCAGCTGTATCGTAAACTCAAATAGCGGGAAATTACAGTGTTTGTTCATTTAATATTCAAACCTGATAATTTTGTCGCCTTATGTGAGACGCGCATAAGATTGTAATAGTAAATATATATATATATTTTGCACATGCTGAAAATATGAATCAAGATGCAGCTTCAATCAAGATGATAAAAAAATTATGAGTTGGAGAAATTTTATAGTTAATTATAGAAAAACAACCGAAAATTCGAATGTGTGAATAAGATTCAAATTTAATTTTTTTTTCTTTTTGTTAAAAAGCTTATCGAGTCTAACGGCATTTCTCTATTTGCATTTGCAATTCCATTGAAAGGACGATGAAGGAGTTTAACGCGCAGCTTTCCAGCAAACACTTCCCTCCCCCGCTTTCGCCATCGATTTGTTTTGACACTCGGTGACAATTTCAGACAAATCCATTAATCTATTGCGGCCTTTTGTGTTCCAGATAGGTCCCCATTACATTATCAGTGTAAAGTAGAGGCGGCGCGCAGTCCCGGCTACAGCGAAGCCTCGGTCCAGCTGTTGGCGTCCAATTAGCCTCACTTGATAAGCTCAACAATACTGGCATTATTGCAGAACAACCGGCCGCTTGTACGTGCCTCGTAGCGCCGTCACATTTTGACGTTTCCATCATTCCCTCCCTTTTCTCCTAACGCGCCGTTTATTGTTGCCCCATTTTGTTACTTCCCGGTCTCGTTTTTTTTTTTTTACACGACTACTGCTAAGCTCGCGTCGCGATGCACGACCACGTATCACTTTGCTAAGTCCTCGAATACTCGCGCGTTCTTTTATGTAAATCGAAATTTTTATCGTAAAATGGAGCAAAACTGCGTGAGCAGACTCAGTTCACCGCAATAACGCACGCATCCTTTAATCCTATGCAATATATGAGAAAGTTTTCGTGAGCTTTACTTTGTATCCATGTAATATATGTATATATGTATATTCATTAATATATAAATATAATTATATAAATATATTATCCGCGACACAATCTCTTTGTTAATTTTTTTAACCTCAGCCCCCTGGAGATATAAATCTATACTATAAAAAGTAAAAGTATGTTAGAAAAAAAATGTATAGAGTAAAGATATGCGAGATGACGAAAAGCATTTACTTGACATTAAAGTACGATGAAAAGCTGCTCTCGAATAATTTCATCGTCTATCCTGATAGTAGAAGAATTTTTTTCTTGTACATAATTGTTTACATCTTTTCCACGCGTATTTCGACAATATACAGGTTGTACTACCATAAGTAGCTATCCTCTTTTATGCCTACCTTTCTCTAACATAGACATTTTATGAGTGACAACTATAGTCATGACAGAGTTTAATTTAAACCGTTTAATTTGATATATACTTGTTATGGTCTATCTCCTTTAATGTAAGAAATAAGGATAGCCACTTATAATGAGATAGCCTGTATAATACTTCGCTCATTGTCGCATGTAGAGTCTCTTTAAATTCGTAGTGCGAATAATAAGGGAAACTTGTCCGTGGCCTGATCCACCCACGCATCCGCAATACATCCTCCCGCGATATGAAAGCTATCAGTCATCCTGCAGAACGTGTTATCGTTGCACCGTGCGCCACGAAGCTCGCGGGCTCCCGGTTCTTCTTCCTCTTTTCTTTTTTTTTTTTTAATCTTTTTTTTACGCTCGCCCTCCGGCGTCCTCGTCCCTATCCCTTCTCTCTATCTGTCTTTCTCCCGTATTCGCCGTCGTATTACGTGTTACACAGATACGAGCCATTATTACTCTCAGGGTCGGCGGACCGGTCGTCGAACTGACATATGTAAATCGCGCGTAATGCAGTAAGCATCCGCGCGTGAATCTGAAATAGACGCGCATAATCAATCGGGAATCGATCGCTTCGTATTGACAGCGTGCGCCGGCGAATAATTCTCTTCTGAATTGATCGTTCGACAAGTCTGAACTTTCCGTTCGCAAATTTTCGAAGGAAATTTTATCTCTCCGGCGATCGCTTAGGAAAAATTAAAGAAAGAATATCGCGAGAATTCATCGAATCGAGAGAGTTTCATCGAATAATAACGTTATGAAAAAGATGCAGTGCGCCAAATGACGCGCAGATACGAATTCACTGTAAATATATATCGCACGCGAACATCCTGATTGATATATATATATATATATATATATATATATATATATATATAATTATATATCAAATTATATACAAATTACAAATAATTGCATATAAATATATACATGTATATATATTTGTTTTCGTGTCAGGCTTGATATAAATATCCATTTTACGAAGTAAAACAAGTCTCCTAAAAATATTTCGGGATCGGAGTAAAGAAACATTACTCGCTTATTTTAGCTGAAAATTCGCATCCGACACGTTTCATTTTACCAAATCTTTCACGAGCCACAGATCCCGTCAGGCGCGTCCGACCCTGATCGAGCTCTCGCTGCGCTTTATCAAGCGGGCCGATGCACTTGTGTGCGCGAGCGTACGTCCGCGAGCCAATGCGTGCACTCTCGTTAACATCTTACATACGCACGTGCGTGTAGTACGAGGCGTAGTACTACGCCACCACCCTTCCCCCGCCGCGTCCAACGACCCTTCCCCTCCCCAACCCCAACCACCCCGCTGAAACCGGCGACGGCAGCAGATCAGCCAGTTTCCTCTCCCTCCCTCTACCCTCTTGCTCTGTCCCGCTTGCTCGCCGTACTACACACGTGATCCCCACCCGTGCAGCCTGTTTTATCGCCGTCACGTGAGCAGCCTTCCCCCACTCTGGATTGTGACGTCACGCGGTCACTAACCATATTATGTTCGCGGCACTGACCTTAGCCCGCGCCGACGAGATCACTTTTAAAAACCTTTTCCAACCTTCGGGTAAACGCTCGCTTTTGGTTTTCTCGCGAACGGTAAACGCGGCGATACCGTTAAGCGCTACCGATTAAACGGCAGAAATAATTGATACCGCCGCGATCGTCCATCAGATATATATATATATATATATATATATATATATATATATATATGATTAAGGCAATCTCTCGATAATTAGATTGGAATCAAAAAGTTAGGAATTATATAAAAGAGCAGGAAGAACGAAAACTAAGTTCATCCATTTGTCATTTCGACAGAAAATGTCACGGATTTTATCTAACGATATAATTCTGTCATTATCAGAATTTGTCGATATTCAACGCCCGAGATAATTTAGTACTTCAGATTTTTGAAAATTGATGACATATCTCTCCATTTTTCTATCCGAGATTTCCAATCTTACAAACTTAATTAAATCAATGTTAGATTTTTGAGATAGCGGTGATTGAAACAAGGTAATTAATTCATTAAATTGTGTTTAGAGGATCGTGACATTACCTCGACAGATTGAGGACCAAACATGTTTGTGAACAATTAACTAGCTAAACCGGTGTGCCCTGTACACACCATAGGCTGCTTAAACTTAATCAATTTGAAGCATATCGATTGGACAAATTAATTAATTATTCCGGAAACTTTCACAGATAAAGGACCTTACCTTAACCGGCTTGTTCTCGAGCCAGCGTCTCAAAGGCATCCTTTATGCGAACGGATTAAAGTGCCATTAGGCTCATTAAATTGCATTCAGTGTCGGATTCGTGGAAGACGATGTAATTTCGCTTCTAACGACTATGAAGTAACATTCGATCAGTCATCAAGCGATAGTAATTGCGCGCGGCCTTTAATTACTTTTCCTCTTATTTCACGAGCGCATTGCAATTAAAATGTATCGTTTATTTCATAGCAAATGTATAACTGAGATTATCCCGTGTGGGATTTTAAAACATCCATATGTATTTTACTTATGTAACTTATGTAATTGAATATGGCTCGTCAAGAAACATGCAACGACGCTAGCAGATAAAAAAGCAATCGTAGAAAGAAGAGGGATACGATGGCAAAAATTAGAGGGTAGCCAAGAGGATCATAAAAGGCGGAGGGTTTCGCCGTCATAAATCTTTCGATGAACCACCGATATCGATAACCACACGTTAAATGAATTTATGCAGGCCGCATATACGCGAGTGGTAGCTACCGCTATCATCGCCTCTCCGCGTTTATCATCATAACATAAGAATAAATGTAGAAAAGAAACGTAATGAATTATATATACTTCGTGGAACTTATGGATCCGATGAAAAATAATTTCACCATTTTCTATTAATCTCATACATCAATACATTTCTCTATAAATTTTGCACGATAGATAATAATATCGTTTCAGAAAAAAACGTTATGAAAAACTCGAAGTAATATTTTATGCGGAGAAAAAAAAAAGAGGTTATTCTCATTTTTTTTTTCACACACTGTAAAGTTTATACGCAGTTCAATTACGCTCGACTCGACTCGACCGTACGTACAATAAAATAAACCTTCCTGCATCGTGTATCAATTTCATGCGCAATATTTTGCCACAGGACGATCTGAGGTCCATGGCACCGTTGACGCGGCTATACTCCACTTCTCCCTCATGCGCGATCGCAATATACTGACACAAACCCGTTCCATAATAAAATAATAAAAGACCTTTCTTGCAGGAAGCAAAAGGACGATGAGCATGCGATACGTGTGCGCATACACAGGCATATGTAGTATATAAGTGTGTATATAGGGTGTGCCTCGGGGAGAATTATCATCTCTAAAATATACATTACTCGGTACTCATTTTTTGATAACTTTCTATTTATGTACCGTTTATTACGGGAAACGGTAAAAATAAAAATTGTTACAATATAAAGAATTAAAAATTTCTAACTTTTCGCAAAAATATATTGTTTAACTTATAACGACTTCTTTTACGTTATTTAATTTGTAACATCTTGTTGTGCAGAAAATTATCACTGTGGCGCCAGTAAACTCTTTAAAGCTAAGTTTTAATAATTCGTTTTAATGCTTCGGCAAAAATTATATTATGAATTCAAACAATACCAAAGTCGAAAACATGTTCACAAAATACTTTTAAAAAATATCTTAATCTTCCTTCTAAATGGACAATTGGACATTTCTCAGTTCTTTATGTTGTACGTGTATGTATGTGAATACGCCCTGTTTTATACGACTCACCCTGTATATAAGCGATGCGCTGCGTGCATCTCAGTGGAAAAAGGACAAGTATAGCTGGACGCGAGAGGCAGGAGGAAAAAAAAGAGAAGCTCTACGGTGAGTCAGGAGCAGAGCAAGCAAAAAAAAAGTAAGAAGGCAGAAGTAACGGCCGAGAGGTCGGAACACACGTGGTTGAACACGTGTCCACGCGGAAAGAGCGTACGGTGAGTTTGTTCCTACCTTCTCCGTCGATTCTCGCGCGTTCGATTAGTCCCGGTGCATCTTCGTCATCGTCGACTCTGATCTCCGAGATACCTCGAATAATTGTACGATCTTCGAGATACCTCGAAGATCTCGCACGTCTTTTTGCGCATTACGCGCTTGAATTTACGATTGAATAAACTCTGCTAACGCCATTGGATACTTGAGCGTAAGTCGTTAGACACGCTCAATTACGACTGCAATTAATTATTACGAAAAATCACAATTTTTATTAATATAAAGTAAAAGAGGAGTAGAGACAGATAACTTCTCCTCGATACTAAGAGTACCAAGAGTACGAAAGGATTACGACGTGGAGTAGGAAAGATTACGACGTGGAGACTATCAAGGTTTAGAAACTGCAATCGTTATAAAAGACGGACGTAACATCTCGTGATAAAATCGTACGTGCGCGCAAGACACGAAGACGCGCTTCTGAGACAAACTCGAAATTAATTTCGTAAATAAAATTGAAGGGCCTGCCAAACATAATTCCGTAGTTAACGACCGCATATCCCGCAGCCAATAACTATATCTCAGATTGACAGCGGGCATAATTATTACGATAATTTTGTTTAATACGCCTCATTAAGCGGGCATATATCCATTAGAACTCGCGCAGCAGATCGGTCAGAAAATACGGATGATCATCAATAATAAAAACGATAGAGGGACGACGGGATGAGAGCAGTAAATGCGCGTGTAGCATAAGGTGCATCGGACACGCGAGAGTATGCTCGCTCGCTATTATAAATACCGGTAGCGCGACGGATTTACATTAGCAAACACAGATATCACGATTACATCTCCATCATGCGACCCGCTGTGATGCGCGGCTCGCCGTAATATAATGTCATAATGAACGAAATAATCCTACGAAAGAAGAAACAGGAGTCTCTAAGAATAGCACCCCTTCGTTTATAATCTCTCATTTCCTCTCGAAAGCAAGTATTACGATGTCCTCCTACACTGCACGGAAAATGCACTGACGATGCATTTTAATCATTTGCGACCTTCGTGATGCACAATTCGCGAATAGAAATATTATCATAAAATATTATCAATAGAATTCTTTTACTATCATTAAATATTATTATTGGAAATAGTATGAAATATTATCTGAAACAACTAACGTTTTAGAATTTCAATTTAAATAATTTTTATATAATTAATGTTTTTCATGTGTTTTTGTGCAATTGTCATATATAATGGCAAAAATAAACGGCATAAGAATTTCTAGCAATTGTAACGCTTCGTTAAGCTTCGTTAGCGTGACCAAACATTCGCGCGACTAAAACACTCGCACCGTCTCTACTAGTCTGTCATTAAGAGATTCTCGCCGCGACCCTTTCGTCAGCGGCGACGTCCAATCCAATCAGAGACCGGCCAACCGCACTTACACCTGGACAAGCGAGTCAGAAACAATCACCTGTTCTCCTCGCGTAATCGGAACGTCTCGAATTTCCGATTGCGAAACCGACACGTTCAAACGCTCCTAACCCCCGAGGGAGGGCGCACAACCGCAGTAGTCAAGGAGACACACAAGCGGAACGGAGGCCGCCGTGGCCGGATCAGGTCGTACCAGATCGGACCGCATCCTCAACCTAGGTCCGTAGATTTGCCCGAAGGATCTATTCCGCCCGGATCAAGTAGCAGAGACCAATCAACGGACTTCTACCGATCTATCGCGCACGGCTGATGATTCACCGCGATTATAACGCATGCTGCAAGGATCCTCGCGCGTTTGCACAATCGTACCTTACCTCTCCCTCTCCCTCTCTCTCTCTCTTTCTCTGTCTCTTACTCTCTTCTCGCTCTCTGTGGTCCTCACCCTCCGGAACACGCTCACGCTCCACGTATTCACGCGTACGTGAGCGTGCGGTGTACGGTTATAGGTAACCCGGTCCGATAATTGCCGGTACATCCAGAGGTCCAGATGCTCCCCAATCGAACCGTGGTCCTCCTCTTCCGCCTCCTCCCGCGCCAGCAAGCTTCTCTTACGGAGAGGAAGAGAGAAGGGGAGAGGGAGGGAGAGAGAGAGAGAGAAACCCGCGCTGGGACGTGCGAACGCGTGTGCGTGCAGATCCGTGACCGTGTTGAGAACGGCCGGTTAGTTCCTAACCATACGCATGGCAGCACCGTTTAATTGGCACTGGACACAATGGATTATGGAACGCCGCGTCCCCTCTCACCCTCCAGATCCGTACGTACCCTCGCCGCTCTTCCCGCACTTCATGTCAAAACCATTTCGCTCCGTTTTATGTCGGAAAGCGGTGGTCGGTCGGTCGAGACGAGCGAGAGATGAGCCATGGTGGACCCGGTGGATCCGGTACTTTCGGGATTTTGCGCCACTTTGCCCCGGGTTTCTTGGAATGAAAGTGACAGTGGCGACGATAGGCACGAAAATGTGGAAACGATTTCGCTCCAGCAATGACGGAGAATATTCGATTATGCTCTCGAAGTCCGAATAGTACGAGAAAGAATCGATTCTATTGACACGCATGGATGAAAACGTCACCGCTCTCTGTCTGTTTCTCTTCGCGTTACGCGTTGCTCTATATCATCGGTCGTCGAATTATAAATTATCAAAGCGCATAATATAATATAATTGTCAGAGTATCCCGGAAGGATATCATCGCTCGGCGTGTGACAAATATAATTTCTCATCATCAATATGTATTTTCGATCCTTTTATTCATCCTTTATGGATATCGAAATTACAATTAGCTATTATTTATTACGATCATTTTACATTTATTTACAAAAAAAGAACGCATAATGATAAAAATTTTATCCAAGAGAACGGTGGAACTTGCGATTTCTCCTCGTTGTGATACTCTTAGTAATCTACACCTACACGGGTCATATACTCGTGTTTTATGACGAAAACGCGATGATCTGACATCAAGACGATTTCGCCGCGACTCTTCGCGAAACAACAAGCGAAACGGGCCGTCCGTGACGATTCGCAATTACGAGAAATACTCCGAATTTTACGACGGTACCTTTCTCTTTCTCGCCGCGGCCATGCATTGCGATAACGATAATAATGACGGTAATAAAAGTGCGACCTCACCTTTTTGCTGGCTGCGGCGTAGCGCAGTCCGGACTCGTACCAGTCATGTGGCCGCGAGGCGAGCGAAAAAAGATGGAGAGATAATAAGAGGTGACAGCGCAATATCTGCGGCAGCGCAGATAAATCGTTACAGTTAGGAATTCCGTCTAATAAAACCCGTCCCCGCTACCGATATTCTCTCCCCGGTGACGTGGCAATAACAGACAAGCGAGAGTAAAGAGAAAGAGAAAGAGAGAGAGAGAGAGAGAAAAAAAAAGAGCTCTCTCGCTCAACCGCGAGGCCGGCCAATCTAGATGCGCGAGCTACATTTCCAATTTCAGCGACGGCCGAGTACACACGCGGGGTGGAATATTGCCAATTTGGCGTGCAACTGTTTTGTCTGCGTGTCCGCGAGTAGGTAAAAAAAATAGTGTCTACGCGATGTGGGCCGTATTTTTGCGGCCCACACATTTACCGCGACCAACTATTACGATAAGCTACGTCGCTCTCGAATTAGACGCCCGAATTACCGTTGTACATGTGACAGATCAGATGTATTACGTATTCCTTCCGCGTGAATTATTTTATCAAAACCGCATATATTTATAAATACATTATGATTTCGGTCTAAAGTTCGCATACATTTTATAATACAAGTAGTTTATGTCAAAAGGAGGATATCGCGCATAAAGAAACAGAGATTTTGTAAAAATATGCGTTCTCAACTCCTAAATAAGATACTGATTGTGAGAGGGAAGTGATATAAACTAGATTTCTCAAAGTCGCAGAGATAAAGCGCGGCACACACCTTGTTCGCGCTATAAACTGAAGACAACTACCGAGATAAATCTCTGGATTACACAACCATTGCGCTCTCACAGATAACGTCGCGCCATAATTCCAGTGGCTGTCAGAGTTATCGTCTTATTTTCTCTCAATATTTTTCGGGAGCTCATCGTCGCAGCAGTCACTCAATTTCGTTCCTCACGTTGCGCTATCGGGCAGGCAGTAAGCGTCTTAAATTTATCGTTCGACCGTATCGACGCCACGACACAGGCATGGAGTGTGAGGGAACCTTCTCCGAAACGCGGAGGGAAAGCGAGACAGGAAGAACACCACGTAAGGAGGAAGGCGAGGCGGAAGGGAAATAATAAAAATGGACAGTTGCAGTTAAGGCACGGTAGACTGACCCTCGACAATCGTCCTTAGCTATATTTTGAGAGTCTCATTACGCGATTCCCAGAGATCGCGTTTTTTCCCTTACTTCCCTTACTTTCCTCTTTTACCCTCATCTCTGCGCGCATCCCGTTCTATTTCCTTCCTACCTCCTGACGTGGCGGCGGCAGCGGCGGCGATCCGCCCATAAAACTCGGGTCTTTTCCTGTCTCCGCGCTGGTCCCTCGTTACCAGACGCGAAACACGAATTCTGGAGACGAAAGGGATAAGACGAATCAGATTCCAGAGAGGGTAAAGAAAATCGGAGCGCGCCCGAATGGCCTCGGACTCTCTCGTCCGAGATTTCTTATCGCGACGAATCGTCTCCCGCTGTCGTTTACACTTTTCGGAAAAGGAAACGATTTCCACGGTAGATGAGTGGCGAAAAACGATGTGTTCCAGATAACAGAATACTTAAAAAGCATTGTAAAAATTTTTTTACACATCTATTTTAAGAATGAATAAACCTAATTTTAAAACGCATGTGCGAGGAAAATGCCGAATTTATTACTTTTTGAAAAGAAAACAAAGAAAAAAAAAAAAAAGAAAAGAGTATGCATCGAAGAAATAATGATTTTATAATTATAATTATAATTCTAACGTCAATTAGTCCGATCAAGAGTATGCAATCATGCGTAATTGCTTATACGTGTATAAAGAGCAAAGAGACACAATAATTCCAACTGTATATTTCTCGTTTCGTGCGCATTCAAGGGGTCTAGATGCATCGTCCCGATCGAGACAAGGCATAATTTAACGCGCCCATTGGCCAAGGGTGGACGGTACATAACTCGAGCTCTCCGCTCTCCACGACTCTCGTTCCATTCGGGAGACTTGGCGCCCTTCTCACTTATTCCTCTTCACCCTATTCGACCCTCATGCCCATCTTTCTCCGTTCCCTCCTCGCTCCCTCTCGCCGTTCGCCTCTCACTCTCCATCGTAATATCGTATGGTCAGACTACGTCGTACAATGCGGCGCATTCAATTCTACGCCCGGGACTGTATAGGATCCTCCCCGGTGTTGTATGGCCGAAAAGAGAACAAGGAGGAGAGAGTGGCGGAGTCCCTAGCGGGAAAGACAGGAATGGAGAAGGAGTGCGTCTATAGAAGACACTCATGTGTCATTTAACTGAAATACCTCCGATGCGCCGAATTGATTTACAACCGGATGTTACGCGGGTAAAAATGCGCGTGTGTTTGTACGGCTCTGTGTGTGTGTGTGTGTGTGTGTGTGTGTGTGTGTTTGTTTGTGTGGGTGGACGGCCCGGGTCAGTCGGTGCCGATCCACGAAATGGGTGATGCGATTTCTGTAGCCCGGCGAAGAATTGTGAGCGTCGCGTGGCAAAACTTATTTATTGCCCCGAGACCGCCGGAGCGGGTCGCGCGAGACCCACAAAGGATCGCGATAAATACGGCGCGAAGGATCGATGATCGATATCGTACACGAGGCGGTTAATGCCACGTATAAAATAGACCACAATCTCATACAAGCTATCTGAAAATCATCTACAAATTGAGGCGATTTGTCATCGTCTTTGTTTGGATCATTAATCGTTTAAATTGATGACAATTAAAAATTTTCTTTTCGTAATAAAGCGATCTAAAAATATCATTTTAATGTAAATATATTATACAAGCGACTGTGTTATATAACTTAAGGATATCCTATTTCATTCCTGATGAAACGAGTAATCAAATATCCAAACTACGTGCCGAGGTTACACTTACTTAGTCTACACGTTTATAATTGAGTTTGACGTCATAATCAATTATTGGCTTCATGCCAGAGGCTATTTACTCTTAACTCAAACTTTGCGACAAGTTCCTGATCGCTAGTTCACGTGCAAATCTTGCTTGAGTAGTAAAACGGTGAAGATGAGCATGTACATAACGCGAACGCAAATAATGTAACGCGATATCGCCATGCGCGTTAAACTTTTTGAAAAATGTATCAGAAATTCTACAACTTTTTAAGAAAAAATTTAAAAAATTCCGTCAATTGTATCGAAATTTGGAGAATAAAGTGCTAACTTTTAAGATCGGATAAAGCATTTTTACCGAATAACTAACTTCACAAACGATTATTATGTGTTTACAGTTCTAAGAACGTTTAAATTGCTTGACGCAATATAAAAATACAAACCAAGATACTATTTTCGAAATTGCAAAGATCTTCGCGAAGATAAGTATACTTAAGACGCGAATCGCTTCCAATTTACATGAATGCATGTCGAAGCTACGGAACATAATCCTGCGTAATTGTAATTAGTAGACACGTTTCCGTGAACATCAAAAGCGGTAATCACGCCAAGTGCTGTATCCATCTATCGAATTGAAATTGCAACCCAAGTTAGCGGAGTCAAACTAGTAGCTAGTGGTAGAAAACTTCTCTATGTATATTATGTTGTATTGTAGAAGAAATTATAAGTTAATTATTTAGAGGAAATCTTTGTAGGAATGTGTTATTTAAGTAATTTTGGAAATGATAAATGCTCTCTCCTATACTACCGGCTATATAGCTGTTTCGCATCAACCCTTTGAACGCAACGCGAACGTCATTCATTAACACAAGTTGCATTTCCAATATCGCAACCGTGTCGTGCAACACGTTGCACCTTCCGTCGAACCGTAGATTCGCATTAGGAAATGGCAGAACGCAGATGACAGCAATAGCGGTAGCTCGGCTGATGATAATCATCTCGAATGGATACGCGATCGATCAAGCTCTACCTTAGAGATTGCATGCGAGCTTGCAAGATTCTCTCTCTCTCTCTCTCTCTCTCTGTAGCTGCGATTCATCTCGCCTTTATTTGCGCTCTCCTGTCACCTGAGATCGATTCAAACGTGACATTTTCATCTTTTCACGTCGAAGCCGTGATTCGTCCCAAATAGCAGTATACCGGTTTTACCTCGAGGGAGATTAAAGTTTAATGATCATTGCACGAGTGCTGTCATTTGTCATGAAGTACGTAGTGACGTATCGATACGCGATTGCACCGCGGCGAAGAGCAGAGGTATTCTAACAACACCACCAATCATAGTAATCTCCATCGTAATAGCCTCGATGTATCATAACCAGAGAAAATGCAGCGGTTGTGTTCTAGGATCCATTAATGATATATATATATATATATATATATATATATATATATATTTTAAATGCACATATCTACTCCCTTACTCGGCTTTTCTAATCTCGCGACTTACGTCGTGTTCTTGTGTTTTGACAGGTAGATGCCGTGCGTGTTGCAGCTATGTCATGCTACACGTCGCACAGCGCATTGATTTGTAGACGCACATTAGAGAGTGTGTGTGTATGAGAGAGAGAGAGAGAGAGAGAGAGAGAGAGAGAGAGAGAGAGAGAGAGAATGCAGAGACATGCAGCACCTGTAGCAGCTTCCGAGGCTATAATTATCTTGAGTAGCCGGAATCGATCAGGCGTATTTGGAAATTGCATGGAATTGATTAATACTGATGTCTCACGCTACTGTATTGTTGGGTGTAATCGTGTGTATAAGCTTAAATCAAATTTGAATTAAAAACTCGTTAATAAGGTCATTTCGATTGTTGAAAATTAAAGGCGATATCGTTAAGTTCGCGAAAAAAAATAAACAAATAAATGGATTCTATCCAAATTTATATCAACTTCTTAATTCCCCGTAGAACATAAGATACAAACTTTGTACATTATATTGCACACATATAAATAGCGTAATCAGCGCAAGAAGTTTGCATGACCGGGGGGTTTATCGTAAGCACAGCATTGTTATCACAGCACAGACCGTAGCATTTGCTCTGTAATATACAACCTGCTGTGTATTCAGGTTTAGGCGGATCGAAGCGCACATAACACTATGTTGCATTAACTGCAGGCGCGATTATCATCTGCGTAGACGACAATGCTACACTGCATAGACGCGATAAATTGATCTTGATATCCTCGCGACGTATTGAACGGGCCATCGGTTTATTCAGCCGCATTCGAGAGCCGCGACTACAATCTCGACGTAAACGTCACAGAAGAACGGCGACGAAAGAATGTCTCTTCATCGTTTATAATTCGAAAGAACGCTTTGGACGTTCAAGTATTTTCCAATTGAAATCTCGTAATGTCGGAAATGGGAAAACGTTGTCCGTGTTCGCGCCATGTAAGCGTCAGTTAGTCACAGTGTCGATACCGCGACAGTCCGATGCGATGCGCAATACGACTCGAGATATATCGAGATTAAAGACGATGAGGCAGTAGTTAAAGCCACGTCGCTACCAGCCGTATCGCTGATAATTATCATATCTAGCCACGCAACACGCGGGAATACACTCAAACACATACAACGAAAGCCTGGTGATAGAATTGCCGGTGCTATGTTACATGTTTCAAAGAAAAACATATATTACATAATTCAACACCAAAAAAAAAAAAAAAAAAAAAAAAACACACAAGAAAGAGAATAACTTTCTCTTTTTTGTATTCAAAAACAAATTTTTATCGAATTGTGTTATTATTAAAATTATATACCTATAAAATAACGTTATTAAATATAATAAAATCATTGAAATATAAAATTATATAGTAATTATATAAAATATTTCTATACTATAATAGTTCTAGATAATAATCTCTTTTCCCGGATAATTCTGCTTTTCAAAAGTTAAGCCCGGTAAAAATATACCGAATGTAAAATTGTATTTTTCGTACACTCGAGGATCTAAATATAGTTGCGGTTACGCACACGCATGCACGTGCATACGCACGCAAAGTATCGCGTGCAAAATTGCTGCGCTGCAGAACTCGCGTCTCAAAGTTATAACCGTCGCTCCTTTTAATCTCTTTCTATTATCGGCAATTAGAGGAAGAGTGATACCCGCATCTCGTATTGCCAGTTGTACGAGCGGGATACATCGGCCATTACGCGATTTGCCGCTTAGTAGAAGCTCTAAAATAAACTGGTGAACGCGATAAAATTGCATTCGCGTTACGCTGTGTAACTCGCATGGTTCGTATCTCTGTCAATGCATTTAGATCGTATATCAGAATATAAGCGAGAAACTTATGATATTAGTTGCAATCGTATTACCGACGATAATTATAATTATTTCACGCTTCGAGTCACGTGTGCGTTGAAAATCGACGCACAAGCGAGCCGATTTACACACCGATATTTTATTAAATTAATTTTGTTTCATCCCGCTATTATTTTCTCAGTCATGAAACACTTGACTCACGTCTTTACAACACTCAATCTAATCAGTTGTCGTTGTTAAGTATTTGACATGAATGTACAAATTATCGTTTTGTTGATAGAGAGATGATAATTTCAAAATATTCATATTTAAAATACAGACTATTGTTCTGCTATATTAACTCTCGTTCGGTGCAAACACACATCACGCTAACTCTCTCTCTAGTCCAATTCCTTCTCGCTACCACCGATCGCTTAGGCGCATGACGTGTTTCCAGCACCCGCCGACGCCGGAAGTACCATCCATTAAGAGCACCATGTTTAATCAGAACTCTAAAAGTTTCTCTCCGGCACGGCATAATTGGTCGCTCGCCGAGAGCGAGTATTTGCATGGCGCTTTTGACTAAACTCGCGGAAATAAAAAAAAAAAAAAAGAAAGAAGAGAGGAGAGCGCGCGCGAAGCAAGGAGGAAGAAAGCGACGGGGAGAGAGGCCGGGATGTGTACGACTGTATCGCTCTCGCTGAAAAAGAATAGAAAGGTAGGAGAGGCGGGAGCGCGAGGAGGCTCAAGGGGTTGCGTCCAGAGTAAACATGTCAAGCACAGTGCCACCCATTAATTAGAACCCTCCCCCGCCTCGCGCGTCCTCCCTCCAGCTCTACGCGGGAGAAAGAACGGAGAGGAAACGAGGAACAGAGCGAACACTATGTCTCCCTCATCCTCTCGCGGATGTATCATGCCAAAATCTATCGAGCCGGGAGCCGCCTCCGCGACGAATCAAGTTGCATGGGTGACGCGATGCTAAAACTCTTCTCTCGCTCGCTGATCGCGCGACAAAGAGTTTAATTAATGGCGTAGCTCTCGGCCCCGTTCTAAAGTAGGCAGAGCCGCGTACGATTCTCGCAGAGCACCGAGACATTCCTATTTATCCTCGGAACGTTTCCGCGAATATTTGATTTATGGCGCTTCGCATGTCGTTCGCGGAGAATGTATAAATTTTCCAAGTCGGTCTGCTGTGAACACGTCACTCCTGCGCAATGAAACTGGCGCGATTCAAAATAATGTTGATAGTTATAGTTACAAGATAACGTAATAAGAAATTCATTATGCAAACGTGGAACAATATAGAGAGATGTTCTTGTAATACTAACGTTTGCGAATAAAATAAATGTTTCGTTAGTGCACGCGAGTACTCAGGAGTATGATGTATAACACTTGTAAATAAAAACGTTTGTTAGTCGATCTAGCATGCCTCTCACAAAAAAAAAAGTGTTCCTTTATTATAGAAATACTTATGAGCCGAATCATAAGGGTCTCATTTATCAAAAATCGTTCTAAAGGGGGGAACCCCTCGGATTGAATATCTAAAAAATAAAAAGCGCCTTCCCACGCCTCACCTGTCCGACAGATCCGTATCTCCCGACTGTGCGATTAAAGAACACTCGAAATCGCATACGAAACAAATCGATATCGCCCCGTCCTCGAAACACGACCGAATATTCGCCGAGACAACGGGCGGAAAATATAAAAGAGTAAGCACGTGAATACGCCGGCACAAAAGGTCGGACAATCAAAGGGCTCGCAGGACGACCGAGAAAGCAACAAAGCGAAAGGTCGATAAGTCGCGACGGACCGGGCGCGCTTTCGGTGGGAGTGGAAGGCGAGGGGGCGGCGAAGCCAGGACGACAATATTATAGTCGTTCATTATTTCTTGAGCACGTAATTACGCTACCACGAAAGAGACCTCTCGTGAAGGCACGCGACCAGCGCGACATATGGCGGGCGACGTGTGTACGCGCGAGGATCATTTCGGCCTGTCTCGATCCTGTGACAAGTTGGAAATTGACGCGCAATTAAAACTCGACGGCTTTCCTCATTGGTCACGATGATTGGCATTCGAGAGAAAAAATTATTGCCACTCTCGTAAATGTCAAATGTCATAAATTACTATTTAACGCGGCGAACGAAAAATTTATTTATTATAAAAAAAAATTTATTTTTTACTATAACGTTTATTCGGAAATATAAAACACACGCTTTGTTTTGTTTAAAATTTTATCTATTTTTCCTCGGCGCGCGATTTTCCAATTGTAGGCGTTAAGCATCATTAATTAATTGATTAAGCATTTATTTAAATGGTGAAAAAGCGTTGGTAATATCATAAAATCCAGTACATATCAGACTTGCATTTGAATCTCATCCGATGATAATCAAATATAAGCGCTTCTCTCTGGACGGACGTGTTTCCATTTGTAACGCAATTAGCGGCGCCAGTACAATTCGCTTAAATTTCCGGCATGATCATCGCGCGGGCAAAGTGAATTAAAACAGACGGGATCAATGAGGTCGCGTTATACCGCCGTGTAACGCGAGCTACGGTGAACGTGTCGAATTAGGTGGCAATGAAGAAGGCCGTAGGAATGGGGGCTGGTGTCGCACTTTAAGAATAATACGCTTCTCCTCGTCGCGCGGGTTAATGTCCGGGATGCAAAACAGGCGGAACGATAAAGTTCCTTCGCGCCGTGAAAAGAGAAACACCAGCGTCGGCCGTCGAGCGAGACGCGAATATATAAGGTTGAGGCACGGAAAATGAAACGCGGGGAGTCGGAGGAAAGGGCCTTCGGGTTTTGTTTTGAGTTTAACGGCCCCCGACGCGGAATAAATTCCTTGGAAGGAAACCCTTTGGACCCCGGAGCGTCACGGCGTAAGAGCGAGCCGTCGTCGGTGTCTTCATTACTTTAATGGAGTGCGAGCGGTAAGATACGCCGGAAGCGCGGAGAGGGAAGGCGAAGAAGGAGGTAGCGTCGCCTCGAACGATGTTATGAGATCGGTAGGATAATAATCTCGAGAATGGAACTGGGGATCCGACGAAAACGCTAATAGTGGAAGCGGCATTCAGCACCGTGAGCCTTGTTTCGTCTTTTCTTCACGGAAAATTCTTGCGACTTAAGCCGTGTCTTTCGAGAAGTTAATAATGAGCGGTGGTATTTTAATGAAAATGGAGAGACGGATAAGGATAAATTATCGCGAAACGCGACGTCGAAATAAAATTACGGTCGGTTAAAAAATTACTTATTTAATTAATATATCATTTGTGTGTGTGTGTGTGTGTGTGTGTGTGTGTTAAAATACGCCTAATCTCTATTCTAAGGTGAACTGTCCATAACTTTATTACGATGATTTTCACTTATTTCTTTACAGTTATTAAATCAGATTCTTTGACGCGCATATATGTATACGTCAAGCGAGATCCGACGAGAAAATCCAATTCTCAGAATGCGCGGGAAGAAAAGAAATCCCGACCCGAGACGCGGCATGGAAACGGAAATACATGAGCTTCCGGTCGATAGCTCGCGCTCTCTGGAATACCAATACGAGTATCTGTCGGTGACATATTGCCAGCATCGCCGTTACGTCGGAGAACGGAGAGAGCGTCTCCTTCCTTCTTCCCTCTTCAGCACTTCGTCCGTCCCACCGCCACCCCCGGGGAGAGAACTCGCTCTCATTCCGTACATCTCTCTATATCTGCCGCCCCCTCGTTCCCTCGCGAACTGCCATTTCACTGACAGCCTCTTCTGCGAAAATCGTCTCCATTCGGATTCAAATGAGGCCTCGTTCACACCATGCCACGCGTCATATACCCCTTAGGCACTCGCGTCAGACGAGCCGGCGGCGAGAGGGAGACGACGTAGTGATTCGTCCATTGACACTCAGCGCTTTATCGTTATCGGGTCCTCCTCGCCCTCCCATCCCCCAAACCCCGGGATCCCATTCTAATTTCGCATTTTCGTCTCGCTCGAAATGATCAAGCGACAAAGATATTATCGAAGCGCTTCGCGAATTGACCCGTGATTGGCATTACGCTTGGATGTAATGTAATCTCGCGATTTCGCGGAGTTCATAATTTAAATCGAAATGAACTTCTTCAGATACGCGTAAAATCTCCACGGTGAGATCAGTCCTTTCTTGATTAACTCGTATGTATAGATATATCAGTATAAGTTTTTTTTTTTTTTTTACTTAATTCATAATATGTATAATGGAATATCGCAGGTATATATAAAGCCTAGATTAATTAAAAGCACCGTGAAATGTTTATTAACACCCGCGCGCGTTACTCTGGAGCAATTATTACCCTTTTTATTTTACCACCACCTCTCCCTGGACAGTCGCTTGTCCACCGTCTCTAATGAATACCTAACGCGGTCGAAATTTCTCTCGCGAGCTCATAAACCCAGCAGCCTATGTTGGGAGGAGAACCCGGATGATAAAAGGCCGGACAGCAGCCTTTTTTAATTTAACATCGGCGCGAATCTCTCTCTCTCTCTCTCTCCGCGGAGGTGTTTCGTCGTCAGACGCGAGAGGAGACAGACAAAGACGCGCTGTTCGCGTGTTGTGTGCGCGCCTCTTGAATTATTTAGTTAATTTCCGGTAAACTCACATCGTCGGCAAAGCCAGCCGGGTGTTCCTCCCTGGAATGCCGCGCAAGTCTCCACCGCGCTTTCCAACATTTCACGAGGAAACTTGCGGAGAGTCTATAGACGACTATACGCACAACCATAAAGGCGAGACGAAGGCGAGAGATGGAGATAGAGCAGAGTTGAAGTGAGTAGAAAGAGAGTAAAGTAAAATAGAATGCGTTAAGTGTTCTAGACAATTTGTGCACTTTAAAAACACTTCAATATTATAATATAGTAAATAGTTATGAATAAAGCGTAATGAGATTTCTGAATTGCAAAAACGAAACTATACACTTTCGCTTATCAACAAAAATAATAAGACGCACGTGCGTCATAGAAAAGAAACTATGTGTGTGAAAAGTCCGAGTTACAATCGCAATAAAATAAATTACACCTATACAATTTACAACTATAAGCTACTAAGCAAGGTGATTAGAGAAGCGAGAAGGAACACGATAGAGCGCAAAACTGCACCGTAGAAGAAATAGATAATGGTAGACAAGAGGTACGAAATAGCGGAGAAAGAGGAAACTTGGGGGAGGAATCGCGGAAGATGAAGTAGCGAGCAGAGAAGGAGAGTAAGACAGCCGCAGCCAGTTAGTACGGTAACGGATCAGACCTAAGTACGTACTTAGTAGACCCCAAGCGCAGCCGGAGGCGTCTTAATCACGTAATTGCTCGCGAAATCCCGTGGCAGTGTAAGCGGGTGTCCTCCGTTTCTCGTGCAAAGCCTCCCTCCCCGCCCTTGATTCGCCTCCCCCCCGATCCCACATCGACGGCGGTCGAAGTACAAAGTGAGCGCAAACGGCTCGAGGCTCGATATCTTCTTACTTATTCATCCGCCATTTCGCCTTGGCAATCGAAAATTACTTGGGCGCCGGATTTCGGGGGTGGATTGGATCGTCGACAGCCAAGGGGTTATACTTCCGCGGTGCTCTCTTTGGAGAAACGCGAATCTAATTAAAATCACCACGCGGTACTTTTAACCGGGGATGCTTAATGGCTATTTAAGGGAGAGATACCCGAGGAATAAAGTAGCGCGTGATTTATTCATAATTAATATTTCCGGGATATCATTTTAAAAACGAACCCTCTTAGCTGCTACGATGATACAATACGGTAGAGGCAACATTTTCATGCACCAATCAGTTTTTTTTTTTTTTTTTAATTCTACTTTGAGTCTTCCACTTCTTAATGCATAATTATTTTATCTGCAAAGAACAACACGCGTAATGGGCTGGCAAAGTGATGTCTTCTTACTTATTCATCCGCCCTTTCGTTTCCACAGGCGAAAATTATTCGGTTTGGCGGCGCCCATCGCGTAACGGATACGGAGGGTGCAGCTACGCGCTCTAAAGAGCGCCTTTTGGAAGCGCGAATCTAATTCCGACGAGTGCGCGGTGCTTAGAAAACGGCTGACGGCAGCACGCGGAGCTTAATTTGATTCGGGGTGGCGAATTAAGAAGCCAGACAGTAAATGACTGCTGTCGCGGGAGAAGGATTCTCGGCGAGAAGGAGATTAATCGTTACGCAAAATAAACTCTCTCGTCATTCGCAATTCAGATAGAATGCCAATTTAGAATATGCACTACAATACTGAATAAAACTTTATTTTTTTCAAATAAACTCGAATTCAACGATCCGAATAAGGCCCGAAAGCAACAAAACATATTTTGAAAAATAGATATAATATTAATAATAAAAGTTTTTATTATCAATATATCGTAAGAAATCATAACTGCTTCTCTCTTTACAATAAATTAAGAGATTGCGCGCTGCATGACATAAATGTAACGATATGCATGAATAATCGCGTTAGAGATCATTTCTTCCCTGAACTATGTCCGAGCGATATTTGTACGTAAATCACAGTGCATTTGGAGCATTGTTTCCCGTTTCCCTTCCGATGGTGATCGCGAAGAAGTGGCCCCCCCCTGCTCAATATTCAATAATTCGCTCGGCCATCGAGGACGATATCTCAACGGCCCTGTCACCGTTTGTTTGACCCCCACAGTGGACTCGCATAAAATGTAACCGAATCAAATCGGAAGCATTACTTTCCCGGCGAGCAGCACGAAATGTTCGAGGTTAAATTCTTCCGGTTTTCGAAGACGCTCGTCGATATCTCACATTAATGACGCCATAAACACTAATGCCTATCAACGGTGGCCGATTATTCCTAAGTGCATTCGACAAAAGCGCGGTGTAATTTTGGTAGCTCTACGACTAATGTAGGATGAATGATGTTTAATAGTGGAGAACGAGATGAACGCGCGATTCACTGATTTGTGCAGAAAGTTTTGCTTGTCAATTAATTCTCATAATATCGAATGTTACTAAAATGTCTATTTATACTTTATAGAATGCGCGATTTGAATCAATCTCACAATATCTATTATTAATGTTTAAATGTATACGCATTCATTCCGTCGTCTATGTACATTATGTACAATTGAATATGTGATAAAATTAAATAAACTTTTACTATATTATAAATTAAAAATTAAATTAACTATTAAAACTATATGCAGTACAGCTTAATTTCGGTAAAATCAATTTTAGCATGCGATGTTTCGCACATACATTTCAAGCAGCGTGGTATAAGCGTGCGTTGCAAGTTGAGGCAGCACCAGTCGGACGTGCGTCGTCCGTAACTACTTATTAGCGCAACATCGGTGCGTCATTTCCCCGTGATATTAAAAAAAAAAAATTGCTAAAATACAATGCGCGTCATCTAGATTCATTTTAGAAACGTTACACATAAATTGATCAATAATTTTTGCCATCCGGCGAATCACTTTCATACGTCTATATCGTTCTATGCGGCAATCGCCGCGAATACAAATGGTCCAATTGCAACCGCTAAGAAAAATATTTCACGTTTAACTCGCAATAAGCTCGGCATAAAATCCGCCCGGGTCGTGGAACGTGGTACGAAAACTACGCGCAACTCGTGCCATTTCCCCGGGAAATAATATTCCGGTGTGGCGAACGCGGATATTCGCCCGCTTGAAAACGGCGCGGCCTTACATCCCAATGGCTCTAACGTTATTTCCGACCGAGATTTGCCTGAAATTTGCTTCCGTGCCGGGACCAGAAGCCCATAAATATGTAATACCTCCCATATCGCGCGGCTCGGTTGCCCCTCTCCCCATTTTCTCTCGTCGTTTCTCCCTTCCTCCCCTTTCCCGTCGTCGTCGTCGTCGTCGTCATCGTCGTCGCTTTTGGTGACTCTTGCAACCCCTTACGTGTTTTTGCGGGGCTGTAGCTCGCGGCGGTATACAAGGGGAAACGCGGTAAATCATTTGTCCCGAAAGAAAGCACAATGCAATATCCCGGTCCTGCTCGAGACGCCACCATCTCTCGTATGTGTCTTTCTCTCACTCTCTCTCTCTCTATCTCTATCTCTCTCACTCTATTTTTCGAGGGAATTGCGAAAGCCATAAGTCAGCCCTTATATTGCCGAAAATACTTTAAAGTGCCACTCGCCTCGCAGACTCGTATAGGCGCACCTCGAGAACGAGCGCTTTAGCCTCTTACGAAAGCCTAGACATGTTTTATCGCTGCTGTTAAACGGACAACAGAAGAATGACACACGGACCCGAACGGAGGTGGATGTGCTTTCGGGTGACGATTTTCGAGAGGAGCGCGACGCGACTGAGATCGTTAAAATCGCACGGGGCCCGCCAAAAGGGTAACGTTCCCTTCAGTTATTTATAACAAACGTTTCTTTTCCGAGCACTTTACGAGCACGCGAATATTAGGCAAAATTGTGACAATATAATCGTGCAAACTTCGACATGCTTATATCGAGATTATAAAATCAATAAAGGAGGAAATAGATAAATAGTTTATGAGACAAAATTTATTTGTAATTTATAGTTTTTTTAAAGTATGTTTTTTAATATAACTGTATATATATTAATGCATCATATAAAATTAGAAATACGTCGTTCTCGTTAATCTTTCAAGAAAATTGAAAGAAAAGGGAAGAACGGGGGACGCGGTGTGTTTTCCATTTTTCTATATAAATTTCATATTATCAAATCTCTATACAATATATATAGATAAATGCTACTCTCCCGTCTCGAGTACCAAAGAATAATGCAAACGCTACAGCGTATACCGCTATCGAACAAGGGTGGCGCGCATTAGACCCCCGGTAAGCTCGGCCAGGCGGCAGGAAACTCGGCATATTTTTCTCCCGGTTATCGAGGAAAAAAAAAAGGAAGGAGGACGGTAAACCGCGATCCCGAAAGCATTTCTCGACGTAACCTAAAATAATGCCCGACAGAATCGAACAAAAGCATGAATTATGGACCGAACCGCCGCCATAGATCTCGACTATCCGGTAACTTATGATACACTTCCTTTCGGCATATGTGAAGGAAAACATTGTAACGCACGTACGACTACGATCCTTTTGTAATTTAACGGAACGCGTTTTCTCCTCCCGGTCGCGACCTCTTAAGCTTTTTGCTAAGAAGAAGCCCGTCCTGCTCACGATGTTCGCGAAGAGTAACAAGACTACGCGAAGAGAAAAAGCGAAAAGCCGATGATAAAGTGGTGCAAAACATTTACCAGTTTATCGCTATTATCGCTGTCGTATAAAAATCGAAGCAAAAGGCTTTTATCGATTCAACAAAACACGCGTAAACGAAATAATCGTAGTATCGATTAGAATGTGACGAAATTTTTTGGACGAAATAAAAAAAATTTTTTGCCGTACCAATAAAATCCTGTTTCGAGTTACGTCACACGCGTCTTATCGAACAACTGGCGAATTAAATCTACGAGACAAAAGATCTTCTCTCGCGTATAATACAACATAACGAAACATCGCGTTAACGACAATAATGACAAATTGATTCGAAGTTTCTTGGAAGAAGTCGGCGTAGAAATTCGGCAGAATTCGCAACTCGGCAGTTTCGTCGCCGGCGGTAATTTCGCGATTGATTCGCCATTAAATTCATGGCCCTCATGAGGAATTTATCGACGACCGACCGGTCGTCGCCGAAACTCCTCGTCGGCCATGAATACTTAGCCGCTCTCTGATGTTTCAGTCTCGATCGATTCGCGTACGAGCCAAGAGTATCCGAGGCTGTTGACCCCCCCCCCCCTCCCCTTTCAATCCCTTCGTCCTCCTTCTCCTGCTCTTCCTACTTCACCTCATCCCGCCCTATCCTTGGTTTTCGGCCGGTTCCAGTTTGCTCTCTGCATAGGCGCAAATTATAATGCCGGGGCTTAGAGACCGCTACTCTGACAAATTACAGGTTTGTTCTCCGGGCAACGGGAGATAGATTCCGTCGTTCCATCACCGTCGCTTCCAAGCGGACTCACGCACGGGCATGCATATTAATTCGATTTTAATCTGACGCGTCCTTTTTTATTTTTTTTTAATTTTTTTTTTTTTCACGTCGCAACAAGAACGGCGACAATATTTCAGATCAAATTCAATAATCAAGCGCAATCTAAGAGAATGTGTGATTTTTCTTTTATTACACATTAATTAACTCTAGATATTGACTCTACAAACCCGAAACTGGAAATTATCGCGAGATCGACATTAATGAGCGTCAAATTGCAAGTTTGCCGAATTGAGCGTACTTGATTTATCGCGCATTTAATTGCAGCTGTATGAACGGATCCGTTTCCGGTCTCCACAAATCAGCAGTGCATTCAGAGTCACTTCGAGACACCGGGAGATCGTTACGCTCCGCTACACGCGCAATCTCATTCACGTACACGTCGCGACGTATCCGTCCTTCACGAAGGACGATTCCTTCGCGTAAGACGACGCCGTTTCCGTCTGCCGTTTCCAGCGGGAGACCGGGACGACCGGCCACGGAATTAATTGCAACGACCGTGTCTTAATTGATAACGAAGGGCATTAAGATTTCGCGCAACGCTTGCAGCGGAGGCGAAGGAAAGGATAGACGGACGAACGAGAAGACGAAGCAGAAGAAGGAGCAAGATCCTCGACGCCGAGGAGCCGGAGGACTTAACGGCCGCGACTGCGGAAGAGGGAGGTGAAATAATGCCGAGCGCGAGAAGCCGTATTTGCATTAGCTATTCGTTTGACCCTAAAAACTGTCTGAATTGCACCCGATGGCTGCTCGTAAAGCTTCCCGGGCAATATCGCGGCGAATCGCGGCTTCTCTCAGGCGTGCTCGAAATCCGAAACTCGCGAAAGCCGCTGCAAAGGCTCGCACGAAATTAATGTCGCGATCCTTCGCCTCATTCCCGAATGGGGCGCGAAACTCGAAGACAAAAAAAAATCAGTTATCGTGAAGGAGCTTCATAGCCACAGCGCGATGCTGTGAAATGCGATGCTTATCGCATATTAATATTCTGACATTATAGAAAGATGTGCTTATATGTATATATGCGCATTTAATCGGTGGTAATTAATGGAACGAGCACAGATATTTTTTAAAGCAGTGATTTTGACGACCAAAGATTTCGAGTAGATGGGAGAGAAACTCTCCATGTGATCGAAAATATCTATGCTAGAATATTAAAGACGGACGCGCGCAGGATGGATTCAATAAATCATAGAGCAGTGGCGAAAACCTTTTTGTACGATCATTCGTGAATTAATCAAGAAAAAGACGACTCACCATCACGTGTCGCACTGTCGGTGATCGCAGACATCGGGAGCGGGATGTCGATCCTTTTCGTCGATCGCGTGTCGTCCACCGCCGTCGACGGTTACAGCCGTGACGAATATAACTCTCGGCGCACAATGTATCGGATTTTATGAGTACCCACCTAGAAAAAGAAGGATCACGAGATGATGGAATAGCTAGGGCGAGACGGGATGGAGTCGGCAGGGGGAGAGAGAAGAGCAAGAAAGACGACGATGGTGCGCACTCAGATTTTATTACGTTATTTTGTTAATGCAACGAGAAAAGAGAGAGAGAGAGAGAGAAGTGGTCCACACGTGCCTCTCGAATGTCCGGTCACGAAAAATATTATATCCCTCGGTCAGAAAACGGGCCATGAAATCCTTTTATGCTTTCTGCGCCTTACAACGCCACCATCAACCCGCAGAATTTCACCTATGCACCTTTTTCGGCGATTGATATTGGCATCGAGTCGCTTTAAACGATGTTAAGCGACACGTAATACAAAGCACCATGACACATAGATAAGGTGTCTATCGACATTATTCTAGTAATGCAATTACGTAATCATTAGTATAAGAAATTAAAAAAAAAAACAATTATATTTTTCACGATAAAACGTACGAAAAAAATTGATCGAGAAAGGAATTCAAGAAAAAAATTCGAGTTATACGCAATCGACACAGTTACATCCAATTTTAAATTCAATTAAACTTTGTAATTAAAAGAGAACGTATATATTTCGTGACACGGTCTAGGTTTAATTATTGACATTGATGTACGTTATAGCATTTTTTTTTTATCAGGAAAGAATAATTCATTATATAATTGAATTCTCTACATGAACGTGACTTTGCCTCCAAACATTTCAACGCTCTATCAGATTGCATAGTCTCTCTTTCTCTTTTTTGTTTTAAAACGATGGCGTACCACGTACAAGCAAGGTTAATAAAGAAACCGCGGCACACGGCGCCGACAATAAGACACTGATAAGCGAAAAATATGTTACGGCACGGTATAAATACTAACCGCTATCGGCGAAAATAAGCCGTAAGCAGTTGCCGCACGTACGCAATTCTTGCCGCGACGACGCTCCTTCGCGATTCGCGGAGTCTCATTGCAGATATCGCGTCATACATACACACACACACACACACACACACACACACACACACACACACACACACACACACACACACACACGACTTAAATACCGTATTTTCGGCAGCGCAACGAGAAAATGATACCGCACGTAAACTCCGATCAATATAATAATGCTAAACGTTACAGGTTCGCATTAACATCCGCGATGCTTCGTATTCGGCGTTTAACTGTCAACTCAAGTAGTCTTGTTTGCTTAAGATCAGTCATGTTTTTCGACAAGATAGTGAAGAGCGTGTAAGTCAATGAATACTTAATTTAGAATAATTTTCGTCAATCTATAAATTAATGAATACGAATGGCGCATTCTTTTCGCGTGCGCGGAGGATTTGACAGCATAGAAGAATTTCAGGATATGACATCCATTTTAAACTTTTAATAAAATTAATATAATCGAGTCACATTCCCGGCATTTTCAAGATCGCGCAAAATGTGAGAAATGTATTCGGAAAAATATTTCTCGAAAAAATATCTTTAGATTTATGATACAGAATTTATCACGCAAATAATAGTTGCTCTCTCTCTTTCTTTCTCTCTGATATGCGCATTAACAATATATGTAAAAGATAATGAAAGTGTGAAGTAAATCGTGCTATGGGAAACTAGCATTCCTAAGAGTATACGTGTCATATCGATTCTCTGCAGCGGAATATGTACATATAACAGCGACGGTAGCCTCAGTGAATTCCTTGCATGAGTCACGGGAAGTACCAGTACGTCTCCTACTTCACTTAGGGCCGGCGGATAATAATCACGCGATCGCATAAAGTCGCGAAGGCGCTTTTTGATCGCATGTTTTTCAACGAGAAGTCTATATATTTCTGCATAGAACTTGCGCGTGTGATACATTATCGAATGAATGTTTTCGGCCGAAAAAACACGCATCATTATTAAAGCCGTAATAAACAAATCTGCATGAATAAGTGCAGATACATAATGCGTTTTTATCACGCGCAAATTAGATATTTCTTAAAAGATCGTGAATTAATGAAATGAATGTGATTAATCATCCCGTATAATTTCATTGTTAAGTAATCCGCGTGAAGCTGCGTTAATGACAAATTAAAGAATCTATCTAAAATACTTGGAACGAAATAAATTCGACGTGGGGTGATCGCAGAAAACTCAAACGACATCGTGCTATTAAATTTATATGAATCGCCAGTCGATGCGATTCGCCGCGCTTGTCGAAACGTGACGGCGAGATCCGTCACGAACTACCATTACCCTCTATACAATCTACCGTATAGAGAGATATACTAACAAAATGTCAAATTAGAGAAGCGTTTACGTCGCGCCGGCTAATGGTTTTCCGACGAGCACGAAATAAAGCGTCGTACGAGATAATTCGACAGCCGTAAAAGCACGTGGCCGCATCGTTAAGAAACACGTCATGTATACCTGCGACGAGGGAAGGGGTTTACATGTTTACCCCATGCATTTACATACTGCGGTAAAGCTCGATTGTGCAATGACATCGTGTACACGGGAAAAGACGATACATCATAATTCCGCGCCGGGCTGAAGATCGAATCAATCACTCGTCCGTGTGTGTATGCATGTAAAGTAGCACACGTGATTACACATACATTGCGGGATACAGAGGGATAGAGAGGAATATTAAAGAAATATTGATTGGAAAAATATAATAAAAAATAGTAATTCTGAAGAACGTCAGATTATTATATCGTTGTTATTACACAATAAAGTTTTTTAGTATATGTACGTATATATTTAATCGACGAAAACTATACGTCTAACTATATTGCGATAAATTTTCTGCAAAATGGGATGTAAACACGCGGAATGCGTTCCCTTAAAAATAATATGGGTAAACCGATAGAATACAACGAGGAATACCCCTAATCGGCTCCCCTTTCAATTTTTCAATCCCCGTTTTACGTTTCGCGACGCGTTTTCCACTCGAAAGCGCACGATAAAAGATCCACAAAGCGAGTTTGAAATTGCTTTGCCGGAAGTTTCGATAGTGAATCATACGCGCGAAAAATGCATTTTCTCTCTCTCTCTCTCTATACTTATACACAAAATATATTGCATATAAAATAAACATACAATAAATACACCATGTATATATTAAATTTATAACTGTGTATCATATATACATACATACACACACATATATGTATGTATGTATGTATGTATGTGTGTGTATATATATAAAGTTTTATTTTCCAAATAAAATTATATAATTATATAATTATATAATTTATTTTCCTTGTTTAACACAAAGATTCACATATAGAATGGATAAAGGAAAGGTAAAAAAAAAAATGTAATATTCAGTATATCACAGTATTAAGAAATGTACACTCCACCTTTGATTAATAGCCCAATTTCAAAATAACTCCGCATGATGTATCTGGATTAAATGTAAACAAGTTGTTGAGTGGAGCGTGTTTCTGCGATGCTGCCTTGATTATTTCCTGAGCCATGACACCGCCGACGACAGAACAAACTGGACTGAGTTGTGCATACAAGTCGCTCCTGTAATTACAAAAATATATCATACATTATAATAATATAAACTTTTCAAAAAATTAATATATGTGCGCAAAATGCTAGATTATATACATACTCTACTAAATGATCTATTTTGTTTCCCAGTTCATATTTTTTAATAATTGTAGAAGCTTCATTCTTCAGATTTTCATAACCTCTTTCACTGGGCAAAGGATCTTCACCATATTTTTCACGATAATTCAATAGTACTGAAAAAGAAAAAAAAAAGCCAGTTATTATTTCAAATACTTATTAAATGAAACCGTTCTCACACACACACACACACACATTATAACATACTTAGCATCATGTAATAAATCTCTTCCTCTCTAACTAAAGATGATTTTGGAACATTTAGAATAAATTCAAAAGGTACAAATGTATCAGTACGCTTTTCATTAACTATTATAGTTTCAATCTTTTCTTTTCCCACAGGTTCGCCACCTTCTGGTATCTTAACTTTTTTTTGTTTTGTAATATCTCTGAAAAATTTTCCATGATTTGTTTAGATTAAGAGATTAAGCTCTTAATACATCAAGTTTATAAATATAAATATACATACTCTCCATATTCATGTTCTTGTAAATCTATAAATACATATCCAAGTGCCCCCCATACATCTCCAGCAAAAAATTTGATTTTCTGATTTCTGCAAGCTCGGTTGATTCTTTTTAGCTGCGTGATGGTACAATGCATAGCACATACTATATTAAATTGTCCAAAATATTCATCGGGTTTATCATCAACTTTGCCTGAGTCAGCTTTAACATTAACCATAGAGTTTAAATTTTGTGCTCTTAATAATGAAGCTTCAGCTCTCTAAAAGTATGCAACTATTTTAATACGCAATTATTCGTGCATGGAAGGATGTGATATATGTTGCTGTTTCATATTTACATTCTTTCCGATATCTTCTTTGGGTACAAAAAATTGTGAACATCTATCTAATTCTGTTACATTTCTATGATCTAAAAATGTAACAGTGTTGACTCCAGCTAGAATAATGTTTTTAGCGATCTCTGCGCCAAAACCATCCAGTCCTATCAAAAGAACTTTCGCAGCACGCAATCTTTAAAAAAATATAATTGAAAAGCATTAAAAAAAAAATAATTTTAAGTGAAATTCTAAGACAAGCTATACTCTAAAATATTTTACTTATTCGTTAGAAAACATATAATCGACAATCAAGAAACGTATTTTGTCCATTTTAAAGATCTTTTGCAGCCGCCTAATGCATATCATATCCATAATTCGCAATTTCACAAAACGCCGGTATCGTAAAAGTATCAGTCGGAACATGATAGAGCTTACCGTTTCTGTGAATCTAAGCCCCACAGACGTAATTGCCTGTCATACAACTCGGCTTCGTGATCCGTTAATTCTTCCGCCAGCTTATTTTCATCCACCATCGTGAAAACTTCTATTTATCGCTACGAAACTCTCTTACCGCCAAAAACGTGTTACAGAATTTTTCTGCAATCAACTAATATGGCGTCAAAACCTCACACGTACTTCACGCACACATTTACATTTAGTTCGCGACGCCGTCGCGTTCTAAAGGCGCGCAACTATGCCATAGAACAAACGAACGCTAGATCGGAAACACAGTGACTGACAACTGGCTGGATTCAGAAAACTCAACAATTCGTATCATTTAGTAACTAATCTGTGATTGGTGTATACTTCTAGATCTACCAATCACGTCTCTTCTCCAAAAGCATACTACACAACCGTATGTATATATTTTCCGAACGCAATCATTGATGTCACGGGAGAGGGCATCATATGATTTTCACGTAAACACGTGTGTGTGTGTGTGTGTGTGTGTGTTCTATACTAGCGTAGTACGTCGTACATGAATGAGAGTATACGTATATGAATGACTTTTCAGTAACTGTCGGAACTTGCGGTCTACATTGAAAAAGACATATATAGAGTGTATTTCCACAAATTTTGATGAATATGAAACGCGAAAAGTAAACATCGCATCTGTGTTTATATCAAATTCATCAAATTTCTTATCCTCTAATAATAGTATGAAGAATTTCCTATGCGAATGAGACAGAGGTTATATGCGTTAACTGCAAATTGACAGCTCGATCAGTTGAAACATATACAGACGATCGGATGACGCATATCAATGAAACAATGAATGTGAGTACTACAATAGGATGCACTAGTCTCGAGCAAAAGTTTATTTACTATGCCTTCAGTATTGTGACATTCATCGCAACGCCCCCGTGAATCGATAAGACAAGACCGATCAAATATTCTCTCAAGAAAATTTATTATCTAAATTATTTGAGAATTTACACTTGTGGCATCTCAAGAAAAAAAAATATATATATATTTGGACTGAGAAGTTGAAATAAAAACTGGATTATACATAATTGTTGTATTATTTCTGAATTGCAAAAATATTGAATGCTTTTTTTTGCTGATATTTTCAATCTATCTCACACAATAAATATGTTATTGTAATATGCACTTATTTAATTTAAATAGTATCTGCTTTATGTTATACATTCAAATTTGTAGCCGATTAAAATTTATAATTAATGGCCGTTATCATTGAGAAATAAATATAGACACTAAACATAATCAAACTTAGTTTGTACGTACTAAGAATTATCTTGGCCCCTTTAACCCGAATGTTGTGAAAGCTGACCTTGGTGACATAAGTGTTCTCATTTTAAATCTCATAACGTCTGCCTACATACTGATAAAATTTAATTACACGGAATACGTTACTCTAATCTGCTATTAACTGTTTCATATAATTATTTTACTGTACTATTTGGAACAGATATCATTTCGCATTTATACATCTATCTTTCACAAATATGCCACAAAATTTATATGAAAAATAAATATCATTAAAGACAATGAATAAAGCGGAAGAGGAGCACATTGAAAAGACATTTATCTACAAATTTCCGACATGCACTACGAATCAAGAATACACATTGGAAGTTCCGATAAAAATACCATATCATGGTTCCATAGAAGAATTGATGCATCGTATAATGTCATCCTTCAAGCTACCATGTTATGTAGAATCAGACTTATTAGAAGCTCTGCAACGTAATATCAAAGAGCTTACACTGCAGTTTTATGATGATAAGTCAGAGAAACTTATCGAAGCAGTCAAAACAGGCACTTTGGATTTAGAAGATATAATTAAAAATTGGGAAAAGATATACAAACAGAAGACAGTAGAATACTCTGACCCCATTGGAACAACAGATGAGGAATTATTTGCTGCGGCATATCACAGATTAGTGCATTCTCCATCTTTGGAACCAATTTTGCAAGCAGAGCACAAATTTGGACGGGATGTCACTGAAGTAATTCAAATGAGAGATACTGACTATGACCATCTCACGCAAAAGTTGGTAAAAGTTACAGTTTCTTTCCATGTTTCTCATTTTTTTAAAAATGTGTATCCTTTCTATATCCTTAAAAAAATGTGAAACATAAAAAATAAAAAATTATTTATGGCTTAGAATTTTAATAAGAAATAACAGGAAAAAAAGGGAATAAAATTAATTTCTCGCGAGAAAAAATAATCTTTTATAAATTCCAGACAAACGAACGAAATGCGTGTTGCCGTCGAGGCTCTCGAAGCAGGATCCACCGAAAAATCAATAAACGATATGGCAGGTCGTCATTTCGAGGAGCAGAGTTTATTACAAGGTTATTGGGGATCTAGAATCGATGCTTTGAGATTAGATCAACGGCGACAGTATCGAAATTGGATCATGAGGATGCTCGAGGAACAACAAACCAGTATGATACCCACGCCAGTGTACGTTTTCTTTTGCGCATTTCGATTTTAACTCAATATAGCAACAAAACTTATATTAAAATTAAAAAAAAAATATATATATATTACATTTTTTTAACAGTGGTTCGCCTATGATACCATTGCCGCCGTTGCGTCCGGCTTTAGACAAATTTGTCCACAGCGAAGAGAAACACACGACTGATTATCCTCTATTGGAAGAAAGCTTTACGATACATTTGGGATCGCAAATGAAACAAATGCATAACATACGTATACTGACCGGAGACGTGCTGGACTTTTGTCGTACGAAAAATAGCGAATCCGGGTACCTTGCAATAATTTTGCCCACCTCAATATAAAATATACTAAACCAGTGCCTTCTTCCTCTCTTTTTCTCTCTCTCTCGGACGGTTATAATAGAAAATATATTAAACTTAGGATGGATCCAACGCCGCAAAGATTGCAAACAGCTTTAGGACTGTACTCGAACGATCTGTGTGGATTAGTTCTTCTAAGTGATAATCATTTGGGCAGTTACTCAGGAATAACGAGAGGTATTTTTTGAAGATGTAATAAACAGTATATCAGCGGTTTTAAAATTTTTTTTACGGTGTTAGCAACACATTTCTACCACGCTAATATATTATGTTGTTGCAGAATTATGCTCGATATGTCAATTAACGACGGAATTCCATTTCCCGCCGATCGATGAACAGTTGGAAAAGATTCGGGAAGACGTGAAAGATGCCGTTGCCTGGAGGCACGCGCATTACAGAGAAGGAAGTGATCCTCATGTAGGTGACATTGTTAAAAATTTGACTTGAAATTGATAATTATCACATGTACACAATTATATACATATATCGTTTACAGACGAGAAAATCCACGACGAGCAAGAGCTTGCAAACGGGCGATGTTTTTATCACGAGACATTCCAATCTGGCACAAGTTCACGTAGTGTTTCACATGGTGGTGAATGATTCTTTGAGATCTGGTAAATGATTGTATTTACAATCATAAATTTCTCGTATTACATCCGTATTTATATACTTGATACGCGATCTTAATTTTATTAGGCGATATCAATTCAAGGCATCCCGCTATTCTGGGACTGAGAAACATTTTGAAGACGGCGTGTTGCAACGATGTGACGACACTGACAATACCCGTTCTACTCGTCCACGAAATGTCAGAGGTAATCAATCGCGCAGATAACTCAGGCGAATTTTTAGATAATTAGACGAAAATATAATTCATCTACATCAATATATAGGATATGACGGTCGCCTGGTGCACGAAGCGAGCCGAGTTAGTCTTCAAGTGCGTGAAAGGTTTCATGATCGAAATGGCGTCTTGGGGTGGAGCCGAGCTGAAGAATCTGCAGTTTCTCGTGCCGAAAGTAAGTCCGGCGTGATAAGAGTAATCCGTCTAGATTTAAAAAAATATGATAAACACGCCGATATCGTTATTTTTCGCTTGCAGGGAATGTCGGAGGAGGTATTCGGAACATTAGCCACAATGTTGCCAAGCATATTTCGAGTGTCAAATCCGCTGGTTTTCAAAGCCACCAGCACCCCACAAACCCCGAAAAAGTAAATGACTTTTCTTGCCTCTGTTATCATTACACATACGTTCGCGCGAGGAACACTGCAATATTTATAACTATGTGTATTGCCCATATGCAGCCACAATTATCTGCCGCAGACGGGAAAAAGATACGATTCTGTGAATAAATGTCTGACTTTTAATGAGCTATTTGTTTATACTACTTTCACACATTTAATTTCACAACGAGTCGATCCGATATTCGCAATGTCCAAGTTTTTCCATCAAATACTTCGAAATTCACATTCGATATATCAAACAAAAGCAATGTATATTTTATCGCTCTTTTGTTCTCTGTTAATGTAATTAATATTAATGTAATTAAAATATTAACATCAAATTTTTTTTGTATTCTATTTCTTCACCTGATATTAATTTCAAAAAACTATGTATCTGCAAAATTCATTCAACGTAAAAATTCGATATGTTTATAAAAATGTATGCATCTAAAAAGAGAGGCATCACAGAATTTGTTAAATAATTTCAGTAAATAAATAATTTCAATAAATAATATCGAATAAGAAATAAAACGAACGTGAGCGACATTATCGCCGTTAGACGCGCGACACAGAGAGCGAGGTTTATCTCTTAGCCGTATTTTTATTTTCATGGCAGAGCAGATAGCTAACAGCATTTCGGGCGCGAGTCTCATTGCGTGATACAACGTTAACTCATCGCTTCGCGCGTTCTAACGAATCGTAAATTTCGCAAACTCAAAGATACCGTTCCAATGTTGTTTAATTGAAAAAATATATGCGATTAATTGTGGCGGAGAGAGACAATCGCCGACCAGCTGTCGCAAGTCGGTGGACGTTTACGTGCGCGGCATCGCCTCATAATCGCCAATTTATCTAAAAGCGGTACGTTAGCCTCGATGATTTTGAACTTCTGACCGAGGACGGATTAAATTTAACGCGCGGCGCCGACGCGAAGTCGTTCTGTGAAAAAATATTTGTCTTCGATGCGACCTTCGTAACTAATACGATCGTGCATTCAAGTTTTATCAAATTTCAACAGATAAAATATACATAAACATTTCATAGTTTTAAACATTTCCATTAATTAAATTATTCGATAATACACAGGAATTAATTATTAATTTCTATACGAATAGAAAGCACAAGCAGTGATCGCGTCGTTAATATGACGAAATAATTTTTGTTTATTGATCAGATCACGCTGGAAGAAGATTCTAGGAAAATAAGATGACATCACGATTTCCCGAATCATTAGAGCAATGCGAATAAACGCACAGGCGTCCGATTATATTGCCAATCGAAGCATGGAGTGCATCATAATATACAATTGACTCTTTTATCCCCCTCTTAATTCAACACTGCAATCTTCGGCAGAGAGTGTCGCGGATTAATTCGTTGCCATTTCATCGAATCGCGGTGTGAGAAGCATAGTTCACGCTAGGTGGTCCCGGTGGTGCGGTCGGATGCATCAAGAAATCGGATCGTTCCAAAAAAAAGCATCGACTACTAATCAGATACCACCTGGCATGATGAAGCTCATATTTTTGACCATCGTCGTTTCGTTCGTCTCGGCGGAAAAGGTGGGATTTTTTTCCGGTGATTTTCGCTTTTCTCTAATCAAATTATCGTCGTTGTCGGCGGCAGTAATAATTTACGATTTTCCGAGACCCTCGGTGACATATTTCCGTTTGTATCGCGAATATCAACTTCCGGTCGCGTTTATCGCTTTCTTAAATTTCATTTTTTTGCGAGAGTATAATCGCCGTTCGCGATTTAAATATGCTTCTATAAACTCATACTCTAAATTTATATTTTGCGGGCGCTAGACGTTCTCTTTTTCTATTTCTAATGTAAAGATGCGTAGCGTTAAATTAACGTCGGTTTCAATATTGTTAAATCTTGTTTGATCGTACACATGTTCCAATAACAGTCGGAGAACGTTTCGTGAATGAATAAAAATTTCTCAAAAGGCTGTTTGCATTGCAGGTGTTTAACTTGTCATTCTGTAAATTAAAGAAAGAAGATTTTTTTATGAGAAAGCAATTGCATATTAATCTGCATGAAGTAACAGACCTCATTTTGAGGGGGAACGAGTTTGACAGTTTTCTAGACTGCTCCACTAATCTGGAGAACCTTAGAACGCTGGATTTGTCCCAGAATCATCTCCAGCGATTCTTTTTTCTGTGCAAAGAGGAATATAATCTGCAAATGTTAAATGTGAGCCACAATAAATTAGAATACATCGATGACAATGCTCTCAACGATCGGATACCAAGGCTGAAGATATTAGATCTTTCCTTCAACAAGCTCACTGTCGTCAATGAAACCATGCTGCAATATCTAACGGTAATGATAAATTTAATAAAGGCAATTTTACTTTTACGGATATACTTTTCGTAAATATTTTCTAACGGGTTTAAAGTTCGTGAAATCGATCTTAATAAAACACGACCGATTTAAAAATTTTCTTTTAGATTCTCGAATATCTGTCTCTATCCCATAATCCTATAGGAGATGGGATACATGAAAGCGCATTTTGGAACTTAAGGGCACTGAAGCATCTCGATCTGAAGAATATATCCGCGCCGTACTTTTCGTCCGGCTTCTTCAAGACCTTGACGAATCTGTCAACCCTCGACCTATCCTGGAATCCAATCGGCACGATACCTCTATTGCCGATAAGTTTACAAGAGCTGGATTTATCCGGCACGCAAGTAATAAGTCTCGAAAATTTTTATCTACCACAGTTACAAGAACTGAAGCTGAACTATATGCAGAACTTAACGTCATTGGTTCTGAATGATCTCGAAAACCTGACTAGTCTGGAGATGTTATCAATGATCGGTTGCAAACGGTTGATTCAGCTCAGCCTTTGGCCGCAGCTCGGTATCGTGCTACCTCGGTTGCAGCGTCTCTCGATAAAAGAGTGCGGCCTTGAAACCCTGAATAACGAGCTACATGCATTGGTGCAACGAATACCGGTCATCGAGCTGGAGAATAATCCCTGGAGATGCGACTGCAAATTAGAATGGATCAATCTGTTAAATTCGACCAGAAATCTCAGTCGAAATATCAGGTAAGAGATAGAAGACGATGTTACTCTCAGTTGATACAGTATCGATTAAAAATAAAGTAGATTATGAAAATTTTATTGTGTTATCACGCTTTTATCTAGATTATTTTTTAAAATATTTTTAATAACTATTACACACAAATAATCTCTATCTTGAATAATATATTGTGAAATAAAATGATAACAGTACTCGCGTCTGCTATTACATCAAGCTTCATCTCTTTGCCTTTAGATGTCTCGAGAATTCCGTGAATTAAAGCTTTTTTTATTAAATCGAAAATATTTTGCTAAAATAATAAGCTTGGTCAGTTAAAGTTCTATTCATATATGGATATTATAACCGTCATAGTAATCTAACTTTATTTTATAGTATATTAAATCATTGAAACTGACAAAAATACAGATATTCGTTATTTTTGTACAACAGATGCTATGCACCGGAACGACATCATGCCAAATTACTCGCTGAAATACCGAACTACGAACTGCAATGTGAATACGATTCGTCAATTTTTTATCCGATCCTGTGGACATGCCTCTCGCTATTAATTGTTTCCCTAATCATCGCCATGGTTTTGGTCTTTCTCAAACGACCGATAAGTCAATGGAGCTTTAAGGGAAGGAACGGGGATACCGTCACGTACAAGAACGTCGTCGAATCGAACAATGATTTGGTCCGAATATTGGCGGTGTCCGAGGCACACGAACGCAACGAAGAATGAAGCCAAATTAAGATAAGGAAAGAAAAAGGATACACACAAGAGTATACGGACAATCATTAGGCTTAATCGTAGACATTTCATAGAATTTTTTTTGGAAAAATTTTGTCGCTTTACTTCGAATAATATAATGTAGCATTTTGTTAACGACCGCGCAATGCAAAATGTCAATAAGAAGAGACATTGATGTATACGGAGCAATCTAAAAATTATTATTTCTTTGTAAGATATTAAAATCTTCGCGCGCGCGATAATAAGATTAATTTCAGGATTATGCCGTTAGATAACAAATTATTACGCAATCAAATATATATTGTAGTAAATACCAAGAAAAGTCACTCATGCCACGCTCTGTAAATTCGAAAGACCAAGTACCGCGGATTCGAGTATTCGAAGGGCGTTCCCAGTGTCCGATAATAATGCGAAACTCTTCTACGGTCGAATAAAACGTCTGCGTTCTGTTTTTTTTTCTCTGTCGGTAAGAATCGCGGCGTGTTTTAAAAACCCCTTTACCTTTGTTCCATGCGGCGCGTCCGTTGTCGTGGCACAAAAGAAAAGCGGATACAAAGAACGCAATGGCTCATTTGCCCTGAATGACGGCAAGATCCTCTTCCGCGTAACGACGCGGCAACGCGTAGCTGAACGCACGAATTATCGTGCGTGGCATCTTGAGAACGCACGTAACTAATTGAAATTCTACGAGATTCCGCCGCAACGAGTTCAGTCTCCGATTGAACCTCTCCCGAATAACGAGCGAAAGGAGCTCTCTATGCGGTCTTTAGAATCGAAGTCAACCCTAAATATGTACCCTAAAAAAAAATAAATACATTTTATTCTGAGATATTGTCTACTTTAGAACAGAATAAAAGATACTTTTCTCGAGTGTTTCTCTATTGTTCGTTCTTTTGCTTTGAAGAAGAAATTAGTAACGATCGAACCAAAGGTTTTCTATAACGGCTTGCTGTGCGAAATGTAAAAAGAAAATTACCTTTTGTAAGCTCGTTAGAGCTACGACTTACACATTATAATTCACATTGGAAAGCTATCGAAAAAATTTTTTTATAATTAATCTTTTTTTTTAGTCTACACTTTTATATTTATTTTTCAACGTAGACATTTAGATCTCAATAAACACGATCGTGCGAGCGATCCAATCAGATCTTGGTATGCACGATATTTCGATGAAACGTTAAGGTGCAGGGTGTTACGAGCTCCGTTCTAGGAAGGGGCGCAATATATTGGCGTGTTATACGATGAGCCAGCAAATGGTGCTATGAAGATCGTCAGTTTACGTGACGTGCACCGTGATCGCGTGCGATGTAGCGATCAGCCATTGTATCGAGGTATGATCTTCCTATGGGAGGCCTATATTGGGTTACGCCCGAGCAAAAAGAGAGGCCCCCATGGGCAAGGATGCCCGGGGAGTCACAACATGCAGAAGAGAGGAGCGCAAAAAATCATTGAGGAAGATGCGCCGCGCCGCGCCGCGCCGCGTCGAGAACGGAAGCCCGCGATTACAATAACTCTCTGTGTATAAGGGTACACGCCCGACATAAATGCACAGTTGTCCTCTTTAACTCTACACGCCTTTTTTTCCATATTTTCCAGGAATAACACGTCAGGGTGCGGTAAATCCCGTTTGTTTCCAACGCCACTTCATCTCTTGTTAATCTACCTGATTAGACACACATTTCCGTCAATATTTTTTTTAAAGATTTTACGAAAGTGCTTGACGAAAGTTCAACTCTCTATATCCTATTATAATAGCTTTTCATTATTTTTTAAAGAACAAAATGTAAAACTTCTTCACATTATGCCAAAATATTTCCATCTGATAATCTTTTAATCTAATTTCTTTTTATGTGTGTGACACACCACACATTATTCTTATTGTTAGTTCAATTTATCTGGAAAATCGTACTTGGTTCGAATTTAATTCAATTTTCATTAATGACGAAAACATTCGATACTCTGCGTATCGCATATCTCTTACATGAAACATCAATTTGAATCAACAAGAACTCCACACGTTTTCCATCCGGAGTGCGGATAAAGCGATTGAACATTGCGGAATATTTTTTTTTCACCATGCCGGAGAGCGAACACAGGGGTTGAAGGGGAGGTTTTGGCGGCAAGAGGAAAAGAGAAAGAGAGAGAGAGAGAGAGAGAAAGAGGAGAAGGAGGTGAGCCGTAGAGGCTCTACCCTCCTCGCGCGGCGGTGTCGAGTATCCGTAATTCGAGATTTCGTGCGAGCCAATTTGGCGAGAGCCGGTGGAAAAATAATACACCGCCTACCAGCACGAGATATCGCGAGAGCGTGCGGAGGCGAATTTTAACGGTCAAACGATGAAACACGTGGGCGGACTATGTCGTGGAATATCGTGTTTCGAACCGTGAAGAGAAGATCCTGTATCGGGGCCCTAAGACGTCTCGCTCTAGCGTTTTGTTGGAAAAACAGCGTGGGCGATATTGCCCGTACCCGATGACGGTCGAGATACTTGCTCCCAAGTATTTAGCCAAAGGAGACGATATATATCGACACCTTGGGACAAGCAATATCCTTGTGCTTCAGAGCTGGAGAGGGACGGGCTTGAGTAGTAGATCATAGATTGTGATAAATTAACGCGATATTTTTTTTTTATATTGAATTATAATAGACATCGAAAAAAAAAGAAAAGGATGAATACAATTGCTAATAAAATATTTTAAAAATTTACTGCGCTGTTTATATTTAATTAAATTTTAGTTTATAATTAAAGTGTTGGTTCTTAACCATAATTAATTAAAGACATATATCTGAATCAGTGAGATTGTGTGTATGCGTTGTTATTATTATTATTATTTTTTTTTTTTTTGCTTTTTACACGTGCGAACGTGTGTTGTTCTTTTGAACAACAGAAAAATTTCCCGAGGCACGCACTTCGTTAATCAAGCGCACAGCTGACTTAGCGCTCGGCGAAACATATTTTTATAACAGCCCTCTACATTACGATTCGTTAAGCCAGCGTCTGCATTAACTAAGCTAATCCCTTAATTACGTTCCTCTTATTTCTCCTCGCTTCCTCTCTCCCGCCCTTCCGGCGGCGACTCTCACGCTTCCTGCATCATCCTTCACTTGGTAATTAAAGAATTTGATGAAATCCCGCGGACGTATATACGCGGAAAAACACGCGGCAAATGCATCCGCAAACAGGTAACTTTCGCACGCGTTATATAGCATGATATACAACATTGTTGCTTTCAAGTCGCCGCATAATACGTCACACGCTCAAATATCACACCGATTCAATTAACGTAATCAACGAATAATTATCAGTCATAGAGAGAGAGAGAGAGAGAGAGAGAGAGAGAGAGAGAGAGAGAGAGAGAGAGAGAGAGAGCGCTCTATTTCGCACATTTAATAATAACAGATATTATGCTGTGGCAAACACACGCGAGATAACTTTGATAACATTATATTATAATGAGAATATTACTTTTCATTCATAAAACGCATCACTCGCAACAACATTATCGCGAACTAATTGCAAGCCTCTTCGGCAGACTTTAACAGACAGGTGACACAGGGTCTTACAATATTATATGCTAACGAAAACATTTGTCCTTGTTGCACGTTAAATCATACTGCACTTACAGACGTGCATCCAAACGCGCGTTTTGCATCGACCGAAAACAGCCGCATGCCGCGGAGCGATTTTCGCCAGCGGGGTTTTATCTGATTAAACCGACGTAGAAACATGGGGTTATACGTGTAAGCTTTCCGAGCCCGTCTATGGGGAGAGAGGCCGAACAAATGAATAATGAAAATAAAACCCTGGTGATGCTATCGGTAAGCACCACGGGATTACGTACGCATCAGCGCGCTTGCGATGAACTTATATTATGGAACCCTCCGTGTATGTACGTGTTGCACTAACACGCGTGTAACGCGCGCGCGCGCGCGCGCGCGTGCGTGCGTGCGTGCGTGCATGAATGCGTGCGCGCGAGACCGCAAAAGGAAAGCAAGCGGCTTTTTCGCGCGTAAGAGTTCGGCAAGTTTCTCGCACCGGGATAAGCATTTAAATGGGAAATGAGAAACGACTCTGAAATGCTTTACACACGTATAATATAGTGAGCTGTTACCACGAGAAGAGAGATATTTATATAACAGTATTTTGCGCAAATGTAAATTTTGCAAAGTGCAACCCTTTTTTTTTACACACTCTGTGCAGCAGAGATATCTCCGGTTTTTATGAATGATTCTGTGTATGAATGTCTCAGTATCTGTGACGATTCGATACTAGTAATAACATCATTGTTTTAGATCGTTATTTCGTCAGATTAATAATATGAAGGAAGATGCAGCAAATAATGGAAAATAAGAGAGACGAAATATAACAATGATCCGAGCGCCTTACTGCTCGCAGGATGTTCATTCACGATTGTGTGCGCGATTGTCGTGTGTAGGTATTTTTGAATAGTCGTCTTTAGGGTAAAAGAGAAGCTGTGCGCCTGTGGGGTGTAAGTGTCACCAGCCGCAATAGTTGCCAAATGTGTCGTCCGTTCGTCGGAACACGCCGATTATGACGAGGTGTGAATTTACGGGCACGGCCAATAGCTGATCGTGAACACAAAAGGAAAGACCCCACCGCCAAGCCGCTTACGATCAATACCTCGATCTTTCGATCTCGTCGCGTCCGGCCGTGAGAGTGTCCATTCGGGGCACAATGGTGAATGGGCGAAAAATATGCTTCTTAAATACTCACCGGCTACTCGCCGATCTAGAATTGACCAGGGCTTCCGACAAGTAAGTCTCCGTAAGTTCGAAAAAGGCACGTTCCATGCACAGGATAATATCGTGTTATCTGTCGCGCCGAATATAGCGCCTACGGAACACCTACTCTTTGTGCCACTTTAAATTCCGCTCATCTCTTATCCCAAGAATCTGGTAAGCTCCTGTAAATGAGAAATATCATTTTTGAGTGAAAAGGAATTTCTCGAATTTTTCTCTAGACAATGAAAGCTTATAATGATAATTTGAAAATTGATGAATACTACTACTTAACGTTTGAAATTTATTTTAACAATAGCGCGACATGGCAACAATATCGAAAAAATGAATCGAAAATTGAACAATCTTTACAATATATTTCGAGTGATCAGTTACAAGAGATAAAGATTGTGGCTCCAGTCTTCAAACCAGAAATAATACAACAAAAGAATATAGCCATTTTCACTCTTGTTATAAGTTATAACCGAGGAAGCTGAAACGAATCGTCGGTAATCCTGGAATTTCGAGGATAGTCACGTTCGTCTTTTTTTCTCATTGTTCTTCATTGAGAATACCTGAACAGTACCTTCGTAATTATTTTTATTTAGATATTGATCGTCGAAGAACCTGCAGACGAACCGTCTTTAACAAATGACAATTGTTCAATGGCTCTCAGCATGAAATATAATACACAAAGACTTTGAAGTCGGTATAATACAACCTGTCCTATATATACAAAGATTTACTCTGTCGACACGAATTGAAAGGCATGACTGCTAGTTTTTAGGAGTCGAATTCATCTATACAAAGTGGAGTAAAATGTAATAATTTGGTAATATTGCACTTGATGATAATCATGAGATCTTCCTTAATAAAAAGACAAGAGAGATAAGTATCGATAAGAGTTGCGAAACAATTATGTACTCAAACTTATTCGCTATAGTTTATTTGTGCTATATCGATTTGTGTGTATATGATTAATCGTTCCAAAAATATATAAGAAATATGTAACTTTATCTTATGAAACATGTTTCTTGTACTGGGTACACAATTAATTACATACAGAAATGAGTAAATAAAACATATTTAAATTGAATAAAACACAGTGATTATTTCAATAAAATCCAAACATAATATCTATTCTTGTCATGCACACACATAAATGTATATTTGATTAGAAAATTATTCCTTATTCACGAAAAAAATGTATGATATTATATATTCATTATATACCATTCATAAATTTGCCCAACTTTGATTAATAGATTGTAAAATCTTGGGAGAAAACTTCATTAAAAATTTAAATGTATATGTGAACGATATAAAAAATAAATTTTATGTATTATATATTACACACAGACACAGCACACACACGCACAACACACACACACACATACACAGAGTTGGCCCGGAGAAGATCAATTCGGAATCGAAAAAGCACCACGCAAAGACATGTATGCGAATCTTCCTAAGATCGGTCTTTCCCGTTTTCGAGAGAAAAAAAAAGGCATTCTGCAGTGCTCAAAGTGACAACGAGGCGTTTTAAAAGGCCACCCATTCGCCGGGCTAAGATGTAACATAACAAACAGTCCGAGAAAACGTATTTGCCCGGAGCAATATCGAGTTCCCGGGCACTTCCTGCGCTTCTTCATCGTTTTCTTCTTCATGGCGCCGTTGCAGTCGGCGACTTGACATCCTACAGATTGACGAGCGCCACCCCCGAAGACAGCAGGAATAGAACGGTCATGAGTGCATTTAGTCGCGAGTGTGAGTTTTTTTGCGCCATCCCGCAGATAGCATATGAAAATACACACGCGACAATAGACTTCATTCATGGCAAACGTAGAGACGTTTATAATCACACTTATCACAATCATACAGTTTACATAAACATCAAATTAATAATTAATGCGCATTTCCAAAAATTATATAATTTACATTAATTCATGTAAAGTTAATTTATTTTCTATGAGAGAAAAAGATAAAAATTTCCAACATTTATTACGAATTTAAAGTTATGTAGCAATTTTTCTCTTTCGATCCATTATGATACTCTTTCTCTTATATAAATCCGAAAGGGATTTGTGACAATAAATTCATTATATTCTACTAAAATTACCGATACATCTCGCTCGATACGCCCGTTTGGTTCGTGATTACGTATCTTATGCACGAGTAGGTCGCCGGCAGCAAATTTCCCACGGGCTTCACAAAATCGCCAACGATTCGCGGAATTATCGTCGCATCAGGGTGCATTCTTCTCGCGTATTTTGGACGAAATTCAACATTACAAATGTCGCGGCCGGCAAAAGCGGCTCGTTGCTGCGGCGTTTTGGTCGACCGGCTTCGCGCGCGGACACGCGAAAATTACGGCGGAGGCGTCGGCTCTGTTAAAAGCACGATATAAATTCGGAATAGCGCGCGTACCCCCGGAAACGCGCGGGGGCTGGTGTACGAGAGGGTGACGCTCGTGCGCGTTTATGATTGCGATAATGCCAAACACAATATCCCGGGAAATTTTATCGGCCGGCCGAACGACGGCACGCGTGGGAAACCGTGCGAAAAATAATAATGAGATGTCGGCGGAGAGAACAAGGGAGGACTGGAGGGCGAACGGTAGGACGGAAGGAGAGTGACGGGAAGCTGAAAGAGGGAGAGTAAAACGACAAGCAACAGAGATCGAGAGTGTACACAGTAGACAGAAACGACGAAGAGGAAACGGAGAGAAAAAAATGTACGCGTCAAAATGAGATACAGGCGGATCAACGCGGTAGAAAGAGAGAAAGAGAAAGAGAGAGGGACAAAGCGAGGACACGAGAAACGTAGAAGAGGAAGGAAAAGGCAAAGGAGAGAGGAAGAAAAGAATGGAAAATTTGCGAAACGTTTAATCGACGTGTAGAGCAGTCTCTCCCGAGGAATATCTACCTGAAAAAGAGGCATTGGAAAAGCCTGTCGGCGCGAATCTCTTCTATTTTGAATATAAAGTGGGCGATGAGATTTTTCTCGTCGCGGGAAAAAAGTGCGTAGTAGATGAACGTACGGACAGGCCTTCGCGCGGCGGATAAATTTTTTAACAAATTCGTTTTATGGGAACTATATTTTCTCTGTCAGCACGTTTAACGTTCTGACGAGCACGCGCGATGAAAGATTTTTCCATAGCGGATCGACGCGCAATCGAATTTTTTAAGGGCGCAAAGGTTGACGGTGTAATTTCTATGGCGCTCTTTTATCTCCGCGAATCGAAAGAAATTAATCTCATTAAAAACCTCATCGCGTAAAAACAGTTCCAACGAAATTAGTCGCTTGATTTCGCACATATATACACCATATGCCATGAACAATTCACTTTGCTAACATAGGTCGATAAATGTCAGTATGTGTATATATATATATATATATACATATATATATATATATACACACATATACATATGTATATATATATGATATTACTGATTGTAAGATAAATAATAGTTCAATACACGTGCACACACACACGAAATAATCACACATTCGACAACATTTTAACTACTGTCTCAATATTCACGAGGCGCCTATAAAGTGCTCCGAAATCAGCGGCCGCAATGAGGCACGATATTATCTCGAAGGAGGGAAGGAGACGCGGCCGCAGCCTCCGACTAAGGATAGCGGAATTAGTGGGACCCTTGTTAACGACCTCATTAACCCATGGTTACGTCCGTAGGAGGAGGGTCGGTCGGGTTAGTGAAGTCTCAAGTCTGGCCCAGAAAAGTAAAACAAACAAATGGCCATGGCGCCATCGCGCAGATGAGTCCTGTCATCTATCGGGATTCCCGCCATCCCACCGATCTCTCAGTCAGGTTTTTCTTCATTCCACCCTCCCCCCCCCCCCAAGACCCTGCAATCTTCCTTCCTCCTTCTTTCGAACCTTAAATTTCATCCTCCGGGGCTACCGGAGTGGATCCTCTGTAAACACACACCCCGAAGTGGGACGAATCCCCGCCGGCGCCGCTGTGTGCAGGAGATCTGCGGCTTTCCGAAAATTGACTTCTCGACTGGCGAACTTCGGCTGCCGGATCTAGGGCGACTTCCCGTACGTTCCGTTGGCAGATCGCTGCCAGCGATAAGAAGCAACTTGCACGGAGGACGGTCGGGAAAATAATGGGACGGCTGTTCCGCATTGTAGTGTCTGCGTGTCTCTCGAGAGAACGGCGAGGCGCGACATCCATGTATATGTGTGTGTTAAACTTAAGTATGTGTTAAACTTAAATTGACTTTTTAATTCCAGCTAGGCAAGTTTGGTGATTTTTAACGTTGTATATTTCTATGATAGAAATTTGTAAAAGTAAAAATATATCACGAATATATAAATTGCAAGCGTCACGTGCGAGTTCATTAAATTTATTACAATTTATTACAAAATTCATTAATAAATTTTTGGTAGTGCTTCTTCAATCTATAGTATTTTTATAACCGCATATTATATTGACGCGAGATACAAAGTTATTAAAATAAATAGAATAGACTTGGAACAATATTCTACTTACGAAAATATCATGCAAATTTTTGTCCATAATAATCAACATTTAACGCGGAAATGTATCATAGATATAAATGTGTCCGACTTTGCAAAAGAGAACCTGTCGACTCGAGGTGAGAAAAAAAAAAACGCGACGGAACATAAAGAGCCCGGTCTCGGTCTCGTTCAACTGCGACTACATGAGCCCGTACAATACAACGCGATACGTCGCAACGAGACTACGGTACCAGGAACTCCCCATTAGACGGACGTTAAATAATAAAGCCATATTAGGCGAGGATACCCCATAGTCCGCACCGAGCAGAGAAGGATTATCCCACAACGATACGTCTCGTTCTTCCCCTTCCTGTCAGTAGCGACTCCCGCTGCAACGAGCGCTGCGAACTCGGGTAGCACGAATGAAAGGTTGTTACGCACGTATAATAATGCGAGCTTACAATTCGATAAAATCGGTCTGCTTATATCGATTTGCGGACCGGCAATTTTTTGAATCGTAAGCCGTTTATCCGCGGAGATCGATAAATAATTCCGTCGCGACCTGTGCGTGTTCGTCGTGCGATCGTAATATCGACGGTAATCGACGTACACGAAATCGGGACGTCACAGATAGGTTGAGATCGTATATCCGTGGTCGTGTGTCAAATGCCCGAGAATAATATACTCCTCTAAGTCTACGAGCTTACGACAAAAACTGGGTTAGTATAATACATAAATCTATCTGTGTTAAGATAGGGGCAACTGTCCAAATTGTTCAACATCTGACAAAAACTGGCAATATACAAATTAATTTGATCGACAAACAAAATCGCGATACTTGACATATATAAATCCGTTATATTTTTATTGTTATTCGTATGAAAGATTTCGATAAATGGTCATGTATTTTTTTTTTTTTGCTTCGGACTTAATAAATTCATGAATTATAAAATTTTTACTTTTTTTTTTCTTTGTCCTGTTTATTCATAAAACACGTGTACCGTGACAAGCCATTGTATGCTTCTTTTTTTCAACAGCGACGTTGACGAGTTTGGCGCGTAATTACTGCGCAACGTGTTACGTAAAATCGCAATCGCGACTCGCGAATTGGTTGCATATTTAGAAACATTTAATTGCTTCTACGCGGTGAACCGCGCGTAGTTCTAATCCGCCGAGAGAGCCACAAGAACGCGCGGTTACATTCTATCATGCGACGTAATCGGCTAGGTGCGTCGTATAGCGACGATAGTGAAGGTACGTAGAACGTATACTTATTTGCGCATACACATACATACACATGCAACACGAACGCGGTTTACGCCTCCTCCTCGGTTTCCTGGCGGCGATTAATCTACCCCGTGTAACGATTCCTTCTTGACAGTTCTCATCGCGGAAAGTAATAGCCTCCGCCAGATGAGGAATTCAATGGCGAGAGGCAGCTTCGCCCGGTCTCGCACCACAATACCCACCCACGAGATACGCTCTCCTCCCGTCGACAAATGTTTCCGCTTAGAGTGGCGAACCCTTGAAAATCGACGCGGCTAGGAAAAAACGGCGGATGCGACGGAGAAGGAAAGAATAGCGCGACGAGAGAAAGTAAAATGGCTGCCATACGACAGAATCATTTGTTCTGGGAAGCCTCCGGGTCGGCAAACAAACGACGCCGCACGCGATAGATCGATCCGCGTAATCGAGGGTGAGATGATGGAGCGGTATAATACCCGCGGCCTACCTGTCGTTATCGCGACATTTATCTGTGAGCTATTCCGCGTCCGATATTCTATTATATATCCTGCACAACCGTAATCCATTATCGGCGCGTCCGCGTGTATGTGTGCGCGACCTTCGGTATCTGTCCATTGTCTACGCTTTTATTAATCGCACCGGGCGAACGCGCTCAAGAGATCATTAAAGATTCGACGCTCTGTGACATCATTAAAACGCCCGGAATCGTCTCTGCTGCTGCTGCTGCTGCTGCTGCTGTAGCACTTTCACGATTGTGTCTATGCATCGGTCCTTGACAGCTGGCGATTATTCGAATTTTTACATGGATTTTTTTTCAAATCTCGTATGTTCGATGTTATATTATAAATAAATTATAAAATAATATATTGTAAAGTGTGCCACATATAATTGTGTATACTAGAGATAGAGATGCGTAAAAGATTGCGAGAGATAAATGGAGAAAATTTCAAGCGTCAATGGGCAGACAGAATGAAACCATCGCGGATAATTGCACATCCTACAACTATCTACCACGTCCCATTTGAGCGGGACGGTCACTCGTCGTCACGAACGCTGATGTACCATCCTTTACATTTTTGTACGTATTCCTAGGAAATAATCCGACCGGATTTTTTTTTTTTTTCACTTTTCCCACATGGGAGACGTGACGGAACGATCGAAATATCCGTTTTGTTTTAAGCTCGTACAAAATGTCATTTTTGATCTTTCGCAGCATTTCAATTTTTGACGCTACGAATACATATCGTCCATAAATCTCTACTAAAACGCGACGGCGTACTGATGACTCGATCCGATACAGATCCACCAATATGCAGTTATGATCGTCAGAATAAACTATACGCTCTAAATATAAAATAAACAGCACACATGGTTTTTTCAAAAAAATATCGTGTAATTCGCATATGTGTGCACGTACCTATGCAATATTTTCAGTCACATTTATTCACAATAAACGTATGCTGAAATAGAGAAAAGCGCGTTTCATCTATTTGACCAAATTTTAATTTACGATAGGCAACAATTTTTTTTTTTTATATAATGGGGGAATACAGCTAGCACAAAAATAGAAGAAAAGAAATATATAAATGACAAAAAGTAAATTGTAAATATAAATAATTAAAATATGTAATGCACATTTTAGAAAAAACAAAAATAAAATTATGATCCCCGTTAATATATACGTGCTTTCAAAATAATGAAAGTTTTACATCATATTCAAAAACTAAGACAAATTTCATTTAAAGAAAAAGAAATTCAATATAACATCTTGAAAATTCATGAGCCATCTATAAAGCTAAGAAAAACAGATACATAGAAATCTAAATTATAAATTTTGTTATAATATTCATAAGTTTTACGAAAAATATTGCTAAAAATCGTGATTAGAACTATGTACCGGAAACCGTTGTGTACAAAATGGTACATAAATCACTAGCTTCATCCGGAAGCATAAATTTGCGTCGACGATAGGTGCATAAAACGTGGTATTATACAAACTTAATAAAATTTTACTACAGGAAAGATAGATTACAACGGTCGAGTGTTGACGCGGCTGTGAAGATATTGCAACCCCTTTTTTGGGTACACTATCAGGTATAGACGGTATATATCTACCGAACATGACATAGACGTGATGTAGACGGATGGATGGCGGATTGTGACGGCAGAAAACACGAAGCCCCGAGAGTTACGGGACCATACTACGGGGATGATGGTGTCTTTCGAAAAACTCGAGGTAATCCCGTTCGCCCGGTAATCCGATTTAACCCTGGCCAATCGTGGCCGCTGCCGGTTGCCGGTCGTGTAACGGAACGACCGTCAAGCGAACGTAAACGAGAGCAATCGGAAGGAATCATCCGCCACAGTGAAACCACGTTTACTTTTTCATTACTCGAATCGATCGAGAGAGATTTAACGGTCGCGCTCGTTGGATACGTTATAGTCTGAGCGATTATTATTCGCGCCGAAACATAAGTTATCAATGGATGTTACATATGTTGTTTGACTGTTTAATCGATAAAATATTTAAATGCCATAAATTAAAGAAAATCTAAACGCCGATGAATTTTGAAAAAAGTACGAAAGACATAAAAATAATATATCTTAATATCCGTATCGAGCACGAATAGATTTGTATATTCGTGACATTCGTGACGTATAGACGGAATTATTGATTATATTTCAAAAATCTAATCTTCCTGGAAATACTTTTCGAAGTAGACTTTTAAACTACGTTATGACAATTTCATTTTTGACAGTTAGATCCTTTTATGCACAGATCCGTATATGTAACAAATTTCATTGAATTCGTCTACGGATTCCAAGGTTAAAATGAGATTTGCTGGACTACATCGAGACGCGCGACCAAAGTGGAATAAAATCAGAAATCATGTCCATCGCGGGATTGGAGCTTTCGCGGTGGCTGCGCGTTCGATAAAACGGAGACGCCTTCGGCGCCGTCGCGCGTCCTCGGTTCTTCAATACGCTCACTTCTATCGTCGTTCTGTCTTCTGTCTAAGATATACGAGATCTACTTGATTATAAAACTTTTATTCATACGGAAGCTGAATATTATACTTCAGCAATAGTCTTAGCAACCGCTTTGACAAAGCCGAGCTTTCTGACAGAGCTAAAAATTCTTTTTGATCAACGTTATGAGAATACACTTTCCCATAAAAAAATACAGGTATCTAAGAAAATAAATATAATTGTTCCTTATGAATAGCATACTGTTCTTATACAAATTTCATTAGTTCTTTGATAAGATATTTCCCATGTAAAATGTCATCATTATCAAATAATAATAATGTTAGAGAGAATATTTTTATGCCAACTCGATGATAAATAAACCGAAGAAGTGGAACTAATTCGAATGAACGTGAAACACGAAAAATTTCCTCAAGATTGAAAAATGAACTAAAACTAGCAAAATACGTAAACGCGTCTGAGAGCGCTGGCTGGCAGCCTATCAATCTTATCTAGCTATCACCGGGTACCGAGTCCAACGTCGGGAACAGTTCGTCGCGAGATCACGGCAACAGAAGCAACAGCAGCAGTGGCGTCACGGCAGCAGGAACAGCAGCAGCTCGCGGGATCATGCCTTGCCTCCCTTCTACGATCACGTACAAGCTACCAACTTCTCCGTCCCACATTCTGCCGAGTACATCGATCGCTCTCTCTCTCCTCGTCTCGCTTCCTTTCCGCCTGTCAGAGAGAGGGTGCGTGAGAGGTGCCGCCAGCATCAATGGTGGTGGAAGAGCATTCACGGTGGGGTTCGCATACCGGCTCCGGTTAGCACGCGTGGTAGGGATAATTAAACCGACACAAACGTAGCTCCCTACACTGCCTAACGGAAGGACGAAGAAAGGTTACCATGGCTACGTGGATAGGATCCGGCCAATCCTGGTGTTCCTCGTAGGCGTGGTCTGTACATTTGCACCCCGATGCCTTCTATCTCCATCTCTTTTTCTCGCCCGTACCCCTCCGGAAAGTCGGAAGGTGGTGGAGGTAGCGAGACAGAGGTAGAGGTACGTCTAGAGCGCCAGCGAGACAGCCCGGTTGCAACGGGCGCGTACAAACGTATCATGCTGGGTAGGGCCGGTGCCGAGATGCCGGCTTGTAAACGAAACCAGTTTGCTATCCGATACGATCCAGGCAACAGCGGCCTCGCGTGATATCCCCACGACGTGGAAGAGCGTCAGCGTGCCTGGGCCTAGTGGGTGTTACCCTGAGCGACCTGGAGAACGAACCTCGCGCGAATCGACCTGACAACGATCTGCGATGGGCATCGGAGCTCCTACGACGCGCACCTACTGTACCAATTCATGACATTGTCACGTGTCGCTTCGAGAATTGCTCCGAATTTAATCAGTGACGTGTCGTGCGACGCGAGAGAGAAAGAAGAAATCACTAAGCTTTTTCAGAATTTAGTACTTGCGGAAACGGTCCGTTGTTTTTCGAGGATTTGTCTCTCTTTCTTCTTATAAGAGATTTAAAAACTCGTTACATCTCTCTCTCTCTCTCTCTCTCTCTCTCTCTCTAGATGTCGTAATACCTGCTTCGTTTGTACTTCCAGACTTTAGAATATTAGTGTCAATGGTGAAGTGGATAATCTTCTCTCCAGTGACCGTTACATCTGTTTGTAATATGAGAGAACGTATCGCGGGTGATTCCGACGAATCATGAAAAGATCCAAGAGCAAGCATAAATCGGAGCCGCGTGTTTCTTGAGCCGCGACCGGGTGACGTCGACTCCGAGGCAGTCTTGGCCAAAATTGGTGGATCGTGAGAAGATCGCCGTTCCAGGAAGATGTCCGCCGCTGGGACCACGCCGTCGAACGCGAACGGTCCGCTTGTACCTGCTCCGTTATTCGCTTTGCCAACGTTATCCTTTTCCGTGAGCCAAGTGGCCACGGTCTGCGAGACCCTGGAGGAGAGCGGCGACATCGAGAGGCTGGCCAGATTTCTATGGAGTCTTCCGGTCGCTCATCCCAACATCCAGGAACTGAATCAGAGCGAGGCCGTCCTCAGAGCGCGTGCCATCGTGGCATTCCACTCGGGACACTATCGCGAGCTCTACGCCATTCTAGAGAGGCATAAATTCACCAAGGACTCCCACGGTAAGCTGCAAGCCATGTGGCTGGAGGCGCACTACCAGGAAGCCGAGAAACTTCGCGGCCGACCGCTCGGTCCCGTTGACAAGTATCGCGTCCGAAAGAAATTTCCGTTGCCAAGAACGATCTGGGACGGCGAGCAAAAGACGCACTGCTTCAAGGAGAGAACCAGGTCGCTGCTCAGAGAATGGTATCTCCAAGACCCTTATCCGAATCCAGGAAAGAAGCGAGAGCTAGCCGCTGCGACGGGACTCACGCCGACGCAGGTTGGAAATTGGTTCAAAAATAGAAGGCAGAGGGATCGAGCTGCTGCAGCGAAAAACAGGTGTGTCATAAATCTAATCCTATTCTTCCTGCTAACCGGAAAGAGCGAGCTTCTAAAAGAATAATCGTTCGAACGACAAAAATCACGTTTCCGTCGCGGTCCTGTCAAACAATTTATCCGATTTGTCGAATTTCGAATTTTTTAACTCATTCAAATCGCGATATCCGTTTACTACAAAATAACACAATCGACGGATTCTAATAAACTACACTTCATAGCAATCGTTCGAATTATATATATATATGTATATTAAATTATTTTAATATATATATATATATATATATAATTAGAATGATTGTAATTAAATCTTTACGAAATGGAGTTAATAAGATACATTTATCAAATTCATTAATAAAGTATATATACATATTTTTTGGAACAAGAAGCATGGATTAAATGAAACTATTAAAATTTTCAATTATAGTTATAAAATAACAGTAATTTTTGTACTTATATATTTTTTGTTCCAAGAAAACAGTTATAAAATTTAGAACTTGTCTGTTTACTAAAACCAGTCTATTTACAAAAACTTTTATTTATGAAATTTTAAGTAAACGGGAAACTTATTTTTTCGGAAGTAGAAAAAAGTTACAGATAAACAGAAACTTTTATTCTGCTTTGAAAAAGTCAAAGTTCTTTTGATGATTAAGTAGACTTCCCGTTAATATTACACGTAGATTTATGCCTGCGACGAAACAGGTCAAATTTAAATATGTTATATACAATGTACAAATATTATGTACAAACATTGCCGTTTTCTTAGTTAACGATAAGCCCACCTCTATTTCAAAAGTCCTGATTTATTACTTGGATCGTGATCGACACTTTATCGATCTACGATTGTGCTCGTGCGAAGCACGTCTTATAGACAAGTTCTAACTTTTCTAATTTACCTTAAAATAAACTTTAAAAAATATATGTTTCTTCAAAACTTTTTTAAAATGAATATAAAATAACTGTTAAAAATAAACTTTTACGGCAACGTTTAAATATTAATGTAAAAAATGATTTAAAAGTTAAAAGTTCACAAGTAATGTTTATTTATAAAAAAAAAAGTTAACATTTTATTCAATCCCTGACAAGAAGAGAGCAGAATATTTCGTACATCTCACACTCTGCTATTCGTGCTCATTCAAATCTTCAATGTCATTAAACACGCGACAAGTTAACGAGCATAAATCTATAAACACATACGCATTTTTAGATGGCAATCGCTAAATCAAAAGCTTTTGTATTAATAACAATAATTGAATTAAATAATAATCAAATTATAATGATTAAATTACGGAATCCACAATATCGAAAGTGTTAAAAATAATTGTTTAATTCTGTTATAAAAATATGCGTGTGCAATATCTTAAATGAATGCATATCTTAAACGAAGGCTGCCAATACCATTAAATTTTGAAAATTGAACCTTGAATCTTCCACACAGAAGAAAAGATACATCTTTTCCATGTTTCACCGGTAACACATGGCTAAACAATAAGCCCATATGGAAGGCATATTTTCACGGTGTAAAGTTTTAGGAAAATCTTTTGTATCCTACACTATTCGTTTCGCAATGCTCTAGTCCTGCACTAAAATTTACAATACCAATAGATCAATTACGACAAAAACTGAAAACGATTTATCGATCATCGTAATTCTACTTATCAGGATAACCAACATCGTTTTATATAAAGTGTCACATGCGGAGAAGCTACCGTGATAAATCGAAGAAGCCGATTCACATACGTCTTAGAAATCGTCGGTTATAAGGTAGAAGGAAAGTTTTGTTCATTAAGTAGCGTTTAATGGAAGTTAATCGCGAAACGATTAGTGGTTTAGGTCCCTTTAGACAGATTGTTGTACTGTGTCCTCGGCAAACGAGCCTTTGTGCTTGCCCCAAGGTCTCCCCGCGTGGAGGGTCGCGTAATTTCATTTTGACGTCCGACGGAGGGTCGCTGCCGTCGGGCGAACGACGATTTTCGAATTACGTCTTTCAAATTGTGTTTTGACGTCGCGCTCTCTCTTTCTCTCTCTCTTTTTCCGTCTATCCTTATATCTGGCGATACACTCGAACGCCGAAGTTCCAGGATAGCTTTAAAATAGCATTTGAATCAGTCTCAAATCTTTGCTTTCTCCGTCTTTGTATAGGAAAATGAAAGGAATATCATGCGGAAATATTTCTCCCCTCCCCTTTCGTGCCTTTGAATGTTGCATTTTTTCGTTAATTATATTTCTGAAACGAGAGCTCGAGCGAAATAAACCTTTTAAGAATGTATCGTAGAATAGAACGAAACTTGATCTGCGAAGAAAAATTAATCGCCCCCTCTAAATTATTTAAACAATCATTGCTTGCATGTTTTAATACTTCTTAGATTGCTATCCATCGATTACTTTAAAGGCGCAGAAATACAGACATATTTTGAACCTGATGAATCACCTAAGATTGTCGTTGAACTCAGAAGAAAAGAAATAATACACAAGTGCAAGGATTGTAAAAGGAAAGTTTTGCTGATTAGTTACAACTTGTCATTATTAGGGTATTATCGACAAAGTAATGGTAGAGAAACGGAAGTATCTCTATCGGGGATTTGTACCTGTTTATTTCTGCGATTCGACGAACAACCTCGTAGCCAGGTAACGGACTGCTGACCGCATTGTTCAGCTATTTATCGCCAAACGAAGCCGCCATTATTTGCGTACAAAAGGGAAACTTGAGGGTTTTCTTCACAACGGAAAACGCTTCCTTCTTTCTCGTTGGAAAACCTCGAGTGGTCGACGTGCGAACCGGATGTTCCGACGTCCTTCCCTGTGTGATTTATGAGTTCTCGGAAGACCTACCCGAACATTTTCGCTATTGCTTCCTCGGGAATCCCGAATGCCAGTTCGCAATGCCGAATGCCAGACACGCGATCTTGCATGCGCGATATTACTTTGATTTTAAGTTTGACAAAAAATATTTATTTAATATCGATCTAAATGATTCCGAAAGTTAATTGAATGGCTTTTAAGTCAAAGATATGAAACACCTGTGCATCTAACAATTATAAAATTAAGAACCAATCCAAATATCTAAAAGGCATTTAAAAGATGTCTATAGATGTCCAACGAATGAGATAATTTATAACACACGTAAACTCTCAATATTGTGTTACTCCACAATTAAAAATAATTAAAACTAACATTAATTTTTTTGCGTACAAGAATCAATTTGTATCATATCGTTTGAGACACGTCAAGTGTACATCGAGTCTCTCACGTTAGTCTCGCGAGCGACATGCAACATTCTCGCAGATTAAAATGTCATTAATTAATTCCGTATTGGTGCGTTATTTCAATCGTAAATCAGGATGAATGCTTCGATAACCTGCACACGATAAACTGCCGTGGAAAGTCGCACCGACCTAGATCTGTCCTCAATGCTCGTGGACGTATCGTGTAATTATTGCGCTCTGAATGAAGTCATTAATAGTCATTACCTACGTCTAACGCTGTAATTGATATATCGTTAACGGTCGACTATGGCCCGACTACGGCTCGACTATACTGCTCTAATTGATCTTGATGAGCTCCGGGCAACGAATAAAGATTATACATTTCGAGACTCGTAGTGTCTCTAAATCGCGCGTTCGTTAAAAGTGCAAGAAAATATTTATATAACTTTACCGCATAATGATCGTAAGTATAAAACTGCTCGTTGCGTCATTGACGTAAAACAGATCGTTTGTCGTGTGTGTTGGTTGTCGTGTCTTTCCGTCGCGAGAAAATATGCGTAACACAAGATTTATTAAACGGAACATAATATTGCATAATTCTTTCAAATTATGCAATGCGATAAGATCAAATGAAAACTGCGTTAGAATTTCTTTCATGTGATGATGAATTGCACTAAGAATAGAGAGGAGGCGTATTTCGCATGTAATATTGTAATCAGGAAGCAATATTATTATTGGAATTTTATAAAATATTCTCTTACTAAAAACGTTCAAATGTACATTAAATAATTATGAGATATAAAATAGCGATTTTCTCGAAAATATCATGTTAATGATAATTTTGATTCAATCAAGGAAACGATTAAATAATTAAAAAGAGTTATTATTATTAGAAGCAAAAAAATATTTTATTCTACGAAGCCGAAGTTTTTGCACAGCACAAAATTATGTTGCACTATTTTACCGTCATTATTTGAAAAATGCAAAATAATTTTTAAAAAAAGATTGCTTATATCACAATCCCACAGCTCTCTATATTCAAGTGAAGCTATCCTTCAATGGCTGCAATGTACCTATCATTATCCGACGTAATGACATTTCGTGTCTGGCCCGGAGCCACATTTTCCAGCACGTAATCCTTCGAATCCCAGGACGAAGTCCTCGCTTGTACACCCTACGTTTAGATAAAGGTAGAAAACCTCCCGAGAACCCTGCAGGTTCTCCCAGAAAAATCGACCATATAACACTTGAAAGTTGATAGGAATATATATCATTGTTTCATAATTATTTGAGATTATCATGATTTATAACATGTTGATATCACTTTATTCCAAATCCCTCGCATTATTCTTTGTCTGTATTTATTAACTATTGACCATACTGTATTTGCCTAATTACTAATTACTAACCGTATCATGTAGAAATATAAATAAGTAATTATACAAATAGAGCATAATTATTTATTTATAAAATTTCTATTATGCGAAATTATAATACTGAGAACTAAACACACTATAATATAATTATTTTAGATAAATTTTTAGATAAATTTTTATACGTTTTATTCAATTATATTCGGTATTATATGGACTTTCCTCTGTAATTTTTCTCCGCAATTTCTATTTATATCGAAATGGCTTTTTGCCCTTTTTGTTACGTGCTTCCAATATTTAATAACTCGGTCACCGAGTATACAGGTAGCGTTCATTAGCCACGACGTGGAAAAAAACATACCATTAAAAAATTCATAAGAGATATTTTGCATCACTGGATAACGCAGTTTGTTACAATCGTTGTTAGTTCCGAAACGCTGAATAATGTAATCCACAAAAATAGCGGCTTTTTTCCATCATTTTTCCATCTATCAGCCGTACTTTCCACTCTTTTAGGCAATTCCCTTTTTATTCGCGAATTATGAATTCTGAACAACATCGACGAGGAAGGCATCCCACCGCGCATTGTAAAGAGCTTAATTCCCGATTGATAAAATCTGCCAACGATCAGACTGTAAAATTCTGGTAAATAAGTACATTCCGTACTAAAAATTTCACATGATTTCCATCTTTTTTCACTCTTTTTTTTTTTTTACATCAGATGTTCCGATTGAAAAATTGGTAAAATATTTCCAACGTTATTTCTGCATCGATTTACGTCAATGTAATCGGCAATTTAGGCACGCATCTGGGATTATTACCATCTAAGCCGTCGTTTGTGCCGCGTCTCGTGGAGAATGATCGAGATGCAAAGGCATCCACGAGACGTGCGTCCCAAATGTTTCATTTTCGTCACGTGTCGGCGCCCGCGAAGAACGTCGCAGCTCCCGTCATAACAAAATTCCCTTCGTGGTGCATTTTCAGTTCTGACAGACGGGGGTAAAGCCGAAGCGAGTCTACTCCGCCGCGTAGTCGTCGTCGTCGTCGTCTTCGTCATCGTCATCGTCGTCGTCGTCGTCGTCCAGACCCGGGGTTGGGTTAGATAGACACGTAGACAGGATACGGTGCCCGCCCCGAGGATCCTGGAAGGTCCTTTCAGAAACGTCGATCCGCATACTCTCTGCCAGCCTCGCGGTATATTTTCGCGGTCCAGCGAGCGAGTTATTCAATATGCTCAACCCCGAAAGCCCCGGAGCAATCTCCGTGCTCGCACGTAGCTACTTGCGTGTCTGTGTGGATGCGCGGTCGCCGTTACGTGTGCGAAAGTGTCCGTGTGTGCGCGCGTGTCGATGTATGTAAGAGCTATATATTACGGGGACGAGAGAATGGAACGGGTAGGTTTCCCGCCTGGTGCTCCGCCCGGCTGTGGGTGCATTTTGTCGCGTTTTGAGGTAAAACGCGGATAACGGAGGTGGAAGTCGCAGAGAACATATAATCAATTATAAAATTGATGCGTCGAGAAAACGAATCGACAAGATAAACGCTATTTTAAACGATGCATTCTTTCAAGAGCGCACATCATCACAAAAATGCTATTTCAATTCTTTTCAATTGTTAACGTTGATCGTTTATTAATTTCACGTGGCAAATCTCGTTTATACATTTCGGTACGTTCATAGAACCGTGTTGCTATTAATTATACAAAACGCGCGGGAGAATTTAATGCGTAAACGCGTTCGTAGAATCGGATACGTATACGCGCAGAAATCCTTGCGCAAATACAGACGTACGTCCAAGGGATCTGGGAGCGCTGTAGCCTGTGCAAGAATCGAGGCTTCCTAAAGGGGGAAAAGGGGGAAAGGGGGGAAGGGGGGGCGCGTCTACGGCCAGACTACGGCGGGTGATCGAGGGGGATATATAACCACCTCCAACAACCCTCTGCGTTGCCGGCTTTTCGGGGGTGGCTTAGCTCGAGCGTGTTCCGACTCTCCTCTTTCGGCATTGCCTTCGCCTCTGAAGTTATCAGATTTTGATAAAGTCTCCGGTGTATTACAGGCCCCTCACTGTTTGCGTTTCCACGTAGATCTCGTCTGCGTTGCCACCTCCCGTCGCTACACCCCTCCCACCCCTTCCGGACTTGTTCTCTTCCATCAGGATTCGCGCGATGCCGGTTACTTCCTTCCTTTGTGAACGACCCGAGACCCCGATTGCGCTTTTTTTTTTTTTTTTTTTTTTACTCGAGTGACTACAAGCGGTGGGGAAAGGATGCGCCAGTTTTACTATATATGCGGCCTTTTGTTTTAATAAAATGTATATTATTTTGTAGCAATACCGCAAATCGCATCAATGCTTTTTTATTTATTGTTATACTGTAAAACATTATTATCTGTTTAAGAATATTATCTTCTTAAATATTTTCTACGCATATTTTTTTAAGATGCTATAAAAAATAAAATTAGGTTTTTCAAGTTAATAAATTTTTTTCTTGAGAGAAAATAGTAATATAAATATCATAAGTAATAATAGTAATATAAATTTCGTGAAGATTCACATTCGTTCATTCTGAGAAAATATCGTATCGTGAAAACTCATTCGTTCATTCGTCGAGAATGTATATGTGTTTAGTTAAACATGTCGCCTAAAGGAAATTATCTCTCGTAAGCACCTGCGGAGGAAGCGCGAATACATTTTTGCATAAAACTTAAATCACAACGGCCAGAAAAGACGACGGCAGGATTTATGGTCACGTGAAGTCTCCCCGTGTGCGAGATGCACGTCCTTTCGAATCATTATTACATGCCTTCCGGTACCTTCTCTTCTTCGAGTCACGGTCAAGTGTCACTCAAGTGCAGCACCGCCGTTATCTTGATGACCTTAAACGAGAAAGGAATATGGAAGAAGAGACGCGGATGTCGTCATCGCGTTGCGCAATCTGCCACCGCGAAAAATATCCTGCGGCCGCGGGTCTTCGGGAATGTCCACCCGCAGATGGACGACAGATGTCCGGCTTGAATTCCCGTTTCGGGAAGCGCCAGCGTGAGAAAATTGCAACGCGGAGGGAGAATTTTTTTTTTTCTTTTTGCGGGAGAGAAAAATCATAATCCTCTCGCACATAAGCGAAAGATAACATCGAGCACAGTCGTTTCGAGACCGTTCAATCTATCGTAGTCGGAGACGACGTTGCCTCTACATTTGAGATTGCTTTTACAAATCGATTTAACCTTTGGATTTCCGACGGGAGAACATTAAGACCGCCAAGTCTGTCGATTAGATTGTTGTCAGCTAAAATTGAATAGTATCGTGATTTGATGCGGAATATATTGAAGAATTAACACGCGTCACTGTGCAAACTGCGTTACGAGGCCGTTAACACGAAAAAAATGATTTTATACGGCACAATTAGATCGGCATCGCGGTCACGTTGCGGTCGTTAGCGATCGAGTCGATGACGATCCCCATTCGAAAGCGTTCGAGACCGGGTGAGAGCATTGGTCGGCGAGTTAACGACGATAATGACCAAAGAGCAGCGTATACGCGATTTGCTAGGGGGGGGGAGAGAGAGAGAGAGAGAGAGAGAGAGAAGGAAAACACCGCCAAAAAGCCGCGTAGCGGGCAAAAAGCAGTAGAGACAAAGGCAATGATTAATTCCACGTTGGATGTCCAGGATCATTAGCGGCCAGACTGCCATGACACCTGCTCGCACGAGCCCTTCGTGATAGATTGCCGAGGCAGCGGCCGAGGCGAGCGAGCGAGTCGCGGTCGGGATCGCGCGCGGCGGTTACTAATGATTCCGTATTTCGACATTCTGAGCGATATTCAGGAAGCAATGAAAAAGAACTCGGGTATTACTGCCACTCGCCTGGGGTGGCCGCGCAATTCGCGTGGCAGCTTTTTGTCAAGGGTTGTCAAGAGGTAACGTGATTAATGGCGGTTGGCAGGCAGCGCGCGCGGCGATGTAGAGCATATATCGCGATGCAGAAAACGAGAGCGCGCGAAAAACGAGATTTAATAAGAACACGGAATGTGTCGGTGTGTAATTAAGTGCTCGGGGAAAATCGCCGTGTATATACCCGTACTTCGTACACGAAGCGGAGTATGTAAGTGCCAGGACTCGCGATGATATAATTAATTCTCGAAGAACAAGATATATATTAAGATTAGGCGTATTTTTAACGTAATTTTTACGGAAACACATGTTTCGAAATATTTAAAATAGCAACCTATCTAATGAATTACGTTGCTATCTCAATCCGCTTAAACATGTGTCGCGATTAAGCTCGCTATTTCGCTGACAAAGTCCGCCTGCGACAAACGTTTCCGTCCGAGTCCGACAAATTCTCAAAGGAACAAGCCCATCGAGCCCGTCCATCGACAAATAATTAGACGCGTTCGCGAGATGCGTCTCCTAGAGAGAAGATGAAATGGCAAGGGGGCAAAAGGTACAAATAGGTAATTGACGTGAGCGGGCCAGCTGTCACTTGTTTCCGCCGGGATCACTTTTTGTTTCACGAGTGTGGTACGGACTTGGCAAGCAAGCGCGCGGGTGCCTGCCTGTTTTCACGCCATCACCGTGGGGGTTCCCCCAAAATGCGCGGTAGGAGAGAGAGAGAGAGAGAAAGAAAAGCACCTACGTGGAGCACGGAAACGTGTGTGCGACCCGACGGGGAGTCAGCGGCGAAATATTAGGGCGAGATATTGGACCGCAAGCTACTAATTCGTACGATGATATCGATTCGTACACGGAATCGTCCGGTGACGTGCGTCCGGCAATCTCTCTCTCCCGTTCTCTGCCAGTCGACGTCGCATCTATACCAACAATTTCGTGTGTCCGTACGATCAGACCTCGGCGTCTCGGCAATCGAGACTCCCGTTGCCGCCGATCCTTTGTCCCTCTCTCGAAAAGTGAGACACCAGCTACGCACACGTACCAGCGCGCACACACACGTGACATTTACGAGCGAGATCTCATCACGCCCACTCACGTGACGTGGATCTATATTTGAGGAATACGATAATTCGACGGAAACACGAAAATAACATTACGCGAATATAGAATCGTCGGATTCTCGCGATGGCCCGAAGGTCTCCGATGAAATTTTGTTTTCCATGAAATTTTTGTTGTTCCATTCTGTACGACGTTAATCTAGATACGGGTGGGTCGATCGATCGAAAACGCAAACGCTGTAATTCTTGACGATTGATCGAAATTTCACACGCTCGCATGGCTGATCACGCAGCTATATAGCGAATAGTATTACGAACGAAAGCGAATTTCGAATTCAAACGAAACATTGTTATTTGCATTCAGGTGAATCGAAACCAGCCATTGTCTCTCGTTAGTACAATTCGATCAGCCTTGAACGTGTAACTGTGAGATCATTCATCGAGAGTCCTCATTCATGCTTTGGCTGGTAAAATAAATTCGCCATAATTACGATTGAGTGTAGCAATATGCTTCTTGCCCCCTATTTCTCGACTTCCTCAATTATATATAATAATATAAGAAAGTTTGAAATATTATCGTTTAAGAAAATTGGATAAAACAACACAGAAATATACATATCTTACATCACGCAAAAAACGCACGAAACAAAAATGCGAAAGTTAACGAGCCGTTTTATATACAGTGTATATGTGTGTATGTATATAATATATGAAAATAATTTTATATATAGATAGATAGGTAGATATTATCGTATTTATAAAACTTGATAGTACGACGTTTACTCATACAATGTTTAGTCAAAGTCAGCATATTGTCCGTACGTCCCAAGTACCGATGAGAACAGCCGTTAAGTGTCTGACGCTTCAAGACTTACCTACTAATAATCATCCTCCTATTTAACGAGTAATTGCAGACACGCAGAGGTTAGCTGGCACCAATCGTCATTTCATTAATATTCCGCTGACTTGGAGCGCCTCTTCAACGCTCGCTCCTTCGGAACGCGGGAACGAGTTTTCCACGTACGGAACGCGCGCGCGGGCAAAGATAGAGAGAGTGAGTGAGTGAGTGAGTGAGTGAGTGAGTGAGTGTGTGAGAGAGAGAGAGAGAGAGAGAGAGAGAAAGAAAGAGAGAGAAAGAGAGATGATGCTGCGCTGCAACTTCATCGATCCCCACCGGCCAAGTGTTATCGCGCGCACCGGCCGCCGGTCCAGCTTTGTTTCGCTCTCGAACAAATGGTTGCTGGTTCACGGAGGGCGTGCACGCGGGGGCCCTCCGCGAGCGAGAGAGAGAGAGAGAGAGAAGAGAGGCGATCATCGATCGTCACTGATCGTTAGCCGTAGAGACACAGTAATTGCCGCTCATTAGGGGGCTAAAGGAGCGTATTATGCGCGCTGAAAAGAAGGATCGCGCCGAGGCGGATTGCCGTGGCCAAGAACTCGCGAGGAAAGGGGGAGAAACGACGAGATGGAAGTGGCGTAGTCGAAGAAGCGCGAAGAGGAAAGAAAGAGAGAGAGAGAGAGAGAGAGAGGAGAGAAAAAAAGGAAGAAAACGCGGTTTCTGTCAGGAGGGAGGGACCATTAAAGGCGTTGAAAAGAGTACTCGACGTTCGTATGTGAAGGGGCTCATGTGAGGTAACCGATATCCCTCTCGCAACGCTTTGTTCCCGGGCCCGGGCAATGAAATATAGCGATGAGATGCCATCGTGAGCGCGATCCTTTCCCTCTCGCGGTACCGAGTTAATGCGCGATTGCGTGTCCTCTCGATTCTCCGATGTCTACAACTTCACGCTCACGCAGATGTTAAACGAGCTCCGCTCGCAGCGATGTTGAAATTTACACGCTCCCGTTGTAATTGCCGCTCGAAGATCAAGCATTGCATTAAATGTTTCGTTCATCAAAAGCGTTGAATCTGACTTATGAATAAGCAACGTTCGCTTGAAAATATAAGTCGATAAGCAATAAGTTTTATCGCGTAATCGACGATTCGCGAGAAAGTGCGATCCAAGTGCAAAGGATGAAATTGAAAAAATCTGTCGTGAAAAAAAAATTTCATCTCGGAGTCATCGCATATTTTACTGTCGGTTGTCGATCTAGGATATTTCAACCGCTCGCGGCGCGGAACCGAGAATAAAGAGTCTCCTCCGATCTCATGTCGACGGACGTCTATAATGTAGCGTGATACATCACATCGCGGTGATTACAATGCTCGCGATGCGCGTTCTCAGGAAGGTGTCGACGCGCGAAGAGATGGCTCACGGTTGACGTGACCTCGGCGCCAACCGATACGCTCAAACGAGCCTCGATCATCTGACACCGCTCATTACACTACGTCCCGTAATAACGCAGGCCTGACGGATAATTAACGATATCGAGATACACGCGCGCGCGCGTATCGACATTCATCGTATCGAAATTTATCAGCCGCGCGGACTTCAACCAAGATTGATCTTTGAGGATTTTAATTCGCGCTCGTCTCCTCTTTCGGCGCGTCACCTGTTAGAGATCCTTAATAATCTAATAAATGCATGCGAGAGCACGATGACGTTACGACGTCATGCGCGTAACGTAAAACGTACAAATCGAATGCGCGAATCGATACGCGCCAGATGGAATTACAGATCAATTAACGTCATGTAATCAGTGTATAGTCTCGTACAGTATGCGACTTTCGACGCTCACTCGTGAATGTTACCGATCGTAATTTTCAAAGATATCCCTCGTCAAGTCGAAGAAAATAATTGCGCGAATTAAACGTGATCGATAATTGACACTGATTGATTACCTTATTCACTTACGCCGAACGTAATGATATTTTAACTGAATAAGGTACTGATACATCATTAAAATGTGCGTGAATAAAATTTCTTATGTCACAAATACAAATCGAGTCTTTTCGTCGTCGGAACGGAAAGATGAATTTCTAGTTTCAGAAATGATTAATCCTTGAGCAATGTTTCGGCGCGCGCGCGTACAAGTATGTCACAAATAACCGCGTGATCTGCGTTCTAGCAATAAGATAGAGGAACATTCGTTCTGTCACTGTGGAGGCACTTTCATACGTGGCCACTACCACCTGTGCGATATAGAATTCCACCGGCCCGTGATCAGGGTGTCCGGTTA